>CM065810.1:126952928-127577285 GCA_033398695.1 Orobanche coerulescens
ATTTGTTCGCAAAGAGATACATTGTGCTGCATAGAGTAGAGTCAGCCGATTATGTCGCTGATCCACTGACCAAGCCACATTCTCAGATTAGCTTGGAGCGTAATCTGGAGAACATGGGTATTAGATACCATAGTGTGTGGCATTGAGTGCAAGTGGGAGATTGTTGGGAGTATGCCCTCGAATGCCACTCAGAGGATGTTGAGTGAGGGCATTGTACTTGTAATTATGTAAATCATTAATATAAGGCAATGGATGTTTCTTTATTTACTGGTAGTTACTGGCATTCCTAACTCGTAAGTATACATATAGAAACTAGTCCGTGTATTTGAGAGCAAAACGTTCCATTCCTTATTGGATAAGGGGGTCGGCACTGGAAAGGTTTATAGCTCAAATACTTAATCGTTCGCAAGTCGATGAAACTTGACTGGGCGTTAAGTTTATGTGAAGACTTGTATGACATGTTCTTTGACATGGAGAGTGCATGTCGAACACTAATGATTAGTGGGAGCACACGTTATAGGTATGCTAATTGGATTAGTATACTCGAACCGACTCACCCTTGATTCGTCACACGGATTTCACTCCGGGACAGTCAATGACGGAATCGAAAGATTGTGATAGGTATTCGTGAACCTTCGACTTGAGGATTTAGTAGGGTTGTGCTTGTGACGTCAAGATTTTCATTAGAGTAGTTCGACCCTGTAAACCGGAAGGCAGTGGTCAACCTCGACGTGCATCTTGACGGGCAAGTAGCAGGTCCTACTGAATACCAAGATAGAATTTTTTCTCCCGTTAGTGAGCGGGTTATATGTCTTATGCGGTTATTGGCAGATTAGATCATAAGTCTTTGGCCAAAGCATTGGAGCTAGTTGTATTGGATACACGAGAGCCCGATGATCTCGATTTGCATTAACGCATGTATAACGTCAAGTACAGATAGGTTTTGACTGACCGTGACCCTATAACTTGATCGGGACATTTGAATGAAGGGTTTATACGTATATTGGTATTTACGACAGAATGGTTCTTGAATGATCCCATCTTTTGTTCTCAGTTGGGGTACAGTGTAGGCCGCCAGGCTGGCTAGGTGGTGCTACTACTCTTTAGTTCCTCCCATTGCTGACTGAGACAGACCTACCGAGTCGCGCAATAGAATTGACGACGGAATGAATCAAGCTAATTCTCTCATTATGAATATTAGATATTGGATATCTAATTTGGGACATTGGATGTCTAAATCGATTTATTGGATAAATCGATTTACGGCCTAATAAATTAAATATTTCACTGGATGATTAATTTAATTCATGAATATAATTATTTCTTGGAGAAATTAATTATGTTATTATGTGTTTGATATGATTAATTAATTGGATTAATTAATTGATATAAATACATTGGAATGGAATCGGAGTTTATCTATTTGGACTCGCGGGAGTCCGAAATGAACCGAACTTGTCCGATTTCTTCTTGATAGCCGCCCCCTTCCACCAACCTTCCCTTTGGTCTTTGGTTTCCATTTTATAATGGATGATAATGACTTGTGGGGAAGACCAATCATGTGAGATGAGTTGTTTTGGTGGTTATAAAGTGTATAAAGAATGAGAAGAAGAAAAACTCTCACATGTCTTGATTTTGGAGGCTTTCCAACGTGAGTAAAGAGAGAGAGAGAAAGATAGACTTCGAGTTTAACACTCATCTTCATCTTCTTCATTCACTTCTTCATTTTTCTTGGAGAAAATTGAGAGAAAATATTGAGAGAGTAAGATTAAAACACTTAGAGTGTAATAATCTTAACATACAAAGCTTCATCACTTGATTCTAGCCGTAACCTTAGAGGTTAATCGGATGTTGTCATTCCGGTCGTCTCTCCGGCGCGTGGCAAGTAGAGATGCGGTGCTTTCGGCGTTGGATCGTTCAAGAGCTTGGAGCGGATTGGATTTGTAGAGATCAATCAAATCTTGGGGAATAGCTCAAGATAAGGTTACCATTTAATCAACGGACTTCAAGGGTGAGTTTTTTATAACTCTTGTTTTTTGTTTATATATTCGTATATACGTAGCCCGATCGATTCTCGTAGGGGTTCGGATCGAATTAATTTTCATTTTACCGCTTCCGCTGGGCCTTCGATTTAGGCACCGAATCCCAACACTTCCGAGCAAGCTCCTTGATCAAAAGCTCTGCTCCATGAGCCTTCTCGATGAATTCGCCAAGTGAGTTACAATTATGATTGAACAACTACATCCTCAACTGCGGGTTTAGCCTCTTGCTAAAATACTTGATCTTATCCGCCTCAGTACGGATAACAGATGAAGCACACTGAAGAGGTCCTTGAAACTTCTCAGCAATAACAATAACACCCTCGTCCTCGATGGATTCAGGGTTCAAAACCTCTGACAGTTTGGCTTCACGAAGTGGAGCCGGATAATACCTCTCTAACATGAGAGTCTTGAACTCGCCCCAAACACAATCACGATCGGTGGGTTTCACAAAGAGCCACCAAGAATAAGCGCCTTTACTCAAATAGTAAGCCGCTATTACCACCTTACTCTCTTCCGGACACTGAACTATGTCGAAGAGTTTATCAAAATGCTCAAGCCAATAAGCAATGTCAGCTGGTTCCGACGAACCCTCAAAAATAGGCGGCCTCTGACGAGAGATATCGCTGGCAATCTTACTCACTCTCCAGGCCTGTCCATGAACCGGCACCTGGAGTCCCTGCTATGGTAGACCACGAACCACTGAGGTCTGCATGGTTTCCATTGTATGCGTCATCTGAGTCATCTGGGCCATCATGCCCCTCATAAGCAAGAAAGGGTCGACGTAACCACTCTCAGTATGATTGACATCTCGAGTATGACATCCCGAAGGAGAACCGATCGCATATGTCACATCTCCGGATGAATTCTGATCCATATCGGCATCTGCACGCGCATAAACATGAGGTTCTAGGTTCCGGCCTCCTCTGCAGCCTTTACCCCCTCTGCCACGTCCTCGAATTATTCTTTCCATACTGGAATAATAACATTCCATCATGAACAAAGCTTAAATACGCCTCAACGGCCAATTCAGAATGCTAAGTCAATAACCAAACACGAGTATACATACTCAACAGATAAACAATCACCTCAAACATGCTAATTATAGACAATACTGAGCCCACATGCTCCAAAACAAATAATCATGAATGAATCATAACACAAATGTTACATACATGTTTCAACAAAACATGTATAATCAATGGCATAATGAATGTATGAACATAAAAGAGAATCGAGTCCTTACACAGGTCATACGAAGCTTCGAGGTCTTGCGATACTAGTCTTTACTAATGACGACTCGATGAAAGAATGACTCATACAGTCGTCCAACTATCACGACTCACAAAACCCAACTGTCCAGATTGTCATAACCTAACAGCCCCACTACTACCGCATCGGTAGAGCCACATAACTCACATATCAGGGTGTCTCACAACCCAATTCTCTGATACCATCTTCTGTAACACCCCCAAATCCCCTTGGGTCATTACAGTGCCGTGGACCCCACACCAGGAGATCCACCAGGCGAACACAACCAAAAATACAACAAACTGACCAAAAGGGGAATCTCAGTCCCTACTATGACATCCGACATAATATTCCGATATGGAATTTCAACGACAACAGTGGGCCTACATGGCCAAAATAAAAATACAACAACACTCACGAGCCTCGCTCGGATAATACAAAATGACAACAAGTGAACAACACTGGAGTACTCCAACTGTCTGACCGACATGAACACTTAAATATCTTGGACTAGTATCGCTCGAATGCCTCGTCGCCATCGTCATGCCCCTGTGTCTCAACTCTATCCTCGCAAACACCTTAAACATGAAAACATGTTTTGCCTCCATGGGGTCAGTCATCCAGATAATGAATATCAAATACATGTACAACATGATATACATCCAAAAGCAGAATAAATGGTACAACAATGGTCATACTAGATGCTCACAAACCAAAGTAAGAATCGAGCATTCGTGAAACACCTGCTCAACAGGTTAGAACACAAGTGCCCAACGAAGAATCATCAATACAGAGCACAACCATGAATTACCCAAAGGTAAACCAAGCAAGAACTAAATTAAATGTGAATCACAATGCCCGAAGGCTCCAACGAATACCAATACATCACCATGGCCTGAAATCCCCTCAGCCGAAGCTGCTAAAATATCACGATGGCCTGAAAGCCACTCAACCGAAACTATCAATCATAACAATGGCCCGAAGCCAAAACAGCCCGAAACTGTATTATATAAGATCATCATCCAATGACCGTGACCTGCTGAATTGCAGGTGCTGGGAAACCAACCACGAAGATTCAAACCCCAGACTTACCCATAATGAGATCACCCAGTGATCGTAACCTACTGAACTGTAGGTGTTGGGAAACCAACCGCGAAGGTTCAAGCCCCAAGCTTACCCATAATGAGATCATCAGCGTGACCGTGACCTAGTGAACTGTAGGTGTTGGGAAACCAACCGCGAAGGTTCAAGCCCCAAGCTTACCCATAATGAGATCATCAATGTGATCGTGACCTACTGAACTGTAGGTGTTTGGAAACCAACCGTGAAGGTTCAAGCCCCAAACTTACCCATTGAGCACTAGCCGCGACTAGCCTCCAAACACAATTAATCACAAACGGCAACGATCCCAAGATTACCAAATTTACAAGAATAATAGGGTGCTGCCTTGAGTCGGCCAACATGACAACAATAACTCACGGAGTGGAACCATCCCCGGCGGTCCCAATTCAAATACCTCGACTGCCTTGGGATGGCCAATCGATCACAACAACTCGACGGATGGAAACTATCCTTGACAGTCCCAATTAAACACCTCGATTACCTTAGAACGGTAAATAGATGACGACGACTCAACGGATGGGAAATGTCTTCGACAGTCCCAATTCAATACATGTTTACCTCGGAATGGTCAATCGATAACAACGATACAACGGATGGGAATTATCCTTGATAATCCCAATTCAATACGTCGATTACCTTATAACGGTCAATCGATAAATAATGATACAACGGATGGGAATTATCTTCGATAATCCCAATTCAATACTTCGATTGCCTTAGAACGGTCAATCGATAAGCAAGGATACAATAGATGGGAATTATCTTTGATAATCCCAATTCAATACCTCGATTGCCTTAGAACGGTCAATCGATAAACAAGGATACAACGGATGGGAATTATCGTCGATAATCCTAATTCAATACCTCGATTACCTTAGAATAGTCAATCGATAAACAAGGATACAACGGATGGGAATTATCTTCGATAATCCCAATTCAATACCTCGAATACCTTAGAACGGTCAATCGATAACAACGAAATGATTAGAACAGATTTCATGGTACCTTTAAATGGTTACCGACGATGGAGATGATAATCGAACACGTCAATGCCTACACTCGGCCAATCATACTATCAATATAAAAATACCGATATCAATAACAATTATCACAACAATGTCTTAAATCGGCATCAATGTCGACAACAATAACCAATACATCAATACCACGAACCAACTATCGACAATAACTTCAACAATGAGTATCTCAAAGCCCTGAACGGCTTTTATCGGACAATAACAACAATTGGCATAATATGCCGAAGGGTATTGCATCAAAAAATCCCCAAATATCAACAAATGGGAACTTCACAGACATCCTCTCTTTCCCTGAAGAAGAAGGAATCAATCATTGGCGGGCGAATCTTCGCCAAATCTGTCATCATGGAGAGAGTTAACGTTGAAACTAAGGACGCTGATGGAATGGAACTCGTTGTTTCCAGAATCAGGCAACAAGGATTGTACCGCCTTAGAAGTCAGCACACTGAGCTCTACGATGAGCGTATTGTTGAAGAGTTCTATCTTGATGCCTCTATCAAGTTTTTTTCTCTGAAAAGAGGAGGATATGTTTCTGACATCACTACTACCGTTCATGGAATTGGGATTTGTGTGAACCAGGAGCTACTGGAAAGCTTATTCAGGCTGCCGTCCGATGGCCTAAAAATGAAGGAACTTGAGACCTTCGGGTCGGAAGAATTGTTAACGGACTACTGGGGGCTGTTCACAGGTGACGGTTCAGATAAGAATGTCCACCCGTCAATCCGCATGAAGAGATTTTGCATACCGTACATTTATCTCCACGATTTTTTCTGCTGGGTTATTGAGAACCGGGCTGAAGTGTTTGAAATGTGCACGAACCTTCGCTTTCGGATGATGGTAGCCATCATGTCCGGCAAAAGGGTGAACTGGTGCTAAATTATTTTGAAAAGGATACAGGAAGAGTCCGCCAAGCCGGCAACTCAGAAGAAATCATTCGGCCTCATCCTCAATTACATTCTCACTCACTGTTGTGTACCGCAGTCTCATAGTGCCAAGAAGATTGACCCAGGAAGATTTATAGGTGGGAGCAAGCCCACTATCTTCAACAAGGACGGACTGTTCTCTAGCAGGCCACATCCCAGGCTTATGCCCATTTCTAATGACCTCAGGGATGTTACTATCAAGGCTGTGCGTGAAGAGAAGTGTCTCTGACAGCAAGTCACCACATGCTGTAGGGAAGGCGAAGAAGAAGCTAAAGAAAGCTTCTAAGGCTAAGGCTACAGTGGCTACATCGGTCACTGTAGATGTCCCAACGGTTCAACCCGATGTACAAATCCCAAAGGGCGCAACCCCTTCAGAAGAAATAGTTGCTGCACAAACAGCAGATCCCGATCTAGTGGCGGCTAGGATGGATGAATAACTATTTGCCAAATTAGAGGGCTCTAGCGAGTCGGCTGCCCCCACGGAGCCAAAAGTCACCTCTCCCGTAAGGGAATCCACACCCATACAGATGAATTGGTGTTTTTGGTATTATCTTTTTCAATGAATTGGTGGTTTAACGAATTTGGTGTTGGTTAGTTCTTTTTAGAATCTTGTGTAGTTTGCCAACGTGAATATTTGCTTGTGTGTTACGTCGTATCCGAAGCCGCAGAAGGCGGGGAGGTGTACTTCGGTCTATGTATGCTGTAATAGGCGACTCATGTGGATGGTGGAACGACGGTATTGCCTAATGTGCATTTCAAGGGCTGAATTACATGGGAGTGACACCGGCGTGGCGACAGGTACAAGGGCGCGGACACCATAGTGTAGTGAATGCTGGTGCACAGGTGTTTAAGTGGAGCCTCCTAGCAGGCTTCAGAGCGGAGGTTTCGATGGACCGACCTACGCAACCATGTCTTGTGCGCGAGCGACATTCCACTTGTAGGTTTGTCTAGCGACTCACTTTATTGTGAGGGTCCTCCATAGGCTACGCCCGCCTTGGATTTAAACGAAGGGCGAACGGTATCGGTCTGGAGGAGTCCTTTCATGGGGCGTCGTCGGATTAATCGACTCCACGATCGCGGCTTGCTAGCACTTTTCTACCTCGGATCGTCATGTTAGATGGCGATCCTCGACGGTATACGTTGTGACGGGGGTAGGGACGCGTCGCATTTCCCGGGTCCATCATGTTAGATGATGAACCTTTGAGGACGGGCGAGCGTGTCCACAGATCTGTTTGGAGGGTCCTTCAGCTATGCCCGCCTCGTATTTAAACGAAGGGTGAGCGATCTCAGCCCAAAGAAACCTTGCATGGACGAAGCTGTCGGTTTCATCGACCTCCAGGACCATGGCTACACTCTTCTACCTCGAATCGTCATGTTAGATGTCGATCCTCGACGGTATACATTGTGGTGAGGGAGGCGATCTAGTGCCTAGGTCCATCATGTTAGATGATGAACTTTACAGGGCGAGCGAGTCGTCCATTTTTTGAGATGTGCTTGGGCAGTAGCCTTTCGTTTGACATGGTGGAAACTGGGGAAAGACCTCCGAAATTTACACCTCTTTATTGAAGTATAAAGATCTGGCCGCCAGGGTCGATCGGGGGGATTGACTAGTACAAGTCTTCCGGCTTGCCGTGCTTGATTCTGGTGATCGGGTTGGAAGACTGATGATCGTCGTTTGGTCGCCGATCGCGACCCTTAATCCTTTTCGCCTGGGCCCACGGATAATTGACTAGACTGTCCAGCTTGCCCTCCTCGAATAATCTCCAGAGTTGTCTGAGGAGGTCGCGGAATTTATCGGTGTTGTGGCCGGGACTCTTGTGGTAAGCACAAAATTTGTTGCGGTCCAGATGACCGTGGTCCCTTACTGCCTTCGGCTTGCTTAGCCGCTCGCGCCCCTGGATGGCGTAGAAAATATGGGACGGAGGTATATTGAGGTTGTGGCGGAGATGGGCTTCCACATCCTCGAAGGCCCTGAAATCACCGGGTGGCTTGGCGACTGCCTTGTTGGACTTGGCGATCGCCGTTTCTGCCCCCTCGCCTTGGCGAAGGGCGAGCAACCTTCGCCTAGCCAAAAAGTCTGCGGCCTTGGCGCGGAATATCGCGTATGTCGGGGGGATGTCCTTCGTAAGGTGCCTGAACATGGGCGAAAGACCATTGAATCCCCCTAGGACCGAGTAGAGAGCGATCTCGTTGCTTATGGGCTCACCGTTGAGGATTATCTCATCCACCTGGTCGATGTAGTCTTCGTCGGTCTCGTCTTCCCCCTGCTTGATTTTCATCATGCGGTGGGGACCTTATGGTCGAGCGACCTTGGCGGTGAAGTACGATGTGAAGTCGCTCGCCAGTTGTTCAAAGGAACTGATGGATCGCGGTGGCAATGAGATGTACCACCTATGGGCCAGATTGCCCAGTGTTAACGGGAACATTCGGCACCTGGTCGCGTCTGATGCCCCGCATCCGGTCATGTAGATCCGGAACTTGCTCAGGTGAGTCTCGGGGTCTGATCTCCCCTCGTACAAAGGTGTTTGAGGAGTAGCGATCCTGGCTGCACGGGGGCAAGTTCGATCTGGATTGCGAGCGGCTCACTCGACCCGACGATCTTTCTCTTGGCGCCTGCCCCAGTTTCTAGAAGCGCCTTCATCCCATCGAGCTGGTGTTGCATTGCGGCCATCGCCGTAGATTGGTCGCTCGTGGTTTGGCTCTCGGAGTGGGAACCGAGGCGATCGTGTACCGATCTCCTGGATCCGCAGTAGGCGATGAGGTCGTCGCCGCTGATCTTGGTTCTTCGGCGAGGGGGAGACAAGTGGCCGACATGCCTTTTGGGAGTTGGGTACGCCGAACTCCTGGTGACGGATTCGGGCTCCGTCGTCTCATGGATGGGGCCAGTATGCCCCGGTCTCCATGATGGGTTGCTTCCTAGGCAGCTGAAAACGGAACCGTCCCACCTCGCGAGTGCTTTTTCTTGCGACTCGGGGCTTTCTATCGATCGCTCGACATATAGCCCCTTGAGTTTTCGGTTACACGCGCAACGGATGACTGAGGGGGTTATAGCGGGCACTTCGCATGCTCTCTGTCGCTCCCGTAGGATGTCTATGGCCTCCTCGATCTGTTCTGCGGTTTGGAACTGATCGAGCGAGAGGCTAGGGCCGTCCCTCGGGGGCGGGATCGAGAGTCTCGCGCCGCCGTGGCTACCCTTCGCCGTAGGTTGGGGCTCGGATTGAGCCGGAATAAGGCGTCCGGCGGATCAGGGAGTGACTCTCTTCGATGTGGTGGCAGACGTCATGATGTCGAAGACTTTCTTTGAAGAACAGTGAGTGTTTCTTCAAGTATATGCTCTGGAGAACAGTGAGTGTTCTTCGAAACAGTCAGAGAGAAAATGAAGGTAGATGCCCTTCCTCTAGCGCCAATTGTTGTTACCCAAAATATTATACGGAAGAGATTGCTGGATATGGCTATGGGTGAGTAACAAACAAAATGCGAGAGCATGTCCGAGGGAATGTAAATAACACAAGATTTGTCGGGTTTGTTAGGCCCGGACTTGAATGCTCTCGCGAGATATTATTAATACGAATACATTGGAGTACAAATATTAATGTAAGAGTACAATTACAATGTGTGTAAAGACCCTAGTTATCTAGCTCTTGAGTGCTGGTGATTGCCGGAAGAACCAGAGTTAATGCTCTGTGTTCTTGTAACAGATGAGATGTGATGCTCGATTCGGCCGATCGTCTTTCGGTCGAGAGTGAGAGTGGTTTTGAGAGTATAGGAGTAGCCTGAGAGAGAAGAACAAGCAGCCCTCTTCCAAATGCTGTAAGTCCTCTATTTATAGGAGAGGAGGTAGTAGGGCGATCGCCTTTTACTATATTAAATAAGCGGGCGATCGTCTTTAGCACATGGGTTAGTCTCCTTAAAGTCCGCAGCAGCTGCTGGCAACCGGATGCGTGAACTAATGATAGGGCAACATGCATCTTAAGTCGCTGTCTTGGGAGGTCCCACCTAGGACCTTTCGGCGGGTCTGTCGGTAGGTGAGACTGTCCTTGTCATTGACAGCTGTTGATGGGCTGGAGTCAGAGCTCCTTTTCCTACGTCGCCTTTTCCGCACCTGCACGTGGGCCTCTATCCCGAGATTCGGTCTTTCCTATCTTGACGGATGCTGGCATTACACGTGGCATGAGGCGGTCGTCCTTGGCCGGGCACTAGGGTCGATCGCCATGTGCCAAGAGACGATCGCCCTGGATGTCGACCGCTCGGCACTCGGGCTTGATATGGGATCTCCATTTGGTAGGTGTGCCGTGGTTCATTTGACGCTAACTCGGTCGCTCGGCCCCTATGCTGATCACCGTCGAGGTCTGTTGATCGCGACACAACAAGGGCCACTCTCAAACGGTTTACACAAGACAAGGATATAAATGAATGCATAGCTCCTGTATCGAATAAAACGCTAACTGGCTGTGAAAGGCTCTGAACAGTACCTGATCCGACAGTAGCATCCTGATCGTCTGCCCTCCTCATCTCGTACAAACGTGGGGGAACATATCCGGCACTCGATGTCCCCTTTCGGTCCAACTGTCCTCTGCCTCGTCCGCGACCAAAATTTTGGGGCAGTTGAACACTCTGCCGCGTCTGCTGAATACTTGCTTCCTTCTGACCTGGCTGTGATGTACTTGCTCTAAAATATTTTGTAACCTCTTCGCAGAACACCGCACGATGTCCCTCTCGACCACAATCAAAACAAGTCATGGCAAGAAGGGGGCAATTTCATCGATAGTGTCCCGTCTGACCACAGTTAAAACACTTCCTTGTTACATCCGTCGTGGCTGATACTGTTCTGAAGTTCTTTCCGCTCTTGGATGGGTTCGGAGGTTTATTTAATGAATGAAAGGATGACTGGGCCTTGCGGGGCCCACTGCTCTTGTGCTCTGTGAAACTACCAGAGACTTTCTGCTTCTTGGATTCTGCAAACTTTTCCATCCTGCTTCTTTGATTTCATACGCCAATGCATTATCCTGATATTGAAGGAGAGTGGTACATTCGAAACCGGACATGTACCTCTGAATCTCTAGTTTCATTCTCATATCAAAATGGATCATCATTTCTGCATCTGTTCTGACCAGATGTCGAACAAATGCCAGCTGCTGGTTAAACGTCTTAATCGCCTGAGATACTGGCACATCCGAAGGCTGCGCGGAGAAAAACTCTCGAACTTTGGCTTCCCTCACCGAACGAGGGCAGTACTGAGCTTCCATCATCAATTTAAATTCTCCCCAGTCGGCATCATGATCTACAGGCCAGATGGCTTCCTACCACTCAGACGCTTCCCCTATCAGAATGTACTGAGCAATAGAGGCTCTCCGGTCGTCTAGGCAAAAATTTTCTCCAGTTCTTTTAACCAATGATCCCACGTCGGTGTCTCAGTAAAGCCGTCGAATTTGGGTGGTTGCATCTTTGCCACCTCTTGCAGCCATCGATCGCCTCGATTTCCCAAGTCTTGGATACTTTGTTGTCTCTCCCTGTTGTAATCCTACTGCCACCTGCATTCGGTCCACGACCTGGGCAAACTGAGTCATCTGGTTAACCACCTGACGAAGGATTTTGGGCACAGCAGGTTCTGGTTCATTGTTAGTAGATCTTTGTGGCTCGCCTGAGCTGTGGCTGGCCTGATTAAAAGGCGAAGCTTCTCTTTCAGCATTCCTTCATCCGCGTCCGCGACCGCGACCACGTCCACGTCCAACTCTCAACATACTATAAGCATAAATACTCAATATACAGCGTTCACTGGTAATTCTGATGATCCAGCGTTCACTGCCTAGATCCCACGATGATCCCGTCAGACCAACCCATGGTGGAAAAACCCGTCCGATGATCCAGCGCACGCTAGCATAGATCCCCCGATAATCCCGTCGGACCAACACAAGGTGGACATACAACAACGATATATATACACAACAATATGTATAACATCAATACATAGAACAATTAGAGTACTTGCCTCGATTCGATGACAAGAATAACACTTCCACGAATATCAAAACACTCGAAGGTCGCCCCTTCGATCAATCACGTAGCAAAGCTCAAACCTTAAACAAAAGAAATAATATAGAGTTCATCTCATGTTGTACAAACATCTAACAATCCAAATTACGGTCAGAAGTTCATAAAACGTATCCTGCTGACTCAGCTTGTTAGCGTGCGCTAATACCCAACTCTAGTGTGCGCTACTCAATAGGAATAGCGTGTATTAGCTTAGGTCTAGCTTACACTATCTGCCTGTCTCAAAACACCATCGTAAGGTCCAAACAATATGAACATGATCTGAAAGGCACGAAACTCTAGAATCAACATCGACAACAACTCAATAAGTGTTTACAGAGCGACAAAAGTGAAAGAACGGAAAGGTCAATAATTCAATAAAAAGTACAGGTATTACATTCTCCCTTTCTAAAAAGAAGTTTCGTCCCGAAACTTAAGAAATAAAAAGCTCGAGGTATTATGATCGCATCTTCTCTTCCGACTCCCAAGTTGCCTCCTCGACTCCATGTCTCGACCAATGCACTTTAACTAATGGGATGGTTTTGTGCCGAAGCTGCTTCTCAAACGTTCTAGGATCTTCACCGGCCTCTCCGGAAAGGTGACATCCTCGGCTACGTCAATCTCACTATAGTCAATAACATGACTTGGATCCGGCACGTACTTTGTCAACTGAGATACATGAAAAACGCTATGGACATGACTCAAAGCTGGAGGCAACGCCAAGCGATAAGCTGATTCTCCAACCCTGTCCAAAATTCAAACGGTCCGATATACCGCGGACTAAGTTCCCCCCTTTTCCAAAGCGAAAAACTCATTTGGTCGGCGATACCTTGAGTAGAACATGGTCTCCAAAATCAAATTCCAATGGTAGACGACGAGTATCGACATAAGATTTGATATGTTGAAGGGCATTCTCAAATTACGAAATGAACTCGACTACAACTGTCTGTACTGTATTCAGACAATACCAAGAATCTCCAAAACATCATCATAACTCATAAGTATGGAAAGAACTATATGTGCCAAATCCTGACCGTCGGATTACACCGTCAAATCTCAATCTGGATCAAACCCAATATCACATAATGTATTTGTAGATCCACTACCACAAAACAATGATAACAAGCCCTTAAACATCAACGTATAGTCTGAATGCTCATATGATCAATAGCAATGATCAACCAATAAATCTACCTAGAATACCATCGACGTGATAATTTCCAAAACGGTCAACAAAGGATCAACAACGACCGAAAATACCATCAACATGATAAACTCCAAATGATCAAAAAAGGATATCAAAGAAATAACCCCAACTGTCGGACATACCCCTCGGGCGTATGAACAACCAGTTGCAACACGTCGAACATACCCCACCATAAATTTAGGATAAACGACCAATCCTTGTGACTCAAAGATGGACGTCACAATACGCCCGATCTGGAAATGTGTTTCTGCACATGTCCACCCCAGACGAAAACCAGGATATATGTGGAACATGTACTTAATTAGCCTCACGGACTGACGTCTCGTGTGCACCGTCCAATGCGGAAACATCCACGCACGACCATAGTGTGCCCGGCTAAAAATCCTACACAGTAACCAATCGGCACGCAAATATGACTCCAGGTATGTCATGATGCAACATGAAAACAAAACTCAAACAATCACATATCCAATAAGGATCAAAAGACTCACAAAAGTGAACAATGACAACTAACTATGAAAAGTCGACACGACCAATCGATAACCAAACAATAATCCTGGGATCATCATCCCCAATGAACGATCAACACGATCAACGATCTCAATACAAATGGTCCTGGGGTCAGCATCCCTCAACGAAACAATCAACATGAATCCCGTCATACAGAACATCAACATACAAAAATTTACCAGAATAATTATTCTCATAACGGAACAATACTTAAATTACATCAATACCGGAGATAATATCCTTTTCCACGAACAACATCCTTGAACGAATACACCATTATTTGAATAATCTCGAATGAGGTATCGCCCATTAATATCAATACGCCACCATCCTGACACCAATGTCGATACGATAAACTATCTTTGATATCCGACATTCCATATCACAGACCAAAGATAACTCACATCTCCGTCTTCACCAAACACATTTAAATCATATGCATTATGATTTAATCCAAGCCAAAGCACAATATACAAACCATCATCCCAACAATTTACATTTATAATATCATTGCTATATGAATTATAATTGAAAGGAAATCAAAATCATTTATTTAATATTTTGAACTGAACAAGTATAAACTTGCCTCGATACCGATACAATGAAGCTATTACCGATTCAATTGCCTTCATCTACGAGTTCCTCAGCCCTGACCAAAGTAATCTACGAACTCTCCAACCTCAACCGCAACACAACGGTCAATAATGATCAAACGTCACAACTTATTGTAAAAAAAAAGATCAATAAACAATAAGTTCGATAACGATCAATATCAATATAACCAATCCACAAACCCAATGGTTCTACAATATCTCGATTAAACATAGTCTGAACAATCCAACTTAAACACTTACGAATCCTTGTCCACAATACGAGCCGAAATCCGATAATCATATCAACAACCAATGCAAACCAATAATAAGGGTCTAAATGTTATCGATTTCAAACTCAATTCTTAAATACGAATTAACAAGGTCCCTTCTTGTAAATCTATAGTTAAAATTTACCGATGATCATCACCAATTTGAACCATCCAGTTAGTTCAACATTATAGATAATCATATTCTAAGGCTATCAAAAAATCCAATCATTCGACTTGAACACTTGTTCAATAAGTATGGACTTCCAAACTCAAGGATGAATAATAATCTCATCAAACTCGTAATCATATTCGTATTCCTATATGAATATTATATCAAAACACATAACTTAGCTCTATACATGAATATTCCATATTCATATCCAAAACACCCACACTTCTTATAAATGTTCATCGTCTCATATACTTCAAGAGTCTCTAAAGAACATGAATTAATCCGAAATCACGTCCATAATCGACCAAACGACATAATCCGATGTGTTATAACATCTAAGCCATCATCTAACTCATAATCTAAGGCATATATCATCATAACATCAAGAATCGCAACAATACTACCAAGAACACTATGATTCCCTAACCATTCTCATGACAACATAACATAATTCAACATGTAAGTCATCATGTCATCATCTTCCTTAACAAACTTCCCGTGGAATACCAAGAATCATCATATACAATCCAAGACAAAATCTCAAAGTGAAGAGTAATTACCTGCTCAAAGAAATGGATTAAATCCCAAGGTTGAATCTGTTCTCAATTACTTCCAAGCTCCAATGTCGTTAAGGACGATCAACCCCACAATACTCAAGTGTCTGGATCCTCAAAATATCATCCAAGAACACTCTCTATTGGATGAAAGGAAGAGATGGACGAAATGAAGAATAATCCCCAACTGCACATATATACTGCACATTATTGGCGTGTGCTACTATTACTAGATAGCATGCACTAATTTCCATAGCGTGCACTAACCGACTTTGTTAGCGTGCGCTATCGTTGTCCAGAGGCTACTGCCTTACTCCGCACTGTGCTTTGCGTACGTAATGCTCATGCAATAACGTACGTAGATACTCTATTTAGAGTACGCAAGTCTCCGACCTTAGCATGCACTACTCGTAGTTAACTTGTTTGTCTGCACCTTATCCGAAGGTGGGTCCACACGCCGAAAGAAACCAACAAAGCCAAGATTCTCTTTGATCGATTTACATTTAGCGTGCGTTAAGCCCACGCTTAGCGCGCGCTAATATTTCATAGTATACATCCGTTGACCTTATCAGAACATGTGCCGAAGGTAGCCGGGTCCACACATGGATTCCCTCTTATCTGTTCTGCACTAGCGTGCGCTATGTTAGGAATACTTATTAAATTTTGATGAGGTCATCCCTGAATTTATTTGATTATTCAAATGTATGTTTTAAGTACTTGGCAAAATGTAAAGAAGAACCATATGAGTATCTTCTGTAGGCCAGATTATGTATTGTTGAATACTTGGCAAAATGTAAACAAGAATCAAATGAGTATCTTCTATAGGCCATGTAAGTTAGGCTAAAATCGGCTAAGTATAAATCACAGAAAAATTCAAATCAGACAAGGTTTGGTCAAACAGATACATCAGAGAGGTTTGACCAAACACTGCAAAAAGCCGAGTTGCAGATAAGTTTAATCAGAGAAGTCTTGGTCAACTCAACTGTTCAGAGAAGGTTGACCACAGACAACTTATCATCAGACAACGTTCTGCAGAAAGTGATTTATTAGAGAAGTCCTGGTCAAAATAATTATCAGAGAAGTTTGACCAAACTACAGTCAAGTGATCAGACGGAGTCCAAGTCAACTGAAGTTTGACCATCAAATCAGATAAGTTCATCAGGTCAGAAGACTTCAGATCAGAGAAGATTCTTCGGGACAGAGAACTTCATCTCAGAGAAGTTACATCAGAGAAGTCCGACATCAGATAAGGATGACTGTACGAGATCAGATAAGTGATCAGCTAAGTAATCCAGTCCACATCAACATGCGTTGAAAAGTCAATAATCACGGAAAGTCACATGCAGTCATAGAGAAACAGACTAGAGAGATTCCCGGAAAGCAATGAATTAAATATTAATTGAGATCCACCTCTGAAGACTTTAAGCATATTATAATCTAAAGATTCGGTGCTAAAATGTGATAGTCTTCACAACGGTCGGAAATGTATTAAAATAAGGGAATCTAGCCTTGCAACGTTGGGAAAGAAAAACAAAGAAGTCTATTTCTCCAACGGATGGATTTTTTACAGGAATTGCAACGGCTATGAAGAAAGCTCAAGGATCGACATCTATATATACCTGAAGATTTGAATTGAGGAAAGTATGATGCGAACAACACTCACAAGCGAACAAAGCAATCAAATCAATGAAAGTGAACAATAACATCATGAAGAGCAAGAGCTCAAAGTTCTTATTTGAAAGAAGCTCTTAGTTAGAAAAAATAAACCACTCGTGTCTTTAAACCTGAGTTCGGGGTACTTCACTAGTTGAAGTTTGATAGACTGATAGGCATCCGAGGATTTTAGATCAAGAGGTGCTAGGCAATCAAAGGAGTTGCAACGACGGGATTTCCACTGGCTGGAAGTTGTTGTAGCTAAGGAAGAATCATTGTAGTATTTATCACTGGTTGAGAATTATAGTGAATTCATCTCCAACTGGTTTAGAGAAAAGTAGATTATTAGAGGATTACCCCAACTCTGAGACCACTATAATTGCCTGCGTGTTTTACTTCTTTAATCATCATACTTACCTGCTGCATACATACTTACTGTTCCATTGTTTAGTTATTTGAATTCGTCATCAGCTGACTTCCGCATACTGTCTACAGACAACTGTAAGTCATCTGTACCTATCAGCTGAGAAACTCCTAACCCTTCGTGGAAAAAGAGTTTCAATAAGTCTATTCACCCCCCTCTAGACTTATTCCTGACGACTTGTGACCTACAAGTGGTATCAGAGAGGTTGGTTCAATTTTTTAGAACCAGATCCATATATTAAGGATATATATTAATCTCTCATTTATAATGGAACATATGTATTGTAGTCTTTCCGTTTTTTCTATAGATGACTATGACTTATGGAAGATAAGAATGCATGCATATTTATCATCTGTCCACGATGACATGTGTAGTATATTTGAAGAAGGTCCCTTTATCTATATGAAAGAAAACACAGATGAGAATATTGCAGCTGGAAAGCCCAGACAAATTCCCAAGACCAGATCAGAGATGACTTCCAAAGAAAGGGAGGTGGCAAACCTTGACAATCGAGCCAGAAATATCTTATACCAAACCTTTGATCAAGCCACCATGACAAAAACCAAACATTGCAGAAATGCCAAAGAAACATGGTATACATTACCAGCAATGCATGAACAAATAGAGCTGATCAAAGAGAGCGAGGAATCAACAAGTGGATTCCTATCTGAGGAATCAACAAGCGGATTCCTATCTGATGATAATAACGAAGTAATCAACTATCTTATGGCCAATCTTGACAATGAAGAGGTATAATCTAAACCTCAAGCTCCAGGAAGTTTCAGTTCAGATTTATCTGAAGATATCGATCTACACAAATCTGTAAACCAACTTTTAAAAGATTTGGAAATTCTTAAAACAGCACACCTGGCCGCTACAGCTGAAAATATCCAACTGAAAAATGATAAAATTCAGCTGAAAAATGATTTTCACAAACTCAGCCAGGATTCCGAAAATTTCAAAACCAGTCAGGCTGAAACTAAAAAATTAGCTTTTGTTGAAATAGAAAGACTAACTGTTTTAAACAATGAAAAATTAGGTGCACTCATGAATCTTGAAGCTGAACTTTCAAAACTTAGACAATTAAATGATTCTCAATCTAAAGAGGTAACATCTTTAAAAGCATCTGTAACCTTAGATGGTTTGTGTACAAACCAAAGGCCACTTTATTTAAATCAGGCTTTGGATATGACCCCAACACTCCCTCCACTTCTAAAACAACCTTTATGAAGGGAGAAACAATTGCCCACACTACTGCGCCTACACATAAATCTATATTTCAAACTAAGGAGAAGCAGCAGTCAAAACAATATGCCAACTACTACCAAAGACTACCTAAAAACTTATTTCAAAATGGGAGAGGCAAATGGAAACCTCAAGGTTACCCAAGTTTTCAAAATGATCAAGTGTGGAGACCCCAAAGATTTTATAAATGGTCCTAGCCAAGATTTAGAAATGGCCCACACCAATTTTATAAGGCATATCCAATACACAATCCTAACCGAGGATATAGGCCCAAACAATACTATGCACCTTTCAGAGGCAATAATCATAATTTTCAAAATATGTGGAAACAACATAACAGACCACATCCATCTAGTTACCAATAATATTATATGCATAATCCAGACCAGGGATAAGAGAGCATAAGGATACATACAGGAATGAGGTTCATAAGAGAACCACTAATCCTAGAGGACCCAAACAAAACTGGGTACCCAAATCGCTTCTTATCTGATTACAGGTAAAATAAGAAGACTACTGTGTAGAAACCACAGAGTCATTAGCAAGGGATGAAGAATGGAATGCAATATCTAGTTGGTTCAGTCACATGACCCGGAACAAGAATGTCAATCAAAGGAATTCAAAAGAGTATCAGTATCAGCTAATCAAAAGAGACCCAGATGAATTAATAGAGGAGAGCTCATATGAACAAATCAACTCAAACAAAAATCGGGCATCCCTATGAGGGGAAACCTGCTAAAGAGCTTGTTAGGAATACAAGCAATGCTGGTAGAAAAAATTCATCCTGAGTAAGAAGAAATAGATTTTGATGAAAGCACACGCACCAGCAACAAGAAATTAAGTGCCTAATTGAAAATCTCAAAAGTTAGCTGAAGACTGCCCTAATAAGAATAAAAGTCATCTGATCAGATCCAGATAGGAGAAGTCACCTGATCAGATGCAGCTGAGAAAGCCACCAGAATAAGGAAAGAAAAGTTATAGAAAGCAGGCACAAAGAGTCACCTGATACACGGACCAGCCGAGAGAAAATCCATCTAATCGGATTAGAAAAGAAATATCATCTGATCAGAGCCACAACTGAGACAAATTATCTGATCGTAAAAGACGAAGGAACAAACCACCTGATCCAGGGAAAATGCCACGAAACCAGTTATGGAAACCCACCTGATCATATTAGTCTCCTCACCTGAAGAACAGACAGGAAGAATAATCTGACCTGAAGCAGATCAAAAGATATCTGATCTGAAAGAGTCAAGAAAGGTTTTTAGAGCTGAGCAGGGAACTTGGATTACTAAATTGGGAATCTAGTATAGATGAGAAAGATACCTGATGATCAGATCAGACAAAGGAAAGAACTTATCTGATGCAATCAAGGAAGAGCTACCTGAAGCAGTCAAGAAAGATCATTCTACCTGAGCAGATCAAAAGAGAAGACGAAAGACATACGAATCTCGGGAAACACACCCAACCTGATGCAGATAGCAAGCTGATGCAGATGAGATAAGGAAAAGTTAGCTGTCCCAAAAGCGACACAGCTTACCTGATGCAGAGCAGTCAAACGGTCAACCAGCTAAGTTTTTCTATCCTTGACTGACTCTTGAATATAATATTATTATTTATTTACACATGGAAAGCACACGTTCACACGACCTCCACTACGTCCAATTAAAATCTCAACCGTCATTTTTTTAAAAATTGGACCGACACTCATTTAGTTTAATATTAAATTCAAAACGTCTTTTCATTTCTTTGTTTAAGGCGGCGGACATTATTTCACAACTTTACCATCTCCAAGCTTTCGAAAACCCTAATTTTTCAAAAAGCAGAAAACCCTTTGAATATTCAATACACTCAGCGAAAAACTATTTTCTTGTAGAAATGGAATCTTATTTTGAAGGAGTTAATCTGAAACTTGTAAAGGACCAGATTATTTTCAGTCTCGTAGTCAATTTTGAAGGATTGCTCGAGGCAAATCTGCAATCGGATATGCACTGCATCATCCGCTCAATGAAGAAAAATGGGATATACCCATTCCTGGACATAAAGCCCAAATATCTCTACAAAGAAGCAGTGATTTCCTTCTTCAAGGAAGCTGAAGTTACCGAAGCGGGCATCAAAAGTTCGATCTTTGGAGAGTAAGTAACGATTTCTCCTCAAACAGTCGCAGAGGCGTTCAGAATGAAATCTAGAGGTGTTGCTGTTGAAGCCCTCAAACAGAGCACAGTCGAGACATGGTACGGAATCAAACTACCAGAACAGCCGTCCAAGCTGAAGCTCACGGAGAAGAGAGGTGATTTAAAAAAGGAGTACAGATACATCATTAACAAAATCATGATGGGGATGGCAGGCAGCTATGACAGCTGTCATCTGCAAAATTTATGGTGATGGGAGCTTTTCTCCAGAGTGAGAGGATTGACTGGGCCAACTATATTTACAGACAGTTAGTCCGTGAAGTTAATAAGGTTCAATGGGTGGAGGTAGAGAAGAAATTCAAGACTAAGCTGGCTTTTGGAACGCAAATAAGCTAGATCTTGGAATTTCTCGGAAAGGCGAAAGGGACTGCAGACCCCTTTCATGTCAATAAGATAGTTGGTCACCTGGACCAAGAAACCTTGAAGAATCTGGGAGGCGAGAGGAAGGCTGCCCAAATATTGAAGAATATGTCAAGTAGACCCAGAATCAGACAACACTGCTCTGGCTCTGAGATTTAAAAGGAAAGCTCCAATTGCAGAGGAGGTGGTGCATGTCACGTCATCACCTGAGCCTTCTCCAAAAAGGCCTAGACGTCTTAACTTTGAAGATGCAGAGCTGACACATCACTCACCTGCACCTGCTCCTATCCCTGATAAAGAGGATCAGCCTGACCACCCACAACTGATGGGTGATATCATCCCTCTGCTGACCCTCCCAAGCATGACAGAGGAGGAAGAAGCAGACCTAATAATCAACATTCCTGAAGCAGGTTACTCCCTGAATATGCTGGAGAACAACCCTTTGGAGCTATCAGTAGAACAGCTACACATGGGAAAACAACATTCTCTTAAAGTTTTTTTTTTGTCAATGTTTTTGAAGAATGGAGGACCTTAAAATCTTTTCCATTTAATCAATTACAATCTTTTGTTGATATGAGTAGCTGGGAATTTCCCCAGGCTACGAAGCAAGTGCTCATGCATTTTTGCCATGAGACAGATGTAGTTTTAATGCTTCAGGAGAACTGGTTCCTGTCAAATTTCAAAACCAACGTAGACTAGTTCGTCCTTTTAGTAATTGAAGGTGTAGCAGCTGGGAAGGTAGATGAAGATGAAAGAGAAGTTGAAAAAGAAAAGGGGGTAAGAATAGAAGAAATTATGGAGGAAGAGAGGGTAGAAGAAGCAGAAGAAAAAATAATAGTAAAAAAACAGTCTGAAGAAGTTGAAGTCGAAAAGATAGAAGAGTTGGAAGAAGCTGAAGAGGGAGAGGAGGTTGAAGAAGAGGAAAAAGAAGAAAAAGAAGAGGAGGAAGAAAAAGAAGATGAGATGGAAGAAGAAAAGAAAGAAAAAGATGATAATGATGATAAAGGAGAAGAAAAAGAGAAGAAGGAGGATAAAGATGAGGCCGATGAGCCCGGGGCACCTGATCAATCCCCCAGCTCAGATTAGTCCAAAGAAAAGGATGACAGATCGGGGACACCTGATAAAACCGCTTCTGATTAGCCTCTTGCAGATAGGAGCCTACAGTCAGACAGGTCAACCTATAAGCAACCTTCAGATATGAAAGGCTATGGAGATCACTCCCCTCAGGCGACACCTATCTCATCTGAGATGGCTGACCTAATCAGGCGCATAGTTGCTGAGACAGTTGGCAACCTCATAGCCAGTCAGATCAAACCTGACCTTCAATCCCTTAATGCTAAAATGGACACTTTACTGCAGAAGACTGTCACTCCACCTCCTCCTACCAATTCCAGAATGCCTCTAGGCATGTCTGATTGGAAGTCGAGAGTTGAACAGCAATTCGCCACTCTTATTGATGCTGGAAAAAGGGGGAAGAGAGAGGACAGAGGGAAGCAATAGGTCAGGGGGAAGAAAAGCTACATTACCAAATCCAACATTCAGCTGAAGAAGTCATAACGGAGTTGAGGACCAGGCATAGAAATGACCTCCCTCTGATTGAAGCTGGGACGTCTAACCTGAAGAGAAAAGAGTTGGTTGTTCCTGCTCCTGATGATGATGACCAACCTGCATCCAGGAGGAGGAGAACCAGTGTAGGGGATGAACAGAGGTATGAATGGGCTGGCAAATAGCTATGGCATGTTGAGGAGTTCTTACCTGCTGAATATTTTCCAATTTGGGGAGACACAAAGAAGCAGTTCATAGAGAAGTATTATCTTTGGGAGTTACTCCAGGATAAAGACTGCTTCCCACAACAGACGTACATCAACTATATAGACTCAACCTGGCCAATGCTCTGGGCTTTACAAAGAAAATATGCAAAGAAATGGGATGCCTACCCCATGATTCCACCGTTCAGACCTGAAGAACTTTCTACATTGATGAACAATGAATTGGATGAGCTGGCCCTGCAGAAGGAGATAAGAAAACTCTATGTAGAACACAAATTCTCATCTACAGAAGAACAAAAGTTTGCCTCTCTAGTCATCAGAAGGAAGTATGGCCGAGCACCTGTCAATGAGAGACCTATTGGTGCAAAGCTTTTTAGGCAACCCAAGCAGCCTGTCCGAAGAGACAGAAGAAGAGTAAGATAAGTTTTTGTAGTTTACTTGTAATTTTACTGTTTTGGAATTTACCTGTAAATTTTGCATTACTTGTAAAATTTCAGTATTTTGTTCATTTAAAAGCATTGTACTTGTAAACATCTCTGAAATTTTTAGAACAAGACTGAGTTCAATTTGTCTTGCACTTGATCATGTGCAGACTTGTTCTACATTTGAATATTTTGTTTAAGTTTTGCCATCATCAAAATAGGGGGAATTTGTTAGGAATAATTATTAGATTTTGATGATGTCATCTCTGTATTTATTTGATTATTCAAATGTATGTTTTAAGTACTTGGCAAAATGTACAAAACAACCAAATGAGTATCTTCTATAGGCCAAATTATGTATTGTTGAATACTTGGCAAAATGTAAAGAAGAACCGAATGAGTATCTTCTATAGGCCATGTAAGTTAGGCTAAAATCGGTTAAGTATAAATCACACATAAGTTCAAATCAGAGGAATTTTGGTCAAATAGATACATCAGAGAGTTTTGACCAAACACTGCTGAAAGCCGAGTTGCAGACAAGTTTAATCAGAGAAGTCTTGGTCAACTCAACTGTTCAAAGAAAGTTGACCACAAACAACTTATCATCAGACAAAGTTCTGCAGAAGTGATTTATCAGAGAAGTCCTGGTCAAAATAATTATCAGAAAAGTTTGACCAAACTACAGTCAAGTGATCAGAGGAGTCCAAGTCAACTAAAGTTTGACCATCAAATTTGATAAGCTCATCAGGTCAGAAGACTTCAGATCAGAGAAGATTTGTCGGGACAGAGAACTTCATCTCAGAGAAGTTACATCAGAGAAGTCCGACATCAGATAAGGATGACTGTACGAGATCAGATAAGTGATCAACCAAGTAATCCAGTCCACTTCACATGCGTTGAAAAGTCAATAATCACGGAAAGTGACATGCAGATGTAGAGAGACAGACTGGAGAGATTCCCAGAAAGCAATGAATGAAATATTAATCGAGATCCACCTCTGAAGACTTTAAGAATATTATAATCCAAAGATTCGGCACTACAATGTGAAAGTCTTCACAATGGTCGGAAATGGATTAAAATAAGGGAATACAACCTATCAACGTTCGGAAAGAAAAACAAAGAACTCTATTTCTCCAATGGACGGATTTGTTACAGGAATTGCAACGGCTATGAAGGAAGCTCAAGGATCAACATTTATATATACCTGAAGATTTGAATTGAGCAAAGTACGATTCAACCTCATAGCCATTGAGATAAAACCTGACCTTCAATCCATTAATGCTAAAATGGACACTTTACTGCATAAGACTATCCCTCCACCTCCTCCTACCAATTCCAGAATGCCTCTAGGCATGTCTAAATGGATGTCGAGAGTTGAACAGCAGTTAGCCACTCTGGTTGATGCTGGCAAAAAGGGGGAAGAGAGAGGACAGGGGGAAGCAAGAGGTCAAGGGGGAGAAAAGCTGCAAGACCAAATCCAACATTCAGCTGAAGAAGTCATAACGGAGCTGAGGACCAAGCAGAGAAATGACCTCCCTCTGATTGAAGCTGGGACGTCTAACCTGAAGAGGAAAGAGTTGGTTGTTCCTGCTCCTGATGATGATGACCAACCTGTAACCAAGAGGAGGAGAACCAAAGTAGGGGATGAACAGAGGTATGAATGGGAAGGCAAATAGCTATGGCATGCTGAGGAGTTCTTACCTGCTGAATATTTTCCAATTTGGGGAGACGCAAAGAAGCAGTTCATAGAGAAGTATTATCTTTGGGAGTTCAGGATAAAGACTGCTCCCCACAGCAGACGTACATCAACTATATGGACTCAACCTGGCCAACGCTCTGGGCTTTACAAAGAAAATATGCAAAGAAATGGGATGCCTACCCCATGATTCCATCGTTCATACCTGAAGAACCTCATGCATTGATGAATAATGAATTAGATGAGCTGGCCCTACAGAAGGAGATAAGGAATCTCTGGGTAGAACACAAATTCTCATCTACAAAAGAACAAGAGTTTGCCTCTCTAGTGATCAGAAAGAAGTATGGCCTAGCACCTGTCAAGGAGAGACCTATTGGTGCAAAGCTTTTTAGGCCTCCCAAGCATCCTGTCAAAGGAAGAGGAAGATAAGTTTTTGTAGTTTACTTGTAATTTTACTGTTTTGGAATTTACCTATAAATTTTGCATAACTTGTAAAATTTCAGTATTTTGTTCATTCAAAAGCACTGTACTTGTAAACATCTCTGAAAGTTTTATAACCCAGTTGTCTCAAAACAAGACTGAGTTCGATTTGTCTTGCACTTGATCATGTGCAGACTTGTTCTACATTTGAATATTTTGTTTAAGTTTTGCCATCATCAAAATAGGGGGAATTTGTTAGGAATACTTATTAGATTTTGATGATGTCATCCATGTATTTATTTGATTATTCAAATGTATGTTTTAAGTACTTGGCAAAATGTAAAGAAGAACCAAATGAGTATCTTCTGTAGGCCAGATTATGTATTGTTGAATACTTGGCAAAATGTAAAGAAGAACCAAATGAGTATCTTCTATAGGCAATGTAAGTTAGGCTAAAATCGGCTAAGTATAAATCACAGACTAAGTTCAAATCAGAGGAGTTTTGGTCAAATAGTTACATTAGAGAGGTTTGACCAAACACTGCAGAAAGACGAGTTGTAGACAAGTTTAATCAGAGAAGTCTTGGTCAACTCAACTGTTCATAGAAAGTTGACCACAGACAACTTATCATCAGACAAAGTTCTGCGGAAGTGATTTATCAGAGAAGTCCTGGTCAAAATAATTATCAGAGAAGTTTGACCAAACTACAGTCAAGTGATCAGACGGAGTCCAAGTCAACTAATGTTTGACCATCAAATCTGATAAGCTCATGAGGTCAGAAGACTTCAGATCAGAGAAGATTTGTCGGGACAGAGAACTTCATCTCAGAGAGGTTCCATCAGAGAAGTCCGACATCAGATAAGGATGACTGTATGAGATCAGATAAGTGATCAGCCAAGTAATCCAGTCCACTTAACATGCGTTGAAAAGTCAATAATCACGGAAAGTCACATGCAGGCATAGAAAGACAGACTGGAGAGATTCACGGAAAGCAATGAATTAAATATTAATCAAGATACACCTCTGAAGACTTTAAGAATATTATAATCTAAAGATTCGGTGCTACAACGTGAAAGTCTTCAAAAGGGTTGGAAATGGATTAAAATAAGGGAATACAACGTGGAAACGTTCGGAAAGAAAACAAAGAAGTCTATTTCTCCAATGGACGGATTTGTTACAGGAATTGCAATGGATATGAAAGAAGCTCAAGGATCAACATTTATATATACCTGAAGATTTGAATTGAGCAAAGTACGATTGATAGGACGTCGAATGTACGCTCCCTGAAAACCCGGTTTAAAATATGGACCAATAAAAGTCCGACCTAGGTTCTTAGATAAAGAGATTACAACCCCAAGGTCCTTTAGAAGGTCGCCAACCTCGGAGGCCCCACTTAGCTGTAATGTCTGTTAGAAGAGCGCCGACCTCGGAGGCCCCACTGACCTATGATATCTGATAAAGGTCGCCGACCTCGGAGGTCCCGTTTAGCTGTGACATCTGTTAGAAGGGCGCCGACCTCGGAGGCCCCCGTTGACCTATGATATCCGATAACAGGTCGCCGACCTCAAGGGTCTCTCAAACTACTGATTTGAATAGGGATGAGCCGACCTAAAAACTACCGAACTCAGGAAGGTAGAACTCTTGGGAAAGAAGATCCTGACTCACCTGACAGAATCCCTAAGATCCAGGGGTTGAGAGCCCATACCTTGCCATCCCGGAGATCCAGGGATTGAGAGCCCATACCTTGCAATCCCGGAAATCCAGGGATGGAAAATCGCAGCTTGAATCCCTGGATATCCGGGATTCTCTCTGGGAATCAAGAAAAATCTCAGATAACAAGGCACCCTCCTCCTATAAAAGGGATAGAGGGGGTTCCTCAAAAAAGAACACACACTCTGAGAATACAGTATATTTTAGAGAGAGAAAGAAAAGAGAGTACTTCATATATTTTGGGTTTTCTTAACTAAACTTCTAAGATTAACCCGATTCTTGGTGACCGATCAGCTCGGTTACATCAAGTGGCGCCGTCTGTGGGAAGTGTGACATCGAGTCACTTTGAGTTGAGACGTGAGGTTAGTAATGGCAGAAGAAATGAACCAGAAAAGAACAGGGGAGTTAATACCCAGAAATCTAGAAGAGGAACTAACAGCGGCGGGTAGAGAAGCGACTCTGGAGAAAACACCTGTCACCCCTGTAGAAGAAGTCGCACCAAGCACAATTACACTGACGAAGGAAGCCTTAGCCGACATAATCGCCAGTGCAATCCAGAAGAGCCGGGAGGTCGAAAAACAAAGGGTACCACGAAAAATAATACCCATCCTTTTGGATGGGCCGGAAGAAATTGATCAGCAGGAAGAACATGGGGAGAGTTATCCAAAAATATGGGAGCGATCTAGGCAGGAAAAAACGCAGGATCCCTTGATATCCAGCATGCAGGACGAGCTGGAAGAGTTGCGACAGAGGGTTGCGGGGAGGGACATGGAAAGTCATCCAGGCCATCCCTTCTCAGAAGGCATACTACAGGCCGAGCTCCCGTATGGGTTTAGGGCTGTCACCTTCACCTATGATGGACTCTCAGATCCTACCCGACATTTATACCGATTCGAGAACATGGCGGTACTACATAGATATTCGGATGCCGTGAGTTGCAGAGCATTCTTGGCCACACTGACAGAGTCAGCTCAGGATTGGTTCCACCAGATACCCCCTGGGTCAATCACCAGCTTCAAAACTTTCAGCTCCGCGTTCTTGACTCACTTTGCCAGCGCCAGGGCGCACCAAAAGACCTTCATGTCCTTGTTCAGTATCAAGCAATATTCGGGAGAAGCGCTGAGAGCTTATGTGACCCGATTCACGAAGGCGTGTCTGGAGGTACCCTCCTCGTCAGAAGAAGTAAAAACCAGTGCCTTGACGCAGGGACTGAGGCCGGGGTTGTTACGCACCTCATTAGCTAAAACCAAATGTAACTTACGATGAGGTCTTAGCCCGATGCTCGAAGTACATCAATGTTGAGGAAACCGAGAAGGATATGGAGGAGTTGCATGAAAAGCCCGAGGATGGGGAAAGGGGGTCCAACAGATTGATACGACGGGAGGAGTACACCTTTCAAGGAAATTTGCCTCGGGAAGAGATGTCACGGGGAAAAACAGATCGGAAGAAGAACGATATCGTTCTAAGGCGACCAAGATTTGACCAATACAACCCACTAACAATGAGGAGAGCCCAGGTTTTGGAAGCAGTTGAGGGTAAGATGAGCAGGGTCATCGAGCGTCCTGCATCTCGCCCTAATTGGCCCACCCAGCCGAAATCAGAGCTTTATTGTCGATTCCACAATGATTACGGGCATAAAACAGACGAATGCAAGCACCTTAAGGATGAGATCGAGAGGCTGGTCCGAGCGGGACATCTGATGGAGTTCACATATCAACAGAGAAATGGAGGTCGGAGGCAACCACCCATGCCCCAAAGAGGGGCGGGGGTGAAAAGAGAAGCTCCTCGGGGACCCGCTGCTCCCCCGACTAAAAAAGGAGTGATCCACATGATATCAGGGGGACCAACCGACGGAAGTTCTAATCAGGCTAGAAAATCCCACGCACGAAAGGCTAGGTGTCATCAACTCAAGGAGGTCGCCACTGTAGGCAGTGGGCCTATCATTCAGTTCAGCCCCATGGATTATAATGGGATACATACGCCCCACAATGACGCGTTGGTCATCACAGCGGAAATCGCCAATTACGATGTGCAAAGGGTGTTTATCGATATAGGAAGCTCAGTAGACATCTTATTCTATGACTGTTTCAAACAGATGAACATGGAAGTGGAATTGAGAAAGGTAGATACCGCGCTCTATGGGTTCTGTATGACCGAGGTGCAACCAGTCGGAGAAGTGGTGCTTCCAGTAGCACTAGGTCGGATGCCCCATCGGAAGGTCAAGACACTCAGATTTTTAGTGGTGGACACCAAATCGGCCTATAACGCCATTTTAGGACGACCAGGGCTCAACAAATTCGAAGCAGTAGCCTCTACCGCGCACATGAAAGTAAAATTCCCCGTAGGAGGTGAGGTGGGAAGAAAATCCCCCCAAGTAAAATTCCTCCAAAAAATATTAAGGATATCCAGATACTAACGGGAAGAATAGCAGGGCTGAGCCGTTTCATATCACGCTCGGCCGAGAAGGGGTTCCCATTTTTTAAACTCTTAAGAAAAGGAAACAAGTTCGAATGGACCCCGGAAGCGCAAACGGCATTCGGAAGATTGAAAAAGTATTTGGCCGAGCTGCCCCTACTCACCAAACCGGTACCAGGAGTGGATCTTGTACTCTACTTATCCGTGGGAGAAGGAGCGGTGAGCTCGGTCTTGCTAAGAGAAGAAATGAATAAACAAAAGCCCATTTATTATACAAGCCGAATCTTGCAAGGAGCAGCACGGAACTACTCCGAGCTAGAAAAAGGGGCGCTGGCGTTAGTGGTTACGGCCAGGCGATTGAGGCCCTATTTCCTAGCCCACCGAATAAAATTGCGAACCAACTTGCCCTTGAGAGAGATATTAGGGCGACCTAATTTGTCAGGTCGTCTGGTGAAGTGGGCGGTAGAAATGGGGGAGTACGACATGGAATATGAGCCGAGAACGGCGATTAAAGCTCAGGCCCTAGCAGACTTTATCCAAGAGGGGGCCATGCCATCGCCACCAGAAGGACAGTGGCTGTTGCATGTGGATGGATCGGCGACAACCAGTGGTTCTGGGGCAGGGATAATCCTCACTACCCCGGAAGGTGAGCAATTAGAGTATGCCATAAAATTCGATTTCAGGGCATCTAACAACGAGGCCGAATATGAAGCCCTGGTTAAGGGAATGCAGCTGGGAATAGACTTGGGCGCGCGACGACTCATTGCTTACTCTGATTCCCAACTGGTCACACAACAGGTAGAAGGAAAATTTGAGATAAATGAAGATCGGATGAAGAAGTATGTGGAGGAAGTGAAAGAGGCTGCCAAAAAACTAGGGGAATGGAAGTTAATCAATATCCCTAGGTCGGAGAATGCAAAAGCTGATTACCTAGCAAAGATGGGAAGCTCCTTAGTGGATTGCCGCTCGCGAACAGTAACGATTCTGGGAGCAGCCCGAAGTAGCATCATGAAACAGGTGATGGAGGTGAATGAGATGGCAGATTGGCGAACTCCTTTGTTGGCATACCTAAGAAGGGCAGAATTACCCAAGGAGAGACAAGAAAGAATGAAAATTGTGCGAAGAGCAGCGAGGTTCTGCTGCATTAATGATGAGCTATACAAGAGGTCCTACCTCGGGCCATACCTACGATGCATCTCGGAAGAAGAAGGGCGAAGTGTATTGGAAGAAATCCATGAAGGGTGCTGCGGAGACCATACCAAAGGAAGAGCGCTGATTAGCAAAACGCTAAGGGCTGGTTTCTTTTGGCCGACCATGAGCAAGAGAGCAGTGGAAATGGTTAAGCGATGCCAAAAATGTCAAGTGCACGCACCCTTAATTCATATCCCAGCCGAGGATATGGTCACCATGGGAGCGCCCTGTCCATTCGCTAAATGGGGAATTGATATCATGGGGCAGTTTACACCTGGCTCAGGAGGAAGAAAGTTCTAAATAGTAGCCATAGACTACTTCAGCAAGTGGGTAGAAGCCGAGCCCATGGCCACCATAACCGAGCAAAGAATCATAAGTTTCCTGTTTAACAACATTTGCTGCAGGTACGGAGCGCCCCAGATACTCATCTCAGATAATGGAACCCAATTCAATGGGAAGAGAACCTAGTCCTGGTGTGAGGGTATGCATATCAAGTAAAGGTTCGCTGCGGTTGCTCACCCGCAAGCTAATGGGCAAGTAGAGGTAACTAACAGAACAATATTGCAGGGGATAAAAACCCGCTTAGACAAAGTGGGAGGAGGATGTGTGGATGAACTTAGCTCGGTACTATGGTCGTACAGGACCACACCTAGATCGTCAACAGGAGAAACGCCCATCAGTATGGTCTACGGGTCCGAAGCCGTCATCCCCGCAGAAGTCGGAGAAATGTCCCATCGGGTTCGATGGTTCAACGAGGTGGAGAATGAGGAAATAATGAAGGAGGCGTTAGATACCATAGAAGAAAGGAGGAAAGTGGCAGCAGCACGAACTGAAAGATACAAAAGCCTGACAAAAGCAGCTCATGACAAAAGAGTCAGGAAGAGACAATTCCAGGTCGGTGATTTGGTGCTTAGGCGAGCTGATGCCCTCAGAAAAATAGGAAAGCTGGAGCCGAACTGGGAAGGCCCTTACAAGGTAATCCGAATTTATGCGGGGGGAGCTTACGAGCTTGAGGATATGGATGGGCACCTCATCAAAAGACCTTGGAACATATGTCACTTAAAAAAGTATTTTGTGTGAAGAGGTGTGGAAAAAAGCTTATGTTGTTTTAATGAAAGTCTATTACAAAAATATATCTCTCTGAATGTGTTGATCAAGAAAAACTAGAAATGACATCTGAACAGACGAAACGCCTCCAGATCCGAGTAAGGGTGAACCGCCCTCTGACATCTGAACAGGCGAAACGCCTCCAGATCCGAATAAGGGTGTACCGCCCTATGACATCTGAACAGGCGAAACGCCTCCCGATCCGAGTAAGGGTGAACCGCCCTCTGACATCTGAACAGGTGAAACGCCTCCAGATCCGAGTAAGGGTGAACCGCCCTCTGACATCTGAACAGGCGAAACGCCTTCAGATCCGAGTAAGGGTGAACCGCCCTCTGACATCTGAATAGGCAAAACGCCTCCAGATCCGAGTAAGGGTGAACCGCCCTATGAAGCTATGACTAAAGTAAATACCCAACCTACACTAAAGATCGGTGAAAAGATTAAGTCAAACTGGTCGGATATATCGGGCTCGGTACCAATCAGCTCGGACGCATCGTCCCAACTCAACGGCGATCTGTATCTCCTCCCATACAATGCCTCTAATGGTGCCATTTTGATCGATGCGTGCCAACTATTGTTGTACGTGAACTCGATCAATGGCAAGTGCGACTCCCAATCATCCTTCCAATCTAAAGCACAGGCTCGCAACATATCCTCCAGCGTCTGTATCGTCCGCTCAGACTGTCCGTCTGTCTGAGGTTGGTAGGATGTACTAAGTCTCAACTCGGTCCCCAAAGCTCTATGAACGGCCTGCCAAAAATGTGATATAAACCGGCCATCGCGATCCGAAACAATACTCTTAGGGGTCCCATGTGACCTCACGATCTCTGCAATAAACACTCGTGCTAGTTTCGTTGGCCCCCGAGTGTCCTTAATACCAGAAAATGAGCCGATTTGGTTAGTCAATCGACAATGACCCAAATCATGTTCATTCCAGTCCGAGTCCTAGGCATACTGGTAATGAAATCCATAGAAATATCCTCCCATTTCCACTCCGGAATAGGAAGTGGTCGCAAAAACCCCGCGGGTCGCTGATGCTGGATCTTAACCTGCTGACAGGTCAAACATCTTGACACAAATTCGCCAACGTCTGTCTTCAAATTACTCCACCAGTAGTTACTCCTCACATCCTTGTACATTTTACTCGTACCAGGATGTATGGAGTAAGGCGTGGTATCAGCTTCGCTCAAGATCTTCTGTCTCAGCTCAAAAACACTCGGTACACATAGTCTTCCGTGAAATCTAAAAACTCCGTCATCCTGAACCACAAATCCAGGGGCTTTCCCATTCCTCACATCCTCCCTCAACTGAACCAAAAACGGATCGTCATACTACTTCGCCTTGATATCATCAGTCAAGGACGAAGTGATCTCTAACGCACATAACTGGCCCTGATTTTTCTGAACCCAAACCTCGATATTCTGACAGATGAAATCTCGTTGGATCCTACTCTGTGGTGTAAGTACCTCTAACATCTGTAAAGCCATCGGTTTTCGGCTCAACGCATCAGCCACTACGTTGGCCTTACCCGGATGATAAAGTATCTTGAGGTTGTAATCATTAATTAGCTCTAACCACCTACGCTGCCTCATGTTCAACTCTTTTTGACTGAAGATATACTTCAAGCTCTTGTGGTCCGTAAATATCTTACACGACGACCCTTATAGATAATGCCTCCAGATCTTTAAGGCAAAAACGACCGCAGCTAACTCCAAATCATGCGTGGGGTAATTCGTCTCATACGGTTTCAACTGGCGGGACGCATAAGCAATAACCCTATCTCTCTGCATCAAAACACATCCGAGTCCAAGGCCCGAAGCATCACTATACACTACGAAATCCTCGTTCCCCTGAGGCAATGATAAAATGGGTGTGGTAGTCAAACGTCTCTTTAACTCGTCAAAACTATCCCGTTTGGCCTCACCCACTCGAACTTCCGAAGCTCGAGCAACTGAGTGAGTGGTCTAGCGATCTTAGAAAACCCCTCAACAAATCTACGGTAATAGCCGGCGAGACCCAGAAAACTCCTCACCTCCATCACATTCTTAGGCGGATCCCAAGCCATCACTGCTTCTATCTTCTACGGATCTACCCGAACTCCCTCTGCTGAAATCACATGCCCGAGGAACATCACTTCTTCGAGCCAAAACTCACACTTAGAGAACTTCGCATACAACTGCTCAGCTCTAAAAGTGTCTAATACAATCCGGAGATGCAAGGCGTGCTCCTCCCGACTCCTTGAATAGATAAGAATGTCATCGATAAAGACGACTACAAATTTGTCCAGATACTCAATAAAAACTTTGTTCATCAACTGCATGAACACTGCTGGGGCATTGGTTAGCCCAAAAGGCATAACCACAAACTCGTAATGGCCATATCTCGTCCGAAAGGCGGCTTTCGGTATATCTATGTCCCGAATCCTCAACTGGTAGTAGCCCGATCGCAAATCAATCTTTGAAAAGACTGTCGCCACCTGAAGTTGATCAAACAAATCGCAATCCGGGGCAAAGGGTATTTATTTTTGATGGTTAACTTGTTTAATTCTCGATAGTCGATGCATAAACGAAGCGATCCATCCTTCTTCTTAACAAAAAGTACGGACGCACCCCAAGGCGATGCGCTCGGTCGAATATACCCTTTATCTAACAACTCCCCCAACTGATTCTTCAACTAACATCTCCGATGGTGCCATACGGTACGACGCTCGAGAAATAGGGGCCATATTCGGCTCTAGATCAATAGGAAACTCCATCTCTCGATGTGGTAGTAATCCCGGCAAGTCATCCGAAAATATGTCGGGGTATTCACTAACAACTGGAATTGACGACAAATCAACTCCACCATCTTCCGCCTTCAGAGCGTAACACCAGTAGCCGACACAACCCTGGTTCAAAAGTTTCATCGCCTTCAAGGCGCTAATCACACTCCCGGACCTACCCGGTTTACGACCGACGAGAGTATGCTCAGTGCCGTCCTCGGCCACTATCGAGATGGTACGAGTCCGATAGTTCATAATAGCACCGTGACGATCCAACCAATCGTCTCCGAGGATCAAATCCTCACCCTTAAGATCTATAACAATGAGATTCGAGGGCCAATCCCGGCTCCCGATCCTCACTGGGCAATCCCTAACCTCTCGGTCCCCAACCATACGATCCCCACTGGGCATACTCACTACAAACGGTTCACACTCAAACAAACAGTCAAAACCATAGCGACTCACACAATCCGATGCAATAAAGGAATGGGTAGCACCCGAATCAAAAAGCACTGAAACTGGATGAGTAAGGATCTGAGTGGTACCTGACGCCACCGGAACGTCTGCCTCCTCTGTGTGCCTCATCTGATACAATCGGGGGTGAACTGAACCCGAACTCGATGCTGACCCGAACTTTGCAGAACACGAGTAGCTGGAGTGTTGTGATCCCTCTGATCGGCAGTGGTAGTCGGAACTCTAGCGGCCCTGGTGGCCCTCTCACAATGAACTGCCCGATGCCCGGTCTGTCCGCAAGTAAAGCAAGTAACTGGAGGAGAAGGGCAATCCTTCATCAAATGCTCATATTGGTTGCAGTTAAAACAAACCCTGACACCAGAAGCAACGGACTGAACTGAACGATTACCGTGAAATCCCCCAGTCTAATGAAATAGCCTCTTCCTCGGTGTAGGGGCAGACTGTGCTCTCGAAAATCGGCCACTCTTGCCGGCTGAAAAGCTGCCAACCTTTTTCTGTTTCTTGGCCTCGGTACCCAACTCTGATTCCGGTGCGGCCATCTCGATCGCTATAGCGCGATCCTGATACTCCTTCAAAGTGACACACATGAGCGGGGCCATACTCTGCTGATATGCGGTTTCATGCACATATTGAAGTAACGGATTTTATCAGCCTCCGTCCTCACTTGATCTCTCACGAAACCCAACTGCTGATTGTAAGTAATGATGGCCTGAGAAATAGGCACATCCTGTGGCGTAGCGGTGAAGAACTCCACAATTCTGCGCTCCTTAACTGGCGGTGGACAATATTCTGCTTCCATAGCAACCTTGAATTCCTCCCAAGTAGCTCGACGGTCTCTGGGCGCAACGGCCTCCCACCATTCCGCAGCTTCCTTATCCAGGAGGTACTGGGCAATATGTACCCTCCTGTCTTCGGGACAAGCTACGGCATCGAAGGTCCTGGACAACTGAAAGAGCCAATTCTCCTAACCGAGGGGGTCAGTAGATCTGGAGAAACGAGGTGGGTGAATCTTAGTCACCGTCTGAAGCCACTTACTAGCTTCCTCTTCAGGTGTCTGGGGCGGATTCTGACGTCCACCCTGAGCTATCTGAGTAAGTTGGGCTACTAACTGCTGAAGTACGGCAGTAGCCCCGGCGTCGACATCATTACCCGACGGTACTGAGTGAGAGGCTAAGTCCGCAGAGGACTGAGAAAGTGAGCCCTCCTTATTATCAGCACCCCGACCACGACCTCGGCCGCGTCCCCTAGCTGGTCTACCACGACCTCTCAACATACTGAAGGAAAAATGAAAAGAACACGATCAGAAAGATTCACAATTGACAAAGTTGGTATCACAATTCATAATTCCGAACAACGCAAGCAAACGAATTACAGAAATATAAGAGTTTGAAGAGACTTACAGGCACGGGTCGCATGAAAAGACGGTAGCATGATGATATTAGGCTCAACGACTAACTCTAATGACGCAACTGACATACCCAAAAATTTACCGACAGCCTAGGTATTCAAAACCTAAGCTGCGATACCATAAATGTAACACCCCAATTCACAAATGGGACATTACACGCCGTAGAGCCCTCGTGAGGTCTACCAGGCTAACACATGACACATAACCACAATGAAATCCCATAAGATGCACTCAAAAGTAAATAAGGCTGTGGCCTCGGCTAAAACATTTCAACGGAGTACATGAAACATAAAATAAATATCAATTCATTGCCCACGCAGGGGACTTAAACCAAGTTCAGAAGTAAACATTCTAACTCCAATACTCGACAAATGCAATGACAAAACATAAAAATACAGACTCGAGCCACTATCATCAAGCCAGCCCATCCTTTGCGTGCATGTCCCGTGCTTGCTGCTCAGCTCTCTCGGTACCTGAAATGCATAAGACGCATTTCCCCCATTTAAGGGGTTAGCATTCGAATAGCTAGTGCAAGTACACAATTACACAACATTATATACAAATACGATTTTTACACAATCATCTCAATCAGAAATCATTTGCCATAAATATTCCGGAATACTACATCGGCAATCAAATCAGTTTCAATCATCACGATATCACAAAATCACAACTGGTATCCCGTGGCCGTACCCCTTAGTATCGACCCCCAGACATCCCGTCGAACGCTCCGGGTGGGATACCACTTCCGCGGCAGTACCCCTTAGTATCGACCCCCAGACATCCCGTCGGACACTCCCAAGTCCACTTCCTCGGCCGTACCCCTTAGTATCGACCCCCAGACATCCCGTCGGACACTCCGGGTGGAAGGAACACAACTCACGCACTAGAAAACCAAAATTCATCATTCATTTCGAAAACACCACATACATAACGAAATGTAATACATATACTTGCCTTGAATAAGACGAAACGAAGGAAACGACGAAGGAATAGGTTTTGGTCCGAACAATCCTCCCAACTCCGTTCCTAATCATAATAACGGTATATAACAAGTGTCATTAATGCGGAAAGGTAAGAATTAATCCTAATTCTACCCGCTGGAACAATTTGTCGGTCATGACTTGGGTATCGTCGACTATAAGCGACGAACAATGGAAACCTGGAGTTCAAAATCACAAATCATCAATAAAACGAAGGATTACAAGTACATGATCGAAGCCTAGCAATAATCCAATGATAATTCGGACCAAAGGAGTCAAATCCCAAGAAATCCCCAAAATTTCCCCAAAATCTCAAAACAAGGGTTTCGGGGATTCTTACCTTGATTCGGAAGGTGGAAAGTGTTAGGAACTTGAAGAATTCACGCAAGGAATGCACGGATGGTAGTGGATGATGATATCCAGTCATAATTGGCCCTAACTCTCGTCTGGAATCGCTCAAAGCTGAGAACGATAAAAAATGATGGAAAAATGACGAAGTTGACTGCTGTTGTCCTATTTATATTAAACAGTCTTAGCGCACGCTACGTACAAGCATTAGCGTGCGCTAACGGGGAGTGGAAGAACAGTCTGCCTACTGTCCTCCAGTTAGCGTACGCAAGCTAACATGGTTAGCGTGCGCTAATACTAGGAATTAGTGTGCGTTAACGCTGAATTAGCGTACGCTACCTGGTCCAGTACCGAAGTACTGAACCTACTATCCAGACCGCTGAAATCGTTAGCGCATGCTACGAACCCCAGGTTAGCGTACGCTAATCACACAGTGATATCGCACGGAAGTAGGCCCGGAGTAGCGTGCGCTACTCAGGCAGCAGTTCAGTACTGCACAGTACACTGCTGCCAAGAGCACAAAGGTGTCGAAAAGCGAAGCAAGACCAGCATCCGGAAACATAAACACGTAATAATCAAGACGACAAAGCTGAGCATTGAAAGGGAATATAATCCCAGTCACTGGAGAGTCTGAAATGTAGCTAACAAAGCGAAATTCCCTAAACTTATGAAAATTACAAAAATGGCCCAAGTGCCCGAAAAATCGCGATACAACGTCGGATTAACAAACCAAAAGTTTCAACACGACCAACTCAACCATACAAACTTATGCAAATCAAGAAACAACGAAAACGAACGAGTTTTACGAGAATCGAACGTACATGCGACAAGATATAATTCAATATGAAATTATGCAAAAACATCCTCGAAACTCGTCCAAACGGAAAAACTCCAAGAACAAAATAGATCCAGAATTCCAAAATAGGGATAAGCGAGTTGTCCAAAACGAAAATACACCAAAAATAGAAATTACCAAAAATAGAAAACACGGATATTACAAGTAGAGGATTACCCCACCTCTGAGACCACTATAATTGCCTGCATATTTTACTGCTTTAATCATCATACTTACCTGCTGCATACATACTTACTGTTCCATTGTTTAGTTATTTGCTTTCGTCATCAGCTGAGAAACTCCTAACCCTTCGTGGAAAAAGAGTTTCAATAAGTATATTCACCCCCCTCTAGACTTATTTCTGACGACTTGTGACCTACAAGTGGTATCGGAGAGGTTGGTTCAATTTTTTAGAACCAGATCCATATATCGAGGATATATATTAATCTCTCATTTATAATGGAACATATGTATTCTAGTCTTCCCGTTTTTTCTATAGATGACTATGACTTATGAAAGATAAGAATGTAGGCACATTTATCATCTGTCCACGATGACATGTGGGGTATATTTGAAGAAGGTCCCTTCATCTATATGAAAGACAACACAGATGAGAATATTGCAGCTGGAAAGCTCAGACAGATTCCGAAGAAAGGGAGCTGGCAAACCTTGACAGTCGAGCCAGAAATACCTTATACCAAACCTTTGATCAAGCCATCATGACAAAAATCAAACATTGCAGAAATGACAAAAAAACATGGTATACATTAGTAGCAATGCATGAACAAACAGAGCTGGTCAGAGAGAGCGAGGAATCAACAAGCGGATTCCTATATGATGATGATAATGAAGTAATCCACTGTCTTATGGCCAATCTTCACAACAAAGAGGTATCATCTAAACCTCAAGCTCCAGGAAGTTTCAGTTCAGATTTCTCTGAAGATATCGATCTACACAAATCTGTAAACCAACTTTTAAAAGATTTTGAAATTCCCAAAACAGCACACCTGGCTACTACAGCTGAAAATATCCAACTGAAGAATGATAAAATTCAGCTGAAAATGATTTTGACAAACTCAGCCAGGATTCCGAAAATTTTAAAACCAGTCAGGCTGAAACTAAAAAATTAGCTTTTGCTGAAATAGAAAGACTAACTGTTTTAAACAATGAAAAATCATGTGCACTCATGAATCTTGAAGGTGAACTTTCAAAACTTAGCAATTAAATGATGCTCAAGCTAAAGAGATAATATATTTAAAAGCATCTGTAACCTTAGATGGTTTGTGTACAAACCAAAGGCCACTTTATTTAAAATCAGGCCTTGGATATGACCCCAACACTCCCTCCACTTCTAAAACAATCTTTATCAAGGGGGAAACAATTGTCCAGGCTACTGAGCCTACACATAAATCTGTATTTCAAGCTAAACAGAAGCAACAGTCAAAACAATATGCCAACTACTACCAAAGACTCCCTAAAAACAGATTTCAAAATGGGAGAGGCAAATGGAAACCTCAAGGTTACCCAAGTTTTCAAAATGAACAGGTGTGGAGACCCCAAAGATTTTATAAATGGTCTCAGCCAAGATTTATAAATGGCCCACACCACCAATTTTATAAGGTATATCCAATACACAATCCTAACCGAGGATATAGGCCCAAATGATACTATGCACCTTTCAGAGGCAAAAATCATAATTTTCAAAATATGTGGAAATAACATAACAGACCACATCCATCTAGTTACCAATCATATTATATGCATAATCCATACCAAGGATATAGAGAGCATAAGGATACATAGAGGAATGAGGTTCACAAGAGAACCACTAATCCTAGAGGACCCAAACAAATCTGGGCACCCAAAACGTTTCTTATCTGATTGCAGGTAAAATAAGAAGACTACCGTGTAGAAACTACAGAGTCATTATCAAGGGCTGAAGAATGGCATGTAATCTCTAGGTGGTTCAGTCACATGACCCGGAACAAGAATGTCAATCAAAGGAATTCAAAAGAGTATCAGTATCAGTTAATCAAAAGAGACCCAGATGAATCAATAAAGGAGAGCTCATATGAAGAAATCAACTTAAATAAAAATTGGGCATCCCAATGTGGGGAAACCTGCTAAAGAACTTGTTAGGAATACAAGCAATGATGGTAGCAAAAAGTCATCCTGAGTATGAATAAATAGATTTTGATGAAAGCACACGCTCCAACAACAAGAAATCAAGTGCCTAATTGAAAATCTCAAAAGTTAGTTGAATAATGCCCTAATAAGAATAAAAGTCATCTGATCAGACCCAGACAGGAGAAGTCACCTGATTAGATGCAGCTGAGAAATCCAACAGAATAAGGAAAGAAAAGTTATCGAAAGAAGGCAAGAAGAGTCACCTGATCCACGGACTAGACGAGAGAAAAGCCATATGATCACAACCACAACTGAGATAAATTATCTGATCGTAAAAGACGAAGGTACAGACCACCTGATCCAGGGAAAATGCCAAGAAACTAGTTAAGGAAACCCACCTGATCAGATCAGTCTCCTGACCCGAAGAACACACAGGAAGAATAATCTGACCTGAAGCAGATCAAAAGATATCTGATCTGAAAGAGACAAGAAAGGTTTTTGGAGCTGAGCAGGGAACTTGGATTACTAGATTGGGAATCTAGTACAAATGAGAAAGCTACATGATGATCAGATCAGACGAGGGAAGGAACTTATCTGATGCAGTCAAGGAAGAGCTACCTGAAGCAGTCAAGAAGGATCATTCTACCTGAGCAGATCAGACGAGAAGATGAAGGACATACGAATCTGATCTCGGGAAACCCACCCAACCTGATGCAGATAGCTAGCTGATGCAGATCAGACAAGGAAAAGTTAGCTGTCCCACAGGCGACACAGCTTACCTGATGCAGAGTAGCCAAACAGTCAACCAGCTAAGTTTTTCTATCCCTGACTGACTCTTGAATATAATATTATTATTTATTTACACGTGGCAACCACACATTCACACGACCTCCACTACGTCCAATTAAAATCTCAACCATCATTTTTTTTAAAAATTAGACCGACACTCATTTAATTTAATATTAAATTCAAAACGTCTTTTCATTTCTTTATTTAAGGCGGCGGACATCATTTCACAACTTTACCGTCTCCAAGATTTCAAAAACCTTAATTTTTCAAAAAGCAGAAAACCCTTTGAATATTCAATACACTCAGCGAAAAACTATTTTCTTGCAGAAATGGAATCTTATTTTGAAGGAGTTAATCTGAAGCTTGTCAAGGACCAGATTATTTTCAGTTTGGTAGTCGATTTTGAAGGATTGCTCGAGGCAAATATGGAATTGGATATGCACTGCATCATCCGCTCAATGAAGAAAAATGGTATATACCCATTCATGGACATAAAGCCCCAATCTCTCTACAAGGAAGCAGTGATTTCCTTCTTCAAGGAAGTTGAAGTTACCGAAACAGGCATCAAAAGTTCGATCTTTGGAGAGGAAGTAACGATTTTACCCCAGAAAGTCGCGGAGGCGTTCAGAATGAAATCTAGAGGCATTGCCGTTGAAGCCCTCAACCAGAGCGCAATCGAAACATGGTATGGAATCAAACTACCAGAACAGCCGTCCAAGCTGAAGCTCACGGCGATGAGAGGTGATTTAAAAAAGTACAGATACATCACTAACAAAATCGTGATGGGGATGGCAAGCAGCTATGACCAGTTGTCATCTGCAAAATTTATGGTGATGGGAGCTCTTCTCCAAAGTGAGAGGATTGACTGGGCCGACTATATTTACAGACAGTTGGTTCGTGAAGTTAATAAGGTTCAATGGGTGGAGGAAGAGAAGAAATTCAAGACCAAGTTGGCTTTTGGAACGCAAATAAGCTGGATCTTGGAATTTCTTGGAAAGGTGAAAGGGACTGCAGACCCCTTTCATGTCAATAAGAGACTTGGTCACCTGGACCAAGAAACCTTGAAGAATCTGGGAGGCGAGAGGAAGGCTGCCCAAATATGGAAGAATATGTCAAGTAGACCACCTCCCTACAGAGGACCTTCTGATTCAGATGAGGACCGGTCTGATGCTGCCGACCAACTTGCAATGCATATGTCACCTGCAGAGAAGGATCCATCTATACATCACTCGGACTCAGACTCAGACAACACTCTTCTGGCTCTGAGATTTAAAAGGAAATCTCCAATGGCATAGGAGGTGGTGCATGTCACGTCATCACCTGAGCTTTCTCCAAAAAGGCCTGGACGCCTTGACTTTGAAGATGCAGAGCTGACACCTCACTCACCTACACCTGCTCCTATCCCAGATGAAGAGGATCAGCATCATCACCCACACCTGATGGCTGATATCATCACTCTGCTGTCCCTCCCAAGCATGACAGAGGAGAAAGAGGCAGACCTAATAATCAACGTTCCTGAAGCAGGTTACTCCCTGAATCTGCTAGAGCACAACCCTTTGGAGATATCAGGTATAACAGCTACATATGGTAAAACACCATTCTCTTAAAGTTTCTTTTGTCAATGTTTTTAAAGAATGGAAGACCTTAAAATCTTTTCTATTTAATCATTTACAGTCTTTTGTTGAGATGAGTAGCTGGGAATTTCCCCAGGATACGGTGCAAGTGCTCATGCATTTTTGCTATGAGACAAATGTAGTTTTAATGCTCCAGGAGAACTGGTTCCTGTCAAATTTCAAAACCAACATAGACCAGTTCGTCCTTTTAGTAATGGAAGGTGTAGAAGCTGGGAAGGTAGATGAAGATGAAGGAGAAGTTGAAAAGGAAAAAGGGATAAGAATAGAAGAAATTGTGGAGGAAGAGAGGGTAGAAGAAGCAAAAGAAAAAATAATAGTCGAAACAGTTTGTAAAGTTGAAGTCGAAAAGACAGAAGAGTTGGAAGAAGCTGAAGAAGGAGAAGAGGTTGAGGAAGAGAAAATAGAAGAAAAAGAAGAGGATGAAGAAAAAGAAGATGAGGAGGAAGAAGAAAATAAAGAAAAAATGATAATGATGATAAAGGAGAAGAAGAATACAAGAAGGAGGATAAAGATGAGGCAGATAAGCCCGGGGCACCTGATCAAGCCCCCAGCTCAGATCAGTCCGAAGAAGAGGATGACAGATCGGGGACACCTGATAAAACTCCATCTGATCAGCCTCCTGCAGATAGGAGCCTGCAGTCAGACAGGTCAACCTATAAGCGACCTGTAGATATGGAAGGCTATGGAGATCACTCCCCTTAGGCAACACCTATCTCATCTGAGATGGCTGACCGGATCAGGCGCATAGTTGTAAAGACAGTTGGCAACCTCATAGCCATTGAGGTCAAACCTGACCTTCAATCCATTAATGCTAAAATGGACACTTTACTGCAGAAGACTATCCCTCCACCTCCTCCTACCAATTCCAGAATGCCTGTAGGCATGTCTGATTAGATGTCGAGAGTTGAACAGCAGTTAGCCACTCTGGTTGATGCTGGCAAAAAGGGGGAAGAGAGAGGACAGGGGGAAGCAAGAGTTCAAGGGGGAGAAAAGCTGTAAGACCAAATCCAGCGGAATAAGTCATAACGGAGCTGAGGACCAAGCAGAGAAATGACCTCCCTCTGATTGAAGCTGGGACGTCTAACCTGAAGAGAAAAGAGTTGTCTATTCCTGCTCCTGATGATGATGACCAACATGCAGCCAAGAGGAGGAGAACCAGAGTAGGGGATGAACAGAGGTATGAATGGGAAGGCAAATAGCTATGGCATGCTGAGGAGTTCTTACCTGCTGAATATTTTCCAATTTGGGGAGACGCAAAGAAGCAGTTCATAGAGAAGTATTATCTTTGGGAGTTCAGGATAAAGACTGCTCCCCACAGCAGACGTACATCAACTATATCGACTCAACCTGGCCAACACTATAGGCTTTACAAAGAAAATATGCAAAGAAATGGAATGCCTACCCCATGATTCCACCGTTCAGACCTGAAAAACCTCATACATTGATGAACAATGAATTGGATGAGCTGGCCCTGCAGAAAGAGATAAGGAAACTCTGTGTAGAACACAAATTCTCATCTACAAAAGAACAAGAGTTTCCCTCTCTAATGATCAGAAGGAAGTATGGCCTAGAACCTGTCAAGGAGAGACCTATTGGTGCAAAGCTTTTTAGGCCTCCCAAGCAGCCTGTCAGAAGAGGCAGAGGAAGAGGAAGATAAGTTTTTGTAATTTACTTGTAATTTTACTATTTTGGAATTTACCTGTAAATTTTGCATAACTTGTAAAATTTCAGTATTTTGTTCATTCAAAAGCACTGTACTTGTAAACATCTCTGAAATTTTTATAACAATCATTTGAATGACAACCACCAGTTGTCTCAAAACAAGACTGAGTTCGATTTATCTTGCCCTTGATCATGTGTAGACTTGTTCTACATTTGAATATTTTTTTTAAGTTTTGCCATCATCAAAATAGGGGGAATTTGTTAGGAATACTTATTAGATTTTGATGATGTCATCCCTATATTTATTTGATTATTCAAATGTATGTTTTAAGTACTTGGCAAAATGTAAAGAAGAACCAAATGAGTATCTTCTGTAGGCCAGATTATGTATTGTTGAATACTTGGCAAAATGTAAAGAAGAACCAAATGAGTATCTTCTATAGGCCATGTAAGTTAGGCTAAAATCGGCTAAGTATAAATCACAGACAAGTTCAAATCAGAGGAGTTTTGGTCAAATAGATATATCAGAGAGGTTTGACCAAACACTGCTGAAAGCCGAGTTGCAGACAAGTTTAATCAGAGAAGTCTTGGTCAACTCAACTGTTCAGAGAAAGTTGACCACAGACATCTTATCATCAGACAAGCGAACAAATCAATCAATGCAATCAAAGCGAACAATAGCATCGTGAAGAGTAAGAGTTCAAAGTACTTATTTGAAATAACTCTTAGTTGGAGAAGACAAACCACTCATGTCTTTAAACCTGAGTTCGGGGTACTTCACTGGTTGAATTTTGCGAGACTGATAGGCATCCGAGGATTTTAGATCAAGAGATGCTAGGCATTCAAAGGAGTTGCAACGACGGGATTTCCACTGGCTGGAAGTTGTTGTATCGAAGGAAGAATCACTGTAATATTTATCACTGGTTGAGAATTATAGTGAATTCATCTCCAACTGGTTTGGAGAAAAGTGGATTAGTAGAGGATTACCCCACCTCTGAGACCACTATAATTGCCTGCGTATTTTACTGCTTTAATCATCATACTTACCTGCTGCATACATACTTACTGTTCCATTGTTTAGTTATTTGCTTTCGTCATCAGCTGAGAAACTCCTGACCCTTCATGGAAAGAGAGTTTCAATAAGTATATTCACCCCCCTCTAGACCTATTCCGGACGACTTGTGACCTACAAGTGGTATCGGAGAGGTTGGTTCAATTTTTTAGAACCAGATCCATATATCGAGGATATATATTAATCTCTCATTTATAATGGAGCATATGTATTCTAGTCTTCCCGTTTTTTCTATAGATGACTATGACTTATGGAAGATAATAATGCAGGCACATTTATCATCTGTCCACAATGACATGTGGAGTATATTTGAAGAAGGTCCCTTCATCTATATGAAAGACAACACAAATGAGAATATTGCAGCTGGAAAGCTCAGACAGATTCCCAAGACCAGACCAGAGATGACTTCCGAAGAAAGGGAGCTGGCAAACCTTGACAATCGAGCCAGAAATACCTTATACCAAACCTTTGACCAAGCCACCATGACAAAAATCAAACATTGCAGAAATGCCAAAAAAACATGGTATACATTAGTAGCAATGCATGAACAAATAGAGCTGATCATAGAAAGCGAGGAATTAACAAGCGGATTCCTATATGTTGATGATAATGAAGTAATCCACTGTCTTATGGCCAATCTTGACAATGAAGAGGTATCATCTAAACCTCAAGCTCCAGGAAGTTTCAGTTCAGATTTCTCTGAAGATATCGATCTACACAAATTTGTAAACCAACTTTTAAAATATTTTGAAATTCTTAAAACAGCACACCTGGCTGCTACAGCTGAAAATATCCAACTGAAGAATGATAAAATTCAGCTGAAAATGATTTTAACAAACTCAGCCAGGATTCCGAAAATTTTAAAACCAGTCAGGCTGAAACTGAAAAATTAGCTTGTGCTGAAATAGAAAGACTAACTGTTTTAAACAATGAAAAATCAGGTGCACTCATGAATCTTGAAGCTGAACTTTCAAAACTTAGACAATTAAATGATGCTCAAGCTAAAGAGATAATATATTTAAAAGCATCTGTAACCTTAGATGGTTTGTGTACAAACCAAAGGCCACTTTATTTAAAATCAGGCCTTGGATATGACCCCAACACTCCCTCCACTTCTAAAACAACCTTTATCAAGGGGGAAACAATTGTCCAGACTACTGAGCTGACACATAAATCTGTATTTCAAGCTAAGCAGAAGCAGCAGTCAAAACAATATGCCAACTACTACCAAAGACTCCCTAAAAACAGATTTCAAAATGGGAGAGGCAAATGGAAACCTCAAGGGTACCCAAGTTTTCAAAATGAACAGGTGTGGAGACCCCAAAGATTTTATAAATGGTCTCAGCCAAGATTTAGAAATGCCCACACCACCAATTTTATAAGGCATATCCAATACACAATCCTAACCCAGGATATAGGCCCAAACAATACTATGCACATTTCAGAGGCAAAAATCCTAATTTTCAAAATATGTGGAAATAACATAACATACCACATCCATCTAGTTACCAATCATATTATATGCATAATCCATACCAAGGATATAGAGAGCATAAGGATAGATACAGGAATGAGGTTCATAAGAGAACCACTAATCGTAGAGGACACAAACAAATCTGGGTACCCAATTCGCTTCTTATCTGATTGCAGGTAAAATAAGAAGACTACTGTGTAGAAACCACAGAGTCATTGCCAAGGGCTGAAGAATGGCATGCAATCTCTAGGTGGTTCCGTCACATGACCCGGAACAAGAATGTCAATCAAAGGAATTCAAAAGAGTATCAGTATCAGTTAATCAAAAGAGACCCAGATGAATCAATAGAGGAGAGCTCATATGAAGAAATCAACTCAAAGAAAAATCGGGCATCCCAATGAGGGGAAACCTGCTAAAGAACTTGTTAGGAATACAAGCAATGCTGGTAGCAAAAAGTCATCCTAAGTATGAATAAATAGATTTTGATGAAAGCACATGCACCAGCAACAAGAAATCAAGTGCCTAATTGAAAATCTCAAAAGTTAGCTGAAGAATGCCCTAATAAGAGTAAAAGTCATCTGATCAGACCCATACAGGAGAAGTCACCTGATCAGATGCAGCTGAGAAATCCACCAGAATAAGGAAAGAAAAGTTATCGAAAGCAGGCAAGAAGAGTCACCTGATCCATGGACAAGACGAGAGAAAAGCCATCTGATCAGAGCCACAACTGAGATAAATTATCTGATAGTAAACGATGAAGGAACAGACCACCTGATCCACGGAAAATGCCAAGAAACCAGTTAAGGAAACCCACCTGATCAGATCAGTCTCCTGACCCGAAGAACAGACAGGAAGAATAACTGACCTGAAGCAGATCAAAAGATATCTGATCTAAAAGGGACAAGAAAGGTTTTTGGTGCTGAGCAGGGAACTTGGATTACTAGCTTGGGAATCTATTACAAATGAGAAAGCTACATGATGATCAGATCAGACAAGGGAAGGAGCTTATCTGCAGTTAAGGAAGAGCTACCTGAAGCAGTCAAGAAGGATCATTCTACCTGAGCAGATCAGACGAGAAGATGAAGGGCATATGAATCTTCTCTCGGGAAACACACCCAACCTGATGCAGATAGCTAGCTGATGCAGATCAGACAAGGAAAAGTTAGTTGTCCCACAGGCGACACAGCTTACCTGATGCAGAGCAGTCAAACGGTCAATCAGCTAAGTTTTTCTATCCCTGAGCAGGGAACTTGGATTACTAGATTGGGAATCTAGTACAAATGAGAAAGCTACATGATGATCAGATCAGACGAGGGAAGGAACTTATCTGATGCAGTCAAGGAAGAGCTACCTGAAGCAGTCAAGAAGGATGAGCAGATCAGACGAGAAGATGAAGGACATACGAATCTGATCTCGGGAAACACACCCAACCTGATGCAGATAGCTAGCTGATGCAGATCAGACAAGGAAAAGTTAGTTGTCCCACAGGCGACACAGCTTACCTGATGCAAAGCAGTCAAACGGTCAACCAGCTAAGTTTTTCTATCCCTGACTGACTCTTGAATATAATATTATTATTTATTTACACGTGGAAACCACACGTTCACACGACCTCCACTGCGTCCAATTAAAATCTCAACCGTCATTTTTTTAAAAAATTGGACCGACATTCATTTAATTTAATATTAAATTCAAAACGTCTTTTCATTTCTTTATTTAAGGCGGCGGACATCATTTCACAACTTTACCGTCTCCAAGCTTTCAAAAACCCTAATTTTTCAAAAAGCAGAAAACCATTTGAATATTCAATACACTCAGCGAAAAACTATTTTCTTGTAGAAATGGAATCTTATTTTGAAGGAGTTAATCTGAAGCTTGTCAAGGACCAGATTATTTTCAGTCTGGTAGTCGATTTTGAAGGGTTTCTCGAGGCAAATCTGCAATCGGATATGCACTACATCATCCGCTCAATGAAGAAAAATGGGATATACCCATTCATGGACATAAAGCCCAAATCTCTCTACAAGGAAGCAGTGATTTCCTTCTTTAAGGAAGCTGAAGTTACCGAAGTGGGCATCAAAAGTTCGATCTTTGGAGAGAAAGTAACGATTTAACCTCAGACAGTCGCGGAGGCGTTCGAAATGAAATCTAGAGGCGTTTCCGTTGAAGCCCTCAAACAGAGCGCAGTCGAAACATGGTATGGAATCAAACTACCAGAACAGCCGTCCAAGCTGAAGCTCACGGCGAAGAGAGGTGATTTAAAAAAGTACAGATACATCACTAACAAAATCGTGATGGGGATGGCAGTCAGCTATGACCAGCTGTCATCTGCAAAATTTATGGTGATGGGAGCTCTTCTCCAGAGTGAGAGAATTGACTGGGCCGACTATATTTACAGACAGTTGGTCCGTGAAGTTAATAAGGTTCAATGGGTGGAGGAAGAGAAGAAATTCAAGACCAAGTTGGCTTTTGGAACGCAAATAAGTTGGATCTTGTAATTTCTCGGAAAGACGAAAGGGACTGCAGACCCCTTTCATGTCAATAAGAGACTTGGTCACCTGGACCAAGAAACCTTGAAGAATCTGGGAGGCGAGAGGAAGGCTACCCAATTATTGAAGAATATGTCAAGTAGACCACCTCCCTACAGAGGACCTTCTGATTCAGATGAAGACTGATCTGATGCTGCCGACCAACTTGCAGTGCATATGTCACATGCAGAGAAGGAGCCATCTGTACATCACTCTGACTCAGACTCAGACAACACTCCTCTGGCTCTGAGATTTAAAAGGAAATCTCCAATTGCATAGGATGTGGTGCATGTCACGTCATCACCTGAGATTTCTCCAAAAAGGCCTAGATGCCTTGACTTTGAAGATGCAGAGCTGACACCTCACTCACCTGCACCTGCTCCTAGCCCTGATGAAGAGGATCAGCCTCATCACCCACACCTGATGGCTGATATCATCCCAAGCATGACAGAGGAGAAAGAGGAAGACCTAATAATCAACGTTCCTGAAGCAGGTTACTCCCTGAATCTGCTGGAGCACAACCCTTTGGAGATATCAGGTAGAACAGCTACACATGGTAAAACACCATTCTCTTAAAGTTTCTTTTGTCAATGTTTTTGAAGAAAGAAAGACCTTAAAATCTTTTCCATTTAATCATTTACAGTCTTTTGTTGATATGAGTAGCTGGGAATTTCCACAGGCTCTGGTGCAAGTGCTTATGCATTTTTGCCATGAGACAGATGTAGTTTTAATGCTCCATGAGAACTAGTTCCTGTCAAATTTCAAAACCAACATAGACCAGTTCGTCCGTTTAGTAATGGAAGGTGTAGCAGCTAGGAAGGTAGATGAAGATGAAGGAGAAGTTGAAAAGGAAAAAGGGATAAGAATATAAGAAATTATGGAGGAAGGGAGGGTATAAGAAGCAAAAGAAAAAATAATAGTCGATAAACAGTTTGAAGAAGTTGAAGTCGAAAAGACAGAAAAGTTGGAAGAAGCTGAAGAAGGAGAAGAGTTTGAAGAAGAGGAAAAAGAAGAAAAAGAAGAGGATGAAGAAAGAGAAGATGAGAAGGAAGAAGAAAATAAAGAAAAAGATGATAATGATGATAAAGGAGAAGAAGAAGAAGAGAAGAAGGAGGATAAAGATGAGACAGATGAGCCCGGGGCACCTGATCAAGCCCCCAGCTCAGATCAGTCCGAAGAAGAGGATGACAGATCGGGGACACCTGATAAAACCCTATCTGATCAGCCTCTTGCAGATAGGAGCCTGCAGTCAGACAAGTCAACCTATAAGCGACCTGTACATATGGAAGGCTATGGAGATCACTCCCCTTAGGCAACACTTATCTTATCTGAGATGGCTGACCTGATCAGGCGCATAGTTGCAGAGACAGTTGGAACCTCATAGCCATTGAGATCAAACCTCACCTTCAATCCATTAATGCTAAAATGGAAACTTTACTACAGAAGACTATCCATCCACCTCCTCCTACCAATTCCAGAATGCCTCTAGGCATGCCTTATTGGATGTCGAGAGTTGAACAACAGTTAGCCACTCTAGTTGATGCTGGCAAAAAGGGGGAAGAGAGAGGATAGGGGGAAGCAAGATGTCAGGGGGGATAAAAGCTGCAAGACCAAATCCAACATTCACTGAAGAAGTCATAACGAAGCTGAGGACCAAGCAGAGAAATGACCTCCCTCTGATTGAAGCTGGGACGTCTAACCTGAAGAGGAAAGAGTTGGCTGTTCCTGCTCCTGATGATGATGACCAACCTGCAGCCAAGAGGAGGATAAACAGAGTAGGGGATGAACAGAGGTATGAATGGGAAGGCAAATAGCTATGGCATGCTGAGCAGTTCTTACCTGCTGAATATTTTCTAATTTGGGGAGACGCAAAGAAGCAGTTCATAGAGAAGTATTATCTTTGGGAGTTCAGGATAAAGACTGCTCCCCACAGCAGACATACATCAACTATATGGACTCAACCTGGCCAACGCTCTGGGCTTCATAAAGAAAATATGCAAAGAAATGGGATGCCTACCCTATAATTCCACCGTTCATACCTGAAGAACCTCATACATTTATGAACAATGAATTGGATCAGCTGGCCCTGCAGAAGGAGATAAGGAAACTCTGTGTAGAACCCAAATTCTCATCTACAAAAGAACAAGAGTTTGCCTCTCTAGTGATCAGAAGAAAGTATGGCCTAGCACTTGTCAAGGAGAGACCTATTGGTGCAAAGCTTTTTAGGCCTCCCAAGCACCCTGTCAGAAGAGGCAGAGGAAGAGGAAGATAAGTTTTTGTAGTTTACTTCTAATTTTACTGTTTTGGAATTTACCTATAAATTTTGCATAACTTGTACAATTTCAGTATTTTGTTCATTCAAAAGCACTGTACTTGTAAACATCTCTGAGAGTTTTATAACAGTCATTTGAATGACAACCACCAGTTGTCTCAAAACAAGACTGAGTTTGATTTGTCTTGCACTTGATCATGTGCAGACTTGTTCTACATTTGAATATTTTGTTTAAGTTTTGCCATCATCAAAATAGGGGGAATTTGTTAGAAATACTTATTAGATTTTGATGATGTCATCCCTGTATTTATTTGATTATTCAAATGTATGTTTTAAGTACTTGGCAAAATGTAAAGAAGAACCAAATGAGTATCTTCTGTAGGCCAGATTATCTATTGTTGAATACTTGGAAAAATGTAAAGAAGAACCAAATGAGTATCTTCTATAGGCCATGTAAGTTAGGCTAAAATTGGCTAAGTATAAATCACAGACAAGTTCAAATCATAGAAGTTTTGGTCAAATAGATACATCAGAGAGGTTTGACCAAACACTGCAGAAAGCCGAGTTGCAGACAAGTTTAATCAGAGAAGTCTTGCTCAACTCAACTGTTCATAGAAGGTTGACCACATACAACTTATCATCAGACAACGTTCTGCAGAAAGTGATTTATCAGAGAAGTCCTGGTCAAAATAATTATCAGAGAAGTTTGACCAAACTACAGTCAAGTGATCAAACGGAGTCCAAGTCAACTGAAGTTTGACCATCAGATCAGATAAGTTCATCCGGTTAGAAGACTTCAGATCGGAGAAGATTTGTCGGGACATAGAACTTCATCTCAGAGAAGTTACATCAGAGGACATCAGATAAGGGTGACTGTACGAGATCAGATAAGTGATCAGCCAAGTAATCCAGTCCACGTCAGCATGCGTTGAAAATTCAATAATCACGGAAAGTCACTTGCAGGCGTAGAGAGCAGACTGGAGAGATTCACGGAAAGCAATGAATTAAATATTCATCAAGACCCACCTCTGAAGACTTTAAGCGTATTATAATCTAAAGATTCGGCGCTACAATGTGAAAGTCTTCACAACGGTCGGAAATGGATTGAAATAAGGGAATCTAGCCTTGCAAAGTTCGAAAAGAAAAACAAAGAAGTCTATTTCTCCAATGGACGGATTTGTTATAGGAATTGCAGTGGCTATGAAGGAAGCTCAAGGATAGACATCTATATATACCTGAAGATTTGAATTGAGAAAAGTACGATGGGAACAACACTTACAAGCGAACAAAGCGGTCAAAGCAATCAAAGCGAACAATAGCATCGTGAATAGCAAGAGTTCAAAGTTCTTATTTGAAATAAGCTCTTAGTTAGAGAAGATAAACCACTCGTGTCTTTAAACCTGAGTTCCGGGTACTTCACTGGTTGAAGTTTTCGAGACTAATAGGCATCCGAGGATTTTAGATCAAGAGGTGCTAGGCAGTCAAAGGAGTTGCAGCAACGGGATTTCCACTGGCTGGAAGTTGTTGTAGCTAAGGAAGAATCACTGTAATATTTAGTTATTTGCTTTCGTCATCTGCTGACTTCCGCATACCTGTCTACAGACGACTGTAAGTCATCTATACCTATCCGCTGAGAAACTCCTAACCCTTCCTGGAAAAAGAATTTCCATAAGTCTATTTGCCCCTCCCCTTCTAGACTTATTCTTGACGACTTGTGACCTACATGCTAAGCCTGCACATTAGCATATGCTATGTCCTCGTATTGGCGTACGTTAATTCCGGATACACTTAGCCAGTTGCAACTATTCTGTCCTTCATCTCGACATACTAAACACGCACATACAACATACTCGATCCATTAACATTCTCATATGATATAGCCGATATCAAAATTAAAACAACTGTCGACCAAGTACGACAATTATATAGATACAATTGTCTCAGTTCACAAATTATTTTATCCACACTGTATGGACACCAAGCTATCCAGTATACCTCAGATAAAATAATGCGAAAAATTTATAATGAAAGTCCAGATATTACATACTACCCACTTTAAAATAAGTTTTGTCCCCGTAACTTGCAATCCTGCCACAAACAACAGATCAACCCAAAATTTCCAACTCATCACAAAAGCAATCATTTGTCGCCACAAGCGAATAACCGAAATAGTATACTTACAGGTGCTTGAAGTCGATGACCTCCCGTGATTCTAGCATACAGCTCCCAAGCAAGGTCTCGACACAATACCAACACACACCAATTTCGCAATTAGCAATTTTGACAATATCTCAAGGAAGAGTCCACATCCGCGACCACGGCCACGACTCTGTCCCCTGTCAGTAGACATTCTGGAGGACACACACGTACGTAAGTATAATCTAAATCAAACGTCCTGAAGTGACTGATTCCCAAGAATACCAAACTAAAAGCGAAGCGATTAAGAAAACACAATAAGAGTAAGAGGACTTACAAGTACCGGTCGCATTGTGATGATGGCAAAGTGGTGATACTATAGGAATACGATGACTCAATCGACCCAAAAGACCGACATCCTAGGCATCCATAAACCTAATCTCCGATACCATGTTCTGTAACACCCCCCAAGTTATTCAGGGTATATTACAGCGCCGTGAGCCCCGTAGTGGGACCCACAAGGCTATTTATACGCGGAACTATGAACTTTGACCGATAAGGTCCAAGTACAATCAAATGGAAGACAATAAAAATGGTCTTCAAAAAAACCATATCCAATAAATCTGAATACAACACATCACAAATCAATACCATGGCAATACAGGCCAAAACATCAAGGAAACTGAAGACAGTACTAGAGTACTCAAAAAACATTCAAGTACAACAACACCAAATGGAGTAAATACGAAACATAATCACTGACAAGACACAGCATCACACTTGCCCATCATCTTCATGATGACCCGACACATTCCTATCCACTCTCCTGGATCTTGAAATACATGAAAAGTATTTCCCCCATAAAGGGGTTAGCCGTCGAATAACTAGTACAAGTATATCGAATATGAAACACAAAACTCATCGACAATAAAGTAAATGTAATCATCATCTCATCAACTCAAGACTAGTATTCCAGAATAACTAAATCTCAAAACATCACATTCAATACATACATGATTAACCGCGGAACCGCACCAGAGGCTACGGAACCCTCAGAGGACCCGTCGGTCCGTCCCAGAGTGGTTAACCCAAAATATCCGCAGAACCACACCAGAGGCTACGGAACCCTCAGAGGACCCGTCGTTCCGTCCCAGAGTGGATATAAACCATTATACTATTCTTATATCTTACTTTCAAAGTCGAGAATGCACAATCATAAACATATACTTGCCTTTGAGACATCGAGAATCGGAAGGAAAAGAGTATAAGTTTGGTAGGTCCAAGAACGCACTCCCGACACCTAAACGATTCGTAAGGAATACGATAATCAATAATCCATACTCAAATCACACGAAGAAACTCCCTAAACCCGCCTACGATTCATGAAACTACGAGGAAAATCAACTAGAGGTTTGAAAATCACCCAAACCCTCTCAAGACGAACAAGGTACAAAACAATCCATATAATCGTAGGGGAAATGTGGGTACGGGGTATATACATCCTAATCTCAAATATCTCAAGCTCCAAAATGGATAAATCGAACGAATCTAAGAAAATCCCCAAAAATTCCCAAAACTAGGGTTCTAAGGATTTTACCTTGATTTGGAAGATAGAAATGGATTAAATGTTGTGTAATCATTGTTATCCAATCAAAGATGATGATAGTTGGAGAAGGATCGCTTCAAATCACCCCAAATCGCCCTCTCCCGAGCTCTCCCATCGAAATGAGTGAAAAAGATGTGAAATGACAAGTGCAGGGTTTGACTGCCCCTTATATACAACGCCAGGTTAGCGCGCGCTAAAACTAAGGGTTAGCGTGTGCTAACGGGGTCACCCGGTAGTCCAATAGCTCCTGTCCTGAGACGTTAGCACGCACTACCACACCTTAGCATGCGCTAACTGGTATCCTGCAAAAGTTCCAGTTCACTGCCCAACTCCACTAGCGTGCACTACAACTGGGTACTAGCGCGCGCTACGCAACACCTATAGCGTGCGCTAGCTGCTGCCTAACATGCATTACCTGTTGTCCAGAAAGTAGAAACACCTCACTGCCTCTGCCGACTCACCAAACGCTAGTGTGCGCTACTTAACAAGAATAGTGTGTGTTAGCTTAGGTCTAGCGTACGCTATATGCCTGTCTCAAAACACCACCGTAAGGTCCAAACAATACGAACATGATCCGAAAGGCACGAAAATCTAGAATCAACATCGACAACAGCTCAATAAGTGTTTACAGAGCGACAAAAGTGAAAGAACGACAAGGTCAATAATTCAAAAAAAGTACGGGTATTACACTGTGTGCGCAAGAAGAACCTGATTCTGAGGAATCTCCATTTCCTGTATGGAAATCTCAAGCTGAACTTAGGTGACTAGCCATGTGCACCCTAGCTGTATTCTTAGCTCAATTCAAACCCGTTTCTACCAATGAAACTCTGAATAACTCTCACTGGATCACTTCTGTGGAAGAAGAGCTTAATTGTTTCGAAAGAAATAATGTATGGTATCCAGTACCCAGACCGGAGCATCAAGGTGTAATTTGAACCAAATGGGTATTTTGAAACTAGAAGGATGAGAATGGACTTGTTATTAGGAACAACTCCCGTCTAGTCGCGCAACGCTACAGACAGGAAGAAGGCTAGACTACAATGAAACATTTGCCCTTGTATCCAGACTAGAAGCCATCAAGATATTTTTAGCTTTTGCCACCCATTTTTAATGGATTTGAGAAAGATATTTTCGACAAGACTCTATTTAAGATACAGGAAGGTGATGACCTGTTAATAGTTCAAATATATGTAGATGATATTATATTTGGTTCCACTAACCTTGCTCTATTTCAAAGATTCTCTCATCTCATGCAAAGTAAATTTGAAATGAGTATGATGGGGGGACTTAGTTATTTTCTAGGATTGCAGGTAAAGCAGTTGCCTACAGGAATATTCATCAACCAAGAGAAGTATAGCAAGGAGCTACTCAACAAGTTTAGGATGGATAACTCCAAATCATCGTCAACCCCAATGAGCACCTCCATGCAGATTAGTACTGACGAAGCTGGAAAGCCGGTTGACCAATCACTCTACAGGAAGCTAATTGGCTCACTCCTGTACCTAATGGCTAGCAGGCCTGATATCCAATTTGCTGTAGGAGTGTGTGCTCGGTACCAAGCAGCACCTAAGTAGTCACACTTCACAACAGCCAAACGAATCCTTAAGTACGCCAAAGGAACAGTTGATGCAGGATTGTGGTATCCTAAGGAAGGAGGATTCGATTTGGTTAGCTACAACAACTCAAATATCAGAGGCTGCAAGCTAGATAGGAAAAATACAAGCGGTACTTGTCAGTTTCTTGGACCTAGACTTGTGTCATGGTTCAGTAAGAAACAATTAGCAAACTCGCTTTGTACAGCTAAATCGGAATACTATGCTACTGGAAGTTGTTGTATGCAGATTCTCTGGATGCAACAGCAATTATCATATTATGTAATCATTGCCAAAGAAATACCGATCATGTGCGATAGCACGAGTGAAATTGCAATAACGCACAATCCTGTATTGCACTCGCGAACTAAGCATATTGATATGAAGCATCACTTCATCCAGAATCATGTTGAGAATAAGGATGTTCGGATCGAGAAAGTTCATACAAACATTCAGTTGGCCGACATCTTTACAAAACCTCCCACCACAACTAGATTCTGTTTCTTCGACAAGAATTAGGAATGCTACAGCCTGACTCCCTGTAAGTCTTTACGATTTTACTTATATTGAGGAGGAATGCTATAAGATCCAAGAATACAATATCCACCATTAATTAACTGTACACTCAGACAGTCAGACAGCACTGTAGGACAAAGAAAGCATGAAACTTTCCTATAGTTGACGTGTGCATTAATTAAGTGGGAATACAGTATGACCCATGAATACAGCATTGAATCATGTATGTACCTTTTAAGGGGGAATGATGTATTATTCGCGGATACTATACATACACTATGGAACGTCAATTAATATATATTATTATTTTATTTGTACTGAAAACAGTTTTTAGTCCACGTGCCCTATTTTAAAATTCAAACATTTTATCTGTAATGATTTAAACGACATATGGACTTTATTACCTCAAACACCGCGATATTAATAATTTCAAAACCGCTGTTTCGTGCAATAAGGGAGTACGAACTGTCAGAAGTGGGACCGATTGTCATTTTCATAAATAGATGGATAAGATGTACCAGTTACTCTAAGTTCATCATGTTCGTTCTATTAAAAGACAGTTCACATCCCTTAAATCTGACCGTTCACTATATGTAACCCTAAGCCTCCCTGCACACCATAAAAGGATAGTACATTGCTCCCTTTGTCTCTTTACGCTTTCTGCAAAACTAAACGAGTACAGAACAAATAGCCTACATTCTTTGCAAAGTTTCTGCACTCTTTTTGTTTCTTCAAATCTTTTCTTTGCAGAACAATGGCAACTTCACAGACTTCATCTCAATCTCTGAAGAAGAAGGAAACCATCATCGACGGGTGAATCTTTGCATGATCTGTTGTCGTGGATAGAGTCCATGTTGAAACTGAAGACACTGATAGAATGGAACGAGCCGTTTCCAGAATCAAGCAACAAGGCTTTTACCGCCTTGGAAGTCGACACACTGAGCTCTAAGATGAGCGTATTGTTGGGAAAAACAATAACCCTGTATCGAATCAGCCGGGATACCCGATCCCTGTATCGATTGTTATTTGTTATTGAGAAGGTTTTGACATATATGCCAAATATACAGTAAGGAAACTGTATCGAGGATTCAAGGCTTTATCCTATATCGAAAACATGCCTCGAATCAGCATCGGTGAAGCTCGTCGATCTGACAAGAAGACTTGCAAAGATCAAGTATGAAGCTGTCTCGATGCCCTAAATACGGTCATCTTCCATCTGATTCACAAAAGGACAAGAAAGAACACAAGTCATGTCCCGTTTATCATAGAAGTATTTATCTACTCAAGGTTAATGTATTTAAATCTTGTCGGTCTTGAGATCTTGAGAATCCATGAAATCCGGATCATGTCATATTCCCGTTGAAGGAAATCTTATTCAAACGGACATCTCAACGGATACTTTCTTCAGAGGCTATATATATCCTTGAAGACATTGAAAATCAGTCACCAACCAACTGAACGAACTCAAGTAACATAACTCAGCTATCAAAGTTATCATCTGAGCAAACATATCTCTAGAGCATACTGCAAGTTAGAACGAAAGAGATATACAGTGCTCAACATCAAGAACAGCTATCATCAGCTCAAGAACGTGATATTCAAAGTGCTGTTCTTACAGTTACCTACATTTTACCTCTGTGTAAAACCGAGCTCTGTGTGAACTCAACAAGTTATTCGACTGTGTGGGACGAATAAGGACGAAGCTTTAGGCGTGTGTGAAGAAGCTAGTCAAGAAGGAAGCTTTAACCAATCGTGAGCGGTTGAAAGCGACATTCTTTGTATCAATATGTGTGAACGATACAAGGATAGGTTTGTTTATAATTACGTAGTTGTGTACGCAATAATTATATAATAAACTTTTACTCTGTGTGGAGGACCGGTGGACGTAGAGGGGTTTACCTCGAACCACTTAAATTACCGTGTTATTTACCTTACGCTTTTCTTGTTTGAAATAAGCGTGATATATTAAGTATACACCTAATACGTCGTTGTTGTATCCACGGCAACTAATCGTATCCAAGACTTCCGCTACGCACTCGATTTAGATTCCATACGGTTTGTTGTTTAAACGATTTCCCAAACGTATCAGATACTTAAGTGGCCAACAAGTGGTATCGGAGCGGTTGATTCTAAAAAGAATCAGTCGTATTTCTTTTTAACCGAATCAGATTCAAATCACTTATTTTCAAAACAGTTTCTTTCATTCCTATATTATCAGTATGGATACCTCTATGATTAACAAAGTCCCTATGTTCTCTATTAACGAATTTGACGACTGGAGAATTAGAATGGAAGCTCATCTTGCAGCAATGCACGAAGAGATGATTTTTGTTATACAGGATGGTCCTATCAAGATCATGAAGGTCAATCCAGCCGCAAGGATTGAGGGCCAAGCCCATGCTGAAATGCTCGAAAAAGAACGCGAGCAATGGACAACCGATGAAAGGAAGCGAGCCAATCTCGACAACGTGGCTAAGAACGCGTTATTTGTCACTCTTGACAAAGGCACGTTATCAAAGGTAAAGAGCTGCAAAACAGCCAAAGAAATCTGGGATAAACTCAAGTTAATTTGTGAGGGAACTGAGCTCTCAAAAGAAAACAAGATTTCAAAACTTACTCAGCAATTTGAATCTTTTGAAATGAAACCAACGGAAACACTTGAGGAACTTGACCTCAGATTTACTGGTATTGTTGGTGAACTTGAAGCGTTGGGCAAAATTTACACCCAAATGGAGAAGAACTTAAAAATTTTCAGATCTCTCCCAGCCCGATGGGACATTAAGACCACAACTATGCGTGTATCCTGTAATATTAATGAAATATCCACTTTTGATCTCTTCTCTAACCTTAAAGCATTTGAGTATGACATTGACAGAAGAGAGAAAGCTGAAGAATCTCCTTCAAAAGTCACAGCTCTCGCTGGTGTATCGAACCGTCGACACAGCATGCCTAGCTCGTCAAAGCCCGGTCACAAGAGCGCGGCGGCGGCACGACATCTGTCACAAGATGAAATGGCGCTTCTAATGCATAAATTCAAAAGTCCATTAAACGATGCGGAAAGACTCCTACGAGCCCAAACATCAACAAGGTAAATCGAAACATCATCTGGTGATGCTAACTTTGTGCTATAGCTGCAGGAAACCAGGCCATTATGCAAACAAATGTCCTCATCCCAAAGTCCAAAGATTGCACGAGGCCGAGCGGCAAGAGAGAGATGAAAGAAGACGTGCTTGGAAAGACAAGCTCAAGGCCCCGATCGGAGAATCGAAGCCTCCCCACACCATCCAAATCAGCGAGAATGTCTTGGTGGTCATCGAAAGTGATTCATCGGCGATGAGTTCGATGATAAAGCATACATGTGCTTTATGGCCAAAGATGTTCCAGAAGGTGAAGACAGCGACGATGAGGTAAGTTCAACCTCAGTTATTCCACCTAATGCATCTCATACTTTCGAAAATATGATGAATGAATTCATAAACATTCAAAAGGCCCATGAGACTTTAAAAACTGAGAATATACAACTTCAATTAACAAATCTAGAGCTGAAAGATGAAAATGACTTGCTAAAAATAAATTATGAAAATATGTCTCTTGACTGTGAAACCAGCAAGGTCGATTTTAAAAAACTCATGGAGAGCAATCATCAACTTGCTCATGAACTAAATGAGGTTAAAACCCATAATGAGAGCAAGACAAATGATTTGGCTCTACTACAAACCAAAATTACAACTCTCGAGAAGCGAGAAACCGAACTTGAGACCATTCTGAAGTCTTTTGAAAAATCGTCCAAAAGAATGGAAGAAATTCGAAACCGGGCAACATGCTCATGATAAAAGTGGCTTAGGATACAACTCAGGTTCGAATAAAGGTAAAACTAGTACTGTGTTCGTCAAGAGTGTGGAACACATTCCTGAATCAGAAGATACTCCTAGTCCCATAAAGGAACCTGCTGTACCGAGAAAACCGAAGGCTGCCATTCTGCCTCCACAACTCTACTATTCGAGACAGTGGAACCAACAACCACTCAGAAGGCGTAATCTAAAACATGCTCCACAAGCATATCATCAAAGCCGACAGTCATTCAGAAAGAAGACGGTATCCAACCACCAAAGGCCCGCACAACAGTACACTCAGTACAGTGCGCCTAGGTATTGGATACAGGAGCCCAGTTATCCCTCAAGACAGCAGATGCCAGTTCAGTATCAACAACAGCATTGGGAATCCAACTGGAGACCCAGAAGACAAGCTGTTAGGCCTAAGAAAATGGCTCCACCTCCTAGACGGCACTCGTACTGGAATAATAATAATAACCCTGAATTTTACATGCAAGATAATTATCGTGATTATAACAACTATGGATATGCCCCCCGTAGATACCGCAATACTGTACCGAGTACATCCTACAGTAAACCAATTGCTGTCAGGAAAATCTGGGTACCTAAAGGAACTAACATATATGGACCCAAAAATCAAAGGGGACCTAAATCTACCTAATTTCTTTGTTACAGGACATTCTAGAGGAGGATACCTGGTACTTCGATAGTGGATGCTCTCGTCACATGACTGGAGATAGGAGCAAGCTATCTGATTTTGTAGAAGGTCGCGGTCCAAAAGTTCGCTTCGGTGATAAGTCTAAAGGAAGAACAAGAGGGAAAGGAAACCTACTTGTCGGGAAATTCAAGGTCACCGATGTAGCATATGTTGAAGGCTTACAGTATAATCTACTTAGTATTAGCCGATTACGTGATAAACGGTTCTCGGTGAAGTTCTATATAGTTCGTTGTTGAGTCAAGATCACCCAAACCAAGGAAGTTGTGCTTACGGGAAGCGAGATCGGGTAATATGTACATTCTTGTTAGGAAGCTATGAGCTCCTCAATTCCATGTTTTGTTGCCAAAGGCACTGCAGATCTTAGTGGCTATGGCACAAGAGGATGTCTCACGTCAACTTCAAGACGATCAACAAGCTTTCAAGACAGGGTATGGTTAGAGGTTTGCCAGATGTGTCATTCAAGAAGGACAGCGTCTGCGGTCCATGCCAGAAAGGCAAGCAAATCAAGTCAACCCTGAAAAGCAAATCCTACCTCTCAACCCAAAGAGTGTTGGAAATGCTACACATGGATCTCTACGGTCCTGTAGACCCAGTAAGTTTGGGAGGTAAGAAATATTGCATGGTTGTTGTTGATGATTATTCCAGGTATGCTTGGACGATCTTTCTTAGCAAGAAGAAGGAAACAACATCTAGGCTGCCCGAGCTCCTGAGAAAGTTGAAGAATGAAAAAGCATCGAGTATTGTGTGCATTCGTTCCGATGAGTCTTGAATTTACTAACCGCTTTATAGAGCAATCTTGTTCGGAGAATGGAATACAACATGAATACTCAATTGCCGTACACCTCAACAAAATGGTGTTGCCGAGCGAAAGAATAGGGCGTTGAAAGAAGCAACAAGGACAATGATTGCCGCAAGCAAATTGCCACAGCGTTTACGGGGTGAAGCAACCAATACGGCGTGCTACACTCAAAACCATTTGTATCGTCAACAAGCACCACAACAAAGCGACTTACGAGGTATGGAATAACAAAACTCCATTAGTTTCGTATTTTCACATTTTGGATGCGGGTGTTATGTTTTGAACAATGGGAAGGACCAACTTAGAACCTTTGATGAAAAATCGGATGAAGGAATATTCGTAGGATACTCCTCGTCAAAGAAGATTTGAGAATCTTTAATAAAAGGAGGCTGACGATCGAGGAATCAGTTCATGTAGTGTTCGACGAACCACACCATGACCCTACAGGAGTAGATGATATCACTCAGGACATTCACCATCTATCTATCTTGGATCCACCTACACCCATAGAACCTGTAGTTGATTTAGAAATCAACCCCAGTGTAAGAATCGATGTGGATGAAGCCGACGCTATTCAGTGAAGTTGTACCCACGAAACTTTCGATCTGATGCGGGATCCTGAACTAGAACCCGACCGAAGATGGTTGAGAGATCACCCGCAAGAGCTGATCATTGGAAACATTAACGCCGGTGTTTCTACTCGTAGGAGAATACAGAGTACACAAGGAAATGTACTTTGTGCACAAGAAGAATCTAATGCTGAAGTCTCACAGTTCCCTGTTGCGATATTTCCTACACGCAAGTGCACGTCATCGTATACAAGTAATAAAGTGATAAGTAGAGTATCGTTCCCACGAGGATTGAATTTCTAACTACCGACGTTTTCGTACTCCAATTTTATTTGAACAATCGAAATTGGATTTTTGGATTAATATCTAAACGAATTAATAAAAGACTACCAGAAAACAATAGCTTGAATAAAAGGAATCAAATGATAAATAAGTCTAGAGTTCTGAATCCACCTTAATTTATCCGAATTTAATCTTAATTATCCGTAATAATTAATTTTCCCAATTTATTGAAGGCGGAGATTGCTAATATATTCTACAGCCTCTCCCGAGGTCAATAGATTTATCCAACGGCGACTAACGCACTCTATCCCTAGGTGAATTATCTCGTCGCTAGGCAAAAGCATGAAATCTCCTAAAGGCCACGTAGTTCCTATGAGTATATTCCTATCTCACAGAATAAACGGTCCTCACCAATAGGTCCTCACCAAATCTCCTCTCCCGATTCAAGTGAATGATTAAATCAATACAACTATTGGCCGATAATTGCAAGCATTAAACGTAATTGGGAAAACTCAATAAAAAGGTAATAAAGTGGATAATCTCAATCAATTCGTCAAAATAAAGGTTTCATCAAAACCTAGATTAGGCCTTTAGCGACATACTAAAAACTAAAAATACGAAATAATAAACGAAAGCATAAAATTCAAACGCGAGATGAAGTTCGGATTCCTCCGTTCTTGACTCACTTTCTTGCCCTTGAATTCTTACGCTTTCCTCCTCTTCTCTATCTCCAAGCTTAAGCTCCTAGGTTTTGCTTCAATGATTCCCAGATAATTAAATTAGGGTCTTTAAGCCCCATTTATAGCTCAGCAATCTTCACAAATCGCGTCCGTGTTAATCGGTTGGCGGCTTGAAAACGGCCCAAAATCCGTGAGACGTACCAAACCCGCTAAGTGTGCCGCGGCTCATCGAACTGTGCCGCGGCACAACGCCAAAATCAGAAAACACAGGCGTAATTAAATCCTTACGTACGCGGCTCACAGGCGTGCCGCGGCACAGTCTGACTACTACGCCCTTCGGGTGGTGTCTTCCTTTCGCGGCTCGGCTTCCTTGTCGCGGCTCATAGTCGATTTAGCCGTTTCGCCCGTTTTGCCTCGTTTAAGCTTAGGACTTCAATTTCCTGTCAATCAAACAAAATTAAGGCATTAAAAGCTCATTTAGATGATTTCACACTCCAAAATACCACCAAATAATAATAAATAAGCGTATAAAAATACGCCTAACAAATACCCCCAAACTTAAGCCTTTGCTTGTCCTCAAGCAAAAAGAATTAAAGTCAATAAAAGAATGTCGTGAACAATCGTGCAACTCATAGTGTTCAACCTAATCAATACCATCCTGCCATTCTCTCTAAATAATACGAGTGTCGTAACAAGCGAGCTGCACTCAGAATAATGATTCCGCAAAGAAATCAAGTTCAGTCCTAATCATTCGTTCATGAAGAAAATTTCAGCTCAAAGATTAACAAAAACATGAGTCAAATCGTCCGTCAATATGAAAGGCTAACACAACCAAACTAGTTTATCCTGTTCCACAGTCTAAAGGCACAAATTTTCACGAGTCTCATAACAAATAAACCTCGGACAGTATCCCCTTAGTTAAATATGCTCAAGAATTTGATTCGAGTCGACCACTAGGTTAGGATCTCGGGATTTTTCATCGGGATAATCCTAGGGTGGAACTTCCATTCTCATGTATTCGGAACCCGTTTGACGTAAAAGACACTCATGGGGCACATGGATGCTTCTAGTTACTAAGTTCCCGTCTACAGCGGAGAAACAACTCGAATACATAATTTCTGCATGACCGACTCAAGGTTGCCGTTTCTGCGAGAGTAAGCAATGGTCACGCGAATACCCCGGTTACTAGGCTCCTATCGTTGGCACATGTGAAATATCTACATCACTAGTCTAATCGGGGTCGTCGTTTTACGCGAGTAAACAACGGGTCACGCGAATACCCCGGTTACTAGACTTCCCTTCATAGAACACATTATCTCGACTTATAGGGAAAAGCTGACCGACTCAAAACTCAAACTAAGTGCCAACACGATCAAGAAAGCAGTCGACTCACTATCCAGGAAAATGTAGCCAAACGTATTGAAGGGGATTCAAAAACAAGTATGTATCGTCTCTTATCTGCCAAGACCTCTACAATTACGAAAAATTTGGACCTAATTGAATACTAAGCGAACGGAAATAGCGGCTACAACTCGACTAAAACTCGCCCGCTTATTCAGAGAAAAAGACAGTATCGTAACATCAATATCACACAAAATAGAAGCACGAAAATTCACGAATAAAGAAAAACTACGGCAAGCAAGGCTATCTAAAAAAAATTTCGCAAAGAAAAGAAAAGTGCAACAAAATATAATGTACAGCAAGAAAATAGAGTACTGAATGAATGTAGGCGAATGTAAATCCCTCCCCCAAACTTAGGACGTACATTGACCTCAATGGACAAAAATGAAATGCAAGAAAAGTAAAAGGTCAAGTACTCCCCTCCAGTCAGCTCAGGAGCTGGTGCCGGCATCGTCCGGTGAGGAAGGTGGTGTGGCTGGCCGGGCGGGCGCAGTAAATGGCCCGTCGGGATGCATGATGTGGGCCGTCCATGCGGCGAGGTGCTCCTGATGATAAGCCTCCCTCGCAGCAAGACGCCTCGCCTCTCGTCGGCTGATCCGTCGGGCCTGCTCTCTCATCTCGGCTCTGGCGGCAGCAACAACACTCTCCCGCGCCGCCCGCTGCTCCTCCCGCATGGCAGCCATCCAGCTCTCTCTCTCTCTCTTCATCTCGTCTCTCTCTCTCCTCAACTCCTCTCTCAGCTCCTCTCTCTCTCTCCTCAGCTCCTCCCTATGCTCTTCTCTCTGTCTCCTCAAATCCTCCCGCAGCCCGTCAAACAGCTCCTCCAACCTCGCTCTGTCAGGCTGCGGGCCGGCCTCTCCGTGCGTCAACAAAAGCGGCTCGGGGGATCCCTCATGAGCCTCCTCGAGCAAAAATCCTCGCCCCCGAGCGTGTGCCGGCGCTCCGCCCCACTGCTCAAAGTGCGATATGATGCGGTGGTCGATCGGGGCCTGTGGGGCAAGCATCGGCTCGTCGACTGACCACGTCAGCCCCGACTGCCGGCATAAGGCGCAGATGAGGGAGGGGTGCTTCAACCCCGTCTTGGCCCCCACGGATACTCGGAAGATGGATCGGACGAGAATGGGGGCCACATCGGCGCGGCCGGAGGTGATAGCAAAAGTATCCGGGCGCGGAGAGAGAAAAGCATGCGAATCTGGGAGGTGGGATCAATGCGGGCACAAATAAAGTAAAGCCAGGCTCGCCCGAGCCGGCTGAGGCGCGAGCTCCTGAAGTGAAAAGTAGATGAGCTCTGAGCTCGCTGCTCCCAGTCGGTACCGGGCTGCGCAATTGTCTCAAGCAGGGCCTCCTTAGTGAGGCCGGTCATCACGCGGTCATAGGCTGTCTCATCAACCGCCGGAAACCCAAAAAGCCTCCGAATGGCAGTCGGGGAGAAATCAACTGTGACCCCTCGGACGTCGACCTGAGTCCGAGACTCTAAAGATGGCAACGTATGCCCCGCCCGGATGTGCTTGACAAGCGGCATAGAACTCTGGACAATCGAAATGACTGGCAGCTCAGGAGGTGCAGTAAATCTAGCCCATCCCATCTCGTCTATCATCATGAGCAACTCCCCATCCTGAGGAGCTGGAGTAAAACCTCTCTCGGGAATAAGAGGACGCGGACGGATCTTCTCGTTGAATATTTTGTGGATCTCGGGGTCCGAAAATTGGTGCCCCTCTGCCTCAGCCCGACCCCGAGAGGTCTCCCCTCGCGTAGGGGATGACTCGGTCCTAGCACGCTTGGTCAACTTCTTCGTGCGTGCCATAATCACCTGAACATTGAAAACACGAGATTTTATTTACGCAAAAATATAGCCAGAAATTCCGAATTTAAGACACTAGCGCATACGAGAGAGAAGCATGAATTTGGACTCAAACATCTCAAGCTGGATTGTAAGGTTTGGGCTTCTTTGTAAATTGAAAACGTATACGTTGCACGAAACTACAAAACAATTGCTTTTTCAAAGAAAATTTTCATTTGGGCAATTTATCAGACACCTTGAGGGCGCATGTTTACTCGAAGAATAAACATAGTTCTAGCTCGATTCAGGCCCCAAAAACGAAATACAATTCAATTAGCAACAACTTAACACATTCAACTCATTTATGTTCCAATTTAATCAAGAAAAATCGATGAAACTCCTGTTATTCTCGATCAATCGCAAAACTATATGAAGAAAAATAAACATGTTCCAATCATTTAAAACATAGACACTTCCATATATCAACCATACGCACATAAGAATTCAAGATTCAAGCGTACCTATTTGAAGATTACAAGAAAAATCGCAGGAAACAAATTGAAGAATCGCTTCGGCCGGTTCGCTACTGGGGAGGGAAGGCAATGAAATAGGAAAACTTACGGAAATGCCGGCGAGTGCTCGTTATAAGCTACCTACCCTTTCGGATTCGCATAGTGTGCGCGGCACAACTAAAGTGAGCCGCGGCACAAAATCTGATCCACCGTGACTGTGTTCTCGTTTTTCGTGTGCGGCTCAAATTCCGTGTGCCGCGGCTCATTGCTCGAGTGTGCCGCGGCTCATTTATGCCGTGCCGCGGCGCAAATCTGATCGGTTTTGCCTTCCTGGCGATTGATGTGTGCCGCGGCTCACAATAAGCGTACGCGGCTCATCTGCAGATTTCTCCCACAGGACTTTCTGCCTGAGAATTTTGAAAAGAAGACATTAAAAGCGAGAGGAGGAAGCGAGATAGAAGCACAAAAATGATGAAAAATAAGAAACACGAAAACAAGAAAAATAAAGAAATGCAAAATTCTACAACTACGAGCTCGGGTTGCCTCCCGAGAAGCGCTAAGTTTATAGTCTTGGTAGGACCTATTGAGCAGCGTTAGTTCGCACCGCAAACTCCATTTGGCTTCCGCCCGTTCATCGAACCGTTTGTATTTTGGTTAAAATTATGACCTTTGGTCATCGTGATTCGATTCTCGGTTGGTCATCAATTGGTGTTTGCGAAAAGGTTTCGACTTGAAAAACTTTCCGAAACAACCCGATTCTCACGACTAATTTTTCTCTTGGCTTTCGGCTCACTCTCCTCCTTCACACGCGAACTCACAACTGCAGCAGATTTTTCTTCATGGTCGAAACGCCACTAGTTCTACATCCTTCTTCACACTTGAGCCATTTAACACAAAATCGGAATCTTCCCAACGACGATTTTTCCGATGCTTTCCTCTTTCACAAACATCCACACCCTCAATTTGTGATCCTTTATCAGCACTTCCGGGACATGGGAGCGATTTGAACACTTGAAACGTAACTTGCTCGTCTTGGACCCTCAGAGTTAGCTCTCCCTTTTCCACGTCTATAAGGGTTCGGCCGTCGCTAGAAATGGTCGTCCCAAGATGATCGGAATATTGTCATCTTCCTCCATGTCTAGTACGATGAAGTCGGTGGAAAGATGAACTTGTCAATCTTAACTAATACATCCTCGATCACTCCCCTCGGATACTTTATCGATCGGTCCGCCAATTGTAATGAGGCGTGGTTGGCTTAGCTTCCCAATATTCAGCTTTTGGAAAATCGATAGAGGCATGAGGTTGATGCTTGCACCAAGATCGCATAGAGCCTTATCAAGCGAAAGATTCCCCATAGTGCACGGTATGTTGAAGCTTCGGATCTTTCAATTTAGGTGGGAGCTTCTTTTGAAGAATTACCTTTGCACTCCTCTGTCAAGGCAACCGTTTCAAACTCTTCAAGTTTTCTCTTCTTAGATAATATATCTTTCATAAACTTGACATAACTCGGCATCTGCTCCAATGCTTGGCGACGGGATATTTATGTGAAGCTTTTGAATACCTCAAGGAACTTAGAAAATTGTTTATCCGCCCTTTTGTGTTGTAGTCTGCGGAAGCGGGCAGAGGGAACACATGTATTTGAGTTATCGGCTGAACTTCCTTCGACTCCTTGACTTTAATTCCATTTCTTCCTCCATCACCTTCTTCTCTTTACCCCGATCGGGCTGATCTAGCAACTCTCTCCGCTTCTCAAGCTAATTGCGTTTAGGCTCTCTCTAGGATTCGTCTCTGTGGTACTCGGCAATGCTCCCTCGGACGAGTGTCAATACATTAGCGATTTGGCCCGGTGAACCTCTAAATTCGAATGGAAGCGGAATGATTTTGTAACGTAGCTTCCGTCCGAGTCATAAATTGACTCGTATTTGCCGCCAATTTTGCAAGCGCTTCCTCGAGAGACACTTTTGGAGCGGAAGGGGGCTCTTTGTTGATTACAGGCAAAAGGGGGCTGGTGTGCGTTCATCCGTTTCTCCATGAAAAGTTGGGATGATTGCGCCACCGGATTGTAAGTATTGGAGTACGGGTTATTCGATCGATTCCCATTACCTACGAATTGAGCTGCTCCATCGATTTTGCTCGACGGATTTCCAAATTGACACTCCGCTTTCGGGTGTGATCCGTTACACCAATTACACGTCTCAATGGTAACGGGGCTGGTGCGTGCGAAAAATTGCAGGTTGTTGTGTCAAAGCGGCGACTTGAGTGACAAGGTGGAAATCGGATCATTGCTCGAAACTTCCATTACCCTCTTCGGTGTCAATCTTTACTGGCCATTGGTAAGCGTTTTCAGCCATATCTTCTAAAAGTACGTGAGCCTCGGCCATAGATTTTCCCATGAATGTTCCTCAGGAGGCTGCATCCACTAAAGTGCGTGTAGAAGCACTCAAACCACCATAAAACGTATGCGGTGAAGCCCGATCGGGAATGCCGTGATGAGGGCATCTTGAAGTAATTCTTTATATCGCTCCCACGCCTCGTGGAGCGATTCCATATCGAATCGAGCAAAAGTAGTTATCTCGTTTCTCAAACGCGCCGTCTTAGCCGGTGGGAAAAATTTTGCAAGGAAGGCTTGCACTAACCTCTCCCAAGTTGTAATCGACCCGTGGTAAAGAATTCAACCAAAACTTTGCTTTGTCCCTCAAAGAAAAAGGGAAAAGCCTCAATCGGATGGCATCGTCGGTGACGCCATTTGTTTTAAAGGTGTCGCATATCTCAAGAAACGAAGCAATGTGGGCATTCGGGTCGTCTTTCGGCAATCCACAGAATGGGCTCGCCTGCACCATCTGAATAATGGCGGGCTTGATCTCAAAGTTATTTGCTTGGATGGTGGGACGCCGAATTCCCGAAAAATTTGCATTAACTTGCGGCATGGCATAGTCTCGAAGAGCGAGTTCCGGTTGAACTTGCCGCACTTGGTTGTCTCCTCCTTGGATTTCAATATTTTCGGCCATGTTGACCGTCGTCTTGACTCTCTTTTATCCTTTTTATTCTTTCGTAGAGTGCGCTCGAGCTAGGTGTCCATTTGTATTAAGCCTTCGTTACAGATTCTTCTCATGCACTACACTATGGTACTGATAAGGTATACAAATAGACAATATTAAATACGCAAAAATAAAAATAAAAATAAAACGTTCAAATTAAGTGGAAATACTTAAGTCGATATTAGAAAAAAATTAGGTCCCAAACAGCGGCGCCAAAAACTTATTGCGATATTTCCTACACGCAAGTGCACGTCATCGTATACAAGTAATAAAGTGATAAGTAGAGTATCGTTCCCACGAGGATTGAATTTCTAACTACAAGCGTTTTCGTACTCGATTTTATTTGAACAATCGAAATTGGATTTTGGATTAATATCTAAGCGAATTAATAAAAGACTACCGAGAAAACAATAGCTTGAATAAAAGGAATCAAATGATAAATAAGTCTAGAGTTACGAATCCACCTTAATTTATCCGAATTTAATCTTAATTATCCGTAATAATTAATTTTCCCAATTTATTGAAGGCGGAGATTGCTAATATATTCTGACCTCTCCGAGGTCAATAGATTTATCCAACGGCGACTAACGCACTCTATCCCTAGGTGAATTATCTCGTCGCTAGGCAAAAGCATGAAATCTCCTAAAGGCCACGTAGTTCCTATGAGTATATTCCTATCTCACAGAATAAACGGTCCTCACCAATAGGTCCTCACCAAATCTCCTCTCCCGATTCGAAGTGAATGATTAAATCAATACAACTATTGGCCAGATAATTGCAAGCATTAAACGTAATTGGGAAAACTCAATAAAACGGTAATAAAGTGGATAATCTCAATCAATTCGTCAAAATAAAGGTTTCATCAAAACCCTAGATTAGGCCTTTAGCGACATACTAAAAACTAAAAATACGAAATAATAAACGAAAGCATAAAATTCAAACGCGAGATGAAGTTCGGATTCCTCCGTTCTTGACTCACTTTCTTGCCCTTGAATTCTTACCTTTCCTCCTCTTCTCTATCTCCAAGCTTAAGCTCCTAGGTTTTGCTTCAATGAGTCCCCAGATAATTAAATTAGGGTCTTTAAGCCCCATTTATAGCTCAGCAATCTTCACAAATCGCGTCCGTGTTAATCGGTTGAAACGGCCAAACGGCCCAAAATCCGCTGAGCGTACCAAACCCGCTAAGTGTGCGCGGCTCATCGAACTGTGCGCGGCACAACGCCAAAATCAGAAAACACAGGCGTAATTAAATCCTACGTGCGCGGCTCACTGGGCATGCGCGACACAGTACACCTACTACGCCCTTCGGTGGTGTCTTCCTTTGCCGCGGCTCAGCTTCCTTGTGCCGCGGCTCATAGTCCAGTTTAGCCGTTTTCGCCCGTTTTGCCTCGTTTAAGCTTCCGGACTTCAATTTCCTGTCAATCAAACAAAATTAAGGCATTAAAAGCTCATTTAGATGATTTCACACTCCAAAATACCACCAAATAATAATAAATAAGCGTATAAAAATACGCCTAACATTCCCTGAATGGAAATCTCAATCCGAACTTAGGAGACTCAATATGTGCACTATAGCTGTATTCTTAGCCCAGTCCGAACCTGTTTCGACCATAGACGCTCTTAACAACTCTCATTGGATAACATCTATGGAAGAAGAGCTTAACGGTTTCGAAAGAAATAATGTATGGTATCTTGTACCGAGACCGACACACCAATCGGTTATAGGAACCAAATGGGTATTTCGAAACAAAAAGGATGGAAATGGACTTATCATAAGGAACAAATCCAGACTAGTAGCACAAGGCTATTGTCAGGAAGAAGGAATCGACTATGATGAAACCTTCGCCCCTGTAGCGAGACTAGAAGACATTAGGATATTTTTAGCCTTTGCCGCCCATAAAAGTTTTATCGTATACCAAATGGACGTCAAGAGTGCTTTCCTGAATGGAGAGCTTACAGAAGAAGTCTATGTTGAACAACCACCAGGGTTTGCCAACACAGACGGAATCGATCTAGTTTACAGGCTAAGGAAAGCCCTGTACGGACTTAAACAAGCCCCTAGAGCACAGTACGAAACCTGTCCCAGTATCTAATCAACAACGGATTTGAGAAAGGTCTTGTCGACAAAACCTTGTTCAAGATACAGGAAGGTGATGACCTTCTAATGGTACAAATCTATGTCGATGATATTATTTTTGGTTCAACTAACCTTGCTCTATGTCAAAGGTTCTCACATCTCATGCAAAGCAAATTTGAAATGAGTATGATGGGGGAACTTAGTTTTTTCCTAGGTTTGCGGGTAAAGCGATTTGCCTACGGTATATTCATCAACCGGGAGAAATACGGCAAGGAGCTTCTCAACAAATTTGGAATGAACAATTCCAAATCTTCGCCAACCCCCATGAGCACTTCCGTGCAAATTAGTCTTGTGAAGCCGGAAAGCCGTTTGACCAATCACTCTACAGGAAGCTCATCGGTTCGCTCCTGTACCTAACGGCTAGCGAGCCGATATCGATTTCTTTGTTGGAGTGTGTGCGAGATACCAAGTTGCACCTAAGGAATCACACTTCAATACGGCTAAGCGAATCACGAAATACGTTAAAGGAGCGATCGATGCGGGGCTGTGGTATCCTAAGGAAGGCGGATTCGATTTAGTTGGATCTGACGACTCGGATCTCGGAGGCGCAAGCTAGATATGAAGAGTACAAGCGGAACTTGTCACTTTCTCGGACCTAGACTCGTATCTTGGTTCGGTAAGAAGCAATTGGCAATTTCTCTTTCCATGGTGAATCAGTACTATCTTCTTGTAGGCTGCTTTGTATGCGAATCCTTTGGATGCGGCAACAACTGTCGATTATGGAATCGATGCTAGAGAGACTCGAATCATGTGTGATAGCACGAGTGCAATTGCAATCACGCACAATCTGTTTTGCACTCGCGCACTAAGCATATCAACATGAAGCATCATTTTATCGAAATCATGTCGAGAACAAGGATGTTCGCACGGAAAGGTTCATACGGACATCCGGTGGCCGACATTTTCACCAAGCCTCTCGACACGGCAAGATTGAACATGCTAAGAACGATTGGGGATACTACGGCGGACTCCTGTAAGTAAATTTCTTGTTTTTACTCAACAATTGAGGGGAATCTTTGTAAGACCCGTGAATACGATATCAACATTAATTATCTGTACACTCGAAACATCAATACTGATCGTAGCGAATGAAGGCATATGAATCCTACGGTGATGTGTGCGATAATTAAGGGGAATCTTGTAGGACCCATGAATACGACATTAATCCAATATTCTGTATGGAATTCAAAACTTATTAGTACCTTTTTAAGAGGGGCTGTATCGGCGGAGAAACGGCACATACTATAGGATTTCGATTCGATGTAATATAATATTATTTCCTTTTTAAAATAATTTTTGTCCACGTGCCCGATTTTATGTCAAACGTCATGTTCATTAAATGCCTTACACGACATCTGGACAATCTGAATCTCAAAAGCGCGATGTTTTTAAATTGTTTATTATTTTTAAAACCGCCGTTTTAGGCATTTAGGGTAATCAACCTATGTCGAAGTGGGACCATTTGTATTTTTAAAACCTTTTAATGGATTAGCGTACGATTACACTAAATCCATCGACCGTCGATTTCAAAACCGGTTCCCATCCCTTAAAATCGACCATTCGTACTCTGCAAAACCCTATTTCGCCGCCCAGTATAAAAGGATGTATCGCCATTAGAGACTCTTTACGCTTTCTGCAATTACAAGAGATCTCAAGCAAGCGACTACATATTTTACGCATAATCACGCAAATTTCTCTTGTTTTCTTCCACCTTCGTTTAAGAAAACATCCATGGCGATCAATCTTCTTCCCTGCTCAAGAAAACCTCCAACATCATTGATGGCGGATCTTCTCGAAACTGTCATCATCGAGCGTATCATCTCGAAATCAACGACACCGAACCAATGGAGTATATTATTACTCGTCTTGAGCAACAAGGTCTTTATCGCCGGGAGCAAAACCGCCGACAAATACGACGCCCATCGGTTGAGGAATTCTACCTCAACGCCGCCGTTCGTTTTACGTCACTAGCCGGGGAGGACATGTTGCGACATCACCGCTTGATCCAAGGAGTGAAAATCGCATCAATAGCGACCTACTCGAGAAAATCTACAGTGCCCGTGGCGACCATGGACGACTTGAGACATTCGGGTCTCAAGAATTGATTACCAAGTTTTATGGACTTTTACGAGTCTAAAGTGGTTGACATGGTGACAACCACGTGTCACAAGAAAAATTTTCTTCTTTATTTCGTTTATACGCATGACTTGTTCAGAATCATTGAAAATCGAACGTGCGTTCGAGATGTGCGAATCTAAGGTTCGAATGATGGTAGCTATTTTGACTGTGAAAAGGTCAATTGGTGCCAAATCATTTTGAAACGACTTGAGGAAGAGGTGTGCAAGCACGCCACCCAAAAGAAATCATTTGGTTTAATCTTTGAACTACATGCGGCGAAGTGCGGAGTGATGCAATCCGCCGATGCCAAGAAAAATAGCTCACGGATATATTTAGGAGGTGTCAAGCCCACCGCTTATAACGAGCACCTGCATGCCAACCATCCGCGAACCGAGGCACATGCCTATTTCGACAACCCCGAGAGATGTAACCGTGAAGGTCCCGAAATGGAATCTTCTAAGAAGAAGCGCAAGCGTTCTCACGACAAGCACTCTTTGGTGAGAAGTCAAAGAGACTCCGGAGGCTCTCAAAAATCAAAACCAAGCACTCCGAGGATGTCTCGCCCGTGGCGCAACCCACTAAAGAACCCCAGGGCCCAACCCCTGCGGAAGAGGTGTCTCCTACTGCATCGACAGTAGATCCCGAGCCTTTGGCGGCTACGATGGATATAGAGACATCTGCCAACCTTCAAGACGTTAGCACGTCGGCTGCCCATTCGGAGCCAAAAGCTACTTCTCCTCTACGGGATTCCACACCCGTGCAGGATCCAATTTCCTTCGAGGCACCATCCCCTGCAAGGAGTCCATCTTCCGTGCAGGATCCCATACTGTCTGGAATCCTCGAAACAGCGTCTCAGACGTGATTGAAGTCCCTCCCCGACTCAATCATAAATCAAACACTTCTTTCGGTTCAAATTGAACAAGCGTACGAAAGATTCTGCAATGGAAAGGCTATAGGCTAGCTCCGTCACGACACCTTTGTACAACCGGAGCGAATGGAGCCACGAAGAGCGGTTCGTCTCAGTAATGAGACTCAGCGAAATTGAGGCCCTGCTTCGATGGGACAATGCCTCTTGCAAAGATCTAATAGAAAGCCACTTGCTGCACAAATCTGACGCCAGAAGAAAAGGAAAGAAGAAGTCAGAGGACTCTCCCATAAATCCAAAAGCTGACGACGATGCCGACTCAGACGATGACGACGATGCTCTTCAAGCAGGTCTGAGATTGAGCCGTGAAGAGAATGAAGCCCGAGCCGCCTCTCCACCCAGAAAAGACGAAGGACCTTCTAACCAAGCCAATCCATCTTCGCCACAGCCGGAGAACATTCCCGAACAGGAGGAATCAGTCCCTCCAGTCGAGGAAGATCAAGAAATTTTTGAACAGGCACCGAGCACATTGCGGCCGAAGAAGCCATTCACGCCACCAACGGGAGGATTCGGTCCCTCTGCATCCGCATCTGCCGAAGAACCTTCGCCACGGGATGCTTGAACCAAGCTGTCGCCGTACCACAAGAAGCTACTCCCGCCCCTGCAACCTTGGAATCCGAGGACGGTAACGAACCTGAGGATGTCCAACTTACTTCACGTCCATCCGTGAACGTAAGGAGGTTGAACTGCACTGAAGACTTCGCCCAGCCTGACTCTCCTATCTCTGCTGCACGTAAAGAGCGCCTGCGAGCTCTCGGTCTTCAGACTGTATTTATCCAAGACGCAGTAAACGCTTTATCTTCTGTTGAAAAGGCACTGAATTGGATGCACACCTCTGCCGTAGAAGAAATGACCACTCTTCAACACGAAGTATCTCGAGTTGTCGACGCATTCATCCTTCTGCCAGAAGTTTTCAAGCAAGCCTTGAAGATCATGGAGGATAAACAAGAGAAACTGCTGAAGGAGGAAGCTTCAAAGACAAGAATTGCTGAAGCCAAGACAGCCTGTGCAATGATTGAGAACAGCTCTCAACGGCGTGCGCACGACAAAAGCATTCAAGAGATGTCGCAGACTCTTTCCTCCCTTGTTGAAAAAATAAACAGCATCGAGACCAAACAGGACGCCGCTCTTGAAATCCTGCAATGTCTTGATGAAGCCAAAAAGGGGGAAGAGGCACGAGAAGCTGCAAGGAGAATAAGACTGCAACAGGAAAGGAATTTGAGGCCGCTCGGAGCGATATCATTGCCGAATTGAACAAGCTAGCACCTCAATCCCAAAGCTTTAGAATTTCGGGCTCAGGACTGGAATTCCATGACCCAAATGTCCCTTGGCAAAATCTTATCCAAAGACCTTCGGAAATACGTGCAGACCAACCGCAACCCAATTGCCGAAGAAGTGAAGCCTTTGGAGGAAGAATGAGCGATGAGATATTTTGTCGGACTCATCGGGAATCCGCCATCTTCAAAAATTATAAAACATTGGCGGAGCGCGGACAAGTTTTCAAAGATGCTAGAAGAAGGTAAGCTCCCTCTACAAGTCGAGATGAAATCAAAACATAGAAGAGGAGATCGGGTCACCCATCCAGAAGATTGGATACTTGCCTTTGATCGTTCATATGAAGGAAGAGCGATTTACCAGGAACGAGGCAATGATTCACTTCAAAGCGGTGGCGCGGCACCGAGAATGAGCCAGAAAGAGACCTTGGAGGCACGCGGATTATAGATGAGGAGATGAAATTTATGTATATTATTTTTGTCTTTGTAATTTCTATTCAACTTGACAAACTTTGTACTCAATCATTTTGAATATCAATAAAATAGTTTGTTTGTCTTGAAAGATTACAACTCGTAATCTTGTGTTTATGTATGATTACTTAAAATTGTTTGATAGGAATCTCAAGTTAGATAAACTTGATTGAAAAATAAGGCATGCGAACTAGTCTACGACAGTTCATAGTTTGATTGTAAACTTAGAATACATTGTAAGATTGTGCTGCGCGCCAATCATAAGCTTAAGTTGTAATAAATCTCAAATCAGTATCGAACATGCTGCGAGCAGTTCATTATTGTAGACTAAGTCACTAAGTCGACCTATTGACAAAAGACCAAGAAATGCCGAAGTCATCGAAGAAGAATGCTTCATAAAGAAGGTTTTGGCATCATCAAGAAGACTCGAAGAGTTGAAGTAAGTTAGTCTTGGCAAATTGTCAAAAAGGGGGAAATTGTTGGGAAAAATAATAACCTGTATCGAATCGTAGGGATACCCGATCCCTGTATCGATTGTTATTTGTTATTGAGAAGGTTTTGACATATATGCCAAATATACAGTAAGGAAACTGTATCGAGGATTCAAGGCTTTATCCTATATCGAAAACCTGCCTCGAATCAGCATCAGTGAAGCTCGTCAGTATAGCAAGAAGACTTGCAAAAGATCAAGTATGGAAACTGTCTCGATGCCCTAAATACAGTCATCTTCCATACAGTTCACAAAAGGACAAGAAAGAACACAAGTCAAGTCCCGTTGAACAAAGAAGTATTTAAATACTCAAGGATAAAGTATTTAAATACTGTCAGTCTTCAGATCTTCAGAATCCCGCGAAATCCGGATCATGTCATATTCCCGTTGAAGGAAATCTGATTCAAACGGACATCTCAACAGATACTTTCTTCAGAGGCTATATATATCCTTGAAGACATTGAAAATCAGTCACCAACCAACTGAACGAACTCAAGTAACATAACTCACAAAGCTATCAAAGTTATCATCTGAGCAAACATATCTCTAGAGCATACTGCAAGTTAGAACGAAAGAGATATACAGTGCTCAACATCAAGAACAGCTATCATCAGCTCAAGAACGTGATATTCAAAGCTGTTGTTCTTACCTGGTTACCTACATTTTACCTCTGTGTAAAAACCGAGCTCTGTGTGAACTCAACAAGTTATTCTGACCTGTGTGGGACGAATAAGGACGAAGCTTTGGAACTGTGTGTGAAGAAGCTAGTCAAGAAGGAAGCTTTAACCAATCTGTGTGAACGGTTGAAAGCGACATTCTTTGTATCAATCTGTGTGAACGATACAAGGATAGGTTTGTTTATAATTACGTAGTTGTGTGCGCGATAATTATATAATAAACTTTACTCTGTGTGGAGGACCGGTGGACGTAGAAGGGTTTACCTCGAACCACTTAAATTCTTGTGTTATTTACCTTACCTTTTCTTGTTTGAAATAACTGTGATATATTAAGTATACACCTAATACGTCGTTGCTGTATCCACGGCAACTAACTGTATCCAAGACTTCCGCTACGCACTCAGATTTAGATTCCATACAGTTTGTTGTTTAAACGATTTCCCAAACTGTATCCAGTATACTTAAGTGGCCAACACGTATAGTTGAAGAATTTTACCTTGATGCCTCCATCAAGTTCTTTTTCCAGAAAAGAGGAGGAGATGTCTCTAACATAATGGCTACTATTCACAGAATCGAAGTTTCGGTGAACCAGGAGCTTCTGCAAAACTTGTTCAGGGTACCGTCCGATAGCCTGAGAATGGAGGAACTCGAATCATTTGAATCGGATGAACTGTTAACGGCCTACTCGGGGCTGTTCACAGGTGACGGGTCTGACAAGAATTTCCACCCCTCTTTCCACAAGAAAAATTTCTGCCTACCGTACGTGTATCTTCATGATTTCTACTGCCGGGTTGTTGAAAACTGGACTGGAGCATTTGAAATGTGCAATAACCTTCGCTTTAGGATGATGGTATCCATCATGTCCGGTGAACGGGTTAACTGGTGCCAAGTTGTTTTGAAGAGGTTACAGGAAGAGGCCGCCAAGACTGTGTCGCAGAAGAAATCCTTTGGCCTCATCCTTAACTACATCTTAACTCACTGTGGTGTCCCGCAGTCTAGAGATGCCAAGAAGATTGGCCCTGGCAAATTCGTAGGTGGGAACAAGCCCTCTGTATTCAACAGATCCGGTCTATTCTCAAACAGGACTCATCCCCGGACTATGCCTATGTCTGATGATCCCAGGGCTGTTACAATCAAGGCCGTGCGCGAGGAGAAGAAGAAGAGAAAAAGAAGAATCTCTGACAGCAAGTCATCTGAGGGTACAGATAAGCCAAATAAGAAGCTCCAGAAAGCTTCCAAGACCAAGCCTACAGCGCTGCAACGGCCCATGTCCCAATGGTGCAACCTGTTGTTCAAAGCCCCAAGGGCGCAACCCCTTTAGAAGAGATGGTAGTTGCACAATCTGCAGATCCCGAGCTAGTGGCAGCTATAATGGATGATCAATTATTTGCCAAGTTGGAAGGCACTGGCGAATCGGCTGCCCATTCGGAGCCGAGAGCCGCCTCTCTTGTAAGGGAAACCACACCCGTACAGGATCCCTCTCTAATCAGCGTACCAACCCCTGTTAGGATCCTCTCTCCAATATAGGCTCCCACACCTGTTGCAGATCCCATCCTTATAGTAGACCCAATCACTGTAAGGAGTCCATCCCCGACAGTACTCATAAATGAAACTCTTATCCAGTTACAAATTGATCAAGCCTTTGAGCGCTTTGTATCTTTGAAAAACTACAGGGTCGCCCCTTACGACGTCCTATACAAGTGGGTAGAGTGGAAAGAAGAAGCAAATTTCGTTTTGGAGGTGATGGATACCCAGAACATCGAAGTTTTAATTCAATGGGATAATAACTTTTGTTGTGAGCTGATTTCAAAATTCTATCTGGCAAAGGAACAGGATCGATTGAAAGGGAAATCCAAATCCAACGACAGAACTCCCTCTAATGGCCATCCGTCTGACCCGGACCCATATGCCAGTGACGACCTCTTCAGGCCGGTCTGAGGATTAGCCGAGAAGAAGCACGGGAAGGAGAAATGTCCCATATGCAAAGCCAACAGGGTCAGGGGACCTCATACAGACATCAGTCCCCCATCCCTCAACAGTAAGCCAATCATCACAAACAGGAGGAATCAGTCCCTCATATACAGCAAGAAGTTCCTGATCTTGGAGACAAGACTGTCTCTGACCAAGAAGAAGAAGCCCGCGCCATCCGACGAGAGAAATTGGTCCCTCTGCTGGATCAGGCGAAAGTTGAGAGTCAACGAAAGGATTCAGTCCCTCATGTATGCCCGACTACAGAAAATCAAATAGCTCACGAGGAATCATCCCCTCTTGTTCCCGAGACTGAAGAAGCTGCACAACCTTCCGAAGCAACTGCTTCCGAAGCACCTGCCGCTGACGAGCCCGCGCAAGATGCAGCTGCATCTCCCATCTCTGTGAGCTCCAAGCCAGATTCCAATGACGGATTCTTGCCAGACAATAGACCAGGATGACCTCGTCACCATGTGGTTCTACGTCAACTCAACGAGCCCGAGGATGAAAAGATAGTGCACCACCCCGGCTCCCCATGCATTGAGGCCCGGATAGAGCAACTCCATGCAATCGACCGACAGACTGTATTCATGCAAGACGCAGTGAAGGCGCTGTACGATGTCAGAAAGAGCTCGATTGGATGCGAGAGACAACTTAGGATGAGCTCTCTGGCCTGACGAATGCAATCTCTAATGTTGAGGACGCGTTCCGTATAATGCCTAATACATTATGGAAAGCGCTCAGTCAACTACAGGTGTATCAGGAGAGACTCCTTCGGCAAGAACAAGAGAAGCTCAGAGTATCCGAAACCCAGACTGTCACCGCCCTTCAAGAGACTGGATCTAGACTGTAAGGACATTACCAGAAAATTGATGACATGTCTCTGGTGCTCAGTACTCTTGTTGACAAAATCACGAATCTGGAGACCAAACAGGACAAAGCTATGAAGATCTTAGAACGGATTGATACATAGGTCACAGATCTTGATGATGCCAAAAAAGGGGAAGAATCCAGAGAGGCTGGTCGGCAATGGAGGATAGAGAGAGAGATTGGTGCTGCTCTTGAATAAAGTGTTTCTACTGCAATAGGCCGTGCCTACAAGAGGATACAAGGTATCTGGTTCTCGTCCAGAGTTCCATGATCCCAATGTTCCCTGGAAGAACAACGTGTAAAGACCACCCGAGATTCGTCTGCCCCACCAACCTGTAACGCCACCAAATAAACCGGGACGCCACAGTGCCGTGGATCCCATGAGGGGCCCACAAGGCAAGTTTTTCGAAATTAATTTCTAAAACAATTTAATAAACTGGTAGTATGCGGAAGTATTTAAGAAAGTCTTCGTACAACCCAAAGTACAAAAGAAAATAGTGTCCGTACATACGGTTATTACACAACGTGGAATGTTCAAATTTAGTTTAAGAAATTAACAGGCCTTCTTTCCAACACAGCTCACGCCTGGCCGTAACCGTCGGGAATGTCCTGCACAATTTCAACAAATTTACCTGGCACGACGTGCCGTGCCAGTTAGCCTAGGTCAGAAAATCCAAACCAAAATCAAAGATAAAATCAGATAATTTCAAAGAATAAAGTTATAACCGAATATTCAATGTTATTTCTTTTATCAGCACGTAAACTCCCAAGGTCGCAACCAAGGTTCACGGAAGTATCTACACAGGAATACTCCGGACGTGGGTACCATTCAAGTTTTATCCCGTAACACGGTTCTACATGAAAACTCCCAGGGCCGCGGCCAAGGGTCACAGTAGTATCTACTCAGGAATACTCCGGACAAGATAATCAAATAGGCACCATTCCACAAATGGTAACACATACAATGTTTTGAAATTACAAGACGTAAAGTCTGAGCAAGATTCACTTGCCTCAAATCCGGTGAGAGTTACTTCTTGACAAGGCAACGGCTCGAACAATCACACTCGGAAGCCCGACCTATTACATGTTTGTCGATTAACATCTTATGGTAACAATGATGATCAACGACGGTTCCCCCCCCCTTCCCCGCCTGTTAGGACCCTAACCTGGTTGTTTATGTTGTTGAGATAAAAATTCTCAGTTTTAACCACAACGCGCGCTACTAAATTCTTAGGTTCGTCAACATTTCTTTACAAGTTATCATTCCGTTGAACAATAGTGTTCTAATACAACATCCCTACGTTAATTATGACTAACAACCACCGAGTTTTCATCACTTGTCCTAATACGAATGTCTAGAATGATTAATCCGTCATCTTAACATGTTTCGGTATCTATTCGACTAGAAATTTGTTGGTAAATTCATCAAGGATTTATCAACGGTTTTTCAATATGATAGTACGGTTATACATGAAATCCTTAACAAGACGATTCCGAGAAATTGGTAATTAGCAATCCGATTATGAGTTTTCCCATCCGATTAAGAGTACTACTATTATTCCTTCTAATTTCTAGCTTTGATAGATATCGATTAACAATTGTGATGGTTATATCCCGGTCCGATCATTACTGACAGTTCTAAACTACCCAAGGCATCCGAAATTTATTATAACTTGCCAAACAACACTAAAATGAGTTCAAGGTTGGATAAACTTACCTTTATTGACAAACGATGAAGAAGAACGACGGAGGACGATGAAGAACGAGAAGATAACACCTTCAAGACCTTCCCTGAAGCTTGATTAATGCACTCAAATAGGATAGCACTTGAATTGGGAGGTTAAAATTGGTTCAAGGATGGTGGAGAGCAGTATACATGAGAGAAGAATGATTTTTGGGACGGAAGAATGAAAGGAAAAGTGTTCTTTTATAAACTCAGATTGCCCTTATGTACGTTATGTTTGAAGACTTACGTACGTAAGGGTTTTTACGTACGTTACTAATAAGTATTAACGTACGTAAGGGAACTCACTGGGCTAATTTACACACATCGTTACGTACGTAACGAAAGTAGGTTGACGTACGTAACACTTCGTTGACTTGCTTGTCGCAATCACGCCGAAAGTTGGTCGGCAACGCGTACTATCCGACGAAGATTCATGTCCGAAGACCGAAGACCGTTATTACGTACATAAGTGCCAATCTTTAACGTACGTAATGACTCAGATATAGCGTACGTAATATTTGGTGGATAACGTACGTAAGGACCAGTTGTTTACTAAGTTATTATCACATTAATTGCTTATGACGCGACTCCCTCTCAATATCATCAGGTAATTCCTCGGGGAACAAGACGTTGGCCACCGTCATATTCGCACCGATAATTACCCAATGACATCAAGGTATGTCATTGAAAATTCGTCAATCATCACACCATCACAATACACGAAATACATATGTGAACAATACGGTACAACCATATCATACAAAAATATGTTTATCGCACTGGAGTACATTTATTTATTAAATAGAAGAAATGGACGTGAGCGCCCAACGTGAAACAGCATGTAATACTGGTGGTATTACATACCACCCCCCTTAAAATAGTTTCGTCCCGAAACTAAGAAAATAACTCAGGATAATTCTCCCTCATGCTCGCCTCGGTCTCCCAAGTCGCTTCTTCCATGCCGTGGTGTGACCACTGAACTTTAACAAGGGGTATGGTCTTGGTCCTTCGTATCTTTACGCATCGATCCAAAATCGCTGTTGGAACTTCCCTAAAGGTAGCATCATTGGAAATCTCTACTTCCTCGAAGTTGATCTTGTGGCTTGGGTCGTACACGTACTTTCTTAGCTGGGAGACGTGGAAGATATTATGCACTCCGTCTAACGATGGTGGTAATGCTAGCCGATAAGCGAGTCTACCGACTCGGTCCAGTATTTCGAACGGGCCAATAAATCTCGGGCTTAGCTTGCCTTTCTGGCCGAAGCATCGAATGCCCCGTATTGGCGATACTTTAACCCAAATATGATCCCCAACTATAAATTACAACGGTCGCTGTCGGTCCGCAGCATATGACTTATGGCAGCTCTGTGCTGCCAACATGTGTTTTCGAACAATGTATATCTTCTTAATAGATTCCTGGATTAGGTCCAACTCGGTGGCAACGACATCGGATGCATCGTCCCAGCATAGGGGAGACTTGCACCTCCTACCATACAAGGCCTCAAAGGGGACCATGCCTATGATTGCATGCCAGCTGCTGTTGTATGAAAATTCCGCTAAGCAGAGGTGTTTACCCCAGTCCTTTCCCCAATCGAGTACACACGCTCTCAACATATCTTCTAGGGTATGTATGGTGCGTTCTGTTTGTCCATCCGTCTGAGGGTGATAAGCTGTGCTGAAATGCAGTTGAGTACCCTTGGCCTTGTGGACAGCCCTCCAGAAGCGGGACACATATCTAGTGTCTCTATCCGAAATAATTCCCGAGGGAACGCCATGTAGTCTCACGATTTCCCGAACAAAGATGGTGGTCAGCTATTCTGTTCCGATGGTCTCTTGAATTGGAATGAAATGTGCGGACTGTGCAGCCGGTCTACAATGACCCATATCGTTTCTTTTCCCCCCGCCGTCACTGGTAACTTGGTGACAAAATCCATTGATATGCTCTCCCATTTCCATTCCAGAATGGGTAACGGCTGCATGATTCCGGACGGTCTACGATGTTCAATCTTCACCTGTTGACATATCATATATCAAGCGACAAACCTTGCTACCTCTTGCTTCATATTCTTCCACCAAAAACTCTTCCGCAAATCTTTATACATTTTCCTCACCCCGGGATGTATCGAATAGGGAGTAGAATGAGCTTCCTTTAGTATAGTTTACTTAAGCTCGTCATTAGGTGGAATGCAAATCCTGTCCCTGAATCTAACTAAGCCCCCTTGGATCCTGTAGTCTGAAATAATTCCCCCTTCGGCCTTTGCGCCGATCGCACGAAGTTCTGGATCCTCCATTTGTGCTAGGCGTATCTCGTCCAGCAAAGATGAGCGAATATCAATCGAACACAACTGTCCCTGGCGGTGTTGTATCCACACTTCAATGTCATTTATCCTGAGATCTTGCTGCAATTCCTGCTGTATTGTCAAACCAGATAGTGTCATCTCGTGCGCAGTCTTCCGACTTAGTGCATCTGTTACGACGTTGGCCTTTCCAGGGTGATATAGAATCTCTACATCGTAATCCTTGATTAACTCCAGCCAACGCCTCTGCCTCATATTTAACTCTTTTTGTGTGAAAATATACTTTAAACTCTTGTGGTCCGTAAAGATCTTACAGGTAACCCCATACAGGTAGTGTCTCCAAATCTTAAGAGCGTGGACCATTGCAGCTAGTTCAAAGTCGTGAGTCGGGTAGTTCACCTCATAAGGTTTAAGTTGCCGAGAAGAGTAAGCGATAACTCTATCATTTTTCATGAACACACATCCAAGCCCGTGATTAGACGCATCGGTGCATATTACGAATCCCTCCGTACCCTGCAGTAGTACCAATACTGGGGCGGTAGTAAGCTTTATTTTTAGCTTGTCGAAACTCTCCTGACAATCTGTTGTCCAAACAAACTTGGTGTCCTTCCTTAGCAGATTCGTTAACGGATGAGCGACACGGGAGAAGGCCTCAAAAAAACGTCGATAATATCCTGCAAATCCCAGGAAACTCTTCACTTCCTTGATGTTTCTTGGTGGTTCCCAATTCATAACTGTCTCGATCTTCTGGGGGTCTACTTTAACGCCTTGTGCTGAAATCACATGCCCCAAAAAGGTTACCTCTGGTATCTAGAACTCGCATTTAGAAAGTTTAGCAAAAAGTTGGTGTTGCCTTAAAACGCTCAACACCTGCCTCAAGTGTTCCTTATGCTCCCATCGGCTCCGGGAATAAATTAAAATGTCGTCAATAAAAACCACCACACACTTATCGAGAAACTCTAACAGAACCCTGTTTATCAATTCCATAAAAACGGCTGGGGCATTAGTCAAGCCAAACGACACCACCATGTACTCGTAGTGTCCATATCTTGATCGAAATATGGTCTTGGGAATATCCTCCTCTCGAATTCTCAATTGGTGATATCTAGAACGTAAATCAATCTTTGAAAACACAATCGCTCCTTGTAGTTGGTCAAGTAAATCATCAATCCTCGAAAGTGGGTAACGGTTCTTAATAGTGACCTTATTTAGTTCTCTGTAATCGATACACAGGCACAGAGAGTTGTCCTTTTTCTTCACAAAAAGAACTGGCGCACCCCATGGCGAAGTACTAGGACGAATGAGCCCCTTCCTTAGTAATTCTTCGAGTTGTAACTTTAGTTCCTTCATTTCGGCTGGTGCCATCCTGTATGGTGCCTTGGAGATAGGCGTCGTTCCTGGCTCAAGTTCAATCGAGAGATCGACCTCCCTTCTTGGTGGCAATCCAGGTAGTTCATCAGGAAATATGTCAGGAAATTCGTTCACCGCAGGAATGTTAGCAACCGACAGTTGTGATGTGTCCTCCTGAAGAATATAACACCAATAATACATCCCTCGATCATCATAAGATGCTCCTGCTGTAAGGAGACTGAGGGACCCCTAACTACTGAAGTGTTCTCGGCCCCTGATTTTATGAGTGGCACCGTCATGGGTCGTAATGGAAACCATCAGATGATAGGTTCCCAATACCGTCTTGTGCATCGTCATCCAGTCCATACCCAAAATCACATATTCGTTTTGGAGTGGAAAGACCATGAGATTGGTTGTCCAGCCCAGATTATTAATGCGAATCAGACAGTTTCGAACTTCCAAGTTACCCCCCACCCTGCTACCCTCGGGTAGTTTAATAGTAAAAGATTCACAAGGTACACAAGGGAGATGCAAATGGTTAACACATTCCACGGATATAAACGAGTGGGTTGCTCCAGTATCAAATAGTACATGAACAGGCTGGGATTTAATAAGGAGTGTACCTAAGACAGCAGGTGTAGTCTAGTCATCAGTAGCTCTTAGTTCGAACACGTGGGATGGCAGTGTCCTCGAGGAGGGTGTAGTGCCTCCCCCGCAGCCATGTCCTCTTCCGGCACCATGCAGAGGAGCTTGGTGAGGCGGGGATCGATAATCGGACATGGCGGATGCTCTGGATGTCTGTACCGAGCCTTGCTGACTTTGAGGAGCCGGATTTGGTGTAGGTTTGATCCGTGAGTAGTAGCGAGACATGTGCCCACCCCTTCCGCATGAAAAACACTTTGTCGATGCTTTACAACACTGACTCATGGTATGCCCTGCTATGCCACAATTGAAACAGATACGGCGAGAAGGCTCGTCAGATGCTCCTCTCTATTGGGACGAAGCTGCTGATTGGGAGGGGAACCCAATTCCCGAGTTCACTCTGCTGGTGCTCCAGGACTGATTTGCTGTCTTCTGCTTCTTTTGGTTATGCTCGGCATCCGAACTGACAACCGTACCGGCGTATGCTGTGACTACGTCCTCATATGCCCTCAAAGTGGTGCAGTGAAACCCCACCGCGTAACGTTGAACATCTTCCGGCAACTGTTGAGCAAGGTTGCAAATTCGCTGGTCTTTGGATGCAACAATCTATGCGACATAGCTTAGTTCGGTCCTATAAGCTCGAATGATTTTTGGTACTGGCAAATTCTGAGGTCCTGCGCTGAAGAAGCTCCGCGCTCGTGCAGTTTGAACTAATCGGGGACAATACTCGTCTCTCAATAGTTTGGAAAACTCGGGCCATCCGACTATTCTGTACTCCGGCTTATAGGTCCTCCACCATCGGGCTGCGGTGTCGCGGATCTGGTTGATTCCGAGTGGTAATTTTAGGTTCCCTGGGCAGCCGATCACCTCGAAGGCAGTCTCCATCTCCGAGATCCAATCGTCCACGTGCTTATCCCCTGATCTGTCGAATAATGATGGTATGGCCTTCAGCATCTCTCCTAGCCAACGGTCCTTCCCTGTGTTCTCTTCTATGTTAATGACTGGTACTTGTTCTGCCCGGTTGACCTGAGCGATTCCCATAGCAATAGCCTTGGCGAGGGTCTGAACGAAGGCTGGATCAAATCCCCCGTTGTTCTGGTTTTCCGCCTCCTGTTCGTTCTGATTAACGGGCGGTGGTTGATTTCCGGCTGGATTAGTTTCAGCGGTGTTCCTATCTCCCTGCTAGTTCATAGTGGAACCTTGTGCGTCATTTATGTTTCTTCTAGCTCCACGACGTGCCATTGGTGATGTTTGTTCGATCTAAAAGGTTAGTTTAATACAAATATTCTCTGAGTTCTTACTGAATTCAATCATCATACTTGATTCTTAAGGATTTTACGTGCATTATACCTCGACATCCCTCGAGGAGTTACGGTCGCCAGAAGTGTTGGATTTTTGATGGCAAAACGTTTTCAAAATATTTTGATAAAACTTTCCATGTGAGTGTTTGGCTCCGATACCATTTTCTGTAACGGCCCCAAATAAACTGGGACGCCACAGTGCCGTGGATCCCATGAGGGGCCCACAAGGCAAGTTTTTCGAAATTAATTTCTAAAACAATTTAATAAACTGGTAGTATGCGGAAGTATTTAAGAAAGTATTCGTACAACCCAAAGTACAAAACAAAATAGTGTCCGTACATACGGTTATTACACAGCGTGGAATGTTCAAATTTAGTTTAAGAAATTAACAGGCCTTCTTTCCAACACATCTCACGCCTGGCCGTAACCTTCGGGAATGTCCTGCACAATCTCAACAAATTTACCTGGCACGACGTGCCGTTCCAGTTAGCCTAGGTCATAAAATTCGAACCAAAATCAAAGATAAAATCGGATAATTTCAAAGAACAAAGTTATCACCGAATATTCAATGTTATTTCTTTTATCAGCACGTAAACTCCCGAGGTCGCAACCAAGGGTCACGGAAGTATCTACACAGGAATACTCCGGATGTGGGTACCATTCAGGTTTTATCCCGCAACACGGTTCTACAAGAAAACTCCTAGGGCCGTGGCAAAGGGTCACGGTAGTATCTACTCAGGAATACTCCGGACAAGATAATCGAATAAGCCCCATTCCACAAATAGTAACACATACAATGTTTTGAAATTACAAGACGTAAAGTCTGAGCAAGATTCACTTGCCTCAAATCCGGCGAGAGTTAATTCTTGACAAGGCAACGGCTCGAACAATCACACTCAGAAGCCCGACCTATTACATGTTTGTCGATTAACATCTTATGGTAACAATGTTGATCAACGGCGATTTTCCCCCCCGCCTGTTAGGACCCTAACCTGGTTGTTTATGTTGTTGAGATCAAAATTCTCTGTTTTAACCACAACACGCGCTACTAAATTCTTAGGTTCGTGAACATTTCTTTACAAGTTATCATTCCGTTGAACAATAGTGTTCTAATACAACATCCCTACGTTAATTATGACTAACAACCACCGAGTTTTCATTACTTGTCCTAATACGAAAGTCTAGAACGATTAATCCGTCATCTTAACATGTTTCTGTATCTATGCGACTAGAAATTTGTTGGTAAGTTCATCAAGGATTTATCAACGGTTTTTCAATATGATAATACGGTTATACATGAAATGCTTAACAAGATGTTTCCGAGAAATTGGTGATTAGCAATCCGATTATGAGTTTTCCCATCCGACTACGAGTACTGGTATTATTCCTTCTAATTTCTAGCTTTGATAGATATCGATTAACAATTGTGATGGTTATATCCCGGTCCGATCATTACTGAGAGTTCTAAACTACCCAAGGCATCCGAAATTTATTCTAACTTTCCAAACAACACTGAAATGAGTTCAAGGTTGGATAAACTTACCTTTATTGACAAACGATGAAGAAGAACGACGGAGGACGATGAATAACGAGAGGATAACACCTTCAAGACCTTCCCCGAAGCTTGATTAACGCACTCAAATAGGATAGCACTTGAATTGGGAGGTTAAAATTGGTTCAAGGATGGTGGAGAGCAGTATACATGAGAGAAGAATGATTTTTGGGACGGAAGAAATGAAAGGCAAAGTGTTCTTTTATAAACTCAGATTGCCCTTATGTACGTTATGTCTGAAGACTTACGTACGTAAGGGTTTTTACGTACATTACTAATAAGTATTCACGTATGTAAAGGAACTCATTGGGCTAATTTACACACATCGTTACGTATGTAAAAAAAGTAGGTTAACGTACGTAACACTTCGTTGACTTGCATGTCGCAATCACGCCGAAAGTTGGTCGGCAACGCGTACTATCCGATGAAGATTCATGTCCGAAGACCAAAGACCGTTATTATGTACGTAAGTGCCAATCTTTAACGTACGTAATGACTCAGATATAGCGTACGTAATATTTGGTGGATAACGTATGTAAGGACCAGTTATTTACTAAGTTATTATCACATTTATTTCTTATGATGCGACTCCCTCTCAATATCATCAGGTAATTCCTCGGGGAACAAGACATTGGCCACCGTCATATTCGCACCAATAATTACCCAATGACATCAAGGTATGTCATTGAAAATTCATCAATCATCACACCATCACAATACACGAAATACAGATGTGAACAATACGGTACAACCATATCATACAAAAATATGTTTATCGCAATGGAGTACATTTATTTATTAAATAAAAGAAATGGACATGAGCGCCAAACGTGAAACAGCATGTAATACTAGTGGTATTACACAACCGACAGCCTACAGCTGGAGAAATAAAGGACTGGAGGAAGAACGAACTGATGAGATACTTTGTTAAACTCGTCAGCGAATCCACCATGTTCAAGACCCTCGCGGAGACTGCAGATGAATTTATGAGGATGTAAGCAGAAGGATTGCTTCCCTTGCAAATCACGATGAAATCAAGGCACCGAAAAGGTGATCGGCTCACCCATCCCTATGACTGGATACTTGTTTTTGACCAATCCGTTGAAGGAAGAGCGATCTACCGAGATCGAGGCAAGGATTCACTAATGAATTAGTGGAAATGAACCGAGAATGATCCTGCCAGGACACCTTGGAGGCACTCTCAGTACAGGAGTTAGCCTGTATGAACCTTCTCACTGTATTTGTTCTTTAGGCTGGAAATTGCAGTATGCATTTTGTTTTATTTTAAGAACTTGCAATTTTTCTAAATTATCAATAAAAAATCAATTTCTCTTGAAATATTATAGCTCGTAATACACGCTTAATGTTTTTACTGTCTGATTATGAATTTTATTTGCCAAGTACAAAACTTGTTAAGCTTAAAGCTGTAAGAACTTGCCTGTGAACAGTTCATAGGTCAAGTTGTATTCAACCTAGACCACACTGTAAGATTGTGCCTGCGCACCAGTCATATGTTTAAAGTTGTAATACACATCCCTGTAGATGTCTTCAATTTCTTAGAGCTTGCCTGCGAGCAGTTCATTTTTCTTAGACTAAGTACTGAAGATCAGATCATTCGACAGAAAACCTAGAGTCAGCCTTTCTGAATCAAGAAGTTATCTTAAAGAGGTTTTGGCAATATCAAAAAGGGGGAAATTGTTGGGATAAACAATCCTTATCCTGTTTTGATAATGGCCATCATACATCAAAGGAGTCGAACGAGCTGAAATCCCACTAAGTGTGGAAGCTTTCTGGAATCTCCATACAGCCCCTTCTAAATAGCATTAAAGATCTCACAGTCTAGCCTACATCTACAGCGAAAGACTCAATATGTCGGATACAGCAGTCAAATTGTAAGCTGTTTTACTTAGGAAAAGTAAAATACACCCGACAGGACTGAATAAATAATGACCTATAACCGTTGTGAAATACACTTTGTTTATTCATAAAGCATTCACGGTTAAAGCAACATTTATTGCTGATAGGACAGCATTTAATGCAGCAGAAGTGAGGCAAGTCTGAATGCGGTTAAGAGCATTTAATGCGAAGTCAAAAAGAATGTCTGAAGCATTAAATGTGATCTGATTTAATTTAAATATGCAGCAAGCTACCAATCAGAAACGTCAACATCTCACCTACCTACAACGGCTACATTTATAATGGATGCATTTGCCAAAGGTTATAAATAGCCCCAAGCTGAGGACCCTTATACATACGAAGAATTCATATATCACAAAAGCTCTGACAAATCAGTCTGACATTCTAGTGATTACATTACAGTATATGTCGTGAGCATACAGAAAGTATTCAAAGCGAAGAAATATACAAGTCCTCAACGAAGAACAACACAGCATACAACAATTGTATATCAAAGATCAAGCTGCTGTTCAGAGAATTCTACCTTTATTGTTGAGATAACCATCAGCCTTGTGTGGACTGTAGATCATTGCGTATTCCGACCTATGTGGGAAGAATAGCATTGTAGATGAAGCTTCGAACTGTGTGTGAAGAAGCAAGTCAAGAAAGAGCTCAAGCCAATTTATGTGAACGGCCCAAAGCTTCAGTTCCTGTATCAATCTGTGTCAACGATACAGAGACATATTTAGTTATAGTCACGTAGTTGTGTACGTAGTGATTATAATAAATGTTTTACGCCTGTGTGGAGGACTAGTGGACGTAGAGCGGTTTACCTCGAACCATTTTAAACGCTGTGTTATTTACCTTCTGTCTTTATTATTTTCTTTACTGTGATTTATAAAAGTATACATTGCAAAACCCTGTACGCACTAAGAAAACATGAGAAAAGCCTAGTTGTTGTATTTACAGCAACTCACTTAAACGAACTTCCACTACGCACTCACATTCAAAAACCGTACATCTTGTTGTACTATTACTTTCCAAACTGCATACTGTATACTTAGTGGCCAACACATTCATTATTCTATTGAGTAGTTGAAGTGCAATTAATACATTCACAGATTTGATAAATCTTTTTACTTTATTTTGAATCTATAAATAAACATTGCAGTTGTTTCTTTTCTGCATCCCTCAAACTTGTATTCTTTTTATTTTTCTCTCTAAAATAATTTTCTTTTTTAGAAAATGGAATCATCGTCTTTCGCAAAAAGATTTAACTCGATCTACATTTTTGGTGGAGCTAGTTATGGAAAAGAGGCTTGCTTTACTGAAGCAGCCCACAACTTTGGTCGTACCTTAGGAGAAAAATGCATTCATGTAGTTTACGAAGGAGGAAGTCTAGGATTAATGGGACGTGCTACTGCTTCTACCTATATGGAAGGAGTAAAAGTGTTGGGAATTATTCCAAAACCTCTGGCTGCAAGTAAAATTACCGGAGTAACTATTGGAGATGAGTTCAGAGCTGTGAATATCCAAGACTACATAACACACATGACAAATAATGTTGATGCCTTTATCGCCCTTCCCGGTGGTTTTGGCACTCTTGAGGTACTTTTTCATGTGGTTACCAGAGCCCAGCTAAGTGTTTACTTTCTTTCATCGACTACTCTTCTGAAAAAGATTTTATTTCTGAATGTGCTAAACGAATCATAGTCGTTGCAACAACACCGGAAGAGCTGATCAAAAAACTTATTGCATTTGTTCCTGAACCAGATCCAACTCTAGCTAATATTATTTGGATGGGAGATTTCACTATGCGAAAATGCAAAATTGATGCATTCCTTTCCCTTTGATATCCCACTTCATTCCTCTTGTTGTTTTTACTTTTTAGAGGGTGTAAAAATCGTGAAAATGATGACATCTTAAGGTGTCTATTTTCGATCTTTTGACGCGCATCTATTCACGATTTATATATTGTTATTTCTATTACTATAATTTTTCTCGTTTGTTTTTAATAAAAGTATTGATGGCAGTGTAAGACGGCTCTTCGGACTCTCTTAAAGCGCATCTAGGTTGTTTGTGTTATACTTCCGGGTATATATTTTCTTTTGTTGTTTTGCCACACTTATTTTTCTTGGAGGTCCAAAAAGGCTTGAGCGAAGCGTCATCTTTCATAAGAGGGAAGCCTTCTTTAAACCCTTACGCCATTGTTCTTTTTACACAATAAGGATATTGTTTATCATTAAGTGTGGGGGAAGGTGTATATTTCTCTATATCTATATATATATATATATATAGATATATATGGGGAGGGGTATATCAACACATATTACTTAAACACCTTATCTCACACATTAATCCCAACCCTTCATTAAAATATTTTTTATTCTACCTCTATCTCTCTTCATTTTCAGTATTCACCAACCCTTCTTTTTTATTTTCAGTCTATCTCTCCCCGATTCCTCTCTCTCTCTCCCTCTGTCTTCTTTTTCATTTTTCGATTCCAGATTCCCGTTCATCCTCCCGTTCCAGTTTCTAGCTCCGATTCTTGATTCCCGTTCATCCTACCGTTCCAGTTTCCAGCTCCGATTTCAGATTCCCGTTCATCCTCCCGTTCCGGTTTCCATCTCCGATTCCAGACGATTTCAGCTTCGAAACCTAATTCGCGGTACGTAAGGTTTTTCACGATTCCAGCATCTGATTTAAACAATGGATTTCTTTTGTGCGTGTATGTTCACATTTATCTATATGAAGCCTGTTTGCGTAACGTTTGTAACCTTTCATAGTTTTAATGTATAAGTTTTTTTGTTTTTCTAATGTGTCAAGCTTTCATGATTCCAGCTTCCGATTTAAACAATGGATAGTTATTATGAAGTGTGTGATACTGAGTCATCTTCTGTAAGTGAGTCAGATATTGATTTGGATTCAGATTCGTTCGATATTGATGAAGTTCAATCCATATTCGAAACACCAATCGATAATGTTATCATTGACGAAGTTGCTGTTAGTCAATCCGCTACAGAAATACGTAGTGAAGAGGTTGTGTCTTTGAAGGAGGGTCCTGTGGAAAAACCATACGAGGGGCAAATGTTTGACAGTGTTGACGAAGCTAAAGAGTTTTATAATGAATATGCTCGTAGATGGGGTTTTGGTGTTCGCATTAGAGATTCCCGGAGAGACAAAGCACGAGATAATATGCTTACAAGACTATGCTTAGTTTGTGACCGTGAAGGGAATTATTTCTCCAAGTTCATTATACAAGATCCCGAGAGACCCGTTCGAAGAAGAAACACTTCAACTCAAAAGTGTGGGTGTATGGCACGGTTTGTGATTGCCATTGTCAAGAGTGGGAGATGGAGAGTAACTGACTTTCATGAACAACACAATCACAATCCTGTTACCCCTTCCAAACAATTTTGTATGAAACAGAGAAGACATATGCCCATGGCTGCAAAAGCTCTAGTTGAATCTTTTCGGCAATGCAATCTTCCAGTTTCCAAGGTTGTGTCACTTCTTGATGGGAAATCTATTGGATTTGATGAGCGTGATTGCTATAATCACTTGGGTAAAAACAAGCCATATAAAACACCAATTGAGGGGGATGCAAATGCAATGGCACAGTTCTTTTGCAAAAAGCAAACCGAAGATCCGCACTTCTTCTATGTAATTTTACTTGATAAAGAGTCAAGAGGTGTGAATTTATTGTGGATTGATGGAAGGTCGAGAAGCCAATATCAACATTTTGGAGATGTGTTGTACTTTGATACAACATATAAAAAATATATTTACAAAATGCCGTTTGCTTCATTTACTGGAGTAAATCATCACTTGCAGTCAATTCAATTTGGTTGTGCACTTTTATTGGATGAGACCGAGGAGAGCTTTGTTTGGGCTTTCGAGACATAGATAAAGGGAATGGGTGGTAAAGCGCCAAAGTCAATAATCACTGACCAAGATCCGGCTATGAGTAGAGCCGTGGCTAGAGTTTTTCCAGACACTACACATCGCTTTTGCCTTTGGCATGTAATGAAGAAGTTTCCTGAGAAGTTGAATCATTTGTATAAGAAGAACTCAAATTTCAAGAAGGAAATGAAATGGTGTATAAGAGGATTTTATAGGATTGCTGAATTTGAAAATAGGTGGAATGAATTGATGGATGTATATAACTTGACAGAGAATGAATGGCTAAAGAATCTATATGCCATAAGGAAGAAGTGGGTCCCAGTTTATCATTTGGATATTTTTTATGCAGGGATGAATACTACAGGGCGTAGTGAAGGTATGAACTCATTTTACAAAAGATTTTTCTCATGTCATACCACATTGAGAGATTTTGCATTAAAAAATGAGCAGAGTATAGAAAGAATGGTAGAGAGGGAAAAGAAAGAAGATTATATCTCTGAGCACAAGGACCGCGTTGTGGATGGTGCGGCTTATCTCTTGCAATTTGCTTCAAAATTATACACAAGAGGGGTGTATGTAAAATTTAAACAACAATGGAAGTTGGCTACTAGTCGTTACAAGCTTGTCTCTTCAAGTCATGTAGACGAGTGTCATGAGTTCATCTATAGGTCAAGAAATGAAAAAGACCCAAGGGAATGAAATCTGTTGGATTTGATGAGCGTGATTGCTATAATCACTTGGGTAAAAACAAGCCATATAAAACACCAATTGAGGGGGATGCAAATGCAATGGCACAGTTCTTTTGCAAAAAGCAAACCGAAGATCCGCAGTTCTTCTATGCAATTTTACTTGATAAAGAGTCAAGAGGTGTGAATTTCTTGTGGATTGATGGAAGGTCGAGAAGCCAATATCAACATTTTAGAGATGTGTTGTACTTTGATACAACATATAAAAAAAAATATTTACAAAATGCCGTTTGCTTCATTTACTGGAGTAAATCATCACTTGCAGTCAATTCAATTTGGTTGTGCACTTTTATTGGATGAGACCGAGGAGAGCTTTGTTTGGGCTTTCGAGACATAGATAAAGGGAATGGGTGGTAAAGCGCCAAAGTCAATAATCACTGACCAAGATCCGGCTATGAGTAGAGCCGTGGCTAGAGTTTTTCCAGACACTACACATCGCTTTTGCCTTTGGCATGTAATGAAGAAGTTTCCTGAGAAGTTGAATCATTTGTATAAGAAGAACTCAAATTTCAAGAAGGAAATGAAATGGTGTATAAGAGGATTTTATAGGATTGCTGAATTTGAAAATAGGTGGAATGAATTGATGGATGTATATAACTTGACAGAGAATGAATGGCTAAAGAATCTATATGCCATAAGGAAGAAGTGGGTCCCAGTTTATCATTTCGATATTTTTTATGCAGGGATGAATACTACAGGGCGTAGTGAAGGTATGAACTCATTTTACAAAAGATTTTTCTCATGTCATACCACATTGAGAGATTTTGCATTAAAAAATGAGCAGAGTATAGAAAGAATGGTAGAGAGGGAAAAGAAAGAAGATTATATCTCTGAGCACAAGGACCGCGTTGTGGATGGTGCGGCTTATCTCTTGCAATTTGCTTCAAAATTATACACAAGAGGGGTGTATGTAAAATTTAAACAACAATGGAAGTTGGCTACTAGTCGTTACAAGCTTGTCTCTTCAAGTCATGTAGACGAGTGTCATGAGTTCATCTATAGGTCAAGAAATGAAAAAGACCCAAGGGAATGAAATCTGTTGGATTTGATGAGCGTGATTGCTATAATCACTTGGGTAAAAACAAGCCATATAAAACACCAATTGAGGGGGATGAAAATGCAATGGCACAGTTCTTTTGCAAAAAGCAAACCGAAGATCCGCAGTTCTTCTATGCAATTTTACTTGATAAAGAGTCAAGAGGTGTGAATTTCTTGTGGATTGATGGAAGGTCGAGAAGCCAATATCAACATTTTAGAGATGTGTTGTACTTTGATACAACATATAAAAAAAAATATTTACAAAATGCCGTTTGCTTCATTTACTGGAGTAAATCATCACTTGTAGTCAATTCAATTTGGTTGTGCACTTTTATTGGATGAGACCGAGGAGAGCTTTGTTTGGGCTTTCGAGACATAGATAAAGGGAATGGGTGGTAAAGCGCCAAAGTCAATAATCACTGACCAAGATCCGGCTATGAGTAGAGCCGTGGCTAGAGTTTTTCCGGACACTACACATCGCTTTTGCCTTTGGCATGTAATGAAGAAGTTTCCTGAGAAGTTGAATCATTTGTATAAGAAGAACTCAAATTTCAAGAAGGAAATGAAATGGTGTATAAGAGGATTTTATAGGATTGCTGAATTTGAAAATAGGTGGAATGAATTGATGGATGTATATAACTTGACAGAGAATGAATGGCTAAAGAATCTATATGCCATAAGGAAGAAGTGGGTCCCAGTTTATCATTTCGATATTTTTTATGCAGGGATGAATACTACAGGGCGTAGTGAAGGTATGAACTCATTTTACAAAAGATTTTTCTCATGTCATACCACATTGAGAGATTTTGCATTAAAAATGAGCAGAGTATAGAAAGAATGGTAGAGGGAAAAGAAAGAAGATTATATCTCTGAGCACAAGGACCGCGTTGTGGATGGTGCGGCTTATCTCTTGCAATTTGCTTCAAAATTATACACAAGAGGGGTGTATGTAAAATTTAAACAACAATGGAAGTTGGCTACTAGTCGTTACAAGCTTGTCTCTTCAAGTCATGTAGACGAGTGTCATGAGTTCATCTATAGGTCAAGAAATGAAAAAGACCCAAGGGAATGAAATCTGTTGGATTTGATGAGCGTGATTGCTATAATCACTTGGGTAAAAACAAGCCATATAAAACACCAATTGAGGGGGATGAAAATGCAATGGCACAGTTCTTTTGAAAAAAGCAAACCGAAGATCCGCAGTTCTTCTATGCAATTTTACTTGATAAAGAGTCAAGAGGTGTGAATTTCTTGTGGATTGATGGAAGGTCGAGAAGCCAATATCAACATTTTAGAGATGTGTTGTACTTTGATACAACATATAAAAAAAAATATTTACAAAATGCCGTTTGCTTCATTTACTGGAGTAAATCATCACTTGTAGTCAATTCAATTTGGTTGTGCACTTTTATTGGATGAGACCGAGGAGAGCTTTGTTTGGGCTTTCGAGACATAGATAAAGGGAATGGGTGGTAAAGCGCCAAAGTCAATAATCACTGACCAAGATCCGGCTATGAGTAGAGCCGTGGCTAGAGTTTTTCCAGACACTACACATCGCTTTTGCCTTTGGCATGTAATGAAGAAGTTTCCTGAGAAGTTGAATCATTTGTATAAGAAGAACTCAAATTTCAAGAAGGAAATGAAATGGTGTATAAGAGGATTTTATAGGATTGCTGAATTTGAAAATAGGTGGAATGAATTGATGGATGTATATAACTTGACAGAGAATGAATGGCTAAAGAATCTATATGCCATAAGGAAGAAGTGGGTCCCAGTTTATCATTTCGATATTTTTTATGCAGGGATGAATACTACAGGGCGTAGTTGTAATATCCGGTATTTTTCCTTCCCTTGTATTTTCATTTTTGGTATATTTCTCGGTCATAGTGACCCTAATGTATCTTTCAGTAAGTCCTTCCTGTCAATTGTTGAATTGTATTCTCGTTATTGTTCGTTGTTTCAACTTTCCTCACATGAGTTCGACTTTGTTAGATCACCATTAATTTTTGGTGACTCCAAAAATTATAAATCTTTGCAATATTATAGATCATCGAGTTAGCTTTCCAATGGTTCAAACGGTGAGTCAATCGGAGTCCGGACGAGAGAGTTATGGTCGTTTGATTTTGGCGAGCACTCCCAGGAGCCTTTCGGCCGATAGGGGGCGATAGACTCTCTGCCGGCATTCTGTATGGGTATCGGTTGGGCCTATCGGCCGATAGGCCGGCCGATATGTAAATTTCTTCACCTTCGAACTTCGGTAGCCTTTCGGCCGATAGGGGGCCGATAGACTCTCTGCCGGCATTCGTATGGGTATCGGTTGGGCTATCGGCCGATAGGCGGCCGATAGGTTCTGCGTTACCCTATAAATGTCTTTGTCTTGAGCGATCAGCTCATTTTTCTTCCCCATTTTACACAAAGATCGCGAGAGAGAGACATAGAGGGAGAGAGAGTTCTTCAACCGGGGGTCGATTTTCATCATTTCTTTTCGGTTGTGAGGCTCGGATAATCAATCTAACGCGTGTTCTACGGATCTTGACACTTGAATCACTCAAGGTAATATCTCTTGAAACCCTACCTTTTTGGATAATTGGGGATTTTGGGGTTTTGTCCGATTCTTTCCGTTTCGTTGATGGATTCATGATGAATATGATTATTCTTGTTGGTATTCTTAGTTTCCCTACGGATTCATGGTATATTTCGTGATTTTTACGGAATCGAGAGGGTTCGGTTGTGGTCCGCCCTCGTTGTTGTTTGTATACGAATATACATGAATCGTAGGCGGGTTTCCGGGAGTATTCCATTTCCATAATCGTTTAGAAGTGGTTGTGATTGTGCTATTCAAATCGTTAGGTTCATTTCCGTCGGTTCCTTGCGGTCGTGTTCAACTCTTCCGTTCCGTTCGTGTCATCGTCTATTTAATCAAGGCAAGTATTTTTGGAAACCTTTAAGCTTAACATGAAATGGTGATGTATGTTATTTGTGTGTAACTCACCTTGTGTTGGCCCGACGGGGTCAAGGAGGGAAATCTATGCTGCCGCCCTGGATTTCACGAGTTTCGTACCGCTAGCCAACTCGTTAGGGTCCTTGCAAGGCCTCGAGTGAGAATGTATGCTGCCGCCCTGTTCTCACGGCTTAGCGTGTGCGTGGTTTTGTTTTCCTGTAATTGTAGCCAACTCGGTAGGGTCCCTATGAGGCCTCGAGTGAGAATGTATGCTGCCGCCCTGTTCTCAAGGCTAATTGTTTGACTGTTTATTTTCCCGGAAAAGACATGTCTTGTTTTGGTTTTTGAAATGATATTGGTGCATGTACTATGGAATGTGTAAGCGATTGGTTTGCCTTGATTACTTGTACTAGCGTAATTGCTAACCCCTCTGGGGACCCGTTTGGGGAAATTCGTTTTATGAATTTCAGGTCAGGTTCATCGGGACGAGCGGGCGCTGGACCAGTACACGGATGATGGCCATGCGTGATGATTGTGCATAGGAGAAGTCTTAATGTCTTTTTGTCTTTTCATCTTTTATGGCTTTCGAACTAATAACTGTACTCGAGTACTTAAGAGTTCTTGTTCGTCCAGGTTGTATTGTTGTGTTTATGTTGTGTTGGATGATGATGTTATATTGACCGGTTGAACCGGGTGGATTGTTCTGTTTTGCGTCTTTATGACGTGGTGTTATTTTATCGTTCTGTGAGTCGTTGTGTATGATCTTTGTTCGGCTGGTGGGTCCCATATAGGGATTCACGGCGCTGTAATATACCTCGGATATCTGGGGGTGTTACGAGAAAATGGTATCGGAGCTCTAGGTTTATGGATACCTAGGCTTGTTGGTTTATTGGGTCTTGTGGTGTTTGGTCTTGCACATCATCGTCATGTGCCATGATTAGGTACTACCCGGTGTCCGTAAGCTTTCCTTCCTCTGTTCATTATTTCCTTGTATCGTACCTTTGATTCTCGACATGTAATTGTTCTTATCTCGTACTAACCCTCGTATGGCTTTTGCTACTTGTTTAACTCCGGCATGGATCTGGAAGAGGTCGTGGTCGCGGTCGTGGTCGTGGCCGGCCGGGACGTGGGCGGCCGGTGGGGCGGCCACGTCACGATCTTGAGGCCGGCGTCTGGCGGCCGTCATGCCATGCTTCTTCTCGAGGCGTGCGATCTTGGTATCGCGGCCGTAATGCGGCAAATGGTTAACCGGATGGCGGCTATAGCCCAGGTGGTCAGAACCCCGATCAGGCCCATGCTAATCGGGCGGAGCGGACCGTTGGCTTCAGGATGTCATCAAGATGCATCCTCCCGGTTCGGGAGTTTCGGACCCGATCGGGTGGGAAGGGTGGATCAAGGAGATATCAAAGTATTCACTGCTACCAATTGCCCGAGGACCGTAAGGTCCCTATTGCTCAATATTTTCTCACGGGGAGATGCTACGGATTGGTGGGAGGCCGTCGGTCCCAAAGATCATGTTGCTTCGTGGGCGAGTTCGGGAGTTGATGGAGACCGAGTATTGTCCGTGGCGGTCAGACAGGCTCGAGTGCATGCTTTCTACGATGCTCAACCACGGGATATCCCGTATCTCGTGCCATTGCCGACTTTAACAAAGAGTTGGGTTATGTGAAGACCCAAGTTGTCGCCGAGAGCGACAAAATTTTCCATTTTTCCAGGAGGATGAAACTGTCCATTCGGGACTATATATGCAGGCTCGTCTGTACTACCTTGAAGGATTATCGAGTCGAGCTCTTGCTTATGATATGTCGGTGACGGCTAGCGATTTGGCTCGTGAGAGCAAGAAGCGAGTCGGTCGGAAATTTTTACGGTCCCAAGAGTGGAGGCGGCAGAAATCTCAAGCTACAAATATTTCAACGGCGGTTCGGCTCGTTTCTCTGGGAGCTTTCGAGTCTTTGGAACCTCCGCTCATGAACCCACATGTTTTAAGCGTGGTGTGCGAGAACCATAGGAGCCGGCGTGTGTTCTCGTCAAAGCTTACTTGTCATACTTGTGGACAGCTAGGCCACAAGGCCCCTTTTTGTGAACACATCAAACAGTTCCGCGGTGCCCGTTCTTCTCACCCAGCACCTATGGAGCCGAGTGTGAACCAGGGCTCGTTTGCTCCGCCGCCTCCACCGAGTGCCGGCCGAGGTAGGGGTCGGGGTCAGCCCGCTAGGGGAGGAGCATCCAGTGTCGGCTCTGCCCAGCCGCGTATCTACGAGATGAGGAGGACCGATGATCCGGCAGCTACTGTGGCGACAGGTACCGTTCATATCCATTCTCATCCTGTCAGTGTGCTTTTTGATTCGGGTGCTACGCATTCATTCATTTCTCTAGAGTGTGTACGCCGTTTGAGTCTCGACTGCTTGTCACCTTGTGAGCCTTTCATCGTTAAACTTTCTAGCGGTGATAGAATTGTCGGTGATCGAGAAGTCCGGGACTGTTCTGTGATTATTTGTGAGAGGGCTTGGCTCTCTAACCTTATTGTTGTGGGTATCGAGGGCGAGGATTTAATTCTCGGGAATGATTGGCTCGAGCGGCATGGTGCAATCATGAACTACCGCACGAGGATCATTACCATGTTAGCCGAGGACGGCACTGAACACTCTTTCGCGGGGCGAAAGAGAAACAGTTTGTTATTAACGCCTTGAAGGCGGTGAAACTCTGCGAAAGGGTGTCTTGGTTATTGGTGCTACGCCTTGAAGGCGGAGAATGGTGGAGTCGAGTTTTCATCGATTAGGTCGTTAGTGAGTTCCCGATGTATTTCTGACGAGTTGCGGGATTGCCGCCGGATCGCGAGGTTGAGTTTACTATAGAGTTAGATCCGGCGCGGCTCCGATTTCAAGGCGCCGTATCGCATGGCACCTTGAGAGATGGCGAGTTGAAGAAACAGTTGAGTGAACTTCTTGAGTCGGGATATGTTCGACCGAGTGCCTCGCCTTGGGGCGCACCGGTCTTGTTTGTGCGTAAGAAGGATGGTTCACTACGTTTGTGTATCGACTATCGTGGCCGAACAAGGTGACCATCAAGAACAAGTATCCTTTGCCGAGAATTGACGACTTGTTCGACCGGTTGCGAGGCTGCGGTATTCTCGAAGATTGATTTAAAATCGGGGTACTATCACTCGGGTGAGGGAGTCCGACGTGCAGCGGCTTTTCGGACGAGATACGGACATTATGAGTTTGTAGTTATGCCTTTCGGGTTAACTAACGCGCCGGCGGTGTTCATGCGATTGATGAACAAAGTCTTTATCGAGTATTTGGATAAGTGTGTAAATCGTCTTCATTGACGATATTCTTATTTATTCGAGGAACGAGGAAGAGCATGCCCATCATTTGCGGATAGTGTTAGACATTTTGAGGGCCGAGCAACTCTATGCGAAGTTCTCGAAATGTGAGTTCTGGTGAAGGAAGTGATGTTTTGGGTCACGTGATTTGGTAGGAGTTCGAGTAGATCCGCGAGAAAATTGAGGCGGTGTTGGATTGGGCATCGCCCACAAATGTGAAGGAGGTCCGTAGTTTCTTGGGTTTGGTGGCTACTACCGTAGGTTCGTGAGGGTTTCTCAAAACTAGCTCGACCACTTACACGATTGCTCGAGAAATCCGAGAAGTTAAATGCGGACCGATGAGAGGCGATCGAGTTTTGAGGAGCTGAAGAAGCGGTTGACTTCAGCCCGGTTTTGGCATTGCCATGTGGCAACGAGGGTTTCGCCGTTTTTAGCGATGCTTGGTCGTGGTCTTGGGTGCGTATTGATGCAAAGACGGCAAGACCATTGCCTATGCGTCGAGGCAGTTGAGGCCGTATGAGCTTAACTACCCTACTCATGATTTGGAGTTAGCGGCGGTTGTCTTTGCACTCAAGATTTGGCGTCACTATCTTTTCGGCTCTGCATGTCGATTTTTACCGATCATAAAAGTCTGAAATACATATTTACTCGGAGAGTTGAATATGAGGCGAGAGGAGGTGGTTAGAGTTGATTAAGGATTATGACCTCGAAATCCTTTATCATCCGGGAAGGGCGAATGTCGTGGCCGACGCCTTGAGTCGGAAGCCGATTGCGTTGCGACGCTTGAGGTCCTTACGCCTCGGTCGAGCTTCGGCGGGCCTTGATCGGGTTAGATGTTGAGGTTTCTTTGCTGGATCTGTCGGGCAACTTTGTGCCTTAGAAATTTATCGTCTTTGATCGATGAAATTAAATCAAGCAATTAGAGGATCCGATGATTACTCAAATCCGAGAGAACGCGTTCTTAAAGGAAAGTCTCACGGGTTTGTGATTCACGAGGATGGCGTTTTGAGATTCAGTCGGCTTTGTGTGCGAACGACTCGAGTTGAGGCGAGTATTTTACGGGAGGCCCATGCTACACCTTATTCCGTTCATCTGATACGAGTAAGATGTACAAGGACACGAGGAGGAACTTGGTGGAATGATATGAAGGAGGAAGTCGCACGGTTTGTGGCGAGATGTTTGACTTGCCGAGTCAAAATCGAGCATCGGCCATTTGAGTTATTACTGATCACTTCCCGTTCCGGAATGGAAATGGGAAGATATATCGATGGATTTCGTTACGAGTTTGCCGAGATCGAGGTCGGGCATGAATATGGTATGGGTGATTGTTGATCGCCTAACCAAGTCGGCACATTTTCTGGGCATCAAGGACACTTGGGGCCCGGAGAAGTTAGCTCGTGTGTTTATCGCGCAGATCGTGAAACTTCACGGTACTCGAAGTCTATTGTTTCGGATAGTTACGGCAGTTTGGTATCGCACTTAAGGCCGGCGGAGCATAAGGAGTAAGGTACCCGGTTGCGTTTGAGTACCTCTTTTCATCCCCAGTTAGATGGACAGTCGGAACGCACTATCCAGACATTCGAGGACATGTTGCGTGCTTGTGCCCTCGATTGGAGTAGTGACTGGGAGGAGCACTTGCCATTGATCGAATTCACGTACAACAATAGTTGGCACGCGTCGATTCGGATGGCACCGTATGAGGCACTTTTTGTGAGAAGATGTCGATCGCCTTTTTGTTGGAATGAGGCTTACGATTTAGTCGGGACCTAGCCTGATGTCGTTTTAGAGACGAGGCGGAAGATAGAGTTAATTCGAGAACGGATGTTGGCGCCCGAGTCGGAAGTCATATGCGGCGTCCGTCGTCGACCTTTGGAATTCGAGGTGGGAGACCACGTTTTGCTAAAGGTGTCGCCGACGAAGGGAGTTTTTCGTTTTGGGAAGAAAGGAAAGCTGAGCGAGATTTATTGGACCCTTTGAGATTCTCGGCGAGTCGGTGAATTAGCGTACCGTTTGGCGTTACCTCCGGCCTTGAGTCATGTTCATAGCATTTTCATGTTTCCCGATTGAGGAAATATGTTAGGATCCTAGTCACGTCATCGATTATGGCGAGATTGATATTCTTGAAGATATTACTTTTGAGGAGCGCCCTTTGAAGATTTTGGAGCATCGTGAGAAGCGGCGAGGCATAAGACCATCCCTTTGGTCAAAGTTCGGTGGTCGAGACACGGTGTCGAGGAGGCAACTTGGGAATCCGAGGATAGCATGCGTGCTAGGTACCGGAGTTGTTTGTTTCTTAAGTTTCGGACGAAACTTATTTTTAGAGGGGTAGAATGTAATATCCGGTATTTTTCCTTCCCTTGTATTTTCATTTTTGGTATATTTCTCGGTCATAGTGACCCTCATGTATCTTTCAAGTCCTTCCTCAATTGTTGAATTGTATTCTCGTTATTGTTCGTTGTTTCAACTTTCCTCACATGAGTTCGACTTTGTTAGATCACCATTAATTTTTGGTGACTCCAAAAATTATAAATCTTTGCAATATTATAGATCATCGAGTTAGCTTTCCAATGGTTCAAACGGTGAGTCAATCGGAGTCCGGACGAGAGAGTTATGGTCGTTTGAGTTTTTTGCCGAGCCCTCCCCGGAGCCTTTCGGCCGATAGGGGGCCGATAGACTCACCGGCATTCGTATGGGTATCGGTTGGGCCTATCGGCCGATAGGCCGGCCGATATGTAAATTTCTTCACCTTCGAACTTCCAGTAGCCTTTCGGCCGATAGGGGGGGCCGATAGACTCTACTGCCGGCATTCTGTATGGGTATCGGTTGGGCCTATCGGCCGATAGGCCGGCCGATAGGTTCTGCTGCGTTACCCTATAAATGTCTTTGTCTTGAGCGATCAGCTCATTTTTCTTCCCCATTTTACACAGCATCGTGAGAGAGAGACATAGAGGGAGAGAGAGTTCTTCATCCGGGGGTCGATTTTCATCATTTCTTTTCGGTTGTGAGGCTCGGATAATCAATCTAACGCGTGTTCTACGGATCTTGACACTTGAATCACTCAAGGTAATATCTCTTGAAACCCTACCTTTTTGGATAATTGGGGATTTTGGGGTTTTGTCCGATTCTTTCCGTTTCGTTGATGGATTCATGATGAATATGATTATTCTTGTTGGTATTCTTAGTTTCCCTACGGATTCATGGTATATTTCGTGATTTTTACGGAATCGAGAGGGTTCGGTTGTGGTCCGCCCTCGTTGTTGTTTGTATACGAATATACATGAATCGTAGGCGGGTTTCCGGGAGTATTCCATTTCCATAATCGTTTAGAAGTGGTTGTGATTGTGCTATTCAAATCGTTAGGTTCATTTCCGTCGGTTCCTTGCGGTCGTGTTCAACTCTTCCGTTCCGTTCGTGTCATCGTCTATTTAATCAAGGCAAGTATTTTTGGAATCCTTTAAGCTTAACATGAAATGGTGATGTATGTTATTTGTGTGTAACTCACCTTGTGTTGATTCGACGGGTCAAGGAGGGAAATCTATGCCGCGCCCGGATTTCACGAGTTTCGCATCGCTAGCCAACTCGTTAGGGTCCTTGCAAGGCCTCGAGTGAGAATGTATGCCGCCGCCTGTTCTCACGGCTTAGCGTGTGCGTGGTTTTGTTTTCCTGTAATTGTAGCCAACTCGGTAGGGTCCCTATGAGGCCTCGAGTGAGAATGTATGCTGCCGCCCTGTTCTCAAGGCTAATTGTTTGACTGTTTATTTTCCGGAAAAAGACATGTCTTGTTTTGGTTTTTGAAATGATATTGGTGCATGTACTATGGAATGTGTAAGCGATTGGTTTGCCTTGATTACTTGTACTAGCGTAATTGCTAACCCCTCTGGGGACCCGTTTTGGGGAAATTCGTTTTATGAATTTCAGGTCAGGTTCATCGGGACGAGCGGGCGCTGGACCAGTACACGGATGATGTCCATGCGTGATGATTGTGCATAGGAGAAGTCTTAATGTCTTTTTGTCTTTTCATCTTTTATGGCTTTCGAACTAATAACTGTACACGAGTACTTAAGAGTTCTTGTTCGTCCAGGTTGTATTGTTGTGTTTATGTTGTGTTGGATGATGATGTTATATTGACCGGTTGAACCGGGTGGATTGTTCTGTTTTGCGTCTTTATGACGTGGTGTTATTTTATCGTTCCTGTGAGTCGTTGTGTATGATGCTGTTCAGCCTGGTGGGTCCCATATAGGGATTCACGGCGCTGTAATATACCTCGGATATCCTGGGGGTGTTACAGTAGTGAAGGTATGAACTCATTTTACAAAAGATTTTTCTCATGTCATACCACATTGAGAGATTTTGCATTAAAAAATGAGCAGAGTATAGAAAGAATGGTAGAGAGGGAAAAGAAAGAAGATTATATCTCTGAGCACAAGGACCGCGTTGTGGATGGTGCGGCTTATCTCTTGCAATTTGCTTCAAAATTATACACAAGAGGGGTGTATGTAAAATTTAAACAACAATGGAAGTTGGCTACTAGTCGTTACAAGCTTGTCTCTTCAAGTCATGTAGACGAGTGTCATGAGTTCACCTATAGGTCAAGAAATGAAAAAGACCCAAGGGAGTGGAAAGTGGAGTTCAACACCAAGACTCTTGAAGGAAAGTGTGAGTGCAAGTTGTTTGAAAGCATGAACATACCTTGTGGACATCTTATAAAGGTATTTAAAAGTCGAGATCTAGATGTAATACCGGAGTATTTTATTGCAAGGAGGTGGTTACAAGGAGCAAATGAGTACAGAGCCAAGTATGATGGTGGAGTTGTTAGTGGGCATCAAAATTCAAAAGTTCTTCGGGCTACTCACTTAGCAAAATTGGCCAATGCTTTGGTATATGATGCTGCGGATGAGGATGAATGTTACACTTTCATGGCACAAAAGATCCAGGATCTAGCAGAGCAATATAAGGAGTACAAGGCGATAACTATAAATGCAAAGACAGTGTCATCCATGGGCTGTAACAATGTAGTTGTTGACACGGTACCTCTTGATACCCAAGCTCCTCCTATTGATGTCAGTCAATCTCAACCGCCAAATGTTGGTAATCCTAGAATCTCAAAATGCAAAGGAAGGGAAACACAAGAAGAGAAAAACATGAACTCCCACAGAAATGAGAAAGATAGATACAGATATGGTTTGGAGAAAAATCAATGGAAGAGAGAATACAAGCAAAGGGAATGTTCGGTGTGTAAACATCTTGGCCATAACATGCGGTCTTGCCCGAACAGAAAGAAGTGACCTGTTAAATTTATGTGTCTTGTTTAATTTGAATTCTATTTTGTAATGAGACTGCTGATGCGTTTTGTAATGAGGCTTTGATGTTTAGCCATAATAAGTTATTATTAATGCTTTGGATTTATTGTCAGTGTTTTTATTTTTATTTTTATTTTTATTTTTAGTAATGCTTTGGATTTATTAATGCTTTGGATTTATTAGCCATAAAATTATGACTGCTGCTGCATTCTTGGTTCTTAGTTTTCAGTCTGATCAGTTGTAAGCTCATTTTACCATTTTCTTGCATTTTACTGTAGGTATGTTAAACTCCATGTAACTCAGTGTTTTTATGCTTGTGATATATTTAGGTTGAGTTTAAGTCAGTATGTGCTCATTATGATTGCTTGATCTCATTTTCCTTAGTCTGATCAGTATGATTGCTTGATCTCATTTTCCTAGTTTTAACTTCATTTCACAGCCATTTTAGCATATTAGTGATTTTTATGTTATTGTTGTTAGTTATGGTGTTTAAGTGTTCATTTCAACTTAATTTATCATCATATATGGTTATACATCAGCTTCATGGTCAAACTCATTGATTTACTTGAAAAATCACATTTTCATCATATTAAAGCTTGTTCAGTAGATAGTCAAAATCCAATTCTAATCTCATTATTAGTGCACTGTCAAGGATTTAGGTTTCCAAATCGTGGATATTAGTTAAAAAGTTGTTAGAGTAGCTTGATTTCATCTCTTGGAAACTTGAAACGTCATTTTTAATCACTGGGGATCATCAAAAGTTCAACAAAGTCAAACTTAGTGTTTTTCTTAAAAACACATGTTCCAGCCAGATTATAATGCATCACTGTGGAATTTGCAGCCAACGTGCTGTTTAACACAAAAACAACTAAAGGAATAGTTGAACACTTGCACAAAGACCTAATTTATGGCATTTATTTTGTTTTGCTAGATCACAACGCAGCAATATGAAATTTGAAGTGAAAGCCTCACCATCAAAAGTGAAGAAAAAGAGAAAAAATAAAAGATGCATTACATAATAAAACAAGGTCAGATTACATTACAATGAAAGCAAATCTTGGTCATTACCAAATAACTTACATCAATAGCATTTTACAATAGAAACGATTTCACTATGGCTGCAATCAAAACAACGACAAAAACAATCAACACTAATAACAGGATCCCAAAGCGCTGTTTGATGACTTTCCAATCATCAATCTCATTAACAACATTTGATTGTGTTTTAGGCGATGACGAGTTAGGAACTTTTGTAGTCATATGCGCTTCAACCTTTGGGCGCTTCAACTTTTCCATCATTGGCTCGGTGCTTCTAGTAGCCTTCACACCGCTATGTAGTGCTTGAATGGCTTCTTCCTCCGAAAAACATCCCCAATAACGTGCGTTATTATAGCCGGCCACATGAGCTCTACATTCTTCCCATGTCACATAAATGCCAGGGCTTCTACCTCTAATAACAATATAACATGGATATTTCCCCATGGCCTCACGCACGACCACCTATAAAGATAAATAAAAATACATCAAGAACCACCTAAACACATCATAAAAATATATGAAGAACCTCCTAAGCACATCATAAAACTACATCAAGAACCACCTGATTTTCACCACAGAGATAAAATTTTTAGAAACTGTGATAATAGCTCAACAAAAAAAAGGCAAACCGTAGTGGTAGGGGGAATCTGCAAATATTACAATGTGCAAAATTATAATCTACAATCTAAAAAAAAAATCCTTTTATCCCTATTATCCCTGCAAAATTACAATCTGCAAAATTGCAACAAAAAAATTACAATCTGCAAAATGACATAAACACATAAAAACTATCCATTGTCTAAAAAAATTACAATCTGTAAAAAAATTACTGTGAATAACCCCACTTGAATCGGAAGGGGGAATCGTGATAATAACTATTCAAGAAACCACATAAACACTATCTATTGTTTAAATCGGATGCTGGAATCGTGAAAAACCTTACGTACCGCGAATTAGGTTTCGAAGCTGAAATCGTCTGGAATCGGAGCTGGAAACCGGAACGGGAGGATGAACGGGAATCTAAAATCGGAGCTGGAAACCGGAACGGGAGGATGAACGGGAATCAAGAATCGGAGCTGGAAACCGGAACGGGAGGATGAACGGGAATCTGGAATCGAAAAATGAAAAAGAAGACAGAGGGAGAGAGAAGAATCGGGGAGAGATAGACTGAAAATAAAAAAGAAGGGTTGGTGAATACTGAAAATGAAGAGAGATAGAGCTAGAATAAAAAATATTTTAATGAAGGGTTGGGATTAATGTGTGAGATAAGGTGTTTAAGTAATATGTGTTGATATATCCCTCCCATATATATATATATAATATAATATAATAACAAAGAAAAAAGTTGAAAATCATGGCACCATTTTCTTGAGAAAATATTAGTGAAAAATTATTTTGGGATGCTTCACTAGTTTTGATAATGGATTTGGATGAAGGTGTATGAGATTCATTACACAACACCATTTTCATGGATTTTGAGCCATAGAGCAGTCCTTATATATACGCTCTATATTTTTTGTTGGGTGGTCGAACATATTGTGTTTATTCTAGAACTTGCTCATTTATACATTTTGAGACTACAATTATAAGCTCTTGCATTAAGATGATAAAGGAAATTAGGATTAACCCCTTGTTGGCTTATTATTCCCACCCATTACATTTTATCCTTAGAAGCTCCATTAGGCCTTAGTCTATTTCTTTGATCAAGCGCATTACTTTAGCCATTATCCATTCTTGTTGATGACTCATCCATTTGCACCCTCTGGTCAAAGGTTTAATTGTGAACTAGATATGTGACAAATAGGGATCGATGTTCATAAGAGTGTTGTGGAGATCAGGAGCTTTTATTGAAACTGAAAGGGTGTGAAGTACATTGGAGTATTGAACCGAATAAAAGGAAAATATAAATAAAGGCAAAAAAAAAAGAGTAACGGCCAGAAAGAAACACTGGAGGTCAAGTGCGAAAATCATTATGTATACATAAAATAGCACTCGAACTATCCCTTGAGGGATACATAATTCTTTCTAGAAGATCAATTGATATACTTTTTCTTACATAAGAGTATGACCTTGCCAGATGAATATTCAATTACCCTGTGAAGTACATAATAACTTGGGGATGATGGTTTGAGAGTTTTCATTTCAAAAGAGGGGATGTTGATTGTTATTTGTAGGATTTGTTACGCATCTAAATTCACAATTGATCTTGGCTAGCAAACCTCATAATTTTCCCTTTACCCTACCCATACCCAAAACCACGTTACAACCAAAAGAAAGACTGTTTGATTTATGCATGAGTTTATTCTTTTTACTAGTGGAGATTTGATTTTTGACCAAGCGTATGGTAATGACACAATATGCTTTGATGTGAGTGAACTTTTTTTGAATATTCCTTATATACACTTGAGTGAAGAGTGACATCTGTTGGGATTCCGAAAACAATAACGAATATGCAGCGGAATAATAATAAAGAATCCCAAACAGGATCGATCAAGTAACGCATATACGAAAAGAAAAATGAAGATAAAAGGATTAAGGTCCCATACTCTTAAAGCATTTGATAATATCTTCGAAAGTTGATGATGATCACAAACCCGAGCACGAGCACGAAATCTCTTCGTCCCCAACACCGAAAATACAATGCCTCTATGTCACTACATGTCGAAAGTTGCCCGGAAAAATATACAAGACTCCGTTCTCCAAGAACACGGCTAGGGAATCTCGTATGAATTTTTCTCTCTTTATTTCTTATCTTTTTTTCTCACCTCCAAGATGAAGAATTGAAAAAGAAAATTTTTGTCTCTCTCTCTCAAAAGCGCTCTCGGCCGAAGTGGTCTCCAAGATGTGTTGGTGTGTTGTTTTATTTACATTTTATAAGACAAACATGATAAAAGGTTGAAAAAGATATAAAATGATAAGATACCATATCATATCATTTTGGAAGCATGTTGAGGGTATCATGCCATCTTTAATTTAAAAAACAAAACCACACTATGACAAAGAGTGGGGGAGGGGTGGCCACATGGAAGGTAGGAGGAAACGGGCCGAGTCACTCAGCTCGTGTACCGGACGTACGTCAAACGACTCCGTTAAATACACTCTGTTTTATTCCTAATGTATTTATACTAATTAATTAATTATATCAAATACAAATATATTTATCTAAGAAAATTTGTTTATAAATTACATTAATTACCCTGTAACTTAATTTCAATTCATAAGATCGCTATTTGATTTATCTAATAGATCATAATTAGATATCCAATATCTAATATTATTAGAGAGATAATAAATTCACATTTATCCGACAACGCTCCTGATGCGCGACTCTGTAGGTCCGTCTCAGCCAGTATTAGGAGGAACCAATGAGTGCGGGCAGCACTTAGCCAGACTAGGGGGCCGCACTGTAAATCCCAACTGAGAACGAATGAAGGGATCATTCCAGAACCATTATGTCGTGAATACTATATACGTATAGACCCTTCATCAAATGTCCCGATTAAGTCTTCGGGTCACGGTAAAGTCAAACCCTATTGTTGACTAGACACTATACATGTGTTAATGCAAATCAAGACCGACTGATTACTAGTGTATCTAATATGACTATAACAGAATGCTTTGGCCAAAGACTTATGATCTTATTTTCCATTAACCGTATAGGACATTCGCCTGCTCACTAACAGGAGATAGAATCCTTTCTTGGCGTACAGTAAAGACTGCTACCTGTCCTTATAGTTCGCACTTCGAGGTTGACTCAACAATTAAGAAAATGAGTCTAACTACTGTAATGGCAAACAAAACGTCATAGGCACATCTCCTACTGAACCCTCAAGTCAAATGTCCACGTATACTATCTCAACCTTTCGATTCATCATCGACTATCCAAGAGTGAATACCGTGTGACTGAATCAAGTATGAGTTGCGTTCGAGTATACTGCTCCCACCAATATACTTATAACTATGCTATCAAGACATGCACACGTCCTAGCATCAGGTATACAAGTCTTACTCAAAACTTAATGTCCAATTAAGTTTATCGACTTGTGAACAGTTTACGTAAATAAACATTAAACACTTCCAGTGCATTTTCTCTTATCCGATAATGAGAATGGAATGTTCGCTCTTATTTACATGGACTGCACTTTAATGTTTACTAAATCAAAAATGCATTTGAAATACAATAAACAGTGAGTGAATCATATTTCATTTATGTTGGCCACTAAGTATACTGGATACAACTTGGAAAGTGTTTTAAACAACAAGCTGTACTGATTTTAAATCTGAGTGCGTATTGAAAGTCTTAAATACAGTAAGTTTCTGTGGATGCAGCAACTCGATGTGCAGTGTATACTTAAATAATCACAGTTAATTAAAACAATAAAAGCAGAAGGTAAATAACACAGTATTTAAAGTGGTTCGAGGTAAACCCCTCTACATCCACTGGTCCTCCACACAGGAGTAAAAAGTTTATTATAATTACTGCGTACACAACTACGTAATTATAACAACACTCAATCAATATATCGTTCACACAGATTGATATAATGATCTTAGCTTTCAACCGTTCAGACATATTGGTTTGAGCTAACACTTTGACTGGCTTCTTCACACACAGTTCTGAAGCTTCGTCTTCTTCGATGCAATTCCTTCACACACAGTTCCAGAGTAGCAAAGATTCTCAGTCCACACAGGACTGATGGGTTTGTTCAAGGTTAGAACAATAAATGAACAACAACTTTGACTTTCTGAGCTTCTAGCTGAAAATGTATTGTTCACGATTTGAGCACTGTATTCTGTATATCTCTTTATATCTGAATAGCAGTGAGCTTTGGAGATATGTTTTGCTCTGATGTATATGATAATAACTTCGTAAGCTTTTGATAATGTTGGTATTGGTAACTGATCTTCAACGCCTTGAGGAGATATATATAGTCTTCTGAAAATATATCTGTTGAAATTTATCCGTTGGGCAAGATTCTGTGACAATAGACATTTGACTGAGATCCGGATATTGCGGGATTTGAAGATCTTCTGACTTATAGTATTTAAATACTTTATCCTTTAGTATTTAAATACTTCTTTATCAATGGGACTTGACTTCTAGCGAATACTGAAGATTCCTTCTTGTCCTGTTGAGAGCTGTATAGAAGGATTACTATATTGACGATTCGAGTCAGCTTCCATACTTAGTCTTTATGAGACTTCTTTGCTGTACTGATTCCTGGATCTACGAGATGTCTTCGATACAGGTTGACACATCCGCTTTTCGATACAATTTTCTTACTGTATGCTGGATTGGCATATTGTCAAAACATCTTATCACTACTATTCGATACAGGGATTGTTTATCCTAACTGTTTCAATACCGGACATTGTTATCCCAACAATTTCGATACAGGGTATTGTTATCCCAACAATTTCCCCCTTTTTGACAATTTGTCAAGACTTGAATCTTTCAAGCCATCTTGATGATGCCAAAACCTTCTTTATGAAGCGAATAACCTTCTTGATGACTTCAGGCAGATATCTTGATCTTCTGTCGAATGATCTGGCTTTTAGCAACTTAGTCTAATTTATGAACTGCTCGCAGGCGATTTCGATACAGCTAAGAGATTTTACAGCTTTAAGCTTATGATTGGTGCGCAGGCACAATCTTACAATGTATTCTAGATGCATAAAACTGAATCTATGAACTGTTCGCAGACAAGTTCATACAGCTTAATTTTTAAACAAGTTTCTATACTTGTGATTAATTTCAGCAATTAAATTTAAAGTACGTAATCATACATTAACACAGTAGATTACGAGTTGTAATCTTTCAAGACAAGCAAACATTTTATTGATATTCAAAATAGAGTACAAGGTTTGCTGTTTTGAAAGAAAAATTATAAACAAAAGTACAAGGATTTTAACTCCTATAATCAGAGTGTCTCCATGGCCTCTTCTCTGGATCGTTCTCGGTTCCACGCCACCAGTGCTATAGGGAATCATTGCCTCGATCTAAGTAGATTGCTCTACCATCGTATCATCTGTCGAAGGCAAGAATCCAGTCTTCTGGATGGGTGATCCGATCTCCTCTTCTATGCTTGGACTTCATTTCTTGTTGGAGAGGAAGCTTTCCTTCTTCTAACAACTTTGTAAATTTGTCTGCAGCCTCCGCTAATGTTTTATATCCTTTGAAGATGGCAGATTCCCTGACGAGTTTTGCAAAATATTTCATCAGTTCATTTCTCCTCCATTGCTTCACTTCTTCAGCAGTGGGATGGCGGTTGGTTGGCAGACGAATTTCAGAAGGCCTTATGATCATGGTTTGTCATGGGACATTGGGATCATGGAACTCAGGTCGAGAACCTGAAATCCTGTATCCTTGTGTGGGTGGGGCTAATTTGTTCAGCTCTGCAGTAATGCTGTCTTGAGCAGCATTGAACTCTCTTTCATGCTGGAGCCTTGTTCTGCTCGCGGCTTCTCTTGCTTCTTCCCCCTTTTTGGCGTCATCAAGACGTCCTAGGATCTCCAGAGCGGCATCCTATTTCGTCTCAATACTTGACATTCTCTAGACAAGGGAGGAGAGCACATGCGACATATCTTTGATGCTTTTGTCGTGGGCTCGAAGCTTGGAACCGGTTTCGATCATGGCAGATGCTGTCTTGGCCTCAGACACACGAGTTTTAGATTCCTCGTCTCTCAGGATTTGCTCTTGTTTCTCTTGCAGATTGCTCAGGGCTTGCTTGAAGACAGCTGGCAAGATAGTGAAGGCTTCCACCACTCGGGAGACTTTATGCTGTAATCCAGTCATCTCTTCAACAGCAGATGTGTGCATCCAATTTAGAGCTTTTTCTACTGAATACAAGGTATTAACTACATCCTGGATAAAGACGGTTTGAAGGCCAAGAGCACGCAATCGCTCTTTCCTAGCTGTAGTGCTGGGAGAATCGAGCTTGGAAAAGTCTTCTACTCCATTCAACCTTCTCAAATTCACGTTAGGACGTGAAGCGAGTTGGACATCCTCAGGTGTAGTACCGTCTTCGGATTCCACGGTTTATGGGGCGGCATCAGCTGTTGTGTGTTCGGCGGCAGAAGGTGCGGTATCCTCCTGTTTCGAAGAGGTGTCTGTAGACATGGGTACAGGAGGGACTGATTCCTCCTGGTGTCTCTCAGCGTCCACCTGTTCCGGCAGAGGGACTGATTCCTCTTGCTGGACGGCGCGTGACTCTTCTTCTTCTTCTTCGGTGACAGCAGGCTCAGGTGCCTGTTTCGAAACATTTTCTTCACCTTGCTGTGGTGAAGGGGGCTCATTGCGGCTTGATGTCCCTTCATCATTTTGTTGAACTTGGGGGACTTCTCTTTCGTGAGCCTCCTCACGGCTCATTCTCAGACCTGCCTGAAAGGCATCGTCGTCGTCGTTTGAGTCGTGGTCTTCTTTTGGACTTTTGGGAGATTCCTCGGACTTATCCTTTCCTTTCCTTCTGGTATCTGATTTGTGCAAAAGATGGCTTTTAATTAACTCTTTGCAGCATAGATTATCCCATTGGATCAGGGCTTCAACTTCTTGAAAGTCCGTCACTTCCAACACAAATCTTTCTTCATTGCTCCACTCGCTCCAGTTGAACAGGGTATCGTATGGAGCTAGCTTATAGATCTTCCATTGAAGAAACTTTTCATAGGCCTGTTCAATTTGCACAAAGAGAAGGGTTTTTGTTGATAATAGTGTCTGGGGAGGGACTTCGTACAATCTCTGAGTCCGCTGTAGCGATTTGTTCCTCTACAGGTGTGGGATCCTGTATGGAAGAGGGATTCCTTACAGGGTATGGTACCCCGAAGGAAGGTGGATCCTGTACGGGTGTGGAATCCTGTATAGGAGAAGTATCATTTGGCTCTGTAGGGGCAGCCGACTCGCTAGAGTCTTCCAAGTTGGCAGATGTCCTCGTATCCGTTGTTGCCACCAAAGGCTCGGGATTTCCTGTCGATACAGTAACGGGCATCTCTTCCGTAGGGGTTGGGCCCTGGGGTAGTTCATCAGTGGGTTGCGCCACGATAGGAGCATCCTCGGAGGTTTTTGTAGATTTAACTTTAGAAAGCCTCCTTAGCTTCCTTTTCGGCTTCTCATAAGCAACGGGTGTCTTTTTATGAGATCTCTTACGTTTCTTTGAAGATTCCACACTCTGGGACTTAGGAGAAACATCCCTTGGATCTTAAGAAAGCAGTAGGTTTCGGATAAAAGGCCTATCTGCGATCAGAATACTTTGTTTGTAGGCAGTGGGCTTGACTCCTCCCAAAAATATCCGGGAACTTATCTTCTTTGCATCTGCGGATTGTGGAAGTCCGCACTTTGTCAAAATGTGGTTCAAGAATAAACCAAATGATTTCTTCTGGGTAGCAGGTTTGGACACTTCTTCCTGCAAGCGTTTTAAAATAATTTGACACCAATTGACCTTTTCACAGGTCATAATAGCTACCATCATTCTAAACCTAAGATTAGTGCACATCTCAAATGCACCCGTACGATTTTCAATGATGTGGAAGCAAAAATCATGCAAATAAACAAACTGTAAGCAAAAATTTTTTCTTATGGCACGTGGTGTGACCCACTTCGACCGTAGTCAAACCGGTGAATAAGCCATAATATTGGGTCAGCAACTCTTGAGACCAAAATGTCTCAAGTTCCGCCATGGTCAGGCCTTCAGAGGGTATCCTGTAAATGTTTTTGAGAAGATCTCGGTCGATGCAGATCTCCACTCCATGAATAACTGTTGTGATATCAGCAACATGTCCTCCTAGGGCTAGAGGCAGAAACCGAACCACTACGTTGAGGTAGAACTCCTCAGCAAGGTGAACGTCATATTTCTCTGCGGTGTGGCTCCCAAGGCGGTAGAGGCCTTGTTGACAGATTCTGGTGACGATGACTTCCATCGTATCGACGTGATCAGTTTCAGCATGAATGCGCTCGATGACAACAGACCGGGTGAAGATACGTCCATTGATGAAGTTCATAGATTTCTTGAGGGCGGTGGTAGAGGTCTGAGCAGACGCCATTAATGAATCTCAAGAAAAGATGAAAAGGATTCAAGTAGAGTATGTAATAAACACAGAAAAACTTGTAGGCTGATTTGCTTGAGTGCTCTTAAAATATGCAGAAAGCATAAAGAGTCTCAAATGGAAATTGCAGTCCCTTTATAGTGGGCGGCGAAGAAGGGTTTTTCAGAGAACGAATGGTCATATTTTAGGGATGGGAACCGTCGTTTGAAATGAACGGTCACGATGGACTGAGTGTAACTGGTACACTTATCCATTGAATTTTAAAATATGAGCGGGTCCCACTTCTGACATTTGTTATTACCCTCGATGCCTGAAACGGTGGTATTAAACATTAAATAATTTGAAAGCATTGCGGCTTTTGAGATTCAATTGTCCAGATGTCGTGTAAGGCATTTAATGTAAATGACGTTTGACGTGAAAACAGGGCACGTGGACAAAAATTATTTTAAAATGAAATATTTTATAATATAATATATATACTGAATCGAAATCCTATAGTATGTACTGTATCCGCGACGATACAATATTCCCCCTTAAAAGGTACATATAGGTTTCAATTCCATACAGCAACTTTTGGATTAATGCTGTATTCATGGGTCATACTGTATTCCCCCTTAATTATTGCACACGTCATCTGTAGGATGATTCATATTGCTTTGTTCCCTACAAGTTCTGTATTGAAGGCTCTGAGTGTACAGATAATTAATGGTGGATACTGTATTCTTGGGTATTACAGCATTCCCCCTCAAGTGTAGAGTAAAAACAGTAAATACTTACAGGGAGTCAGGCTGTAGCAATCCCAATTCTTGTCTAAGCATATTGGATCTTGCTGTGTCGAGAGGCTTGGTGAAAATGTCGGCCAACTGAATATTTGTATGAACTTTTTCGAGCCGAACATCCTTGTTCTTGACATGATTCCTTATGAAATGATGCTTCATGTTGATATTCTTAGTGCGCGAGTGCAATACAGGGTTTTGCGTGATTGCAATTGCACTCGTGCTATCACACATGATTGGAGTTTCCTTAGCTTCAATCCCATAATCTAACAACTGTTGCTGCATCCAAAAGATCTGCATACATCAACTACCAGCAGAATAGTATTCTGATTCAGCCAAGGAAAGTGAGTTTGCCAATTGCTTCTTACTGAACCAAGAGACAAGTCTAGGTCCAAGAAAGTGACAAGTTCCATTTGTACTCTTCCTATCTAGCTTGCAGCCTCCGATATCCGAGTCGTGTATCCAACTAAATCGAATCCGCCTTCTTTAGGACACCACAGTCCTACATCGACTGTTCCTTTAATATACTTCAGGATTCGTTTAGCTGTATTGAAGTGTGATTCCTTGGGTGCTACTTGATATCTCGCGCACACTCCTACAACAAACTGGATATCGGGCCTGCTAGCCGTTAGGTACAGGAGCGATCCAATAAGCTTCCTGTAGAGTGATTGGTCAACCTGCTTTCCGGCTTCATCAGCAATAATCTGCACGGAAGTGCTCATGGGGGTTGATGATGATTTGGAAGTGTTCATTCCAAATTTGTTGAGAAGCTCCTTGCTGTATTTTTCCTGGTTGATGAAGATCCCTGTAGGCAACTGCTTTACCTGCAAACCTAGGAAATAACAAAGTTCTCCCATCATACTCATTTCAAATTTACTTTGCATGAGATGAGAGAACCTTTGACACAAAGCAAGGTTAGTTGAACCAAAAATTATATCATCTACATAAATTTGGACCATTATAAGGTCATCGCCTTCCTGTATTTTGAACAAGGTTTTGTCCACAGCACCTTTCTCAAATCCATTATCGGTTACATACTGGGACAGAGTCTCATACCATGCTCTAGGGGCTTGTTTAAGTCCATACAGTGCTTTCCTTAGCCTGTATACTAGGTCGATGTCGTCTGTGTTGGCAAACCCTGGTGGTTGTTCAACATAAACTTCTTCGGCAAGGTCTCCATTTAGGAATGTAATTTTGACATCCATTTGGTACACGATGAAGCTCTTATGGGTGGCAAAGGCTAAAAATATCCTAATGGCTTCTAGTCTGGCTACAGGGGCAAACGTTTCATCATAGTCTATGCCTTCTTCCTGTCTATAGCCTTGTGCGACTAGTCTGGATTTATTCCTTATGATTAGTCCATTTCGATCCTTCTTGTTTCGAAATACCCATTTAGTTCCTATAACCTATTGATGTGTAGGTCTGGGTACATGATACCATACATTGTTTCTTTCGAAACCGTTGAGCTCTTCTTCCATAGATGTTATCCAATGAGAATTATTAAGAGCGTCTATGGTATAAACAGGTTCGGACTGGGCTAAGAATACGGCAATAGTGCACATGTTGAGTCTTCTAAGCTCGGATTGAGATTTCCATTCAGGGAATGGTGATATCTTAGTATCTAGTTCTTCTTGTGCACACAGTACATTTCCTTGTGTACTTTGTATTCTCCTACGAGTAGAAACACCAGCATCTATGTTTCCAATGATCATCTCTTGCGGGTGATCTCTCAACCATCTTCGGTCGGCTTCTAATTTAGGATCTCGTACTGTGTCGAGAGTTTCTGTAGATACATCTTCAGCTTGTACAGCATCGGCTTCATCTACGTCGATTCTTACAGCTGCGGGGTTGATTTCTAGGTCAACAATAGGTTCTATGGGGTTTGGTGGATCTAAGATGGAGATTTGTTGGATGTTCTGAGTAATATCATCTACTCCTGTTGGGTCATGGTGAGGTTCTTCGAATACTACATGAACTGATTCCTCGATCGTCAGCTTCCTTTTATTAAAGATCCTGTAAGCTTTGCTGACGGAGGAATATCCTACAAATATTCCTTCATCCGACTTCTCATAGAAGGTTCTAAGTTGATCCTTCCCATTATTCAACACATAGCACCTGCATCCAAAAATGTGAAAATATGAAACTAACGGAGTTTTGTTGTTCCATACCTCGTATGCTATTTTGTTGTGGTGCTTGTTGACGATACAGTGATTTTGAGTGTAGCATGCTGTATTGGTTTCTTCACCCCAGAAACGCTGTGGCAACTTGCTTGCGGCAATCATTGTCCTTGTTGCTTCTTTCAACGTCCTATTCTTTTGCTCGGCAACACCATTTTGTTGAGGTGTACGGGTAGCTGAATATTCGTGCTATATCCCATTCTCTGAACAGTATTGCTCTATAAAGCGGTTAGTAAATTCTGTACCTCTTTCGGAACGAATGGACACGATACTCAATGCCTTTTCATTTTGAAGCTTTCTCAGGAGCTCAGGCAGCTTTGATGTTGTTTCCTTCTTCTTGCTTAAGAAGATTGTCCAAGCATACCTGGAGTAATCATCAACAACAACAAGACAGTATTTCTTACCTCCCAAACTTACCGGGTCTACAGGACCATAGAGATCCATGTGTAGCATCTCCAACATTCTTTTGGTTGAAAGGTAGGATTTGCTCTTCAGGGTGGACTTGATTTGCTTGCCTTTCTGACATGGTCGGCAGACGCTGTCATTTTTGAATGACACGGTTGGCAATCCTCTTACCATTCACTATCTTGAGATCTTGTTGATCGTCTTGAAGTTGACGTGAGACATCCTCTTGTGCCATAATCAGCTTAGATCTCCAGTGCCTTTGGCAACAAAGCATGGAATTGAGGAGCTCATAGGCTTCCAGTCAGCAATATACATGTTACCTGATCTGCTTCCTGTAAGCACAACTTTTTTGGTCTGGATGTTCTTGACTCTACAGCAATCTATATAGAATTTCACCGAGAACTGTTTATCACAGAACTGGGTAATGCTAAGTAGATTGTACTGTAAGCCTTGAACATATGCAACATCGGTGACTTTGAATTTTCCTACAAGAAGGTTTCCTTTCCCTCTTGTTCTTCCTTTAGATTTATCACCGAAGCGCACTTTTGGACCGCAACCTTCTACGAAATCTGATAGCTTGCTTCTATCTCCGGTCATGTGCCGAGAGCATCCACTATCAAAGTACCAGGTGTCCTCCTCTAGGATGTCCTGTATGCAAAGAATTAGGTAGATTTAGGTCCCCTTTTATTTTTGGGTCCATGTATGTTAGTGCCTTTAGGTACCCAAATTTTCCTGACATTCGGTATAGTGTTGCAGTATCTACGTGGGGCATATATGTAGTCGCTATAACCATGATAATTGTTATGCATGAAAAATTCAGGGTTATTATTATTAGTCCAGTATGAGTGCCGTCTTGGAGGTGGAGCCATTTTCTTTGGCCTAACAGCTTGCCTTATGGGTCTCCAATTGGATTCCCAATGCTGTTGTTGATACTGTGCGGACACCTGCTATCTCGAGGAATAACGGGGCTCCTGTATCCAATACCTAGGCATGCTGTACTGATAGTGCTGCCGTGCGGGCCTTTGATATTTGGATACAGCCTTCCTTCTGAACGGCTGTTGGCGCTGTTGATATGCTCGGGAAGCATGCTGTTGAGTGCGCCTTATAGGTTGGAATGGCTGGTGATTCCGCTGTCTGGAGTATGATTGAGGTGGCGGAATGGCAGCCTTTGCTGTTCGCTGTGCAACAGGTTCCTTCACAGGACTCGAAGTTTCTTTCGACACAGGAATGGGTTCCACACTCTTGACGAACACAGTACTAGTTTTCCCTTTGTTTGAACATGAGATGTATCCTAAGCCACTTTTATCATGAGCATGTTGCCCAGTGCTTAGAGTTTCTTCCATTCTTTTGGACGATTTCTCGAACGATTTCAGAATGGTCTCAAGTTCATCTTCTCCTTTTTCGAGAGTTTTGACTTTGGCTTGAAGTAGAACAAAATCATTTGTCTTGCTCTCATTGTGAGTTTTAACCTCACTTAGTTCATGAGCAAGTTGATGATTGCTCTCCATGAGTTTTTCATAATCGACTTTGCTGGTTTCACAATCAATAGACATATTTTCATAATTTATTTTCAGCAAGTCATTTTCATCTTTCAGCTCTAGGTTAGACAGTTGGAGCTGTATATTCTCATTTTTCAATGTCTCATGGGCCTTTTGAATGTTTTTAAACTCATTCATCATGTTTTCAAAAGTATGAGATGCATTTACTGGAATAGCTGAGGTTTAGCTTACCTCATCGTCGCTATCTTCATCTTCCGGAATGTCCTTGGACATAAAGCATATATATGCTTTATCATCGAACTCATCATCAGATGAATCACTTTCAGTGACCACCTGAAGACATTCTTCGGATTTGGATGGTGTGGGGGAGGCTTCTGATTCTCCAATCAGGGCCTTGAGCTTGTTTCTCCAAGCACGTCTTCGTTCGTCCCTCTCTTGTTGCTAGGCTTCTGGCAACCTTTGAACTTTGGGATGAGGACATTTATTTGCATAATGTCCCGGTTTCCTGCAATTATAGCACAGGTTAGCATCACCGGATGAATTTTCGGTACTTACCTTGTGGACAGGTTTGGGCCTGTAGTGAGTCTTTCCCAATTGCTTGATGAACTTCTTGAACTTATGCATGAGAAGCGCCATTTCATCTTGAGACAGGATGTCGTCGCCACTGTCAGCACTCTTGTGACTAGGCTTCGACGAGCTGGGCATGCTGTGTCGACGGTTCGTCTGGCTAGTCTCAGAACCTTTGAAGGAGATTCTTCAGCTTTCTCTCTTCTGTCAATATCATACTCAAAAGCTTTTAGGTCAGATAAGAGATCAAAAGTAGATATTTCATTAAGATTACACGACACACGCATAGCTATGGTCTTAATGTCCCATCGGGCAGGGAGAGATCTGAAAATTTTTAAATTCTTCTCATTTTGGGTATAAATTTTGCCCAAAGCTTCAAGTTCACCAACAATACCAGTGAATCTGAGGTGAAGTTCCTCAAGTGTCTCAGTTGGTTTCATTTCAAAAGATTCATATTGCTGAGTCAGTTTTGAAATTTTGTTTTCTTTTGAGAGCTCAGTTCCCCCACAAATCAACTTGAGTTTATCCCAGATTTCCTTGGCTGTTTTACAGCTCTTTACCTTTGAGAACGTGCCTTTGTCAAGAGTGACAAATAACGCGTTCTTAGCCACATTGTCGTGATTGGCGCGCTTTTTTCATCTGTAGTCCATTGTTCGCGCTCCTTCTCGAGCATCTCAGCATGGGCTTGGCCTTCAATCCTTGCGGCCGTGTTTACCTTCATGATCTTGATGGGGCCATCCTATATAATAAAAATCATTTCTTCGTGCATTGCTGCAAGATGAGCCTCCATCCTGATTCTCCAATCATCAAATTCATTAATAGAGAACATGGGTACTTTGTTGATCATAGATGTATCCATGTGAGAATAAAGGAATGAAAAAGACTGTTTTAAAAATTAAGTGATTTTGGATCTGTTCGGTTAAAAATACGACTGATTCTTTTTAGAATCAACCGCTCCGATACCACTTGTTGGCCACTAAGTATACTGGATACGGATTGGAAAGTATTTTAAACAACAAGATGTACTGATTTTAAATCTGAGTGCGTAGCGGAAGTCTTAAATACAGTAAGTTGCTGTGGATATAATCACAGTTAATTAAAACAATAAAAGCAGAAGGTAAATAACACAGTATTTAAAGTGGTTCGAGGTAAACCCCTCTACGTCCACTGGTCCTCTACACAGGAGTAAAAAGTTTATTATAATTACTGCGTATACAACTACGTAATTATAACAACACTCAATCAATATATCATTCACATAGATTGATATAATGATCTTAGCTTTCAACCGTTCACACAGATTGGTTTGAACTAACACTTTGACTGGCTTCTTCACACATAGTTCTGAAGCTTCGTCTTCTTCGATGCAATTCCTTCAGACACAGTTCCGGAGTAGCAAAAATTCTCAGTCCACACAGGGCTGATGGGTTTGTTCAAGGTTAGAACAATAAATGAGCAACAACTTTGACTTTCTGAGCTTCTAGCTGAAGATGTGTTGTTCACGATTTGAGCACTGTATATCTATTTTCTGAATAGCAGTGAGCTTTGGAGATATGTTTTGCTCTGATGTATATGATAATAACTTCGTAAGCTTTTGACAACGTTGGTATTGATAACTGATCTTCAACGCCTTGAGGAGATATATATAGCCTTCTGAAAATATATCCGTTGAAATCTATCCGTTGGGCAAGATTCTATGACAACAGACATTTGACTGAGATCCGGATATTATGGGATTTGAAGATCTTCTGACTTATAGTATTTAAATAATTTATCTTTTAGTATTTAAATACTTCTTTATCAACGGGACTTGACTTCTAGCGAATACTGAAGATTCCTTCTTGTCCTGTTGAGAGCTGTATGGAAGGATTACTATATTGACGATTCGAGACAACTTCCATACTTAGTCTTTATGAGACTTCTTTGCTGTACTGAATGCTGGATCTACGAGAGGTCTTCGATACAGGTTGACACATCCGCTTTTCGATACAGTTTGCTTACTGTATGCTGGATTGGCATATTGTCAAAACATCTTATCACCACTATTCGATACAGGGATTGTTTATCCTAACTGTTTTGATACCAGACATTGTTATCCCAACAATTTCGATACACGGTATTGTTATCCCAACACTTTAGTTGATAATTCCGTAATTACAAGTACAATTCCCCTTCTCTCTTGTCCCCTGAGTGGCATTCTAGGGCATATTCCTAACAATCACCCACTTGCACTCAATGCCACACATCATGGTATCTAATACCCATATTATTCAGATGTCTTTCCAAGACCGCCTAAGATAACGGCTTAGTCAGCGGATCAGAGACATTGTCTTCTGAGTCTACTCTTTGTAACGAAACATATCCTTTTTCAACCATCTCTAGAACGATGTGATACTTTCTCTCTATATGCTTGGTGTTGTGGTGAGCCCTTGGCTCCTTGGCTTGAGCGACAGCTCCATCATTATCACATAATAGTGATATAGGCAGCTCCGCATTAGGCACCACTTGAAGTTCTTGCACAAACTTCTGAATCCAAAATGCTTTCTTGCTGCCTCTGAGGCAGCTTGGTACTTTGCTTGGCAGGTGGAATCTGCAGTAGCGCTTTGCTTGGAGCTTCTCCAAGATACTGCTCCTCCATTGGGAGTAAACAAATACCCAAATGTCGACTTAGAGTCGTCCTTGTCTCCTTGAAAATCAGAATCGGTGAATCCAATCACCTTCAGTTTACCACCATTGTAAGTAAGAACCATATCTCTAGTTCTTCTCAAGTAATTAGGAATGTTCTTGGCGGCAGTCCAGTGTTCCTTTCCCGGGATTGCTTGAAAACGACTTACCATACTAACAGCATAGGCTAAGTCCGGTCTCGTGCACAACATAGCGTACATGAGGATACCCACTGCCGAGGCATAGGGTACCTTACTCATCTCTCTTTGTCTTTCTCACATTGAGGACTCATTTTCGTGGTGAGATAAATTCAATGTCGCATGGGAAGGAACCCTCTTTTAGATTCATCCATCTTGAATCTTCTCAGGATTTTATCTATACTGAGGGCGTGGGAAAGTCCTATCATTCTTCGCGGTCTATATCTATAAAGACAGATTCCTAGAATATAGGAAGCTTCTCCCAAGTCTTTCATGGAGAATGTTTTAGAAATCTAAGCTTTCACAGTGCTGAGCATTGCTATGTTATTTCATATAAGTAGAATCTCATCCACATATAGTACTAAGAACGCAATGTTGCTCCCACTGACATTTTTGTAAACACATTCCGAAAACAATAATGAATACGCAGCAGAATAATAATAAAGAATCCCAAACAGGATCGATCAAGTAACGTATATACGAAAAGAAAAACGAAGATAAAAGGATTAAGGTCCCATACCCTTGAAGCCTTTGATAATATCTTCGAAAGTTGATGATGATCACGAACCCGAGCACGAGCACGAAATCCCTTCGTACCCAATACCGAAAATACGATGCCTCTACGTCACCACACGTCAGAAGTTGCACGAAAGAATCTACAAGACTCCGTTCTCCAAGAACACGTCTAGGGAAACTCGTAGGAATTTTTTTATCTTTATTTTTTATTTCTTTTCTCACCTCCAAGATGAAGAATTGAACAAGAAAAAATTTCTCTCTCCCTCTCCAAAGAGCTCTCAGCCGAAGTGGTCTCCAAGATGTGTTGGTGTGTTGTTTTATTTACCTTTTATAAGACTAACATGATAAAAGGTTGAAAAAGATATAAAATGATAAGATACCAGATCATATTATTTTGGAAGCATGTTGAGGGTATCATGCCATATCTAATTTAAAAAAGAAAACCACACCATGACAAAGAGTAGGGGAGGGGCAACCACATGGAAGGTAGGAGGAAACGGACCAAGTCACTTGGCTCGTGTACCGGACGTACATCAAACGACTCCATTAAATACACTCTGTTTTATTTCCAATGAATTTATACTAATTAGTTAATCTAATTAATTAATTATATCAAATACAAATATATTTCTCTAAGAAAATTTGTTTATGAATTAAATTAATTACCCGGTAACTTAATTTTAATTCATAAGACCGTTATTTGATTTATCCAATAAATCATAATTAGATATCCAATATCTAATATTATTCGAGAGATAATAAATTCATATTTATCCAACAACGTTCCTGATGCGCGACTCTGTAGGTCCATCTCAGCCGGCATTGGGAGGAACCAATGAGTGCGGGCAGCACTTAGCCAGCCTAGGGGGCCGCACTGTAAATCCCGACTGAGAACAAATTAAGGGATCATTCTATAACCATTATGTCGTGAATACTATATATGTATAGACCCTTCATCAGATGTCCCGGTCAAGTCTTCGGGTCATGGTAAAGTCAAACCCTACTGTTGACTAATCACTATACATGTGTTATTGTAAATCAAGTCAGACTGATTACTAGTGTATCTAATACGACTAGATCAGAATGCTTTGGCCAAAGACTTATGATCTTATTTTCCATTAACCGTATAGGACATTCGCCTGCTCACTAACAGGAGATAGAATCCATTCTTGGCATACAGTAAAGACTGCTACCTGTCCTTATAGTTCGCACTTCGAGGTTGACTGAGCAATTAAGCAAATGAGTCTAACTACTCTAATGACAAACTAAACGTCACAGGCACATCTCCTACTGAACCCTCAAGTCAAAGGTCAACGTATACTATCACAACCTTTCTGTTGGGACAACTATACCCTGTATCGAAATTGTTGGGATAACAATCCCTGTATGGAATAGTGGTGATAAGATGTTTTGACAATATGCCAAACCAGCATACAGTAAGCGAACTGTATCGAAAAGCTGAAGTGTCAACCTGTATCGAAGACTTCTCTTAGATCCAGCATTCAGTACAGCAAAGAAGTCTCGCAAAGCCAAAGTATGGAAGCTATCTCGAATATTAATACAGTGATCCTTCCATACAGCTCTGAACAGGACAAAGAAGGAATCTTCAGTATTCGCTAAAAGTCAAGTCTCGTTGATAAAGAAGTATTTAAATACTAAAGGATAAAGTATTTAAATACTGTAAGTCAAAATATCTTCAAACAAGCGAAAATCCGGATTGTGTTTTATTCAAACACATCATCCCATTGGAACGGAATCTTGCTCAACGGATTTATCTCAATGGATATAGTTTCAGAAGATTATATATATCTACTCAAGGCGTTGAAGATCAGTTACCAATACCAAGTTACCAAAACTTACGAAGTTATTATCATATACATCAGAGCAAAACATATCTCCAAAGCTCACTACTATTCAGATATAAGAGATATACAGTGCTCAAACTGTGAACAACACATCATCAGCTAGAAGCTCAGAAAGTCAAAGTTGTTGTTCATATCTGGTTCTAAACCTTGAACAAACCCAGATCAGCCTTGTGTGGACTGAGTAATCTTTGCTTCTCCTGAACTTTGTGTGAAGGATTTGCATCGAAGAAGATGAAGCTTCAGAACTGTGTGTGAAGAAGCCAGTCAAGTGTTAGCTCAAACCAATCTGTGTGAACGGTTGAAAGCTAAGATCTTTATATCAGTCTGTGTGAACGATATATTGATTGTGTGTTGTTATAATTATGTAGTTGTGTACGTAGTAATTATAATAAAGTTTTTACTCCTGTGTGGAGGACCAGTGGACGTAGAGGGGTTTACCTCGAACCACTTTAAATACTGTGTTATTTACCTTCTGCCTTTATTGTTTTTAATTTACTGTGATTATTTAAGTATATACTGCACATCGAGTTGCTGTATCCACAACAACCTACTGTATTTAAGACTTCCGCTACGCACTCAGATTTAAAACAGTACAGCTTGTTGTTCAAAACACATTCCAAGCTGTTTCCAGTATACTTAGTGGCCAACAAGTGGTATCGGAGCGGTTGATTCTAAAAAGAATCAGTCGTATTTTTAACCGAATCAGATCCAAATCACTTAATTTTTAAAACAGTCTTTTTCATTCCTTTATTCTCACATGGATATATCTATGATCAACAAAGTACCCATGTTCGCTATTAATGAATTTGATGATTGGAAAATCAGGATGGAGGCCCATCTTGCAGCAATGCACGAAGAAATGATTTTTGTTATACATGATGGCCCCATTAAGATCATGAAGGTAAACACGGCCGCAAGGATTGAAGGCCAAGCCCATGCTGAGATGCTCGAGAAGGAGTGCGAACAATGGACCACAGATGAAAGAAAGCGCGCCAATCTCGACAATGTGGCTAAGAACGCGTTATTTGTCACTCTTGAAGGAGGCCGATCCCAAAACATTTTTATTAAGTTTTGATAAGCTAGATTCCAATTTAAACCGGATTTTTATTAAACCTCCTCCTGAATACACCACTTCTTTTAATTCCTTTGTTAACATCCCTCCCGAATTATCCAATTGGGTCTCCTCTAATATAACTCCACCAGAAACTCGTCCTCACAGGCCAATTTTAGTTATAATAGAAGGTCCTTCTAGAATAGGGAAAACGTGTTGGACACGCTCTCTCGGCCCACACAATTATTTTTCTGAGCATATCGAGATGAACAAACAAAGTGATGATGTCTATTTCAACATCATCGATGATGTTCCTCCAGCGTATTTAAAACACTGGAAGGAACTAATTGGAGCCTAACACGACTGGACCTCCAATTGTAAATATGCCAAACCCCGTCTAATAAAAGGAGGGGTCCTGTCAATAATTCTTTGTAACCCAGGTCCTGCTTCTAGTTACGAAGAATACCTTGATTGTCCTGATCACCAGGATCTTCATGATTGGACATCTAAAAATGCCATCTTCATCAAACTCTCAGAATCATTATACTCGAGCGTCTCGAATTCCTTAAAAGTCATACTTCAAAATTCTGAGGAAACATCAAACGCAGAGAGCCCGATTTAATCTGATGTGTGGATGTGCATTATTCCACAGGAATGGATGTCTGGAATCCCACCAAATTCGCCCAACAGATGCGTACAGGGGTTTACTACGACTCAATAAACAATCCCATATAGATACGAGTGGTCCTATACAACAGCACATTCGGACATAATTTAATGGCGGAAGTCCAAATACGCCTCAATTACATCCTACGGAAGTCCCTAAGCATACAGAGAGGATGGTTGAACGTCCGAATATGCCTGAAGAAGAATCTACTGCCGAATATGACAGCGACCTCTTTCGAGAGACGTATGCTTCATTGTATGCATGTTTATTTACAGAACCTGGGAGTGTTGTCCCCTTATAATATTCAACAGTCTGTAATTTATTGTTTAGAGGCAAAAAAAAAATTACTATGTACAGCACTTCAATAACCCACGATGGGAATGTATCAAATTCTTGTATTAATAAAAATTGTTTTTTTATTTCTCGTCTTTACAATTTTTAAATACATCATAACAACAAGGGGAATGGGGAGTGGGGCTATGGCACTTGGGTGTGTTCTCCACTTTCCTAATACAATTTGAATTTTCCGCCTTCTCCATTCCCTCCTCAAACTCGGAAATTAAATGGTAGGCAGCATCCATAAGCTGTATCACATCAACTGCGCATGACTCAGAAGAACACCTTAGCATCATACCAAGTATACGTCTATATCTTTATGCGCGTATAGTACGCCAAAATGCGTACAAACCCGTGTTTCGAAAATACGCATTATTTTCGGCACGTCTGTTACTCCCCAAACTCGCACGCTTCTTCGGATCGGACGAAGTCGCCATGAATAAAACACGACTCCTACATCCAAACAAATTACTTCTTAATATACAAACAATACTTAGCTTACAACGTATGCCAATTTCAAATTAAATAATTAATCATTATTTGATTACATAAAGTATGAATAATATTCTTTATTCAACTTTAGATTTTTAAATATATATAATATATTTAAAATTCAAATTTCAAAATCAGCCACTAAATGCGGGACCCACCACTACAGCATATTTAATTATTTACTAATAAATAATTAAAAAAGAAAACGCGTAATCATCACGCTACCACTAACTGTTCACACCCGGTTTTGTCGTCTAGCGAATAAAAAAATATTCCCCACCCACATGGCTATAGTAACTAGCACCAAAGGCTTTTGCGTAGGAATTCTGCAGTTTACCGGTTATAGCCGGTCAAAATCCACCAGAACCGTCAGATTAAATACACTCAATTAATCTGGGCCGTCCATCCGCGAAAATGACCTGCCATCGGGGGTGGCTCTGTAATATTAGAGCCACCCCCAGTCACCACTATATAACCGGCACCACTAGCACCAGATATCCACGATACTTTGAAATCGATCCCCATCTGGTGCTACCTGTACGGAGAGCGTCTCTCTCTAAAATTTTCTCTCTCTACAAATATTTCTTCCAAAATTCATTTTTTTTTTAAAAATGCCGCGCGCTCCTCAATTTCGAATTAACGCCCAAAATATTTTCATAACCTATCCTCAGTGTCCACTCCACAAAGAAGAAGCCCTCCAACAAATTTTAAATTTACCATTCCCAATCTCACCTCTGTATGTTCGTGTTGCCAGAGAGCAACACCAAGATGGAAATTACCATCTCCACTGTCTTGTTCATTTCCAAGAACGATTTCAAACGTACAGTCCACGTTTTTTCGATCTGAAATCGTCCACTGATACAAATAGGTTTTTCACCCAAATGTCCAGGGTGCTAGGCCTTCTTCTGCTGTACACGAATATATTTCCAAAGATGATGACTTTATCGATCATGGAAATTTCAAAGGGGATTCCAGACAAAACACCTCCATTTCTAAATTAAATGAGGTGTAGGCTGCTGCGCTTGCCTCCGATAACAAAGGTAAACTTAATAAAAATGTTTTCTCGAAGGTAAAGAGTCAGTAAAGCGGCCAAGAAAATGCAGGATAAACTCAAGTTGACTTGTGAGGAACCAGGCTCTCAAAAGAAAACAAAATTTCAAAGCCGACTCAATTAGAATCTTTTGAAATGAAACCAACTGAGACACTTGAGGAACTTGACCTCAGATTCACTGGTATTGTTGGTGAACTTGAAGCTTTGGGCAAAATTTATACCTAAAAGGAGAAGAATTTAAAAAATTTCAGATCTCTCCCTGCCCGATGGGACATTAAGACCACAGCTATGCATGTGTCGTGTAATCTAAATGAAATATCTACTTTTGATCTCTTCTATGACCTCAAAACTTTTGAGCATGATATTGACAGAAGAGAGAAAGCTGAAGAATCTCTGTAACGCCCCAACTTTCTAGGGTAAATATTGGGGAAAAATAAATAAAAGGTAAACTTTTAGAAAAATAATTTTCTTGAGAATATAAAAATTCTCGCCTACAAAGTCGAGTCGCTACACTGACATAAACATAAATACCTTTAAATAAGGTGACATTACATCATAAATGCGAGGTAAAAATTTGCGGCAGAAGAATAATTCATAATTTATAAATTTCTGATCAACGTTTCCCCAAATAAGTTTTCAAACATTTGACAAAAAGAAATATCATATAATAATTTCATCTTTCATATGCCCTCTCGTCGCGCTCCTTCGTCCATCCGGATCGGTTCAACCTGCAGGTTCAATAAAGGTGGGGGTGAGCTTCCTTCATCTCGTGGAAATCACACTGATCACAGTAATATACAATCTCATGGAAAGCATAACATGAATAATCTATCACATTTTTCCTCAACGTAGTTGCATACTCACAATATTACGTATAGCATGAATCGAGCACGCATACACGAATATTGAGGTTGCGCAGGTGCCCCCGCAACAACATCAAACATAAACACAATACCACATAACATGAATCGAGCACGCATGTGGATATTGAGGTTGCGCAGGTGTCCCCGGAAAAACATAAAACATAAACACAATACCACATAACATGAATCGAGCATGCATGTGAATATTGAGGTTGCGCAGGTGTCCCCGCAACAACATATATCTTAAGATAGTGACTTACACGAAAACAGGTTAGCCTGAATTACAACGTGCATATAAATTTTAAACATGAATAGAAGATCACATACATAGTCCAATTAAAGCAATTAAAGTGATAGTGAAAATTCCCACCTGAATAAATGATGATGATGTCTGACTGAAATGATGTGCTCGACTCACATCCCTAAGCCCGTAAATCCTTGACAAGGTCTACATATAATAATAATAATAATTAAAATCCTTACAACTTATTATTTATATAATAAATGAAAGGATACGAATATCACTATATAATAACTGAAAATAAATCATAATTGCTAATTAATATTTACTGAAGAGTTAACATTATTAATGATTGAAATTAAAATACTTATGCATAATTTTAGATTAATTATTAATATTAATTGAAAGTCAACATTTTAATATTTCGGTCAAAATAGGACTGGAAGTGAATTTTAAAAGTTGACTGGGGTCAAATCGGATTAATTATAATGGCTGGGGGATGAATTGAAAACTGAATAAATAGATTTGGGGTCAAGGTGCAAGACTTGAGAAATCTGGTTCAAAAACGAAAAGTCTAAAATTTTGGAGGTATAAATACTCTGTTCTTGCCCTAACCGGCAGCCGACTCATTCTTCTTCTTCGGCTACACCCCGTCTCTCTCTCCCTTTCTCCAAACTCTCCCTGAACAAATCGGCCGGAAGGAAACTCTACACACACAGCGAATCGCCCACAAAGGCACTCAAATCAGAGTCCTCCCCCGTCCCTTCTATCTCTTCGGCCCTGAAAAAAAAGTTTCGAAACCCACACATAGTCCAAACGCGATACACACACCGATAAGAGCTCCTGCACACACCCGCCGTGAGCTGGACGGATCGGCCGACGACGGAAATCGCAGTACTCTGCCACGGTGCGGCTCGGCGGCAGTTCGTGGCCAAGGTGAGGAAGGTCGGATTCCAATCGGATTTGGAGTTGGCCCGGGTTACTGAAATCGAGTATATATGTGGGCTTCCGATTTGGGTTCGGCCCTGAGTTCGGTCGGGTTGAAATTGCAGGCTTGGCCCAATTTCGGGATTTAAAGGTTTGGTTCCCGAATTAGAGTTCGAATTTGGAAGATGTTTTGATTGTTGAATTCCGTTAAAATTAAGTTTTAATTTGATTTCTGATTTCAGTTAAAATGGCTTGAATACAGTTTTTCTGTTTCGGGCCGATGGGGTTGGTTGATGCTTCAGATTTGGTTGGACGCGAAAAAAGATAAGTCCTGATTGATTTTATGTTATTAGTGATGTTTTAAATTTTCTGGGATTTTGATTTGTTTGGTGGAATACTGCAGAAATCATTATGAACATAAATCTAAAAATAAGGAATTTGGGTTTGAACAACTCGGGTTTGGTAACTTATGTGTTCAGGTCGATTTATCAAGTTTAAGTTTCTGGATTCTTTGTGAAATTTCTGGATTCGGCTCGGCCCAGATTTACTTTGATTTGTTGTTGTTGTTGTTAGAAAATTTTTCTATAGATACATTATGGATTCATTTCCCAAGTATGATGTTGTTGGTACCGAGGGGTCGTGGTCGGACATGGTGTTAGAAGTTCCGATAATATTGCAGATAAAAGTTTAAGATCGAAGAATACTCGGATTAAAGGCAGAGAAGAAGGACTATGAGTTTTACCTCGTAAGATTGAACGGATAATCGGATGCTGCAACACGACTGGAAATCCGACCAGACGACGAATTCGATTGGATAAAATTTCAGATGCGACGCTACTGGGATGTTTGGTCGTACGATGAACCCAATCAGATTTGCGTTCTGTGCTCCCGGTGTTACTTTTCTTCCTTGGCGAAGAATCTTCTTGGCAGAAATTTGTGTATTGTATTTTCTGTTTTTTTTTTGTTTGATGAGCACTTGGGAAAAGAAAGGTGTATTACGAATGTGACAGCGCTAGGAAGAGGAGAAAAGTGTCTTGTGTATTTTTGCTTAGTATTGTGTATTGTACTGCAGTAGTAGTATATTTATACTGTAGGTTTAGGGTTAGGGTTTAATTAATTTTTTTATGGGCTTAATCTGCAATTTGGGTCAGTACAATTATGCTTGGGCCAAAGTAGTAATAATAATAATGATAATAATAATAATAATGATAAATAATAATAATAATAATAATAATGATAAAAATAATAATAACAATGGTAATAATATTAATAACATCGATACTAATAATATTGAGAGTAATATAAATGATGATATAAAAATAATGAAGAATAAAATATTAATATTGTTAATATTAATATTTCTACCATTATAAATATTATTATTAATAATTATATCTTTAATTATCATACTTAAAAATGATTAATATTAAATGTTCTGAAATTAACTTGAGAAATTGACTCGGGCTAGAACTTGTGATACGTCGAAATAAATATTCATGATCCTTTAAATTAAATTAAATAACATGAAATGCATTATAATATTATTATAAAATAATAATATTGCATTATAAAAATGACGGGTATTACATCCTACCCCTCTTAGAAAAATTTTCGTCCTCAAAAATAAATATTATACCTCGATTGAAGAAATTCGGATAACGAGCTTGAAGTTCCTTCTCACGCTCCCAAGTGGCTTCGTCCTTGCTGTGGTTACGCCATTGGACCTTAATAAACACCTTCTCTTTGTTCTCAACTGCCGGACTGATCTGTCAAGAATCAGTTGTGGTTGTTCTTCATAAGTAAGATCTTTGTTCATCTCCACGACGGTATAGTTGATGACGTGGTTGGGATCGTGCACATACTTTCTCAACAATGACACGTGGAAAACGTTGTGCACAGCCGAAAGTTCTGGGGGTAAAGTCAAACGGTAAGCTAACTCTCCAATCCGCTCGAGGATTTCGAACGGTCCAATATACCTTGGTCTCAACTTGCTACTCGGACCAAAACGAACAATTCCCTTGGTAGGATATACCTTCAGGAATACTTTGTCGCCAACACAGAATTCGAAATCTTTCCTACGCTTGTCGGCGTAAGACTTCTGACGGTCCTGGGCTATCTTGATCCTCTCACGAATCTTATCCACCATGCCAACTGTTTGCTCGATCATCTCGGTACCCAAAATCCTCCTTTCTCCTACCTCATCCCAATACAGTGGTGATCGACACTTCCTACCATATAGGGCTTCATACGGTGCAATACCGATCGTCGACTGGTAACTGTTGTTGTAAGCAAATTCTACCAAAGGCAACAGTCGTTCCCAATTATTTCCCATATCTAGCACACATGCTCGCAACATATCCTCAAGGATCTGGATGGTCCTCTCGGACTGACCATCAGTTTGAGGATGATAAGCCGTACTAAAATTCAACTGCGTTCCCAAAGCTTCTTGCAAACTCTCCCAAAAACGCGATGTGAAGCGAGTATGCCTATCGGATACTTTAGAGACTGGCACTCCATGCAACTTAATAATCTCCCTGATATACAGTTGAGCATACTGATCCATTCGAAAGTTCATCTTACCTGGGAGAAAATGAGCTGACTTTGTGAGTCGGTCGACAACAACCCAAATAGCGTGGTTTCCTCTTTCCGTTCGAGGCAAACCTACCACAAAGTCCATCGTAATGTGTTCCAATTTCCATTCTGGGATATGAAGTGACTTAAGTAATCCAAAGGGACGTTGGTGTTCTACCTTCACTTGCTGACAAACAATACACTTTCTGACAAAGTCTGCCACATCTCTCTTCAAACCTTCCCACCAAAATGTCCCCTTAAGATCTTGATACATCTTTGTACTCCCAGGGTGTGCTGTATACGGAGTACTATGTGCCTCCTTAAATATAGCTTCTCTCAACTTAACAATATTGGGCACAGAAATCCTCCCTTCATAATACATCGTGCCATCATCGGACACGCTAAAGCTATTATTCTCACCTGAAAGAGTACGTTCTTTCATCTTGACCAAGAAGTCGTCCTGTCCTTGACCTTCTTTGATTTGTTCTCTCAAGGTTGGTTGTACCACCAAACTAGCCAATAATGACTCAACTGGACTCGATGGTGTAGCCATCTCAAGGTTCATCCTTGCAAATTCCTTGACCAAGCTTCCCTCCTTGGTCAACAAACAAGTTAGGTCTCCTCTTGCCTTACGGCTTAGTGCATCAGCAACTACGTTTGCTTTACCGGGGTGGTAATGAATTGTACAATCGTAGTCTTTGACCAACTCAAGCCATCTGCGCTGCCTCATATTCAATTCCTTCTGTGTGAAAATATATTTCAGACTTTTGTGGTCTGTATAGATTTCACACTTACCTCCATATAGGTAATGCCTCCAAATCTTCAAGGCATGAACTACCGCTGCTAATTCCAAATCATGAGTAGGATAGTTCAGCTCATGCGGTTTCAACTGTCTCGAAGCATAGGCAACTATCTTGCCCTCTTGCATTAATACACATCCTAAACCTTGTTTGGATGCATCACTGTAGATGACAAATTCTTTCGTCGGATCGGGAATCACAATCTGGTGCGGTTAATCTTTGCTTAAGTTCTTGGAAACTCCTTTCGCATTTCTCATTCCATAAGAAAGCTTCCCCCTTTCTAGTCAACTTAGTCATCGGTGCAGCTATCTTCGAAAATCCCTCGATGAATCTCCGATAATAACAGGCTAATCCGAAGAAGCTTCGAACTTCATTCGCATTACTCGGTACTTTCCAATCATTGACTGCCTCAACTTTAATCGGGTCAACCTCAATTCCTTTAGAAGTGACCACATGACCCAAAAATGCAACTTGGTTAAGCCAGAATTCGCACTTGTTGAATTTCGCATATAACTTCTCCTTGCACAGTATTCCCAATACCGTTCTAAGATGCTGCTCATGTTCAACCTTGGTCTTCTAATATACAAGTATGTCATCAATAAACACAATGACAAACTTATCCAAATAAGGTTGAAATACACGGTTCATGAGGTCCATGAATACCGCTGGAGCATTAGTCAAGCCAAATGGCATCATTATAAATTCATAATGTCCATAACGAGTTCGAAATGCGGTCTTCGGGATATCATCACTCTTAATCCTCAGCTGGTGATATCCGGATCTCAAATCTATCTTCGAAAATAGTCCAGACCCTCCAAGTTGATCGAATAGGTCCTCTATTCTAGGAAGTGGGTATTTATTCTTTATCGTGAGTCGATTAAGTTCACGATAGTCAATACACATCCTCAAACTTCCGTCATTTTTCTTCACGAAGAGCACTGGCGCACCCCACGGCGAAACACTCGGTCGGATAAATCCAGAGTCGAGCAGTTCCTGGAGTTGTACCTTCAGCTCTTGCAATTCCTTAGGCGCCATCCTATAGGGAGCCTTCGATATTGGTGCCGCTCCTGGCACTAGATCAATCGAGAACTCAACTTGACGATTCGGTGGAACTCCGGGCAAGTCTTCGTGAAAGACATCTGGATACTCTTTGACGATATGTACATCAGCTACCGTCTTCTCCGAAGTCGTTTTCCCCATCACGTTCACCAAAAATCCTTGGCAATCACTCTTCTTCAGCATCTTCACAACTTTCATGGCAGAAATCACCTTCGGGGTACTGCTGTGTCTAACTCCCTCGAATACGGTCTTGACATCAACGGACGGACATAAAGTTACTCTCCTTTCGGAGCATTCAACTACAGCTCTATGCTTGTCCAACCAATCCATACCCAAAATGACATCAAAATCGCTAAGTTCCACTATGTGCAAGTTGGCTAAGAAGCTATGATCATTAATCTCTATCTTCACATTGTTAGTTATCGAGTCTACACGCACTACTCTCCCCGCAGGCATGCTAACTAACAAATATCTAGGGGCTTTACTACTTCTACAACCAATCATAGTACAAAGCTTCCTAGAGATGAATGAATGAGATGCACCCGTATCGAACAACACCAAAGCAGGAATATTTGCAACTGATAACATACCTGACATGGTTTGGGGTTCAGTCTCTGCTTCAGCCTCGGCCATGCTATACACTCGAGCTCTGCCTCCTGAGCCTTGACCTTGCACATTATTGCCTTGGCCCTTTCCTATCTTCGGACACGCTGGGGCCAAGTGTCCTTCCTCACGGCAATAGTAGCACCGCCTCTGACCAAGCATACATGCACCTTTATGTCCCTTGCCACAAGTAGCACATGTAGGGTTAGTTGACTGGGGTTTCACCCCTGAAGGTCCAGTCTTAACAATCTTCTTGTTACCACCTCCTTGATCGTGCCACTTGCGCTTGTTATTTGTTGCAACTGGTGGTGCCCTTGCCTTCTCCACAACTAAACTAGCCGAAATGTCCTCGGCCCTTGAAATGGATTCATTGTAGCTCAAACGACCATGACCAGCTAAATGGTGGCGAATCCGGTCACGAAGCCCATCCCGGAATTTCTGAGACTTCATATCATCTGTCTCGACCATGTGGGGAGCGAAACGGCACATATGGTTAAATTTGCGCTCATACTCGGTGACCAACATTCCACCTTGGGTCAGATCAAGGAACTCCTTCTGCATCTTGATCTTGTATGCTCTTGGGTAGTACTTTTCCATGATCGTCTCCTTAAACTGATCCCAAGTGAATGTGTCTTTCTCGTCTTGGGTCTTGAGCCTCCACACTCCCATCCACCATGTCCGAGCATCTTCCTTAAGCTGGAACACGGCACATGACACCTTCTGAGCATCTGTGCACGCCATGAAGTCAAAAATACTATCTAGATTCATCAACCAGTCCTCTATGGCTGCTGATCCCTCACGACCAAGAAAGACAGGCGGCTTGAAGTGGTTGAACCTCTTAATAACTTGAGCTTGAGCCTGCTCAGGGTTATTAGGCGGTACGATAGTCACGCCTTGAAGCAAGGTGGCCAATCCAGCCAAGAGTTGATCTTGTGTGGGTGGGGCATTGCGATTTCCGCGGTTAGCCATGAGTCTGCCAACGAGTTGTAAAACTCATTAGTCATTCTAGGTTTGGCCATTCTAACAGTTCGTACATGCATAAATAATTATGTGAATAAAATGAAATGACATATGAATGAATAATGACTGAAATTTGGTACCTCAGACGGAGTGACGAAGTGGCGAAGCTGAGAGCATATGATACTTTTACATTTTAGCGAGTCTACAGAAAGGTAAAACTCGCTCTGATACCACTATGTAACGCCCCGACTTTCTAGGGTAAATATTGGGGAAAAATAAATAAAAGGTAAACTTTGAGAAAAATAATTTTCTTGAGAATATAAAAATTCTCGCCTACAAAGTCGAGTCGCTACACTGACATAAACATAAATACCTTTAAATAAGGTGACATTACATCATAAATGCGAGGTAAAAATTTGCGGCGGAAGAATAATTCATAATTTATAAATTTCTGATCAACGTTTCCCCAAATAAGTTTTCAAACATTTGACAAAAAGAAATATCATATAATAATTTCATCTTTCATATGCCCTCTCGGCTCGCTCCTTCTTCCATCTGGCTCGGTTCAACCTGCAGGTTCAATAAAGGTGGGGGTTTGCTTCCTTCAGCTCGTGGAAATCACACTGATCACAGTAATATACAATCTTTTGAGTCTACTCTTTGTAACGAAACATATCCTTTTTCAACCATCTCTAGAACGATGTGATACTTTTTCTCTATATGCTTGGTGTTGTGGTGAGCCCTTGGCTCCTTGGCTTGAGCGACAGCTCCATAATTATCACATAATAGTGATATAGGCAGCTCCGCATTAGGCACCACTTGAAGTTCTTGCACAAACTTCTGAATCCAAAATGCTTTCTTGCTGCCTCTGAGGCAGCTTGGTACTCTGCTTGGCAGGTGGAATCTGCAGTAGCGCTTTGCTTGGAGCTTCTCCAAGATACTGCTCCTCCATTGGGAGTAAACAAATACCCAAATGTCGACTTAGAGTCGTCCTTGTCTCCTTGAAAATCAGAATCGGTGAATCCAATCACCTTCAGTTCTCCACCATTGTAAGTAAGAACCATATCTCTAGTTCTTCTCAAGTAATTAGGAATGTTCTTGACGGCAGTCCAGTGTTCCTTTCCCGGGATTGCTTGAAAACGACTTACCATACTAATAGCATAGGCTAAGTCCGGTCTCGTGCACAACATAGCGTACATGAGGATACCCACTGCCGAGGCATAGGGTACCTTACTCATCTCTCTTTGCCTTTCTCACTTTGAGGACACATTTTCGTGGTGAGATAAATTCAATATCGCATGGGAAGGAACCCTCTTTTAGATTCATCCATCTTGAATCTTCTCAGGATTTTATCTATACTGAGGGCTTGGGAAAGTCCTATTATTTTTCGCGGTCTATCTCTATAAAGACAGATTCCTAGAATATAGGAAGCTTCTCCCAAGTCTTTCATGGAGAATGTTTTAGAAATTCAAGCTTTCACAGTGCTGAGCATTGCTATGTTATTTCATATAAGTAGAATCTAATCCACATATAGTACTAAGAACGCAATGTTGCTCCCACTGACCTTTTTGTAAACACATTCCGAAAACAATAATGAATACGCAGCGGAATAATAATAAAGAATCCCAAACAGGATCGATCAAGTAACGTATATACGAAAAGAAAAACGAAGATAAAAGGATTAAGGTCCCATACCCTTGAAGCCTTTGATAATATCTTCGAAAGTTGATGATGATCATGAACCCGAGCACGAGCACGAAATCCCTTCGTACCCAATACCGAAAATACGTTGCCTCTACGTCACCACACGTCAGAAGTTGCACGGAAGAATCTACAAGACTCCGTTCTCCAAGAACACGTCTAGGGAAACTCGTAGGAATTTTTTTCTCTTTATTTTTTATCTCTTTTCTCACCTCCAAGATGAAGAATTGAACAAGAAAAAATTTCCCTCTCCCTCTCCAAAGAGCTCTCGGCCGAAGTGGTCTCCAAGATGTGTTGGTGTGTTGTTTTATTTTCCTTTTATAAGACTAACATGATAAAAGGTTGAAAAAGATATAAAATGATAAGATACCAGATCATATTATTTTGGAAGCATGTTGAGGGTATCATGCCATATCTAATTTAAAAAACAAAACCACACCATGACAAAGAGTAGGGGAGGGGCAACCACATGGAAGGTAGGAGGAAACGGACCAAGTCACTTGGCTCGTGTACCGGACGTACATCATACGACTCCATTAAATACACTCTGTTTTATTTCCAATGTATTTATACTAATTAGTTAATCTAATTAATTAATTATATCAAATACAAATATATTTCTCTAAGAAAATTTGTTTATGAATTAAATTAATTACCCGATAACTTAATTTTAATTCATAAGACCGCTATTTGATTTATCCAATAAATCATAATTAGATATCCAATATCTAATATTATTCGAGAGATAATAAATTCACATTTATCCAACAACGTTCCTGATGCGCGACTCTGTAGGTCCGTCTCAGCCGGCATTGGGAGGAACCAATGAGTGCGGGCAGCACTTAGCCAGCCTAGGGGGCCGCACTGTAAATCCCGACTGAGAACAAATGAAGGGATCATTCTAGAACCATTACGTCGTGAATACTATATACGTATAGACCCTTCATCAGATGTCCCGGTCAAGTCTTCGGGTCATGGTAAAGTCAAACCCTACTGTTGACTAGACATTATACATGTGTTATTGTAAATCAAGACCGACTGATTACTAGTGTATCTAATACGACTAGATCAGAATGCTTTGGCCAAAGACTTATGATCTTATTTTCCATTAACCGTATAGGACATTCGCCTGCTCACTAACAGGAGATAGAATCCTTTCTTGGCATACAGTAAAGACTGCTACCTGTCCTTATAGTTCGCACTTCGAGGTTGACTAAGCAATTAAGCAAATGAGTCTAACTACTCTAATGACAAACTAAACATCACAGGCACATCTCCTACTGAACCCTCAAGTCAAAGGTCAACGTATACTATCACAACCTTTCTGTTGGGATAACTATACCCTGTATCGAAATTATTGGGATAACAATCCCTGTATCGAATAGTGGTGATAAGATGTTTTGACAATATGCCAAACCAGCATACAGTAAGCGAACTGTATCGAAAAGCTGAAGTGTCAACCTATATCGAAGACTTCTCGTAGATCCAGCATTCAGTACATCAAAAAAGTCTCGCAAAGCCAAAGTATGGAAGCTATCTCGAATATCAATACAGTGATCCTTCCATACAGCTCTGAACAGGACAAAGAAGGAATCTTCAGTATTCGCTAAAAGTCAAGTCCCATTGATAAAGAAGTTTTTAAATACTAAAGGATAAAGTATTTAAATACTGTAAGTCAAAAGATCTTCAAACAAGCGCAAAATCCGGATCGTGTTTTATTCAAACATATCATCCCGTTGGAATGGAATCTTGCTCAATGGATTTATCTCAACGGATATAGTTTCAGAAGACTATATATATCTACTCAAGGCATTGAAGATCAGTTACCAATACCAAGTTACCAAAACTTACGAAGTTATTATCATATACATCAGAGCAAAACATATCTCCAAAGCTCACTGCTATTCAGATATAAGAGATATACAGTGCTCAAACTGTGAACAACACATCATCAGCTAGAAGCTCAGAAAGTCAAAGGTGTTGTTCATATCTGGTTCTAAACCTTGAACAAACCCAGATCAGCCTTGTGTGGACTGAGTAATCTTTGCTTCTCCTGAACTTTGTGTGAAGGATTTGCATCGAAGAAGACGAAGCTTCAGAACTGTGTGTGAAGAAGCCAGTCAAGTGTTAGCTCAAACCAATCTGTGTGAACGGTTGAAAGCTAAGATCTTTATATCAGTCTGTGTGAACGATATATTGATTGTGTGTTGTTATAATTATGTAGTTGTGTGCTTAGTAATTATAATAAACTTTTTACTCCTGTGTGGAGGACCAGTGGACGTAGAGGGGTTTACCTCGAACCACTTTAAATACTGTGTTATTTACCTTCTGCCTTTATTGTTTTTAATTTACTGTGATTATTTAAGTATATACTGCACATCGAGTTGCTGTATCCACAGCAACCTACTGTATTTAAGACTTCCGCTATGCACTCAGATTTAAAACAGTACAGCTTGTTGTTCAAAACACATTCCAAGCTGTTTCCAATATACTTAGTGGCCAACAAGTGGTATCGGAGCGGTTGATTATAAAAAGAATCAGTCGTATTTTTAACCGAATCAAATCCAAATCACTTAATTTTTAAAACAGTCTTTTTCATTCCTTTATTCTCACATGGATACCTCTATGATCAACAAAGTACCCATGTTCTCTATTAATGAATTTGATGATTGGAGAATCAGGATGGAGGCTCATCTTGTAGCAATGCACGAAGAAATGATTTTTGTTATACATGATGGCCCCATTAAGATCATGAAGGTAAACACGGCCGCAAGGATTGAAGGCCAAGCCCATGCTGAGATGCTCGAGAAGGAGTGTGAACAATGGACCACAGATGAAAGAAAGCGCGCCAATCTCGACAATGTGGCTAAGAACGCGTTATTTGTCACTCTTGAAGGAGGCCGATCCCAAAACATTTTTATTAAGTTTTGATAAGCTAGATTCCAATTTAAACCGGATTTTTATTAAACCTCCTCCTGAATACACCACTTCTTTTAATTCCTTTGTTAACATCCCTCCCGAATTATCCAATTGGGTCTCCTCTAATATAACTCCACCAGAAACTCGTCCTCACAGACCAATTTCAGTTATAATAGAACGTCCTTCTAGAATAGGGAAAACGTGTTGGGCACGCTCTCTCGGCCCACACAATTATTTTTCTGGGCATATCGACATGAACAAACAGAGTGATGATGTTTATTTCAACATCATCGATGATGTTCCTCCAGCGTATTTAAAACACTGGAAGGAACTAATTGGAGCCCAACACGACTGGACCTCCAATTGTAAATATGCCAAACCCCGTCTAATAAAAGGAGGGGTCCCGTCAATAATTCTTTGTAACCCAGGTCTATAACACCCCCAAGTTATTCGAGGTATATTACAGCGCCGTGAGCCCTGCCGTGGGACCCACAAGGCTAGACATACGCGGGACTATGAAACTTGACCGAGGAGGTCTACATACATTGAGATGAAGAACAATACAACGGCATTCAAAACATAACCAATGCATTCGAAGACATCACGACCCAAAACAATACCTCGGAAAACACAGGCCGGAACATCAATAAAAAACGAAAACAGTGCTCGAGCATTTAATAACCATTTCAGTACAACAACACTGAATGGAAAAACTCAAAAACATAACCGGAGGAAAGACACAATATCACACTTGCCCATCATATTCATGCCGACCCGATACCTGCCTATCCGCTCTCCTGGAACTTGAAATACATAAAAAGTATTTCCCCCATAAAGGGGCTAGCCGTCGAATAGCTAGTGCAAGTATATCAAATATGAAACACAATACTCCTCGACAATAAAGTAAAGGTAACCGTCAATTCATCAATTCAAGACTAGTATTCCGGAATAACTAAATCTCATAGCATCGCATAAATGGATATATGAATACCGTGGAACCGCACCACAGGCTACGGAACCCTTAGGGGACCTATCGGCCCACCCCAAAGTGGTTCGTTCATATCATGTCATCAATATATCTTACTTTTAAAGTCGAGAACGTACAATCATAAATATATACTTGCCTTTGAGACATCGACAAATCGAATGGAAAAAGGTATGAGTTCGGTAGGTCCAAGAACACGCTTCCGGCACCTAAACGATTCGCAAGGAATATGATAATCAATTATACATATTCGAATTACATGAAGAAACCCCCGAAACCCATCTACGGTTCATAAAAATATACGGATAATCAACTAGAGGTTGGAAAATCGTCCAAAACTCACAAGTCCGAAAACGGCACAACCCAAACCGTAAAATCGTAGGAAAGCATGCATACGGTATGGATACATCATAATCTCAAGGTTCCCAAACTTCAAAATGGATAAATCGGACGAATCTACGAAAACCCCAAAATTCCCAAAAGTAGGGTTCTAAGGATTTTTACCTTGATTCGGACGTTAGGATGAATTAGATGTTGTGAAATCCTTGTTCTCCAACTAGATATGTCGTTGTTAGAAGGAAGATCGATTCTAATCGCCCAAGATCGTCTCTCCTGAGCGATTCCCGTCGAAAAGGAGTGGAGAAGGTGAGAAATGACGAAAATAAAGTCAAGTGCCATATATATATATACCTGTCCAGTCTAGCGCACGCTACGCCTCCTTCATTAGCGTGTGCTAGCGAAGTCACCGGGTAGTCCAGTGGCTTCTGCCGGCTCCATTAGCGTGCGCTACTCGTCTGTCTCTAGCGTGCGCTAGTCCAAAATGTGGCAACTAGTACAGGAGTCCAGAACTTACTGTCTCCGCCCTGCTCAAAACTTAGCGTGCGCTACCGATATGCCTTAGCGTGCGTTAAGCAATAGCTTTAGCGTGCGCTAGCCTAAGCCTAGCGTACGCTACCTGATAGTCCAGAAAACCTGGCAACCTCACTGCCTCTGCCAACCATCCCGGTAGCGCGCGCTACGGACGGGTGTTAGTGTGCGCTAGTAACCACGAATAGCGCGCGCTAACAACTCCTAGCGTGCGTTAATCCGCCAGTCCAGAGAGCAGTCTGGGTTACTGGTTCTGACCTAGCTGATCCCCTTAGCGCGTGCTACGGATCAAAGCTAGCGTGCGCTAATCAAGCAGAATTACCGTGCGTTAGCCTAGGCCTAACGTGCGCTATTTCTCTGGCCCAGAACACTTCCGCAAGGTTTAGAACAACATGATCAAGACCCAAACAAGATACGAAACTTAATAACAATATCAACAACATCTCCAAGCATTTACAGATCGACAAAATAAGGAGGACGACAAAGTCAAACAGCCAATAAAAGTACGGGTATTACATTCTCTCCCTCTAAAAAGAAGTTTCGTCCCGAAACTTAAGAAATAAATAGTTCGGGGTATTCCACCCGCATCTTTTCTTCCGTCTCCCAAGTTGCCTCCTCGACTCCATGTCTCGACCATTACACTTTAACTAGTGGAATGGTCTTATGCCGAAGTTGTTTCTCGCGACGCTCGAGGATCTTCACGGGTCTCTCCGGAAAGGTAATATCCTCGGCTACGTCAATCTCACTGTAGTCGATAATGTGGCTCGGATCCGGTACGTACTTTCTCAACTGAGACACATGAAAAACACTATGGACGTGACTCAAAGCTGGAGGCAACGCCAAGCGATAAGCTAAATCTCCAACTCTGTCCAAAATCTCGAAAGGTCTGATATACCTCGGACTAAGTTTCCCCTTTTTCTCGAAGCGAAAAACTCCACGGGTCGGCGACACCTTGAGTAAGACATGATCCCCCACTTCGAACTCCAAGGGTCGACGACGAGTATCAGCATAAGATTTCTGACGACTCTGGGCAGCCAGCAATCGGTCCCGGATAATAGAAATCTTTTCCTTAGTCTCCATCAACATGTCCGGCTCCGTCCCAACTATCTCAGAAGCCTTGTCCCAACATAATGGCGACCTACATCGCCTACCATAAAGTGCCTCGAAGTGTGCCATTTTGATCGATGCATGCCAACTATTATTGTAAGCAAACTCGATCAACGGCAAGTGAAGCTCCCAATCATTACTCCAGTCTAAGGCACAAGCCCGTAACATATCTTCCAACGTCTGAATCGTCCTCTCTGTCTGACCATCCCACTGAGGATGAAAGGAAGTGCTCAATCTCAACTTAGTACCCAAAGCCTGATGAACGGCCTGCCAAAAGTGCGATACGAAATGGCCGTCTCGATCAGAAACAATGGTCTTGGGGGCACCGTGTAACCTCACGATCTCAGCAATAAAGGTTCGAGCCAGTCTATCCGGTACCCAAGTATCCTTAATACCCAGGAAGTGTGCAGACTTGGTCAGCCGATCGACAATTACCCAAATCATATTCATTCCGGCCCGAGTTCTCGGCATGCCAGTGATGAAATCCATCGAGATATCTTCCCACTTCCACTCGGGAATGGGAAGTGGTTTCAACAACCCCGCTGGTCGTTGATGTTCGATCTTGACTTGTTGACACGTCAAGCACCATAGTACAAACTCCATAACATCCTTCTTCATGTTATTCCACCAAAAATTGCGTTTCAAATCTTTGTACATCTTACTCGTCCCGGGGTGGATTGAGTAAGGCGTAGCATGAGCTTCTCGGAGAATTTTCTGCCTCAACTCTAAATCGTTCGGAACACAAAGCCTGCCCTGAAATCTCAGAATACTATCCTCGTGAACCATAAAGCCAGGAGCTTTTCCTTTAATTACATCTTCCTTCAGTTGAGAAATCATCGAGTCACTCCACTGCTTCCCTTTGATGTCATCAACTAAGGACGAAGTAATTTCGAGAGTACACAGTTGTCCCTGTACTCGTTGAAGCCAAACTTCTATCCCTTGCTCAATTAAGTCCTGACGAATTTTAAATGCCCGAGATGTAAGAACCTCGAGCATTTGAAGAGATGCCGATTTGCGGCTCAAAGCATCCGCAACGACATTGGCTTTCCTGGGGTGGTAAAGAATTTCCAAATCATAATCCTTTATCAACTCTAACCAACGTCTCTGTCTCATATTCAGCTCCTTCTGACTGAAAATATATTTCAGGCTCTTGTGATCGGTATAAATCCGACACGGTGAACCATACAAATAATGCCGCCAAATCTTGAGTGCGAAGACAATTGCGGCCAACTCTAAATCGTGAGTAGGATAATTCATCTCATAAGGTTTTAATTGTCGAGACGCAAAAGCTATCGTCTTATCATGCTGCATAAGCACACAGCCCAGGCCTTGACCCGAAGCGTCACTATAAACTGCAAAGCCCTCGCTACCATGTGGTAAAGTTAGAATCGGCGTGGAAGTCAATCGTCTCTTCAGTTCATCGAAGCTCTGTTGTCTCTCATCCGTCCAGATAAACTTTTCGGTCTTATGGAGCAATTTTGTAAGCGGCCGAGCGAGTTTCGAGAACCCCTCAACAAACCGATGGTAATACCCAGCAAGGCCCAAAAAGCTATGAACCTCCTTAACATTTTTAGGCGGTGCCCAATCTAGCACTGCCTCAATCTTCTGCGGGTCTACACGAAGCCCTTCGGCCGAAATCACATGGCCGAGAAACATAACTTCTTCCAACCAAAACTCACATTTCGAGAATTTTGCATAGAGGTGCTCGGTTCTTAAAATGTCTAAAACCAAACGCAAGTGTCGGGCATGTTCCTCCTTATCTCGAGAATAGATCAAGATGTCGTCAATAAAGACGACCACACACCTGTTGAGGTACTCGATGAATATTTTATTCATTAACTGCATGAAAACTGCCGGTGCATTAGTCAACCCAAAAGGCATAACTACAAATTCATAATGCCCATATCTCGTCCGAAACGCCGTCTTCGGAACGTCAGACTCGCTCACCCTGAGTTGATAATACCCGGATCTTAAATCAATCTTCGAGAAAACTGCAGCCCCTTGCAATTGATCAAATAGATCGTCTATACGAGGTGAAGGGTACTTATTTTTTATGGTTACTTTGTTCAGCTCATGGTAGTCGATGCACAAACATAGTGAACCATCCTTCCTCACAAAAAGAACAGGCACGCCCCAAGGCGAAGCGCTCGGTCTGATGTACCCTTTTTCCAGAAGTTCTCCCAATTGATTCTTCAATTCTTGCATCTCGGAAGGTGCCATCCTGTAAGGTGCTTTAGAAATCGGAGCCGCATCTGGCTCTAAGTCCACGGTAAATTCTATCTCTCGATCCGGCGGTAATCCCGGGAGGTCATCCGGAAAAACATCAGGGTACTCATTAACAACCGGAAGCAAAGAGAAATTGACTTCGTTTCCTTCCATTATCAAGGCATAACACCAAAAGCCTGTACAACCTTTATTCAAGAGTTTTACGGCCTTCATGGCACTGATAAGTAACTTGGATTGGCTCGACTTACATCCCAAAAATGAGTACTCAAATCCGTCTTTAGTCATCATGGTGATAACCTTGGTACGGTAATTCATAATCGCTTGGTGACTATCAAGCCAATCCTCGCCGAGGATCACATCCTCGCCTTCCATATCAACTACAATCAGATCCGATAACCATTCCATACCGGATATAATCACCGGAAAATCTCTAATCTCCCCATTCCCCACAATTCTATCCCCGCTAGGCAGTTTCACGATAAAGGGATCGCAAGCAGTCATACAAGTTATATTCAAACGGCGTACACACTCTAAAGAAATAAAAGAATGTGTAGCACCCGAATCAAAAAGTACATGGACTATATGAGATGAAATATGAATGGTACCTGAAGCCACCGCCGCATCGGGTTCGTCTGCTCGACGCATCTCATATACCCGTGGTTGTACCGAACCGACGCTAGAGTTTCCCCTTCCAGCATTCTGACCCCGTCCTCGGCCCCTGCCGAAATTCTGCTGAGGTTGACCAAAAGATTGTCGTTGATTCATACTTTGATCAGGTGGTGTTGGGGCAGAAGCCCGAGTGTCCAAAGTCTTATTCGTCTCGGAACAATAAGCCGCTCTATGTCCCATCTGTCCGCACGTGTGATACTTCAATGGTGGGAAGTGGCATTCCAAATTAATGTGGCCTGAACGGCCACAATTATAGCAAGTCACCGCGCGATTTGTGGTACCCGAAGTAAGACGGTAACCCCTCTTTCCTTTATTAGAACGTGACGACTGTCCGGCAGAACGGTTAGTCATCTGTGACCTCTGAAAGTTGCCACTCTTAGAGTTAGAAAAATTTCCCGTGACTTTCTGCTTCTTCAGTTCTTCAACGGTATCATTATCGGGGTTCAACATATCATGGGCCAAAGCTCTGTCCTGATACTCTTTCAGTGTGGTACAAGAAAATCATGCCATGTACCGCCGTAAGTCCAAATTCATCCGCATATCAAAATAGCGGATCTTATCACGCTCGTTACGCACTTGGTCCTTCACATGGATCAATTGTTGGTTGTATTCCACGATCGCCTGCGAAACGGGAATATCTTGTGGTTTTGCCTCGAAAAATGCTCGGATTCGGCCCTCTCGCACCGGCCAAGGACAAAACTCGGCCTCCATAAGCTCCTTAAATTCATCCCACGTGGCAATACGATCCTGTGGCTTGATGATCTTCCACCAGGTAGCAGCCTCCTTAGTGAGAAAATACTGAGCAATCGGTACTTTCCTCACTTCGGGGCAATCAACCGCCTCGAAAATCTTTTCCAACTCCGCTAGCCAATCTTCCCAGCCTAACGGATCGGTGGCACCGCCAAACTTTGGAGGGTGAATTCGGATTACATTCTGAAGCAGGGCATCCGTGTTGGGTTCGGATTATTCAGCTGAACAGTTTGGGATAAAATGGTCATCTGAGTAGCCAATTGTTGAAGTGCATTCGCAACTCCAACATCCGCGTTGTTCCCCTGACCGTTTGGTGGTCGTCTTGACTCTCGGTGTCGGGATGCACCGAGTTCGACAACCCGGGGTTGGTCGACCCGCAATCAATCGATGGAAACAGCCGCGCCACGACCCCTTCCTCGTCCACGGACACGACCACGGCCACGGCCCCTACCAGCTGACATACTGAAGAACACACAAGGTACGTAAGCACAATTCAATCGCACGTCATCAAAGTGATCGATTCTCAAGAATACCAATAAAAAGAAGCAAAACGAATAAGGAAACACCAGAAGAGTAAGAGGTCTTACAAGTACCGATCGCACTGTGATGATGGCAGAGTAGTGATACTGTGAACAAATGACGACTCATTCGACCCAAAAGACCGACAGCCTAGGTATCCATAGACCTAAGCTCTGATACCATATTCTGTAACACCCCCAAGTTATTTGGGGTATATTACAGCGCCGTGAGCCCCGCCGTGGGACCCACAAGGCTAGACATACGCGGAACTATGAAACTTGACCGAGGAGGTCTACATACATTGAGATGAAGAACAATACAACGGCATTCAAAACATAACCAATGTATTCGAAGACATCACGACCCAAAACAATACCTCGGCAAACACAGGCCGGAACATCAATAAAAAAACGAAAACAGTGCTCGAGCATTTAATAACCATTCCAGTACAACAACACTGAATGGAAAAACTCAAAAACATAACTGGAGGAAAGACACAGTATCACACTTTCCCATCATCTTCATGCCGACCCGATACCTGCATATCCGCTCTCCTGGAACCTGAAATACATAAAAAGTATTTCCCCCATAAAGGGGTTAGCCGTCGAATAGCTAGTGCAAGTATATCAAATATGAAACACAATACTCCTCGACAATAAAGTAAAGGTAACTGTCAATTCATCAATTCAAGACTAGTATTCCGAAATAACTAAATCTCATAGCATCGCATCAATGGATATATGAATACCGTGGAACCGCACCAGAGGCTACGGAACCCTTAGGGGACCTATCGGCCCGCCCCAAAGTGGTTCGTTCATATCGTCCGTCATCATTGCATGTATGAATATCGTGAAACTGCACCAGAGGCTACGGAACCCTTAGGGGACCTATCGGCCCGCCCCAAAGTGGTTCGTTCATATCATGTCATCAATATATCTTACTTTTAAAGTCGAGAACGTACAATCGTAAATATATACTTGCCTTTGAGACATCGACAAATCGAATGGAAAAAGGTATGAGTTCGGTAGGTCCAAGAACGCGCTTCCGGCACCTAAACGATTCGCAAGGAATATGATAATCAATTATCTATATTCGAATTACACGAAGAAACCCCCGAAACCCGTCTACGATTCATAAAAATATACGGATAATCAACTAGAGGTTGGAAAATCGTCCAAAACTCACAAGTACGAAAACGGCACAACCCAAACCGTAAAATCGTAGGAAAGCATGCATACGGTATGGATACATCATAATCTCAAGGTTCCCAAACTTCAAAATGGATAAATCGGACGAATCTACGAAAACCCCCAAAATTCCCAAAAAGTAGGGTTCTAAGGATTTTTACCCTGATTCGGACGTTAGGATGAATTAGATGTTGTGAAATCCTTGTTCTCCAACTAGATATGTCATTGTTAGAAGGAAGATCGCTTCTAATCGCCCAAGATCGTCTCTCCCGAGCGATTCCCGTCGAAAAGGAGTGGAGAAGGTGAGAAATGACGAAAATAAAGTCAACTGCCATATATATATACCTGTCCAGTCTAGCGCACGCTACGCCTCCTTCATTAGCATGCGCTAGCGAAGTCACCGGGTAGTCCAGTGGCTTCTGCCGGCTCCGTTAGCGTGCGCTACTCGTCTGTCTCTAGCGTGCGCTAGTCCAAAATGTGGCAACTAGTACAGGAGTCCAGAACTTACTGTCTCTGCCCTGCTCAAAACTTAGCGTGCGCTACCGATATGCCTTAGCGTGCGTTAAGCAATAGCTTTAGCGTGCGCTAGCCGAAGCCTAGCGTACGCTACCTGATAGTCCAGAAAACCTGGCAACCTCACTGCCTCTGCCAACCAGCCCGGTAGCGCGCGCTACGGACGGGTGTTAGCGTGCGCTAGTAACCACGAATAGCGCGCGCTAACAATTCCTAGCGTGCGTTAATCCGCCAGTCCAGAGAGCAGTCTGGGTTACTGGTTCTGACCTGGATGATCCCCTTAGCGCGCGCTACGGCTCAAAGCTAGCGTGCGCTAATCAAGCAGAATTACCGTACGTTAGCCTAGGCCTAACGTGCGCTATTTCTCTGGCCCAGAACACTTCCGCAAGGTTTAGAACAACATGATCAAGACCCAAACAAGATACGAAACTCAATAACAATATCAACAACATCTCCAAGCATTTACAGAGCGACAAAATAAGGAGGACGAAAAAGTCAAACAGCCAATAAAAGTACGGGTATTACAAGGTCCTGCTTCTAGTTACGAAGAATACCTTGATTGTCCTGATCACCAGGATCTTCATGATTGGACATCTAAAAATGCCATCTTCATCAAACTCTCAGAATCATTATACTCGAGCGTCTCGAATTCCTCATAAGTCATACTTCAAACTTCTGAGGAAACATCAAACGCAGAGAGCCCGATTTAATCTGATGTGTGGATGTGCATTATTCCACAGGAATGGATGTCTGGAATCCCACCAAATCGCCCAACAGATGCGTACAGGGGTTTACTACGACTCAATAAACAATCCCATATGGATACGTGGTCCTATACAACAGCACATTCGGACAGAATTTAATGGCGGAAGTCCAAATACGCCTCAATTACATCCTACGGAAGTCCCTAAGCATACAGAGAGGATGGTTGAACGTCCGAATATGCCTGAAGAAGAATCTACTGCCGAATATGACAGCGACCTCTTTCGAGAGACGTATGCTTCATTGTATGCATGTTTATTTACAGAACCTGGGAGTGTTGTCCCCTTATAATATTCAACCGTCTGTAATTTATTTTTTAGAGGCAAACAAAATTACTATGTCCAGCACTTCAATAACCCACGGTGGGAATGTATCAAATTCTTGTATTAATAAAAATTGTTTTTTTATTTCTCGTCTTTACAATTTTTAAATACATCATAACAACAAGGGGAATGGGGAGTGGGGCTATGGCACTTGGGTGTGTTCTCCACTTTCCTAATACAATTTGAATTTCCCGCCTTCTCCATTCCCTCCTCAAACTCGGAAATTAAATGGTAGGCAGCATCCATAAGCTGTATCACATCATCTGCGCATGACTCAGAAGAACACCTTAGCATCATACCAAGTATACGTCTATATCTGTATGCGCGTACAGTACGCCAAAATGCGTACAAACCCCTGTTTCGAAAATACGCATTATTTTCGGCACGTCTGTTACTCCCCAAACTCGCACGCTTCTTCGGATCGGACGAAGTCTCCATGAATAAAACACGACTCCTACATCCAAACAAATTACTTCTTAATATACAAACAATACTTAGCTTACAACGTACGCCAATTTCAAATTAAATAATTAATCATTATTTGATTACATAAAGTATGAATAATATTCTTTATTCAACTTTAGCTTTTTAAATATATATAATATATTTAAAATTCAAATTTCAAAATCAGCCACTAAATGCGGGACCCACCACTACGGCATATTTAATTATTTACTAATAAATAATTAAAAAACAAAATGCGTAATCACCACGCTACCACTAACCGTTCACACCCGGTTTTGTCGTCTAGCGAATAAAAAAATACTCCCCACCCACATGGCTACAGTAACTAGCACCAAAGGCTTTTGCATAGGAAACCTGTAGTTTACCGGTTATAGCCGGTCAAAATCCACCAGAACCGTCAGATTAAATACACTCAATTAATCTGGGCCGTCCATCCGCGAAAATGACCTGCCATCGGGGGTGGCTCTGTAATATTAGAGCCACCCCCAGTCACCACTATATAACCGGCACCACTAGCACCAGATATCCACGATACTTTGAAATCGATCCCCATCTGGTGCTACCTGTACGGAGAGCGTCTCTCTCTAAAATTTTCTCTATCTACAAATATTTCTTCCAAAATTCATTTTTTTTTTTAAAAATGCCTCGCGCTCCTCAATTTCGAATTAACGCCCGAAATATTTTCATAACCTATCCTCAGTGTCCACTCCAGAAAGAAGAAGCCCTACAACAAATTTTAAATTTACCATTCCCAATCTCACCTCTGTATGTTCGTGTTGCCAGAGAGCAACACCAAGATGGAAATTACCATCTCCACTGTCTTGTTCATTTCCATGAACGATTTCAAACTTACAGTCCACGTTTTTTCGATCTGAAATCGTCCACTGATACAAATAAGTTTTTCACCCAAATGTCCAGGGTGCTAGGTCTTCTTCTGCTATACACGAATATATTTCCAAAGATGATGACTTTATCGATCATGGAAATTTCAAAGGGGATTCCAGACAAAACACCTCCATTTCTAAATTAAATGAGGTGTAGGCCGCTGCGCTTGCCTCCGATAACAAAGGTAAACTTAATAAAAATGTTTTCTCGAAGGTAAAGAGCTGTAAAACAGCCAAGAAAATCTGGGATAAACTCAAGTTGACTTGTGAGGGAACTGAGCTCTCAAAAGAAAACAAAATTTCAAAACTGACTCAGCAATTTGAATCTTTTGAAATGAAACCAACTGAGATACTTGAGGAACTTGACCTCAGATTCACTGGTATTGTTGGTGAACTTGAAGCTTTGGGAAAAATTTATACCTAAAAGGAGAAGAATTTAAAAAATTTCAGATCTCTCCCTGCCCGATGGGACATTAAGACCACAGCTATGCATGTGTCGTGTAATCTAAATGAAATATCTACTTTTGATCTCTTCTCTGACCTCAAAACTTTTGAGTATGATATTGACAGAAGAGAGAAAGCTGAAGAATCTCTGTAACGCCCCGACTTTATAGGGTAAATATTGGGGAAAAATAAATAAAAGGTAAACATTGAGAAAAATAATTTTCTTGAGAATAAAAAAATCCTCGCCTACAAAGTCGAGTCGCTACACTGACATAAACATAAATACCTTTAAATAAGGTGACATTACATCATAAATGCGAGGTAAAAATTTGCGGCGGAAGAATAATTCATAATTTATAAATTTCTGATCAACGTTTCCCCAAATAAGTTTTCAAACATTTGACAAAAAGAAATATCATATAATAATTTCATCTTTCATATGCCCTCTCGGCTCACTCCTTCGTCCATCCGGCTCGGTTCAACCTGCAGGTTCAATAAAGGTGGGGGTGAGCTTCCTTCAGCTTGTGGAAATCACACTGATCACAGTAATATACAATCTCATGGAAAGCATAACATGAATAATCTATCACATTTTTCCTCAACGTAGTTGCATACTCACAATATTACGTATAGCATGAATCGAGCACGCATACACGAATATTGATGTTGCGCAGGTGCCCCCGCAACAACATCAAACATAAACACAATACCACATAACATGAATCGAGCACGCATATGGATATTGAGGTTGCGCAGGTGTCCCCGCAACAACATAAAACATAAACACAATACCACATAACATGAATCGAGCATGCATGTGAATATTGAGGTTGCACAGGTGTCCCCGCAACAACATATATCTTAAGATAGTCTCTTACACGAAAACAGGTTAGCCTGAATTACAACGTGCATATAAATTTTAAACATGAATAGAAGATCACATACACAGTCCAATTAAAGCAATTAAAGTGATAGTGAAAATTCCCACCTGAATAAATGATGATGATGTCTGACTGAAATGAATGTGCTCGACTCACAGCCCTAAGCCCGTAAATCCTTGACAAGGTCTACATATAATAATAATAATAATAATAATTAAAATCCTTACAACTTATTATTTATATAATAAATGAAAGGATACGAATATCACTATATAATAACTGAAAATAAATCATAATTGCTAATTAATATTTACTGAAGAGTTAACATTATTAATGATTGAAATTAAAATACTTACGCATAATTTCAGATTAACTATTAATATTAATTGAAAGTCAACATTTTAATATTTCGGTCAAAATAGTGTAACACCCCCAATCCGCTCAGGGATATTACACGCCGTAGAACCTTTCCTCAAGGATCTACCAGGCTGGTAACGACATATAACAACTCAACCATGCCTTTCAGGCTAAAATGACTCAGTAGACCGATTTGGTCTTTCCACAAATACATACAACTCAAATACAACTATTGCCCACGCAGTGTAAAAAATACAACCACTCCCTTATTACGTTAACTCTATAGCATCGGAAAAATAGAGTACATCTGAACCAATAAACATTTTACGGTTCCTCATGTGATTAGTATCGATCATCTTTCATCATCCTTCGTGCCGACCCTGTGTTATGCTCCAAAACCTGAATGCAAAAACAGACATCCACCCCCCGAATACTCGGGGGTTAGCAAAACTCCACTGTTTTGCTAGTGCAAGAACAAAGTGCAAATACGAGCCATACAATTCACATTCCACGAATAACAGTAACCAGGATCCTCAAAGATCTAAACGAAACGAAAAGTACTTCCCGAGGCAAGAGTTTGAGAAAACATTTCAAAATCGAAATATCATAAATCAATGGAAGTAATTTATAAAACGGTTTAGAACGCCATCGAGAGTTTTAATTGAAAACAATTTAGGATTATCAAATCCTACTTTTCGAAATCGAAAGACAAAAGGGGTCACCGCCCCAAAGGTTTACTTTCCGAAAAATGACATTTACCAAACCGTTGGGATTTTAGCCCCAAATCCGTAAAATGACTTTTACAAAACCATTGGGATTTTAGCCCCAAATCTCATCAACTCACAGTACACAAGAACGACCACAAGGTTCGTCTCCCAACATCAAAATCCACAAATAAAGGATTTAAAACAAACAACAAAATACTCTAGTGCCATCCTAGCCAAGTAGGCCAAACGAACAACTTACCTCTTACACACTTAATCAATGCATGCAAATAAAAACCGTTCAAAATACTCGTTTCCGGAAACGCCAATAATCCAAATCACAGTTGCAAAATGCACCACAATTAACCGTCGATCCACGTCTCTGTGGACCCCTACCGAGACCCCGTCGGATCTAACCCGTAGTGGTTAAAAGCAAGCTCGTCGATCCACGTCTCTGTGGACCCCTACCGAGACCCCGTCGGATCTAACCCATAGTGAGCATACACACACACACGTTACTCATGCAATACTAATATGCTAAGAATGTAAGTTCATTAAGAATACTCACTAGAGATGGCCACTTACTCGACGCCGTTATCAAACTCTTCAAAAACACCATAACAAGATTAAATACGGAATACACGATCCCATAACTTTAAACACAGGAGTATCATCATCAAAGACTTCAACGTTCAACGTAATCAAATCATAATCAATTCCCAAAACACATTGTTCACAAAACACACGCGTTTTGAAAGCAAGCCTTTAACGAGGCCAAACCGAAATCTTTTGAAACTTCATTTCAAACAACCAAACAAACACACCAAGACGATCACCGATCATCATATCCATAAAATAAGAAAAGTATGGGCAAGGTACTTGCCTCGAATAAGAACAACATGGAGAATCGACCGGAGTAGGTTGGCCCGAACCGACTACGAACCCGCCGACTCCACCGAACGCCAACTCACGTTCATAAACTACGAAGGACAAATAATAACAATGAAATGAATTCCATAACACGACTCAAAGCCGTTGAATTCAAAGAACGAGTGACGAAAGTTCACGGATTTCCCCCAAAACGGCCAAGAACACGATTCGTCCACAAATCACGAAACGGAATTCCAAGTTGAAATATGGATATACAATCCAAAGAATAAGTTTAACAACATCATGTAACCATAATCGATCCATCGAAAACGGATGAAAACGAGATCGGGACAAATCCTCAAAAGTCAATTCGAAGGAAATCAAGAAATATACTTCGATTCGACGAAGAACAATGGATTAAATGATGTTAAACACGAGAATACTACCAAGATTAATCATACCCATCATGAATTAATCAACAACACGGAACGAATCGGACGAAAATGCAAAAATCCCCAAATTCACGAAATTAGGGTTCTAAGGAAGATTACCTTGATTCGCTGGATCAAAGGATGATAACGGACGCTTGATTGATGTTATGAACTCAAGTACTTCATGGATTTGTTGTTAAACAACATGGCTTCGTGACCCATGAATCGCCACTCGCGGACGGAGAAGGAAGGAAGTGAAAAACGAAGTGAAATGTGACTGCTCAGCCACATTTATACTGGGCCGGACTAGCGCGCGCTAGGCTGCCGAGCTAGCGTGCGCTATCGGCCCAGGCCGCGATCCAGTAGCCTTCGACTAGCCGCCGCCGTAGCTGGCGGCAGCCTTTTCCGGCCAGAAGCGTGCGCTACTCGCCGGCCGTAGTGTACGCAGCTGGCCCGACAAGATGGCGGCGCTACCGCCGAGCCTAACCGATTCCGTAACCCTGTGACTTCATCGCCTGTGCCCGCTAGCGTGCGCGTTAAAGCCGCCCAAGAAGCGTGGCGCTACACTGCTTAAGCGCGCGCAGCCTCTTCCGGCCGTAGCGTGTGCTACGCTGTTCCCGCGCACCGTCCGGCCGGTGCCTGCAATCGTCCGGCCAGGCCCCGCAACCGTCCGCCGGGCCCCGCAACTGGCTGGCGACCCGATTTCCGAAAACGCACGGAACGAACACGACGAAAAGTTCGCGGACGACATCAACGACCCGAAATGAAAACATAATACCATAATTAATCATACGCGACCAAGAAATGGGTCGAGACAACAATTACAGATACGAATACCCGTAACTTTCAAGAAATTACAAAATGGCCCAAAACGCCCGGAAATCACGATACGTGATCGAATAACCAAACCGAAGTTCACGACACGTCTAACAAAGTTAAACGGACTTACGGGAAACTCGAAACAGCAGTTTCGAACGAGATTCGCAAGAATCGAACTCAAGCGCGGAAAAGTCGCTAAAAAGCACGGAACTCAACAAAACGACTCCGAAACGAACTCGGATGTCAAAAAGTGTAGAATTAATCATTCACAGAATGACGAAACGGTCATGAGCGAGCCGTTAAAACGGACTCCGATCGAAAAAAGAAATTTACCGAAAATCGAAAATTGCGGATATTACATTCTACCCTCCTTAAAAGAAGTTTCGTCCCGAAACTTAAAACAAGTAGGGAGAAGAAATATTCCGCCAGGAAAAACTCAACGAGATACACAAGAGTGCGTAACTAACGCCCAACGGTGAAATGTTACAAACAACGCAAAGGAATATACGGCGTGTAAACACGCTCCACGGCGACCAACACAACGTCGCCGTTAGGGATATAATAAAACCAACAAGTGACAAGCGTCATAAAATGGATAATACAATCAAGTCAATTATCCGAACAATCGCAAAACACAACGAACGAAAATCAATACGATTGACCAACCTAACGGTACATTGATCAAAACGCGAGCCAAACGCTGAACAAATACGGAATTCCACCGCCTAAGGTTAAAAGATCGAAAACGAGACTAATTTCCCGAACTTAAGGGAATAAGGAAGGAGCCTGAATGCTCAACAATCACGAAACGAGAACAAAAACTGAACAAGCAAACGATCGAGACAACAAAGATCGAACAATCATGTCCGAAACACGAAGGATAATAAAATTCAAACAACAACTCCAAGGTTCACATCTCGACTCGAGACAATATATGATCCGGTGAAAACAACAGGATGTGCATTCACATAGGATCCACAGGAAAGGGAATAGCAATTAAAAAGTCACAACGACGAGTTATTCCGAAACAATACCACACTCGTTCGATCAACAAAAGCAAGGGGCAGGACAAGCTCAGAAATGTCAACGAACATAAATGAGTCGACAGAGTCAAAAACACAAGAGTTCCAAATCCGATCCACTTCGAATAAAAGAACTAATAGAACCAGATGATGTCACTCCCGAACAAGGTTCACAAGAATCGAACTGAACCCGAAAAAGTCACATCGATAACCAGATCGACCCACAACGAGATCACAGCTCGTTCGGACGATGAAACCGAAATACAGAACAAGTTCATAAAGTACTAACGAACATGAGCGAATCGATAGATTGGAGAAAGAGAAAATACAAAAGTCAAAATAGTACGGGCATTACCTCCGACCTCGTCCATGAAATTCACAAAAACGGGAGCAAGGTAACAAGACATTAAACAATCGACACATAACGGAACGATCACCGATGCACACGGTCATACCATACCAAGCTCTAACAGCTCCACATACGCGACAATGCAGAAATCGCCACGAGGCGACTACATTCAATACCAACATTCCGCCTCTCACAGGGGGCTAGCACAACCAATGTGTGGAAAGCGACTCAACGCTCACACCGCCAATTCGATCATACTCGGGAGAAAGTATCAAAATGACAACGCGAACATCACACATACATACCCAGCCCTCAAACGGGAATGGATAGGTTTTAAAAATGAAAAACCTCATTTTGAAAATAATTTGAAGAATACCGATTGATCTTGAGTATCACCTTTCAAAAAGTACAAACGTGAAACATCGTTATCGAGACATTGGAGAACCATTTCGCATTTGATAAAAATGAGGACACTTTCTATTAGTGAAAACTTTCAGAATATTCGAATTCTGGTCTAAATAAAAGTGTTTCTAAAACATTGAAAATATCTCAAAGCATTTTGGTCCTCGAAGTAGAAATTTTTTGAAATATATTGTGGCACCTTGGATGTACCACAAGAAAATAACTCATTTGAAAAGTATGTCTCGAAATTTATTTTTCTAAGATACTCAAGGTTTTCAAAAATCCAATAGTCCAGAATGCCCAAAACTCACACATATCGACGTTCACTAAAATAACTCCTAGTACACGCATCAAAACATTTAAAATCAAGACAATACATGTCTTTAAACGGAAATAAACGATAAAATACCACATTCAGAACAAAACCACTGACCCCATTCGAGGTCTCTAAAGACCCTCCCGCACTGGCTAGTGAACAAGTCGATCGTGTATAAGCACAAGGCTTCCACAAGAGAACTTGTAAAACGTGCAAATCGATTCGAAAATCATCAACGGACAAAAACAACAATAAAAAGACATCACAAGCGACGACACTCCTCGTATAAATCAAATACGAGAGTCGACTAAATACATATCGTGAAATCAAAATCCACATAAGGATTCCATCACTTAACAAATAATCATAAAATAGCTCGTGTCACACGAGGCACAACACAAAGAAGGGAGACTTACTTCCACAGGTCGCACGAAGATGATGATCGCCCCACGATACTAATCACGACCAACAAACTCAAACGACGCGTCGAGACACGACTCAGTCAGATAAAATCCGACGAAACAAGACTCAAACAACACGACTTGACCCGACCGCCTAGGTTTCCTCAACCTAAGATCTGATACCATTTATGTAACACCCCCAATCCGCTCAGGGATATTACACGCCGTAGAACCTTTCCTCAAGGATCTATCAGGCTGGTAACGACATATAACAACTCAACCATGCCTTTCAGGCTAAAATGACTCAGTAGACCGATTTGGTCTTTCCACAAATACATACAACTCAAATACAACTCATGCCCACGCAGGGGACAAAATACAACCACACCCGTACAACGGGAACAATATAGCAGCGGAAAAATAGAGTACAACTGAACCAATAAACAAAGTACGGTTCCTCATGTGATTAGTATCGATCACCTTTCATCATCCTTCGTGCCGACCCTGTGTTATGCTCCAAAACCTGAATGCAAAAACAGACATCCACCCCCCGAATACTCGGGGGTTAGCAAAACTCCACTGTTTTGCTAGTGCAAGAACAAAGTTCAAATACGAGCCATACAATTCACATTCCACGAATAACAATAACCAGGATCCTCAAAGATCTAAACGAAACGAAAAGTACTTCCCGAGGCAAGAGTTTGAGAAAACATTTCAAAATCGAAATATCATAAATCAATGGAAGTAATTTATAAAACGGTTTAGAACGCCATCGAGAGTTTTAATTGAAAACAATTTAGGATTATCAAATCCTACTTTTCGAAATCCAAAGACAAAAGGGGTCACCGCCCCAAAGGTTTACTTTCCGAAAAATGACATTTACCAAACCGTTGGGATTTTAGCCCCAAATCCGTAAAATGACTTTTACAAAACCATTGGGATTTTAGCCCCAAATCTCATCAACTCACAGTACACAAGAACGACCACAAGGTTCGTCACCCAACATCAAAATCCACAAATAAAGGATTTAAAACAAACGACAAAATACTCTAGTGCCATCCTAGCCAAGTAGGCCAAACGAACAACTTACCTCTTACACACTTAGTCAATGCATGCAAATGAAAACCGTTCAAAATACTCGTTTCCGGAAACGCCAATAATCCAAATCACAGTTGCAAAATGCACCACAATTAACCGTCGATCCACGTCTCTGTGGACCCCTACCGAGACCCCGTCGGATCTAACCCGTAGTGGTTAAAAGCAAGCTCGTCGATCCACGTCTCTGTGGACCCCTACCGAGACCCCGTCGGATCTAACCCATAGTGAGCATACACACACACACACGTTACTCATGCAATACTAATATGCTAAGAATGTAAGTTCATTAAGAATACTCACTAGAGATGGCCACTTACTCGACGCCGTTATCAAACTCTTCAAAAACACCATAACAAGATTAAATACGGAATACATGATCCCATAACTTTAAACACAGGAGTATCATCATCAAAGACTTCAACGTTCAACGTAATCAAATCATAATCAATTCCCAAAACACATTGTTCACAAAACACACGCGTTTTGAAAGCAAGCCTTTAACGAGGCCAAACCGAAATCTTTTGAAACTTCATTTCAAACAACCAAACAAACACACCAAGACGATAACCGATCATCATATCCATAAAATAAGAAAAGTATGGGCAAGGTACTTGCCTCGAATAAGAACAACGCGGAGAATCGACCGGAGTAGGTTGGCCCGAACCGACTACGAACCCGCCGACTCCACCGAACGCCAACTCACGTTCATAAACTACGAAGGACAAATAATAACAATGAAATGAATTCCATAACACGACTCAAAGCCGTTGAATTCAAAGAACGAGTGACGAAAGTTCACGGATTTCCCCCAAAACGGCCAAGAACACGATTCGTTCCGTCAAATCACGAAAATGGAATTCCATGTTGAAATATGGATATACAATCCATAGAATATGTTTAACAACATCATTTAACCATAATCGATCCATCGAAAACGAATGAAAAACGAGATCGGGGACAAATCCCCCGAAAAGTCAATTCGAAGGAAATCAAGAAATATACTTCGATTCGACGAAGAACAATGGATTAAATGATGTTAAACACGAGAATACTACCAAGATTAATCATACCCATCATGAATTAATCAATAACACGGAACGAATCGGACGAAAATGCAAAAATCCCCAAATTCACGAAATTAGGGTTCTAAGGAAGATTACCTTGATTCGCTGGATCAAAGGATGATAACGGACGATTGATTGATGTTATGAACTCAAGAACTTCATGGATTTGTTGTTAAACAACATGGCTTCGTGACCCATGAATCGCCACTCGCGGACGGAGAAGGAAGGAAGTGAAAACGAAGTGAAATGTGATCGCCACCACATTTATATCGGGCCGACTAGCGCGCACTAGTTACCGAGCTAGCGTGCGCGCTATCGCCTGTGCCGCGATCCAAGAGCCTTCGGGACTAGCCGCTCGGCCAGTAGCGTGCGCGGCCTTCCGGCCAGAAGGCGCTACTCGCCGGCCGTAGCGTCTGCAGTGTCCGGCGCAGCGTGCGCTACCCGCCGAGCCTCGACCGATTCTGCAACCCCTGTGACTCCACTGCCTGTGCCCGCTAGCGTGGCGTTAAAGCCGTCCCAGAAGCGGCGCTACACTCGCCGGTAGCGCAGCCTTCCTCGGCCGTAGGCGTGCGCTTACGCCGGTTCTCGCGCACCGTCCGGCCGGCCCGCAATCGTCCGGCGGGCCTGCAACCGTCCTGGCCATCCCGCAACCGCCGTGGCTCGACGACCCGATTTCAAAACGCACGGAACGAACACGATTTAAAAAGTTCGCGGACGACATCAACGACCCGAAATGAAAACATAATACCATAATTAATCGTACGCGACCAAGAAATGGGTCGAGACAACAATTACAGATACGAATACCCGTAACTTTCAAGAAATTACAAAATGGCCCAAAATGCCCGGAAATCACGATACGTGATCGAATAACCAAACCGAAGTTCACAACACGTCTAACAAAGTTAAACGGACTTACGGGAAACTCGAAACAAATAGCCAACGAGATTCGCAAGAATCGAACTCAAGCGCGGAAAAGTCGCTAAAAAGCACGGAACTCAACAAAACGACTCCGAAACGAACTCGGATGTCAAAAAGTGTAGAATTAATCATTCTCAGAATGACGAAACGGTCATGCGCGAGCCGTCAAAACGGACTCCGATCGAAAAAAGAAATTTACCGAAAATCGAAAATTGCGGATATTACAAATAGGACTGGAAGTGAATTTTAAAAGTTCACTGGGGTCAAATCGGATTAATTATAATGGCTGGGGCCTGAATTGAAAACTGAATAAATAGATTTGGGGTCAAGGTGCAAGACTTGAGAAATCTAGGTCAAAAACGAAAAGTCTAAAATTTCGGAGGTATAAATACTCTGTTCTTGCCCTAATCGGCAGCCGACTCATTCTTCTTCTTCGGCTACACCCCGTCTCTCTCTCTCCCTTTCTCCAAACTCTCCCTGAACAAATCGGCCGGAAGGAAACTCTACACACACAGCGAATCGCCCACAAAGGCACTCAAATCGGAGTCCTCCCCCGTCCCTTCTATCTCTTCGGCCCTGAAAAAAAAGTTTCGAAACACACACACAGTCCAAACGCGATACACACACCGATAGGAGCTCCTGCACACACCCGCCGTGAGCTAGACGGATCGGCCGACGACGGAAATCGCAGTACTCTGCCACGGTGCGGCTCGGCGCGGCGGCAGTTCGTGGCCAAGGTGAGGAAGGTCGGATTCCAATCGGATTTGGAGTTGGCCCGGGTTACTGAAATCGAGTATGTATGTGGGCTTCCGATTTGGGTTCGGCCCTGAGTTCGGTCGGGTTGAAATTGCGGGCTTGGCCTAATTTCGGGATTTAAAGGTTTGGTTCCCGAATTAGAGTTCGGATTTGGAAGATGTTTTGATTGTTGAATTCCGTTAAAATTAAGTTTTAATTTGATTTCTGATTTCGGTTAAAATGGCTTGAATACAGTTTTTCTGTTTCGGGCCGATGGGGTTGGTTGATGCTTCAGATTTGGTTGGACACGAAAAAAGATAAGTCCTGATTGATTTTATGTGATTAGTGATGTTTTAAATTTTCTGGGATTTTGATTTGTTTGGTGGAATACTGCAGAAATCATTATGAACATAAATCTGAAAATAAGGAATTTGGGTTTGAACAACTCGGGTTTGGTAACTTATGTGTTCAGGTCGATTTATCAAGTTTAAGTTCCTGGATTCTTTGTGAAATTTCTCGGATTCGCCCGCCTGCATTTACTTTGATTTGTTGTTGTTGTTGTTAGAAAATTTTTCTATAGATACATTATGGATTCATTTCCCAAGTATGATGTTGTTGGTACCGAGGGGTCGTGGTCGGACATGGTGTTAGAAGTTCCGATAATATTGCAGATAAAAGTTTAAGATCGAAGAATACTCGGATTAAAGGCAGAGAAGAAGGACTATGAGTTTTACCTCGTAAGATTCAACGGATAATCGGATCTCGCAACACGATCGAAATCCAACCGCATTTAAATTCGATTAGATAAAATTTCAGATGCGATGCTACTGGGATGTTTGGTCGTACGATGAACCCGATCAGATTCGCGTTCTGTGCTCCCGGTGTTACTTTTCTTCCTTGGCGAAGAATCTTCTTGGCAGAAATTTGTGTATTGTATTTTCTGTTTTTTTTTGTTTGTTTGCTGATGAACGGCGCTGGGAAAAGAAAGGTGTATTCTGAATGTGACAGCGCTAGGAAGAGGAGAAAAGTGTACTGTGTATTTTTTTGCTTAGTATTGTGTATTGTACTGCAGTAGTAGTATATTTATACTGTAGGTTTAGGGTTAGGGTTTAATTAATTTTTTTATGGGCTTAATCTGCAATTTGGGTCAGTACAATTATGCTTGGGCCAAAGTAGTAATAATAATAATAATGATAATAATAATAATAATGATAAATAATAATAATAATAATGATAAAAATAATAATAACAATGGTAATAATATTAATAACATCGATACTAATAATATTGAGAGTAATATAAATGATGATATAAAAATAATGAAGAATAATATATTAATATCGTTAATATTAATATTTCTGCCATTATAAATATTATTATTAATAATAATATCTTTAATTATCATATTTAAAATGATTAATATTAAATGTTCTGAAATTAACTTGAGAAATTGACTCGGGCTAGGACTTGTGATACGTCGAAATAAATATTCATGATCCTTTAAATTAAATTAAATAACATGAAATGCATTATAATATTATTATAAAATAATAATATTGCATTATAAAAATGACGGGTATTACATCCTACCCCTCTTAGAAAAATTTTCGTCCTCGAAAATAAATATTATACCTCGATTGAAGAAATTCGGATAACGAGCTTGAAGTTCCTCCTCACGCTCCCAAGTGGCTTCGTCCTTGCTGTGGTTACGCCATTGGTCCTTAACAAACACCTTCTCTTTGTTTCTCAACTGCCGGACTGATCTGTCAAGAATCAGTTCTGGTTGTTCTTCATAAGTAAGATCTTTGTTCATCTCCACGACGGTATAGTTGATGGCGTGGTTGGGATCGTGCACGTACTTTCTCAACAATGATACGTGGAAAACGTTGTGCACAGCCGAAAGTTCTGGGGGTAAAGCCAAATGGTAAGCTAACTCTCCAATCCGCTCGAGGATTTCGAACGGTCTAATATACCTTGGTCTCAACTTGCTACTCGGACCAAAACGAACAATTCCCTTGGTAGGAGATACCTTCAGGAATACTTTGTCGCCAACACAGAATTCGAAATCTTTCCTACGCTTGTCGGCGTAAGACTTCTGACGGTCCTGGGCTATCTTGATCCTCTCACGAATCTTATCCACCATGCCAACTGTTTGCTCGATCATCTCGGGACCCAAAATCCTCCTTTCTCCTACCTCATCCCAATACAGTGGTGATCGACACTTCCTACAATATAGGGTTTCATACGGTGCCATACCGATCGTCGACTGGTAACTGTTGTTGTAAGCAAATTCTACCAAAGGCAACAGTCGTTCCCAATTATTTCCCATATCTAGCACACATGCTCGCAACATATCCTCAAGGATATGGATGGTCCTCTCGGACTGACCATCAGTTTGAGGATGATAAGCCGTACTAAAATTCAACTGCGTTCCCAAAGCTTCTTGCAAACTCTCCCAAAAACGCGATGTGAAACGAGTATCCCTATCGGATACTATAGAGACTAGCACTCCATGCAACTTAATAATCTCCCTGATATACAGTTGAGCATACTGATCCATTCGAAAGTTCATCTTAACTGGGAGAAAATGAGCTGAATTTGTGAGTTGGTCGACAACAACCCAAATAGCGTGGTTTCCTCTTTTCGTTCGAGGCAAACCTACCACAAAGTCCATCGTAATGTGTTCCCAATTCCATTCTAGGATATGAAGTGACTTAAGTAATCCAAAGGGGCATTGGTGTTCTGCCTTCACTTGCTGACAAACAATACACTTTCTGACAAAGTCTGCCACATCTCTCTTCAAACCTTCCCACCAAAATGTCCCCTTAAGATCTTGATACATCTTTGTACTCCCAGGGTGTGCTGTATACGGAGTACTATGTGCTGTAATATCCGCAATTTCGGATTTCCGGTAATTTTCATTTTTCGGCGGAGGTCCGTTTCGACGACTCACTTTTGACCGTTTCGTCATTCTGAGAATATTTAATTCTACACTTTTTGTCATCCGAGTTCGTTTCGGTATCGTTTTGTTGAGTTTCGTGTTCTTAAATGACTTTTCCGCACATGAGTTCGATTCTCGCGAATCTCGTCCGAAACTGTTGTTTCGAGTTTCTCGGAAGTCCATTTAATGTTATTATTCATGTTGCAAGCTTCGGTTTGGTTATTCGATCATGTATCGTGATTTTGGGGCGTTTTGGGCCATTTTCGTAATTTCCCAAAGTTTGGGGTAATTACTTTCCGTTGTCGAATTTCGAGCCTTCGGGTAGTCGGAATTGTGTGTTCTATTAGTGCTCGGATTCGTATTTTCGAGTACTTCGTAACCGTATCTTCGATTCGTACTCAGGTTCGGGTTTCGGGGTCGTTCGGGCCGTCGGAGTTGGTCCCGGCCGAGTCATGGTCGGCATCTGAGGCCGGGCCAGTGCCACCGCCGAGTATCGTGCGGTAGTGACCGGCAACTACGACGTAAGGCCGGGTTACGCACGTAAGGCCCTGGCCGACACGCACGTAACGATGCCGCATTTCGGCAGAGACTTCGCCATGGCGATTACGTGCACGTAAGGGCCCGGCCGGTTACGCACGTAAGCGTCCGGCAGTTGTCCGGCTATTTAAGGCCTCGACCGAGTCATATCCGGCATTTTCCACTTTTCTTCGTTCCTTCCGCGATTTTTCACCATAGATCGATGGTTTTGAGTAGAATCAACTTATATAAACATGTTTTGGAAGTTGGAATCATGGATTAACATCATCTTCCACCGGATCGAAGGTAAGAACACCTAAACTTTTGGTTTTGGATGTTCTTGGGGTTTCTTGGTGTTTTGGCCGATTTTCTTTGTTTTGATTCAGATTTGATGAAACTTGATTGTAAACTCGTAATCATTCAATACCCTTGAAGTTTTGTGGAACGGATTTGAGTATTTCTTTGAATAATCGATTGAATTGGACTACGCCTTCAAAGTGTCCGATAAAATGCTTCAATGGGTAGAACTTGGGAAGTTCCATACGTTTTCGTAGAATTGTGATTGAATTGATATCGTTGTGACTTAGGAACGAATTCTTGTGAAGAACTCGAGTCGGAACCCTTCCATTCGTTGCCTTCTTTGGGGTTCGAGCTTCCCGGTCGAACCGTGTTCTTCGGAGCATTTGGTAGCGGTTATTAAGGCAAGTATCTTATTATACGACTTGTATCTTGTGACTAGTAATTACGTATGATATGTATGACGATTTTGCTTGCCTCCGTAAATATGTTCCGTTGGAGTTGGTTGTGTTTTCCGAAATTTGAAGGCTTTGTGATAATAGTGATATATTGGTATACGTGTTAGGCGTTGTGCCATTTGTGCAGGATTGAGATGTACATATGAGATGGTTGTACACATGGTTGTTCAATGTATTGTGTACCGAATGTGTGTTATGTTGGTTAAGAGTCGTTGTGATGATCGTGATGTTTGTGTTGTTTTGGTTTACATACTTGATTGTACATTTCGGTGTAATGTGGAATGGCTTGACATTTAATGATTATGAATTGTGTCGTGTCGATGTGTGTGTGTTCCAGGTAGGGTCTGACGAGGCCTCTGGAGTTCGGTACATGATGTGTACGAACAAAGTGTGTGATCCAGGTAGGGTCTGACGAGGCCTCTGGAGTCCGGTACATGACGTGTACGGACAAGGTGTGTGATCCAGGTAGGGTCTGACGAGGCCTCTGGAGTTCGGTACATGATGTGTACGAACGATGTTGTGGCCGGGTAGGGTCCGTTGAGGCCTCCGGAGTTCGGTACATGATGTGTACGAACAGTGTGTGTGGCCGGGTAGGGTCCGTTGAGGCCTCCGGAGTTCGGTACATGATGTGTAAGTAAAGGTTGTGTGGTCCGGGTATGGTCCGTCGAGGCCTCCGGAGTTCGGTACATGATGTGTACGAACAATGATCATGTAGCAGTGATTGTTCGGGTAACATTTTAAATATGGATCTCGGACTCATAATGATATATTATTTAGTATGCTTTGAAACGAGAATCGGGCTAAGGCCCTAATGTTTACGAAAAGGTTTTGTAAATTGGGACTCGAGGTCCAAAAGAATTTCTGCTTTAAAAATCCCCGAGATGATGTGTTCCTTTTCAAATATCTCTTACTTGAGTTCGAAATTCTAAAACTTCTCGGGAACATTTTGATAATTGATTTGCGTATTAAATTCGTAGTTGCTATTTGCTTGTTACATTTCGTATGGTTTGATACTTGCACTAGTAAAACAGTGGAGTTTTACTAACCCCGAGTATTCGGGGGGTGGATGTCTGTTCTGCGTCAAGGTACATGCAGTTCGGGGAGCAACATGGATTGGCACAAGGGGATGACGAGCTGCGATACTAATCAAGAGTTGAGAGTTGGTAGAGTTTAGTTGTATTGTTAGAGTTGATTCAGTCTTCCGCTGTATTGTATTTCGACCCCTGTATGGGTAATGTTGTTAGTCAGTCCTGTTGATAGAGTTGTGTGACCTCATCGGTCTGTGTGTTTATGTGTAAGTGACCTTAACGGTCTGTATTATTATATTGTTTGACCCTGGCCGGGCAAGCATTTGGTTGTTTATGGATGTTTAGCCTGGTAGATCCTTGCGGAAAGGGTTTACGGCGTGTAATATTCCCATACGGTTTTGGGGGTGTTACATTTATGGTATCAGAGCTTAGGTTGCGGAAACCTAGGCTGTCGGGTCGAGTCGAGTTGTGATTTGTTGAGTAATGTGTTGTCTTGTCGTTCGAGTCGTCAGGTGACAAGTTGAGTTGTGCGTAGTCACAATGCGTTGGATATGTTGTCGGATGAGATTAGTATCGTGGGCGACCGTCGTCTCCGTGCGGCCTGTGGACGTAAGTCTCCTCTTTTATGCATAATATCTGTGTTCATGATTTCATTTAGGTGTTACATTGTGGTGCATAATTTTATTTACACGGTGTTGTGTAATGAAGTTTTATTCGATACTTGGATATGCTGTACGTGTATAGAACTAGATGTATTGATGTTTGGCCCTTGAACCACCATGTGGGTTGGTATGGTGTGAAAGTTGTGAACCTTGATGGGTTTTACGGTAGAGTTTGTGGGAAACTCCGATGAATGATTTTGTTGTGTGTTTAAACTTGATGCCATGAGATGTATGTGATTGAATTGGCGACCTGCTTTGCCATTTGGGCATGTGGTTTTAATATCGACTATTTTGGATTGTTGTAATTATACCCGCCACGGGTAGCTTTGAAAACGTTTTTCCTTAAAGACTACCGATTTGAGCATTTTTGTGGAAATCAAAATTTTGGAAAAATCTTGTTTTGCATAACGACCTAATTTTCGAATTTAAATGTTATGTGTTTGTGTGTTGGGGGCTATGACAATTCTGCGATCCTGCAACTAGATTTTACGGCCGTAAGATGTTTTCCATTACGGCCGTAAGCTCGAAGTTATTACGGCCGTAAATCGCATGTTGTTACGGCCGTAAACTTTTGGTGACCGGTAGAAATTTGTTGTTACTGATTGTACCGTGCCCCTTGATTATTTAATCTCTGTTTTTATATAAGTGATGTATGGCGTGTTTACATGTTGTTACCCCTTATAACGCTAGCAAAGATAATGATATATTGATAAGGTCATTTTGACGATATCGTCTAGCGAAAAGATTGAAGCCTCGATGTGTTGTTTTGCAAATAGCTTCAATCAAAACAGTTTGATAATGAGGTACATGGTTTTAATTAAACGACCGAGGTATTATAAGTGTTTTCAAAAATTTCATTTCACCAATTCTTTTTTTCAAACTTGAGAATTTAAAATTTTATCATTTGAATAATACCGGAAACATTTTATTTTTGTTGTTAGTGTTTGATCCTGCGATACGTGTGTGGTTTTGACCGTGTTTGATTTTGTAAAATCCAAACATCTCTGTTGATGTACTGTGTGGATTATTTTTTTAATGAAGTTCTAAAATTACAGTGTTAGTTCGTCACTTGTGTGATGACTTGGAGTTGATGTTTTAACGTCCGCTATTTATTGTCTTATCTTGACGTTGTGATATTTGTTTGGATGTGTTATTCTTATTGGTCGTCCATCCAGTATGCCGAGAGGCCGTGGCCGAGGACGTGGTCGTAGTCGTGGTCGTGATCAGCAGCAATCATCCAGAGGTAATGTTGATATTGACGCCGCCACCATCCTTCGTCGGTGGTGACCGGTTGGCACATATGAATCGGGCCGTACACCGAGATGGGATTCGGATGAAGATAACAGAGCTGATAAGTGGTTACGAGATGTGATGAGAATGCACCCGCCCGTTTTGTAGGTTCTTCGGACTCGTTAGGCTGGGAGAATTGGCTCTTCCAGTTGGACAGAACATTTGATGCTGTAGCTTGCCCCGATGAGAGAAGAGTGCCTATTGCTCAATACCTACTCGACAGGGAAGCTGCAGAGTGGTGGGAGGCCGTAGCGCCTAGTGATCGTATCGCTACTTGGTGAATTCAAAGCGCCATGGAGGCCGAGTATTGTCCGCCGCCCGTTAAAGAGCGTAGGATTGTCGAGTTTTTCTCGGCTACGCCCGAGGCGTGTCGATATCCCAGGCGATAGTCGATTATAATCGGCACCGTGTTATGTTCGGGATCGTGTGAAAAGTGAGGCGAGATAAGGTTCGTTATTTCGATATGCGTATGAAACCTCGATTCGGCGGTGTATGGCTCCTTTTATGTGTACAATCTTGAAGGACTATCGGGATCGAGCCTTGGCGTTTGAGATGGCTATAATGTCTCCCGAGTGCAGACGGTAGCGAAAAAGCGTAAGATTTCCGATGACGCATCGGGAAGTAAGGGAATTGGGATTCCCACACCTCAACCCTCGTATCGCCGAGTATGGGACCTTCTCGGTCGGTTAGAGAACCCAAAAGACCCAAGTCGGTGTCTTTGAGTTCAGTAATGCTCCTAGGTGTTTCAACCGTAACGTTCTAGGCCATGAACGCGCGCATTGTAAGAAACCGCGGTGACTTGTTATAATTGTGGACACGAGGGCATCGAGTTGATCGCGATATTATTGCCGAGATGATAAGGGACCGGAATTCTATTCCTACTTAGGAGGGCCCAGGTGATGTCTAGTGGTGGTGTTTTTGGTACTCGCTACACGGATTGTTTCGCGTGTAGAGATGTTTTGTGACGCTTTTACATTTGGAACTTGTTTAATGATATTTATTTTTGTGTAAGTTCCCGTTTAGTTGTTGAACCTACGGAGGCGTGTCAGTGGACCACGAGGTCATGAGCATGGTATTTTATTTTGTGTCGTTATATTTTGTTTCGTATCACTGTGATAACCTTAGTTTAAGTTTCGGGACGAAACTTATATTATTGAATGATAGAATGTAATATCCGGTATTCTCATTTTCTTATCTTGAATTGTTTGTGTTATGACGTCGGACATTTTCTTGTTGATGAGAATCGGAATGATTTCTATCGTAATACTCTATTTGTTTCTATCGCATAGCCGTTTTAATTGGGTGCGACTTGTTGTCGCGTACATTTCCTTGATTAAATGTGTGCATATGATGTGGTATGTGATGCGTCGTTAATTGATCGTTATTGTTTTGAATCATTGCCGGTGGCGTTGTTATGGTCGTCGTGTGGCGTGTTGTCACGCTGTATATTCTTTCGCGTTGCTTGTAACGTTTCGCCAATGGACGAAAGTTACGCGTTTCTTGTGTATCTTGTTGAGTTTTCTGTCGGGATATTGCCTCTCCTACTTGTTTTAAGTTTCGGACGAAACTTCTTTTAAGGAGGGTAGAATGTAATATCCGCAATTTGATTTCCGGTAATTTTCATTTTTCGGCGGAGGTCCGTTTGACGACTCGCTTTTGACCGCTTCGTCATTCCGAGAATATTTAATTCTACACTTTTTGTCATCCGAGTTCGTTTCGGTATCGCTTTTGTTGAGTTTCGTGTTCTTAAATGACTTTTCCGCACATGAGTTCGATTCTCGAATCTCGTCCAAATCGTTGTTTCGAGTTTCTCGAAGTCCATTTAATGTTATTATTCATGTTGCAAGCTTCGGTTTGGTTATTCGATCATGTATCGTGATTTTGGGGCGTTTTGGGCCATTTTCGTAATTTCCCAAAGTTTGGGGTAATTACTTTCCGTTGTCGAATTTCGAGCCTTCGGGTAGTCGGAATCGTGTGTTCTATTAGTGCTCGGATTAGTATTTTCGAGTACTTCGTAACCGTATCTTGATTCGTACTCGAGTTCGGGTTTCGGGTCGTTCGGGCCGTCGGAGTTGGTCCCGCCGAGTCATGGCCGGCATCTTGGGGCCAGCCACCGCCGAGTAACGCACGGTAGTGACCGACACCACGCACGTAAGGCCGGTTACGCACGTAAGGCCCTGGCCGATTACGACGTAACGATGCCGCATTTCGGCAGAGACTTCGCCATGGCCGATTACGTGACGTAAGGGCCCGGCCGATTACGCACGTAAGCGTCCGGCAGTGTCCGGCTATTTAAGGCCTGGACCGAGTCATATCCGGCATTTTCCACTTTTCTTCGTTCCTTCCGCGATTTTTCACCATAGATCGATGGTTTTGAGTAGAATCAACTTATATAAACATGTTTTGGAAGTTGGAATCATGGATTAACATCATCTTCCACCCGGATCGAAGGTAAGAACACCTAAACTTTTGGTTTTGGATGTTCTTGGGTTTTCTTTGTGTTTTGGCCGTTTTTCTTTGTTTTGTTTCAGATTGCTGATGAATCTTGTTTGTAAAATCGTAATAATTCAATAACCTTGAAGTTTTGTGGAAAGGATTTGAGTATTTCTTTGAATTATCGATTGAATTGGACTACGCCTTCAAAGTGTCCGATAAAATGCTTCAATGGGTAGAACTTGGGAAGTTCCATACGTTGTAGAATTGTGATTGAATTGATATCGTTGTGACTTAGGAACGAATTCTTGTGAAGAACTCGAGTCGGAACCCTTCCGTTCGTTGCCTTCTTTGGGGTTCGAGCTTCCCGGTCGAACCGTGTTCTTGGAGCGTTTGGTAGCGGTTATTAAGGCAAGTATCTTATTATACTTGTATCTTGTGACTAGTAATTACGTATGATATGTATGACGATTTTGCTTGCCTCCGTAAATATGTTCCGTTGGAGTTGGTTGTGTTTTCCAAATTTGAAGGCTTTGTGAGAATAGTGATTTATTGGTATAAGTGTTTTGAGTTGTGCGTTTTGTGCTGGATTGAGATGTACATATGAGATGGTTGTACACATGGTTGTTCAATGTATTGTGTACCGAATGTGTGTTATGTTGGTTAAGAGTCGTTGTGATGATCGTGATGTTTGTGTTGTTTTGGTTTACATACTTGATTGTACATTTCGGTGTAATGTGGAATGGCTTGACATTTAATGATTATGAATTGTGTCGTGTCGATGTGTGTGTGTTCCGGTAGGGTCCGACGAGGCCTGCGGAGTTCGGTACATGATGTGTACGAACAAAGTGTGTGATCCGGTAGGGTCCGACGAGGCCTGCGGAGTCCGGTACATGACGTGTACGGACAAGGTGTGTGATCCGGGTAGGGTCCGACGAGGCCTCCGGAGTTCGGTACATGATGTGTACGAACGATGTTGTGGCCGGGTAGGGTCCGTTGAGGCCTCGGAGTTCGGTACATGATGTGTACGAGCGGTGTGTGTGGCCGGGTAGGGTCCGTTGAGGCCTCCGGAGTTCGGTACATGATGTGTACGAGCGGTATGTGTGGTCCGGGTAAGGTCCGTCGAGGCCTCGGAGTTCGGTACATGATGTGTACGAACAATGATCGTGTAGATGATTGTTCGGGTAACATTTTAAATATGGATCTCGGACTCATAATGATATATTATTTAGTATGCTTTGAAACGAGAATCGGGCTAAGGCCTTAATGTTTACGAAAAGGTTTTGTAAATTGGGACTCGAGGTCCAAAAGAATTTCGCTTTAAAATCCCCGAGATGATGTGTTCCTTTTCAAATATCTCTTACTTGAGTTCGAAATTCTAAAACTTCTCGGGAACATTTTGATAATTGATTTGCGTATTAAATTCGTAGTTGCTATTTGCTTGTTACATTTCGTATGGTTTGATACTTGCACTAGTAAAACAAAGGAGTTTTACTAACCCCGAGTATTCGGGGGTGGATGTCTGCTCAAGGCCCGTGGTACATGCGAGTTCGGGGAGCAACACAGGATTGGCACAAGGGGATGACGAGCGATACTAATCAAGAGTTGAGAGTTGGTAGAGTTTAGTTGTATTGTTAGAGTTGATTCACTTTCCGTATTGTATTTCGACCCTCGTATGGGTAATGTTGTTAGTCGATCCTGTTGATAGAGTTGTGTGACCTCATCTGGCCTGTGTTTATGTGTAAGTGACCTTAACGGTCTGTATTATTATATTGTTTGACCCTGGCCGGGCAAGCATTTGGTTGTTTATGGATGTTTAGCCTGGTAGATCCTTGCGGAAAGGGTTTACGGCGTGTAATATTCCCATACGGTTTTGGGGGTGTTACATGTGCCTCCTTCAATATAGCTTCTCTCAACTTAACAATATTGGGCACACAAATCCTCCCTTCATAATACATCGTGCCATCATCGGACACGCTAAAGCTTTTATTCTCACCTGAAAGAGTACGTTCTTTCATCTTGACCAAGAAGTCGTCCTGTCCTTGACCTTCTTTGATTTGTTCTCTCAAGGTTGGTTGTACCACCAAACTAGCCAATAATGACTCAACTGGACTCGATGGTGTAGCCATCTCAAGGTTCATCCTTGCAAATTCCTTGACCAAGCTTCCCTCCTTGGTCAACAAACAAGTTAGGTCTCCTCTTGCCTTACGGCTTAGTGCATCAGCAACTACGTTTGCTTTACCGGGGTGGTAATGAATTGTACAATCGTAGTCTTTGACCAACTCAAGCCATCTCCACTGCCTCATATTCAATTCCTTCTGTGTGAAAATATATTTCAGACTTGTGTGGTCTGTATAGATTTCACACTTACCTCCATATAGGTAATGCCTCCAAATCTTCAAGGCATGAACTACCGCTGCTAATTCCAAATCATGAGTAGGATAGTTCAGCTCGTGCGGTTTCAACTGTCTCGAAGCATAGGCAACTACCTTGCCCTCTTGCATTAATACACATCCTAAACCTTGTTTGGATGCATCACTGTAGATGACAAATTCTTTCGTCGGATCGGGAATCGTCAATACTGGTGCAGCAGTTAATCTTTGCTTAAGTTCTTGGAAACTCCTTTCGCATTTCTCATTCCATAAGAAAGCTTCCCCCTTTCTAGTCAACTTAGTCATCGGTGCAGCTATCTTCGAAAATCCCTCGATGAATCTCCGATAATAACCGGCTAATCCCAAGAAGCTTCGAACTTCATTCGCATTACTCGGTACTTTCCAATCATTGACTGCCTCAACTTTAATCGGGTCAACCTCAATTCCTTTAGAAGTGACCACATGACCCAAAAATGCAACTCGGTTAAGCCAGAATTCGCACTTGTTGAATTTCGCATATAACTTCTCCTTGCGCAGTATTCCTAATACCGTTCTAAGATGCTGCTCATGTTCAACCTTGGTCTTCGAATATACAAGTATGTCATCAATAAACACAATGACAAAATTATCCAAATAAGGTTGAAATACACGGTTCATGAGGTCCATGAATACCGCTGGAGCATTAGTCAAGCCAAATGGCATCACTATAAATTCATAATGTCCATAACGAGTTCGAAATGAGGTCTTTGGGATATCATCACTCTTAATCCTCAGCTGGTGATATCCGGATCTCAAATCTATCTTCAAAAATACTCCAGACCCTCCAAGTTGATCGAATAGGTCCTCTATTCTAGGAAGTGGGTATTTATTCTTTATCGTGAGTCGATTAAGTTCACGATAGTCAATACACATCCTCAAACTTCCGTCTTTTTTCTTCACGAAGAGCACTGGCGCACCCCACGGCGAAACACTCAGTCGGATAAATCCAGAGTCGAGCAGTTCCTCGAGTTGTACCTTCAGCTCTTGCAATTCCTTAGGTGCCATCCTATAGGGAGCCTTCGATATTGGTGCCGCTCCTGGCACTAGATCAATCGAGAACTCAACTTTACGATTCGGTGGAACTCCAGGCAAGTCTTCGGGAAAAACATCTGGATACTCTTTGACGATAGGTACATCAGCTACCATCTTCTCCGAAGTCGTTTTCCCCATCACGTTCACCAAAAATCCTTGGCAATCACTCTTCTTCAGCATCTTCACAGCTTTCATGGCAGAAATCACCTTCGGGGTACTGCTGTGTCTAACTCCCTCGAATACGGTCTTGACATCAACGGATGGACATAAAGTTACTCTCCTTTCGGAGCATTCAACTACAGCTCTATTCTTGTCCAACCAATCCATACCCAAAATGACATCAAAATCACTAAGTTCCACTATGTGCAAGTTGGCTAAGAAGCTATGATCATTAATCTCTATCTTCACATTGTTAGTTATCGAGTCTACACACACTACTCTTCCCGTAGGCATGCTAACTAACAAAGATCTAGGGGCTTTACTACTTCTATAACCAATCATAGTACAAAGCTTCCTAGAGATGAATGAATGAGACGCACCCGTATCGAACAACACCAAAGCAGGAATATTTGCAACTGATAACATACCTGACATGGTTTGGGGTTCAATCTCTGCTTCAGCCTCGGCCATGCTATACACTAGAGCTCTGCCTCCTGAGCCTTGACCTTGCACATTATTGCCTTGGCCCTTTCCTATCTTCGGACACGCTGGGGCCAAGTGTCCTTCCTCACGGCAATAGTAGCACCGCCTCTGACCAAGCATACATGCACCTTTATGTCCCTTGCCACAAGTAGCACATGTAGGGTTAGTTGACTGGGGTTTCACCCCTGAAGGTCCAGTCTTAACAATATTCTTGTTACCACCTCCTTGATCGTGCCACTTGCGCTTGTTATTTGTTGCAACTGGTGGTGCCCTTGCCTTCTCCACATCTAAACTAGCCGAAATGTCCTCGGCCCTTGAAACGGCTTCATTGTAGCTCAAACGACCATGACCAGCTAAATGGTGGCGAATCCGGTCAGGAAGCCCATCCCGGAATTTCTGAGACTTCATATCATCCGTCTCGACCATGTGGGGATCGAAACGGCACATATGGTTAAATTGGCGCTCATACTTGATGACCGACATTCCACCTTGGGTCAGATCAAGGAACTCCTTCTGCATCTTGATCTTGTATGCTCTTGGGTAGTACTTTTCCATGATCGTCTCCTTAAACCGATCCCAAGTGAATGCGTCTTTCTCGTCTTGGGTCTAGAGCCTCCACACTCCCATCCACCATGTCCGAGCATCTTCCTTAAGCTGGAACACGGCACATGACACCTTCTGAGCGTCGGTGCACACCATGTAGTCAAAAATACTATCTAGACTCATCAACCATTCCTCTATGGCTGCTGGTCCCTCACGACCAAGAAAGACAGGCGGCTTGAAGTGGTTGAACCTCTTAATAACTTGAGCTTGAGCCTGCTCAGGGTTATTAGGCGGTACGATAGTCGCGCCTTGAATCAAGGTGGCCAATCCAGCCAAGAGTTGATCATGTGTGGGTGGGGCATTGCGATTTCCGCGGTTAGCCATGAGTCTGCCAACGAGTTGTAAAACTCATTAGTCATTCTAGGTTTGGCCATTCTAACAGTTCGTACATGCATAAATAATTATGTGAATAAAATGAAATGACATATGGATGAATAATGACTGAAATTTGGTACCTCAGACGGAGTGACGAAGTGGCGAAGCTGAGAGCATATGATACTTTTACATTTTAGCGAGTCTACAGAAAGGTAAAACCCGCTCTGATACCACTATGTAACGCCCCGACTTTCTAGGGTAAATATTGGGGAAAAATAAATAAAAGGTAAACTTTGAGAAAAATAATTTTCTTGAGAATATAAAAATTCTCGCCTACAAAGTCGAGTCGCTACACGGACATAAACATAAATACCTTTAAATAAGGTGACATTACATCATAAATGCGAGGTAAAAATTTGCGGCGGAAGAATAATTCATAATTTATAAATTTCTGATCAACGTTTCCCCAAATAAGTTTTCAAACATTTGACAAAAAGAAATATCATATAATAATTTCATCTTTCATATGCCCTCTCGGCTCGCTCCTTCGTCCATCCGGCTCGGTTCAACCTGCAGGTTCAATAAAGGTGGGGGTGAGCTTCCTTCAGCTCGTGGAAATCACACTGATCACAGTAATATACAATCTCATGGAAAGCATAACATGAATAATCTATCACATTTTTCCTCAACGTAGTTGCATACTCACAATATTCCGTATAGCATGAATCGAGCACGCATACACGAATATTGAGGTTGCGCAGGTGACCCCGCAACAATATCAAACATAAACACAATACCACATAACATGAATCGAGCACGCATGTGGATATTGAGGTTGCGCAGGTGTCCCCGCAACAACATAAAACATAAACACAATACAACATAACATGAATCGAGCACGCATGTGAATATTGAGGTTGCGCAGGTGTCCCCGCAACAACATATATCTTAAGATAGCCTCTTACACGAAAACAGGTTAGCCTGAATTACAACGTGCATATAAATTTTAAACATGAATAGAAGATCACATACACAGTCCAATTAAAGCAATTAAAGTGATAGTGAAAATTCCCACCTGAATAAATGATGATGATGTCTGACTGAAATGAATGTGCTCGACTCACAGCCCTAAGCCTGTAAATCCTTGACAAGGTCTACATATAATAATAATAATAATAATTAAAATCCTTACAACTTATTATTTATATAATAAATAAAAGGATACGAATATCACTATATAATAACTGAAAATAAATCATAATTGCTAATTAATATTTACTGAAGAGTTAACATTATTAATGAGTGAAATTAAAATATTTACGCATAATTTCAGATTAATTATTAATATTAATTGAAAGTCAACATTTTAATATTTCGGTCAAAATAGGACTGGAAGTGAATTTTAAAAGTTGAGTGGGTTCAAATTGGATTAATTATAATGGCTGGGGGCTGAATTGAAAACTGAATAAATAGATTTGGGGTCAAGGTGCAAGACTTGAGAAATCTGGGTCAAAAACGAAAAGTCTAAAATTTCGGAGGTATAAATACTCTGTTCTTGCCCTAATCGGCAGCCGACTCATTCTTCTTCTTCGGCTACACCCTGTCTCTCTCTCTCCTTTTCTCCAAACTCTCCCTGAACAAATCGGCCGGAAGGAAACTCTACACACACAGCGAATCACCCACAAAGGCACTCAAATCGGAGTCCTCCCCCGTCCCTTCTATATCTTCGGCCCTGAAAAAAAAGTTTCGAAACACACACACAGTCCAAACGCGATACACACACCGATAGGAGCTCCTGCACACACCCGCCGTGAGCTGAACGGATCGGCCGATGACGGAAATCGCAGTACTCTGCCACGGTGCGGCTCGGCGCGACGGCAGTTCGTGGCCAAGGTGAGGAAGGTCGGATTCCAATCGGATTTGGAGTTGGCCCGGGTTACTGAAATCGAGTATGTATGTGGGCTTCCGATTTGGGTTCGGCCCTGAGTTCGGTCGGGTTGAAATTGTGGGCTTGGCCCAATTTCGGGATTTAAAGGTTTGGTTCCCGAATTAGAGTTCGGATTTGGAAGATGTTTTGATTGTTGAATTCCGTTAAAATTAAGTTTTAATTTGATTTCTGATTTCGGTTAAAATGGCTTGAGTACAGTTTTTCTGTTTCGGGCCGATGGGGTTGGTTGATGCTTCAGATTTGGCTGGACGCGAAAAAAGATAAGTCCTGATTGATTTTATGTGATTAGTGATGTTTTAAATTTTCTGGGATTTTGATTTGTTTGGTTGAATACTGCATAAATCATTATGAACATAAATCTGAAAATAAGGAATTTGGGTTTGAATAACTCGGGTTTGGTAACTTATGTGTTCAGGTCGATTTATCAAGTTTAAGTTTCTGGATTCTTTGTGAAATTTCTGGATTCGGCTCGGCCCAGATTTACTTTGATTTGTTGTTGTTGTTGTTAGAAAATTTTTCTATAGATACATTATGGATTCATTTCCCAAGTATGATGTTGTTGGTACCGAGAGGTCGTGGTCGGACATGGTGTTAGAAGTTCCGATAATATTGCAGATAAAAGTTTAAGATCGAAGAATACTCGGATTAAAGGCAGAGGAGAAGGACTATGACTTTTACCTCGTAAGATTGAACGGATAATCGGATGCTGCAACACGACTGGAAATCCGACCAGACGACGAATTCGATTGGATAAAATTTCAGATGCGACGCTACTGGGATGTTTGGTCGTACGATGAACCCGATCAGATTCGCGTTCTGTGCTCCCGGTGTTACTTTTCTTCCTTGGCGAAGAATCTTCTTGGCAGAAATTTGTGTATTGTATTTTCTGTTTTTTTTTTGTTTGTTTGCTGATGAACGGCGTTGCGAAAAGAAAGGTGTATTCTGAATGTGACGGCGCTAGGAAGAGGAGAAAAGTGTACTGTGTATTTTTTGCTTAGTATTGTGTATTGTACTGCAGTAGTAGTATATTTATACTGTAGGTTTAGGGTTAGGGTTTAATTAATTTTTTTATGGGCTTAATCTGCACTTTGGGTGAGTGCAATTATGTTTGGGCCAAAGTAGTAATAATAATAATAATGATAATAATAATAATGATAAATAATAATAATAATAATAATAATAATGATAAAAAAATAATAATAACAATGGTAATAATATTAATAACATCGATACTAATAATATTGAGAGTAATATAAATGATGATATAAAAATAATGAAGAATAAAATATTAATATCGTTAATATTAATATTTCTGCCATTATAAATATTATTATTAATAATAATATCTTTAATTATCATACTTGAAAATGATTAATATTAAATGTTCTGAAATTAACTTGAGAAATTGACTCGGGCTAGGATTTGTGATACGTCCAAATAAATATTCATGATCCTTTAAATTAAATTAATTAACATGAAATGCATTATAATATTATTATAAAATAATAATATTGCATTATAAAAATGACGGGTATTACAATCTCCTTCAAAGGTTACAGCACTATCTGCTGTATCGAACCGTCCACACAGCATGCCCAGCTCATCGAAGCCTAGTCACAAGAATGCTGACAGTGACGACGACATCGTGTCTCAAGATGAAATGGCGCTTCTCATGCATAAGTTCAAGATGTTCATCAAGCAATCGGGAAAAACTCCCTACAGGCCCAAACCTGTCCACGAGGTAAGTACCGAAACTTCATCTGGTGATGCTAACCTGTCCTATGATTGTAGGAAACTGGGACATTATGCAAATAAATGTCCTCATCCCAAAGTTCAAAGGTTGGCATGAGCCGAGCAACAGGAGAGGGATGAACGAAGACGTGCTTGGAAAAACAAGCTCAAGGCCCTGATTGGAGAATCAGAAGCCTCCCCCACACCATCCAAATCCGAAGAATGTCTTCAGGTGGTCACTGAAAGTGATTCATCTGACGATGAGTTCGATGATAAAGCATACATGTGCTTTATGGCCAAGGACATTCCGGAAGATGAAGATAGCGACGATGAGGTAAGCTAAACCTCAGCTATTCCAGTAAATGCATCTCATACTTTTGAAAACATGATGAATGAGTTTAAGAATATTCAAAAGGCCCATGAGACATTGAAAAATGAGAATATATAGCTCCAACTGTCTAACCTAGAGCTGAAAGATAAAAATGACTTGCTGAAAATAAATTATGAAAATATGTCTATTGATTGTGAAACCAGCAAAGTCGATTATGAAAAACTGATGGAGAGCAATCATCAACTTGCTCATGAACTAAGTGAGGTTAAAACTCACAATGAGAGCAAGACAAATGATTTTGTTCTACTTCAAGCCAAAATCAAAACTCTCGAAAAACGAGAAGATGAGCTTGAGACCATTCTGAAATCTTTCGAGAAATCGTCCAAAAGAATGGAAGAAATTCTGAGCACTGGGCAACATGCTCATGATAAAAGTGGCTTAAGATACAACTCATCTTCAAACAAAGGGAAAACTAGTATAGTGTTTGTCAGGGGTGTGGAACCCATTCCTGTATCGAAAGAAACTTCAAGTCCTGTGAAGGAACCTGTTGCACAGCGAACAGCAAAGGCTGCCATTCCGCCACCTCAATCATACTCCAGACAGCGGAATCACCAGCCATTCAGACCTGAAAGGCGCACTCAACAGCATGCTCCCCGAGCATATCAACAGCGCCAATAGCCGTTCAGAAGGAAGGCTGTATCCAAATACCAAAGGCCCGCACGGCAGTACTATCAGTACAGCACGCCTAGGTATTGGATATAGGAGCCCCGTTATTCCTCGAGAAAACAAGTGTCCGCACAGTATGAACAACAGCATTGGGAATCCAACTGGAGAGCCAGAAGGCAAGCTGTTAGGCCAAAGAAAATGGCTCCACCTCCAAGACGGCACTCGTATTGGACTAATAATAATAACCCTGAATTTTACATGCATAACAATTATCATGGTTATAGAGACTATGTTTATGCCCCACATAAATACCGCAACATTGTACCGAATGTAACCTACAGTAAATCAATTGCTGTCAGGAAAATTTGGATACCTAAAGGCACTAACATACATGGACCCAAAAATCAAAGGGGACCTAAATCTACCTAATCTCTTTGCATACGGGACATCCTAGATGAGGACACCTGGTACTTTGATAGTGGATGCTCTCGGCACATGACCGGAGATAGAAGTAAGCTATCAGATTTCGTAGAAGGTCGCGATCCAAAAGTGCGCTTCGGTGATAAATCTAAAGGAAGAACAAGAGGGAAAGGAAACCTTCTTGTAGGAAAATTCAAAGTCACTGATGTTGCATATGTTGAAGGCTTACAGTACAATCTACTTAGTATTAGCCAGTTCTGTGATAAACAGTTCTCGGTGAAATTCTATATAGATCGTTATAGAGTCAAGAACATCCTGACCAAAGAAGTTGTACTTACATTAAGCAGATGAGGTAACATGTATATTGCTGACTGGAAGCCTATGAGCTCCTCAATTCGAGGCTTTGTTGCCAAAGTCACTGAAGATATAATCTGGTTATGGCACAAGAGGATGTCTCACGTCAACTTCAAGACGATCCACAAGCTCTCAAGACAGGGAATGGTAAGAGGATTGCCAAACGTGTCATTCAAAAAGGACAGCATCTGCGGACCATGTCAGAAAGGCAAGCAAATCAAGTCCACCCTGAAGAAAAAATCCTACCTTTCAACCCAAAGAGTGTTGGAGATGCTACACATGGATCTCTATGGTCCTGTAGACCCGGTAAGTTTGGGAGGTAAGAAATACTGTCTTGTTGTTGTTGATGATTACTCCAGGTATGCTTGGACAATTTTCCTAAGCAAGAAGAAGGAAACAACATCAAAGTTGCTCGAGCTCCTGAGAAAGCTTCAAAATGAAAAGGCATTGAGTATCGTGTCCATTCGTTCCGACAGAGGTACATAATTTACTAACCGCTCTATAGAGCAATACTGTTCAGAAAATGGGATACATCATGAATACTCAGCTGCCCGTACACCTCAACAAAATGGTGTTGCCGAGCGAAAGAATAGGACGCTGAAAGAAGCAACAAGGACAATGATTGCCGCAAGCAAGTTACCACAGCGTTTCTGGGTTGAAGCAACCAATACAACATGCTACACTCAAAACCGTTGTATCGTCAACAAGCACCACAACAAAACAGCATATGAGGTATGGAACAACAAAACTCCGTCAGTTTCGTATTTTCATATTTTTGGATGCAGGTGCTATGTGTTGAATAATGGGAAGGATCAACATAGAACCTTTGATGAGAAGTTAGATGAAGGAATTTTTGTAGGATATTCCTGTAATACCCGTAATTTCGATTTCCGGTAATTTCTTTTTTTTCGGCGGAAGTCCGTTTGGACAACTCGCTCATGACTTTTTCGTCATTCTGAGAAAGATTAATTCTACACTTTTTGTCATCCGAGTTCTTTTCGGTGTTGTTTTGTTGAGTTCCGTGCTTTTTGGCAACTTTTCCGCACTTGAGTTCGATTCTTGTGAATCTCGTTCGAAACTGCTGTTTCGAGTTTCCTGTAAGTCCGTTTAACTTTGTTAGACGTGTTGTGAACTTCGTTTTGGTTATTCGATCACGTATCGCGATTTTCGGACATTTTGGGCCATTTTTTGTAATTTCCCAAAGTTTGGGGTAATTACTTCCATTGTCGAATTTTGAGCCTTCGGGTGGTCGGAATCATGTGTTCTCTAAGTGCTCGGATTCGTCTTTGCGAGTAATTCGTAACCGTATCATTGATTCATATTCAGGTTCGGGTTTCGAGGTCGTCCGGGCCATCGGAGTTGGTCCCGGCCGAGTCATGGCCGGGCATGTTGGGGCCAGGCCAGCCCTGGTAGCGTAACGTACGTAAGTGTCCAGCAGTTACGGTCGTAAGGCCATTTACGTACATAATCTTTGGCCGGTTACGTACGTAACACTGCCGGCAGACTTCGGGCAGTGACTTGGTTACGTACGTAAGCCATGGCCGGTTACGTACGTAACACTGCCGGTAGTGTCCGACTATATAAGGCCTGGCAGCCCGTTTTTGTTCATTTCTTCACTTTTCTTGCGGCTATGGGACGGGTGCGACGGGAAATAGGGTTCTTGGTCGATTCTACTCAATTCCAAGGCATTTTGGAAGATTCTTGTTGATTATATCATCATCCAATCCGTGATCTTCGTCCGAATCAAGGTATTTTGGCTTGAACCCTTGTTTTTGAAGATTTTGGGGATTTTCCTTTTTATTTCGATTCCAATCCGTTTTTGTCCAATTAATTGTTGTATAAACGTTGTTTTGAACTTGTTCTACGGATTGGATACTCGCATCTTTGGTTCGTTCGACCCGAGGGGTGATTTCTTTGTTCTTGAAGGGTCTTGAACATTTAATGTCCGATTAAATGTCCGAATGAGTTCCCTTTGATAGTTGTTGGGATTTCCGTTGTTTTCGGCCTTGATTATCGTTGTAATCATGTGTTATTGTTCCTTCCGGAGGTTTATAGGTGTTCGAGGATTCCGATGTTGAATCTCGTTGGTGATTGATGATTCGTGTGGTGTTATTCACGTAGTAATTGCGGTGCTATCGCGTTCTTGATAGTGTTCGGGAGTTCGGGGCCGTTCTACTGTATTTCATCCGTCGTCTTGTTGCGATTGTGATTTCGAGGCAAGTACCTTGTCCATATAATTCTTGTTTTATGGATTCGATAATTAGTGATCGTCTAAATGTGGTTGTTTGGTCGTTTGAATTGAACTTTCAAAAGATTCAGTTTAGCCTTGTTAAAGGCTTGCTTTCAAAACGCGTGTGTTTTGTGAATGGTGTGGTTTGAGGATGACTATGTGAACTCTATGGATATATTTGGTGTTGATGTTGCACTTGGTATTTCGTGTGGACGTATATTATTTCATTTTGGTGCGTTATGGTTTGACGTGGTGTTTTGCTCAGTGTTTGATGCCTCTTGGCGAATTGTTTGGATATCCTTGGTGTGATATGTTACTTGTGCTTGATTATTTCGCGGCCAGCTTGGGAGGGTCCGACGGGGCCTCGAGTGGGATTCGTGGCTTCGTCCCGGTCCTAGGTGACGTGTGGTGCTTGAATATTTTGCTAGCTAGCTCGGGAGGGTCCGACGGGGCCTCGAGTGGGATTTGTGGCTTCGTCCCGGTCCTAGGCGATGCGAGTACAGTGTTTTTTGAATGTGTTTGCTCACCTCGGGAGGGTTCGATGAGGCCACGGAGGGAATCCAATGGTTTCGCCCTGGATTCACGAGTGAAACTTCACGGGTGCGTGTGTATTTTATGTCCGTCGAGGACGCGTGACGTGAATTTTAACCTTGTGTATTGTTGTTGGTTTCATTTTTGAAAACAAAACCTTTGGGCTATGACCCCTATTGATTTTTGGCAAGTCAAGGATTCGATAATCCTAAATTGTTTTCTATTAAAACTCTCGATAGCATTTTAAACTGTTTTATAAATTGTTTTCCCTTGATTTGTGACCTTTCGGTTTTAGAATGTTTTACCAAACTCTTGCCTCGGGAAGTACTTTTCGTTACGTTTGGATTTTTGAGGATTCCTGGTTATTTTTATTCGTGGAATGTGAATTGTATGGCTCGTATTTGCACTTTGTTCTTGCACTAGCAAAACAGTGGAGTTTTGCTAACCCCCGAGTATTCGGGGGGTGGATGTCTGTTTTTGCATTCAGGTTTGGGAGCATAACACAGGGTCGACACGAAGGATGATGAAACATGAACGATACTAATCACACGAGGACCCATTTGATGTCATGTTGGTTTAGTTGTATTTTATTTCCACTGCAGTATTCTTTCCCCGTTGTACGAGAGTGTGTTGTATTCGACCCCTGCGTGGGCATGTATTGTAATTGAGTTGTATGTATTTATTGAAAGACCAAATCGGTCTACCGAGTCATTTTAGCCTTAAAGGCGTTGTTAGGTTGTTCGATTTTGTTACCAGCCTGGTAGAACCTTGAGGAAAGGTTCTACGGCGTGTAATATCCCTGAGCGGATTGGGGGTGTTACATAAATGGTATCAGAGCTTAGGTTGTGGAAACCTAGGCTGTAGGGTCAAGTAGGGTCTGTTGAGTTTTGTCTCGTCGGATTTTGTCTGACTGAGTCGTGTCGCGATGCGTCGTCTGAGTTTGTTGGTCGTGATTAGTATCGTGGGCGATCATCATCTTCGTGCGAACTGTGGATGTAAGTCTCCCTTCTTTGTGTTGTGTCTCGTGTGACACGAGCTATTTTTATGATTATTTGTTAAGTGACGGAATCCTCTTATGGATTTTGATTTCGCGTTATGTGGTTATTTGACTCTCATATTTCGTTCATATGAGGAGTAGTGTTGTTGGATTATGCATGTTGAACTGTATTTCTTTTATCCGCTACGTGAGTTCTTTTGTAATGGCTTTCGGTATTTTACCGACTGAGTTTTATTTCGAAAATCGATTCCCTTAACCTAGTTTTTGGCATTATGGCCTTGATCGTTTTGGCGAAATTCTTATGACGGTATTTAGTATTTTGTAAATGGCTTTTGTGAGTTTTTGAAATATTACCGTCGTCGGCCTTTTTGGCATTTTTGTAAATGGTTTTTAGCCTGGTGGGTTCCGGCGCGGGACCCACGGCGCTATAATGTTCCGTGTAATTACCTGAAATTTTAGGGCATTCTAGCCCATTGAATTATTTTCGAAAACCTTGAGTATCTTAGAAATAAATTTCGAGACGTACGTTTAAAATGAATTGTTTTCTCGTGGTACTTCCAAGGTGCCACAATATGTTTTTAAATTTCTTGTACCTCGAGGACCAAAATGTTTTGAGATATTTTCAATGTTTTATAAACACTTTTACTTAGACCCGAAGGTCGAATATTCTGAAAGTTTTTCACTAAAAGAAAGTGTCCTCATTTTTATCAAATGCGAAATGGTTTTCCAAAGTCTCGATAACGATGTTTCACGTTTGTATTTTTTTTTTTAAAGGTGATACTCAAGATCAACCAGTATTTTTCTAAATTATTTTCAAAGGGTGGTTTTCATTTTTTTTAAAACCTATCAATTCCCGTTTGTGTTTGGGAATGTATGTATGATGTTTGCTTTGTCGTTATGATGTTGCTCCCGAGTATGATCGAATTGGTGGCATGAACGTCGAGGCGTTGCCACGCATTTGTTGTACTAGCCCTCTGTGAGAGGTGTGAACTGGTATTTACTAATTGTCGCCTCGTGGTGATTTGCGTGTTGTCGCACGAGTGTGAGCTATTGAAGCTTGGGTTTGTACGTTTGTGTACATGTGTGATTAATTCATGATGTTTGTAATCATGTGTTGGTTATCGTTCGGGCTGTTGAGGTCGCCGAACGATACCGTCGTTGATGTATTGTTTGTGTGTGTATTATTTTACGATGGTAATCGTTGCATATGATATGTGTTATGATTCCTTGTTGTGCTGAGTTGGCATCTCCGCTATGTTGTTTTGCGATGTTATGCCCCATTATATCTAGCATCTGTGTTTTTGGTATGCCGAGCCGAGGTGTTTCAACCGTCATATGCTGGGGCATGCACGTGTAAATTGTCATTCTCGTCAGTAACGCATTTCAAGTGCGGACTTGAGGGACATATAATTCAGTTTTGCGAATTGGCTACCGAGACTTTCGGAGTTCGCGCTTCAGCACAAATATCAGGACCGACTCTGAGAGGCCCATGGGAGATTTTTCTGTCTATTGATTTTTGTGTTGTTACCTTGTTTCCGTTTTTGTGAGTTGCGGGGACGACACTTCTTTTAGAACAGGTCGAATATAATACCCGTATTATTTTTGGCTTCTGCATTTTCTCTTTCTCAAGTCTATCGACTCGCTCGTGTTCGTTGATACTTTCTGAACTTGTTCTGTATTTTGGGTCCATCGTTTGAACGAGCTGTGATCTTGTTTTGGATCGATCTGGTTATCGCTGTGACTTTTCCGAGTTCGGTTCGATTCTTGTGAACTTTGTTTGGAAGTAACATATTTGGTTCTACTAGTTCTTTTATTCGAAGTGGATCGAATTTTGAACTTCTGTATTTTTTTTGGCTCTATCGACTCGTTTATGTTCGTTGACATTTCTGAGCTTGTCCTGCCCCTTGCTTTTGTTGATCGAATGAGTGTGGTATCGTTTCGAAATAACTCGTTTGTTGTTGTGACTTTTCAATTGTTATTCCCTTTCCTGTGGATCTTATGTGAATGTACATCTTGTTGTTTTCACCGGATCATACATTGTCTCGAGTCGAGATGTGAACCTTGGAGTTGTTGTTTGAATTTTATTTCTCTTCGTGATTCGAACATGATTGCTCGATTTTTGTTGTCTCGATCGTTGTGGTTCGATCGTTTGATTGTTCGGTTTTGTTGATCTCGTTTCGTGATCGTTGAACATTCAGACTCCTTCGTAATTCCCTTAAGTTCGGGAATTTAATCTCGTTTTCGATCTTCGAACCCTTGGGCGGTGGAATTCCGTATTTGTTCAGCGATTGGCTCGCGTTTTGATTGATGTACCGTTGGGTTGGTCAATCGTATTGATTTTCGTTCGTTGTGTTTTGTGATTGTTCGGATAATCGACTCGATTGTATTGTCTGTTTGATGACGCTTGTCACTTGTTGATTTTATTATGTCTCTACCGGTGGCGTTGTGTTAGTCGCCGTGGAGCGTATTTTCACGCTGTATGTCTCTTTGCGTTTCTTGCAGCGTTTTGCCGTCGGGCGTGAGTTTTCGGTTTTTGTGTATCTCGTCGAGTTTTCCTGGCAGGGGATATTGCTTCTCCCTACTTATTTTAAGTTTCGGGACGAAACTTCTTTTAAGGAGGGTAGAATGTAATACCCGTAATTTCGATTTCCGGTAATTTCTTTTTTCCGGCGGAAGTCCGTTTTGACGACTCGCTCATGACCGTTTCGTCATTATGAGAATGATTAATTCTACACTTTTTGTCAGCCGAGTTCGTTTCGGTGTTGTTTTGTTGAGTTTCGTGCTTTTTGGCAACTTTTCCGCACTTGAGTTCGATTCTTGCGAATCTCGTTCGAAACTGCTGTTTCGAGTTTCCCGTAAGTCCGTTTAATTTTGTTAGACGTGTTGTGAACTTCGTTTTGGTTATTCCATCACGTATCGCGATTTTCAGACGTTTTGGGCCATTTTTGTAATTTCCCAAAGTTTGGGGTAATTACTTCCATTGTCCAATTTTGAGCCTTCGGGTGGTCGGAATCATGTGTTCTCTTAGTGCTCGGATTCGTATTTGCGAGTACTTCGTAACCGTATCACCGATTCATATTCAGGTTCGGGTTTCGAGGTCGTCCGGGCCATCGGAGTTGGTCCCGGCCGAGTCATGGACGGGCATGTTGGGGCCAGGTCAGCCCTGGCAGCGTAACGTACGTAAGTGTTTGGAAGTTACGGCCATAAGGCCGTTTACATACGTAATCTTTGGCCGGTTACGTACGTAACACTGCCGGCAGACTTCGGGCAGTGACTTGGGTACGTACGTAAGCCATGGCCGGTTACGCACGTAACACTGCCGGTAGTGTCCGGCTATATAAGGCCTGGTAGCCCGTTTTTGTTCATTTCTTCACTTTTCTTGCGGCTATCGGACGGGTGCGATGGGAAATAGGGTTCTTGGTCGATTCTACTCAATTCCAAGGCATTTTCGAAGATTCTTGTTGATTATATCATCATCCAATCCGTGTTCTTCGTCCGAATCAAGGTATTTTGGCTTGAACCCTTGTTTTTGAAGATTTTGGGGGTTTTCCTTTTGATTTCGATTCCAATCCGTTTTTGTCCAATTAATTGTTGTATAAACGTTGTTTTGAACTTGTTCTACGGATTGGATACTCGCATCTTTGGTTCGTTCGACCCGAGGGGTGATTTCTTTGTTCTTGAAGGGTCTTGAACATTTAATGTCCGATTAAATGTCCGAATGAGTTCCCTTTGATAGTTGTTGGGATTTACGTTGTTTTCGGCCTTGATTATCGTTGTAGGTGTTCGAGGCTTATAGGTGTTCGAGGATTCCGATGTTGAATCTCGTTGGTGATTGATCATTCGTGTGGTGTTATTCACGTAGTAATTGCGGTGCTATCGCGTTCTTGATAGTGTTCGGGAGTTCGGGGCTGTTCGACCGTATTTCATCCGTCCTCTTGTTGCGATTGTGATTTCGAGGCAAGTACCTTGTCCATATAATTCTTTTTTTACGGATTCGATTATTAGTGATCGTCTAAATGTGGTTGTTTGGTCGTTTGAATTGAACTTTCAAAAGATTCGGTTTAGCCTTGTTAAAGGCTTGCTTTCAAAACGCGTGTGTTTTGTGAATGGTGTGGTTTGAGGATGACTATGTGAACTCTATGGATATGTTTGGTGTTGATGTTGCACTTGGTATTGCGTGTGGACGTATATTATTATATTTCGGTGCGTTATGGTTTGACGTGGTGTTTTGCTAAGTGTTTGATGCCTCTTTGCGAATTGTTTGGATATCCTTGGTGTGATATGTTACTTGTGCTTGATTATTTAGCGGCCAGCTCGGGAGGGTCCGACGGGGCCTCGAGTGGGATTCGTGGCTTCGTCCCGGTCCTAGGTGACGTGTGGTGCTTGAGTATTTCGCTAGCCAGCTCGGGAGGGTCCAACGGGGCCTCGAGTGGGATTTGTGGCTTCGTCCCGGTCCTAGGCAATGCGAGTACTGTGTTTTGTGAATGTGTTTGCTCACCTCGGGAGGGTTCGATGGAGCCACAGAGGGAATCCAATGGTTTCGCCCTGGATTCACGAGTGAAACTTCATGGGTGCGTGTGTATTTTATGTCCGTCGAGGACGCGTGACGTGAATTTTAACCTTATGTATTGTTGTTGGTTTCATTTGTGAAAACAAAACCTTTGGGCTGTGACCCCTATTGATTTTTGGCAAGTCAAGGATTCGATAATCCTAAATTGTTTTCTATTAAAACTCTCGATGGCATTTTAAACTGTTTTATAAATTGTTTTCCCTTGATTTGTGACCTTTCGATTTTAGAATATTTTACCAAACTCTTGCCTCGGGAAGTACTTTTCGTTACGTTTGGATTTTTGAGGATTCCTGGTTATTGTTATTCGTGAAATGTGAATTGTATGTCTCGTATTTGCACTTTGTTCTTGCACTAGCAAAACAGTGGAGTTTTGCTAACCCCCGAGTATTCGGGGGGTGGATGTCTGTTTTTGCATTCAGGTTTGGGAGCATAACACAGGGTCGGCACGAAGGATGATGAAAGCTAAACGATACTAATCACACGAGGACCCGTTTGATGTCATGTTGGTTTAGTTGTATTTTATTTCTGCTGCAGTATTCTTTCCCCGTTGACGGGAGTGTGTTGTATTCGACCCCTGCGTGGGCATGAATTGTAATTGAGTTGTATGTATTTATTGAAAGACCAAATCGGTCTACCGAGTAATTTTAGCCTTAAAGGCGTTGTTGAGTTGTTCGGTTTTGTTACCAGCCTGGTAGAACCTTGAGGAAAGGTTCTACGGCGTGTAATATCCCTGAGCGGATTGGGGGTGTTACAATTCCTCCGTCAGCAAAGCTTACAGGATCTTCAACAAAAAGAAGCTGACGATCGAGGAATCAGTTCATGTAGTGTTCGACGAACCTCACCATGACCCTACAGGAATAGAAGCTATTACTCAGAACATCCAACAACTTTCCATTTTAGATCCACCAACTCCCATAGAACCTGTTGTTGACCTAGAAATCAACCCCGCAGCTGTAAGAATCGGCGTAGATGAAGCCAACGTTGTACAAGCTGAAGATGTATCTACAGAAACTCTCGATACAGTACGGGACCCTGAATTAGAAACCGACCGAAGATGATTGAGAGATCACCCTCAAGAGCTGATCATTGGAAACATCAATGCTGGTGTTTCTACCCGTAGGAGAAACAGAGTACACAAGGAAATGTACTGTGTGCACAAGAAGAACTAGATACTGAGATATCACCATTCCCTGAATGGAAATTTCAATCCGAGCTTAGAAGACTCAACATGTGCACTATTGTTGTATTCTTAGCCCAGTCTGAACCTGTTTCTACCATAGACGCTCTTAATAACTCTCATTAGATAACAACTATGGAAGAAGAGCTTAACAGTTTCGAAAGAAACAATGTATGGTATCTTGTACCCAGACCTACGCATCAATCGGTTATAGGAACCAAATGGGTATTTATAAACAAGAAGGATCGAAATGGACTAATCATAAGGAACAAATCCAGACTAGTCGCACAAGGCTATAGACAGGAAGAAGGCATAGACTACGATAAAACCTTTGCCCCTGTAGCCAGACTAGAAGCCATTAGGATATTTTTAGCCTTTGCCGCCCATAAGAGCTTCATTGTATAACAAATGGACGTCAAAAGTTCATTCCTAAATGGAGACCTTGTCGAAGAAGTTTATGTTGAACAACCACCAGGGTTTGCCAAAACAGATGGCATCGACCTAGTATACAGGCTGAGGAAAGCACTGTATGGACTTAAGCAAGCCTCTAGAGCATGGTATGAGACGCTATCCCAGTATCTAACCGATAATGGATTTGAGAAAGGTGCTATGGATAAAACCTTGTTCAAAATACAGGAAGGGGATGACCTTCTAATGGCGCAAATTTATGTAGATGATATAATTTTTAGTTCAACTAACCTTGCTTTGTGTCAAAGGTTCTCTCATCTCATGCAAAGTAAATTTGAAATGAGTATGATGGGAGAACTTAGTTATTTCCTAGGTTTGCAGGTAAAGTAGTTTCCTATAGGGATTTTCATTAACCAGGAAAAATACAGCAAGGAGCTTCTCAACAAATTTCGAATGAACACTTCCATTTCATCGTCAACCCCCATGAGCACTTCCGTGCAGATTAGTGCTGATGAAGCTGGAAATCCGATTGACCAATCACTCTACAGGAAGATTATTGGCTCGATCCTGTACCTAACGGCTAGCAGGCCCGATATCCAGTTTGCTGTAGGAGTGTGTGCGAGATATCAAGTTGCACCTAAGGAATCACATTTCAATACAGCTAAACGAATCCTGAAGTATATTAAAGGAACAGTCGATGTAGGACTGTGGTATATCCTAAAGAAGGCGAATTCGATTTAGTTGGATATAGTGACTCAGATCTCGGAGGCTGCAAGCTAGATAGGAAGAGTACAAGTGGAACTTGTCACTTTCTTGGACCTAGACTTGTCTCTTGGTTCAGTAAGAAGCAATTGGCAAACTCACTTTCCACTACCAATCGTAATACTATGTCTTTGGTAGTTCTTGTATGCGGATCCTTTGGATGCAAAGAACGCTTGTCAGATTATGGGATTGAAGCCAAGAAAACGCCAATCATGTGTGATAGCACGAGTGCAATTGAAATCACACACAACCCTGTATTGCACTCGCGCACTAAGCATATCAACATGAAGCATCATTTCATAAGGAATCATGTCGAGAACAAGGATGTTCGGCTCGAAAATGTTCATACAGATATTCAGTTGGCCGACATCTTCACCAAGCCTCTCGACACAGCAAGATTCAACATGCTCAGACAAGAATTGGGATTTCTACAGTCTGACTCCCTGTAAGTATTTACTATTTTTACTCATCAATTGAGGGGGATCCACCATTAATTATCTGTACACTCAGAGCCTTCAAGGCAACACTGTAGGGAACAAAGATATATGAATCATTCTACAGCTGATGTGTGCAATAATTAAGGGGGAATACAGTATGGCCCATGAATACATCATTAATCCAAAAGTTGTATGGAATTAAAACCTATATGTACCTTTTAAGGGGGAACGCTGTATCGTCGCGGATACAGCACATACTATAGGATTTCGATTCAGTATATATATTATATTATAATATTTCATTTTAAAAATATTTTTTGTCCACGTGCCCTGTTTTCACGTCAAACGTCATTTACATTAAATGCCTTACACGACATCTGGACAATTGAATCTCAAAAGCCGCGATATTCTCAAATTGTTTAATGTTTAATACCGCCGTTTCAGGCATCGAGGGTAATAACAAATAGGGATGTCAATTTTACCCGCAGGGTAAAATTACCCGCGGGTAAACGGGTTATAAGGGCGGGTAGTACCCGCAGGTTCGGGTAAAGGGTAGGGTACTGCCCGTACCCGTTATTTTTTATTAGGGTAAGGATAGGGTATGTGATTTATATTTTACCCGATTACCCTACCCGATTGCCCTACCCGATTACCCTAAACATTAAATATATATATATATATATATATGTAATAAAATAATATATTGACTTTTTTAATTTTAATTTTTATTAGTTATAATTTATACCTGATACATTAATAAATTTGAGTTAAATTATATCGAATTTTGATATATATTGACTCATTTATTATATTTTTTTATGTTTTTTTAGAGTTTTTTTTTAGAATAGCATTAAATAAATATAAGCGGGTAACCCGTTTTACCCGCGGGTACCCGTTTACCCACAGGGTAATACCAGTACCCTACCCGCTATAAAAAATAGGGTAATAGGGTAGGGTATGGGTAAGACATTTTATATGAGGGTAGGGTATGGAGAAGGCATACCCGTACCCTACCCTACCCATTGACATCCCTAATAACAAATGTCAGAAGTGGGACCCAATCTTATTTTAAATTTCACTAGATAAGTGTACCAGTTACACTCAGTCCATCGTGACCGTTCATTTCAAACGACGGTTCACATCCCTTAAATCTGACCATTCGTTCTCTGAAAACCCTTCTTCTCCGCCTACTATAAAAGGACTGTAATTGCCATTTGAGACTCTTTACGCTTTCTGCATATCTTAAGAGCACTCAAGCATATCAGCCTACAAGTTTTTCTGTGTTTACTGCATATTCCTCTTAAATCTTTTTCATATTTTCTTGAGATTCATCAATGGCGTCTGCTCAGACCTCTACCACCGCCTTCAAGAAATCTCTGAACTTCATCGATGGACGGATCTTCACCTGATCTGTCGTCATCGTACGCATTCATGCTGAAATTGATGACGTCGATACGATGGAAGTCGTCATCACCAGAATCCGTCAACAAGGCCTCTACCGCCTTGGGAGCCACACCGCAGAGAAATATGACGTTCACCTTGTTGAGGAATTCTACCTCAACGTCGTGGTTCATTTTCTGCCTCTATCCCTAGGAGGACATGTTGCTGACATCACAGCAGTCATTCATAGAGTGGAGATCTGCATCGACCGAGATCTTCTCAAAAACATTTACAGGCTACCCTCTGAAGGCCTGACCATGGAGGAACTTGAGACATTTGGGTCTCAAGAGTTGCTGACTCAATATTATGGCTTGTTCACCGATTTGACAATGGTTGAAGTGGTTCACACCACCTGCCATAAGAAAAACTTTTGCTTACCGTTTGTTTATTTGCATGATTTTTTCTGTCGCATCATTGAAAATCGCACTGGTGCATTTGAGATGTGCAATAATATTAGATTTAGGATGATGGCAGCTATTATGACCTGTGAAAAGGTCAATTGGTGTCAAATTATTCTGAAACGCTTGCAGGAGAAGTGTCCAAACCTGCTACTCAGAAAAAATCATTTGATTTATTCTTAAACCACATTTTGACGAAGTGCAGACTTCCACAATCCGCAGATGTGAAGAAGATAAGTTCCCGGATATTCTTGGGAGGAGTCAAGCCCACTGCCTACAAACAAAGTATTCTGATCGCAGACAGGCCTTTTATCCGGAACCTACCGCTTTCTGAAGATCCAAGGGACGTTTCTCCTAAGTCCCAGAGTGTGGAATCTTCAAGGAAAAGAAAGAGATCTCACAGCAAGACACCTGTTGCTGCTGAGAAGCCGAAAAGGAAGCTAAGGAGGCTTTCTAAAGTTAAATCTACAAAACCCTCAGAGGATGCTTCTACCGTGGCGCAACCCACTGATGAACTATCCCAGGGCCCAACCCCTGTGGAAGAGATGTTCGTTACTGTATCGACAGTAAATCCCGAGCCTTTGGCGACAATGACGGATACGAGGACATTTGCCAACTTGGAAGACTCTAGCGAGTCGACTGTCCCTTTGGAGCCAAATGCTACTTCTCCTATGCGGGATTCCACACCCGTACAGGATCCACCTTCCTTCGGGGTACCATCCCGTGCAAGGAATCCCTCTTCCATACAGGATCCCACACCTGTAGAGGAACAAATCGCTACAGCGGACTCAGACGTTGTACGAAGTCCCTCCCCGGACACTATTATCAATAAAACCCTTCTCTCTGTGCAAATTGAACAGGCCTATGAAAAATTTCTTCAATGGAAGAGCTATAGGCTAGCTCCATACGACACCCTGTTCAACTGGAGCGAGTGGCGCAATGAAGAAAGATTCGTGTTGGAAGTGACGGAATTTCAAGAAGTTGAAGCCGTGATCCAATGGGATAATCTATGCTGCAAAGAGTTGATTGAAAGCCATCTTTTGCAAAAATCAGATGCCAGAAGAAAAGGAAAGGATAAGTCCGAGGAATCTCCCAAAAGTCCAAAATAAGACCACGACTCAAAAGATGACGACGATGCCTTTCAGGTAGGACTGGGAATGATCCGTGAGGAGGCTCACGAAAGAGAAGTCCCTCAAGTTCAACAAAATGATAAAGGACCATCAAGCCACAATGAGCCCCCTTCGCCACAGCAAGGCGAAGAAAATGTTTCGGAACAGGCACCCGAGCCTGCTGTCGTCAAAGAAGAAGAAGAATCACACGCCGTCCAGCAAGAGGAATCAGTCCCTCTACCGGAACAGGCCGATGCTGAGAGACACCAGGAGGAATAAGTCCCTCCTGTACCCATGTCTACAGTCACCTCTTCAAAATAGGAGGATACCGCACCTCCTGCTGCCGAACCCACAATAGCTGATGCCGCCCCACCAACCGTATTGGAATCCGATGACGGTACTACACCTGAGGATGTCCAACTCACTTCACGTCCTAACGTGAATTTGAGAATGTTGAATGGAGTAGAAGACTTTGACAAGCCGGATTCTCCCAGCACTGCAGCTAGGAAAGAGCGATTGCGTGCTCTTGGCCTTCAAACCGTCTTTATCCAGGATGCAGTTAATGCCTTGTATTCAGTAGAAAAAGCTCTAAATTGGATGTACACATCTGCTGTTGAAGAGATGACTGGATTACAGCATGAAGTCTCTTGAGTAGTCGAAGCCTTCACTATCCTGCTAGAAGTCTTCAAGCAAGCCATGGGCAATCTGCAAGAGAAGTAAGAGCAAATACTGAGAGACGGGGAATCTAAAACTCGTGTGTCTGAGGCCAAGACATCATCTGCCTTGATCGAATCCAGTTCTCTGCTTCGAGCCCACGACAAAAGCATTAAAGATATGTCGCAGGTGCTCTCCTCCCTTGTCAAGAGAATGACAAATATTGAGATGAAACAGGATGCCACTCTGGAGATCCTAGGACGTCTTGATGATGCCAAAAAGGGGGAAGAAGCGAGAGAAGCCGTGAGGAGAATAAGGCTCCAGCATGAAAGAGAGTTTAATGCTGCTCAAGACAGCATTACTGCAGAGCTGAATAAATTAGCTCCACCCTCTCAAAGCTACAGAATTTCAGGTTCTCGACCTGAGTTCCATGATCCCAACGTCCCATGGCAAACCATGATCGTAAGGCCTTCTGAAATTCGTCTGCCAACCAACCGCCATCCCACTGCTGAAGAAGTGAAGCAATGGAGGAAAAATGAACTGATGAGATATTTTGCAAAACTCGTCATGGAATCCGCCATCTTCAAAGGATATAAAACATTAGCGGAGGCTGCAGATAAATTAACAAAGCTGTTAGAAGAAGGAAAGCTCCCTCTCCAACAAGAAATGAAGTCCAAGCATAGAAGAGGAGATCGGATCACCCATCCAGAAGACTGGATTCTTGCCTTCGACAGATCATACGATGGTAGAGCAATCTATTTAGATCGAGGCAATGATTCCCTACAGCATTGGTGGCGTGGAATCGAGAATGACCCCGAGAAAAGGCCATGGAGACACTCAGATTATAGGAGTTAAAATCCTTGTATTATTGTTTGTAATTTTTATTTCAAAACAGCAATCCTTGTACTCTATTTTGAATATCAATAAAATGTTTGCCTGTCTTGAAAGATTACAACTCGTAATCTACTGTGTTATTTTGATCACAAAATTTAAATTTAATTTAAATGCTGAAATTAATAACAAGTATAGAAACTTGTTTAAAAATTAAGTTGTACGAACTTGTCTGCGAACAGTTCATAGATTCAGTTGTATGTATCTAAAATACATTGTAAGATTGTGCCTGCGCGCCAATCATAAGCTTAAAGCTGTAAAAACTCTTATCCGTATCGAACTCGCCTGCGAGCAGTTCATAAATTAGACTAAGTTGCTGAAAGCCAGATCATTCGACATAAGACCAAGATATCTGCCCGAAGTCATCAAGAAGGTTATTCGCTTCATGAAGAAGGTTTTGGCATCATCAAGAAGGCTTGAAAGATTTAAGTCTTGGCAAAATTTTCAAAAAGGGGGAAATTGTTGGGATAACTATACCCTGTATCGAAATTGTTGGGATAACAATCCCTATATCGAATAATCGTGATAAGATGTTTTGACAATATGCCAAACTAGCATACAGTAAGCGAACTGTATCAAAAAGATGAAGTGTCAACCTGTATTGAAGACCTCTCGTAGATCCAGCATTCAGTACAGCAAAGAAGTCTCGCAAAGCCAAAGTATGGAAGCTGTCTCGAATATCAATACAGTGATCCTTCCATACAGCTCTCAACAGGACAAAGAAGGAATATTCAGTATTCGCTAGAAGTCAAGTCCCGTTGATAAAGAAGTATTTAAATACTAAAGGATAAAGTATTTAAATACTGTAAGTCAAAAGATCGTCAAACAAGTGCAAAATCCAGATCATGTTTTTATTCAAACACATCATCCCGTTGGAACGGAATCTTGCTCAACGGATTTATCTCAACGGATATATTTTCAGAAGACTATATATATCTACTCAAGGCGTTGAAGATCAGTTACCAATACCAAGGTACAAAAACTTACGAAGTTATTATCATATACATCAGAGCAAAATATAACTCCAAAGCTCGCTGCTATTCAAATATAAGAGATATACAGTGCTCAACCCGTGAACAACACATCATCAGCTAGAAGCTCAGAAAGTCAAAGCTGTTGTTCGTATCTTGTTCTAAACCTTGAACAAACCCAGATCAGCCCTGTGTGGACTGAGTAATCTTTGCTTCTCCTGAACTGTGTGTGAAGGATTTGCATCGAAGAAGACGAAGCTTCAGAACTGTGAGTGAAGAAGCCAGTCAAGTGTTAGCTCAAACCAATATGTGTGAACGGTTGAAAGCTAAGATCTTTATATCAATCTGTGTGAACGATATATTGATTATGTGTTGTTATAATTACGTAGTTGTGTACGCAGTAATTATAATAAACTTTTTACTCCTGTGTGGAGGACCAGTAGACGTAGAGGGGTTTACCTCGAACCACTTTAAATACTGTGTTATTTACCTTCTGCCTTTATTGTTTTTAATTAACTGTGATTATTTAAGTATACACTGCACATCGAGTTGCTGTATCCACAACAACCTACTGTATTTAAGACTTCCGCTATGCACTCAGATTTAAAACAGTACAGCTTGTTGTTCAAAACACCTTCCAAGCTGTATCCAGTATACTTAGTGGCCAACAATTTCGATTCGTCATCGACTCTCCAATAGTGTATACCGTGTGACTGAATCAAGTATGAGTCGTGTTCGAGTATACTGGTCCCACCAATATACTTATAACTATGCTATCAAGACATGCACACGTCCTAGCATCAGTTATACAAGTCTTACTCAAAACTTAATGCCCAATTAAGTTTATCGACTTGCGAACAATTTACGTAAATAAACTTTAAACACTTCCAGTGCATTTTCTCTTATCCGATAACGAGAATGGAATGTTCGCTCTTATTTACATGGACTTCACTTCAATGTTTACCAAATCAAGAATGCATTTGAAATACAATAAACAGTGAATGAATCATATTGCCTTTGATTGATAATTCCATAATCACAAGTACAATACCCCTTCTCTCTCATCCCCTGAGTGTCATTCGAGGGCATATTCCTAACAACATCCACCGTGAGGGAATTGAATCTTTTTGCATTCGAGTCTCAATGAAGTTGTTAGAATTTGGTGCGGCATCCTATCTCACTTGGGTCATGATCACTTGTTTTTTCTTGATATTGATTTTGCCATGAATTTTTCAGCATACGAATATTATTACTCGGGTATAAGATTTGCTTGAGGGCGTGCAAAAGATAAGTCTGGGAGAATTTGTTTGATATATTTTTAGTAATATTTTTATTACTATTTTATGTATATATTTGTGTGTTTTGTGCGATAATTTATAACTCTTACCATATATTTATATTATTTCATTTTGTTAGAATTTTCTATTTCCGTCATTCTTGGATAATTAATTAGAATTAACTTATATCTGCAGGTTAACCAACCGGTACAAGACAGATCAATTGGTTTAAGGGCGATATTTTTCCAAAATTCAATTGTAGTGATGACTAACCTCATTTTATCCATCTCGTCGAGATGATTATATTAAAAAAATTCATCCGAATCCGAATTTGTATGAAGAAATTATGACAGTTCTAAGGACAATTAAATAGACGGACCATATTGCGTCATGTGTCAACACACGTTTGGACCGGAAATTCAACTCTCCGTTGACGTCATCCATGACATCAGCATCCCCTTGGCAGTCATGCATGATTGAGTAGTGGGATTTAAAATTTTTAAAAATTATTATTTTATTAATTTTGAAGTATTATAAATAGGGGAGAAAGGTGAAGTGTCTTGGGAGGAGAGAAAATAGAGAGAAATAAAAATATTGTGTAATAAAATTATATTTGAGTAATAATATTATGAAATATTTATTTATTTGTGTTGTTATTATATGTAATATCCGCCATTTTCATAATATAATATTATATTATTAATAATGAATTTTCATTTCATTTAATCTCATTTAGAGGATCATGAATATTTATTTCGACGTATCACAAGTTCTAGCCCGAGTCAATTTTATCAATTTAATTTCAGAAACTTCTAATATTAGACATTGTCACTAATATTATAATTATTAATGGTATTATCATTAATAATAATAATATTTATAAGAGAGAACAATATTAATATTAACAGTATTAATATTTACATCATCATTATAAATGTTATTCTCGATATTATTATTCTTATCAATATCGGTATTATTAATATCATTACTACTTAATACTTATTATTATACCATTATTATTATTATACCAATCATACTTAACCTTGATTTTTAATTTAATTAACTATGATTAAATTTAATTAACCATAATTAAGAAATCCCTGTCAGTCGATGAACCATCGCAATCCTCACTTCATCAAAACCTCTTGATATATATCCTAATATACAGTCTTAATTCAACTAAAACACTTAAAAACCTATACATATAAATATATTTTCCATCCCAACAATCTACAAGGGTGTCAGCATATATAGGGGGGGGAATCTGCCTACAACTTTCATCACGACTGAAACAAAAAAAAAAAGAAAAGAACAAAAACACCGGGAAGTATTTAACGCGACCATCATCAACAAATCTACAGACCTCCTAGCATTCTCTTCTGCAAACTAAGGAGCACAGAGCACGGATCCGATTGGGTTCATCATTCGGTCAAACATTCCAGTAGCGTTACATCCGATTTCCGTTCAATCTTGCGAGTTAAAACTCATAATCCTTCTTCTCCTGCCTTTATTCCGAGTATTATTCGAACTTAAACTTTTGTCTGCAATTTTATCGGAACCTCTAACGCTATGTCCGACCACAAACCCTCGGTACCAACAACATCATATTTGGGGACGGAATCCTTCTAAAAGCTAAAACAATAATCAATATACACTAGATAATAACTCAAAAATACAAATAATGTGACCTCCCTAACCAAAAACCCAATTACACAACCCCGACCATGAAGTTGATATTCAAAGTTTCAGTCCTGGGCCGATCCTGAACACAAATTCAAGAAACAGAAACCCTCGGCCGAAACTTGCAAGAAATAACCTAGAACCAGAAATCAAAAACCTGACCGTTTTATCAGCCAACCCAGAACATAGAAGCCAAACTCCCAATTTCAAGTCCCATTCTGAATCTGACTAGAACTGCAAATCAGAAATCCAAGAGCAAAAAACCCGAATGATTCGAGCCAAATACCAAATCAAAATCAACAAAACCAAAACTGAATCAGACCTTCCTCACCTTGGTCGTGTAATATCCGGGGGTAATTTGTTTTTTTGTGTTACTATTGAGTTGTACGTATTCATTTGGAATTGTACAAGTGTTGTTGTTTTGGACCAATACAATGTATATTGTATTGGGATATTTCGGGATTGAAATATTTATACTTGTCGTCGGTTTGGTTTCGTCATTTGGATGTTGCTTGGAGAGTTTGGATTTTTGGCTAAGTATACTAGACTTGTTAACGTACGTAAAGTGTGGTTCTTTACGTACGTTAAGGTCTTCGTATTGTTGGTCAGGCGGTTCTGGACTAGCTTTACGTACGCTAAGTTTAGAATATAGCGTACGTCATTCCCCTTACGTATGTTATGCCTTTTGTATAGAGTACGTAACACGTTTGTCAGATTATATAACTTGGTTTCTTCTTTCATTTCTTCACGAACCAAAATTATTTTTCTCTCCCTAGAATCGTCCTTCTGGACTTATTCTTGATATTTAGCCCCTTCCATCTTGTTTTTGATCATCATAACTTCATTTAGTGCTTTGGTGAATTGGATGACGATATTATGTTGTGTAACGTATGCAGGATTGCGATAATCCCATTTTTCACATTTCGAACTGTCTTGGTCAAATAATTTATCTCGGGAAGCGTGTTCATGATTATTATATTCTTGGAGTATGTTGTGTATAGCTTGTATTCGTATTTTATACTTGCACTAGAAAAATAGTGGAGTTTTGCTAACCACCGAATATTCGGGGGTGGATGTTTGTATTGCGTCCACGTACTTGCAGGTTGCTGGGGAGCGAATCACAGGATCGGTACGAAGGGTGATGGAAGACGACGATACTAATCACATAAAGACCAATCGTAGAGTATTTTGGATGGTCTTGTTGGTTATTTCTTTGATGTGTTATTATCCCGATATATGGGAGCGTTACTGTATTCCAGCCCCTGCGTGGGTATGAGTTCTGGGAAAGAATCTTGTATGTAATGATGTGTGTGTTGTGATAAAAGACTAAATCGGTATAATGGTCCTTTATGTAGCCATGTCGGCATGTGAAGTGATGCATTCTTTTGTATTTAGCCTGGTAGATCCTCACGGAGAGGGTCCGCGGTGCTGTAATATTCCCGAGAGGTTTGGGGGTGTTACAGAATATGGTATCGGAGCTTAGGTTGCAAAAACCTAGGCTGTTGGGTCGAGTTGTGTGTTGTCGGGTCTTGTCTTGTATTGTCTTATCAGGTTTTGTCTGACTAAGTCGTGTTGTGACGCGTCGTCTGAGTTGTCGGTCGTGATTAGTATCGAGGTGCAACCATCATCTTCGTGCGATCAGTGGATGTAAGTCTCCCTACTTTGTTGTGTCTCGTGTTATAGGAGCTTGTGTGATTCTGTGTTATTATGTGGAGTTTAAACGTGCCTCGATAATACGTACTCCATACTTGTTTGATTCTCGTATTGTGCTGGAATGAAGAGTAGTACCGGTATGTATGTATATATGTATATATATACATACATCTTTGTGTGAGATCGTTTTTACAGGAGTAATGTTTTGGATTGGTTACTCAATGAAAGTTTATCAATGTGGTATTTTAAACTTCAAATGTTTTGGGAAGTCACGTAAATTTTATTTAAAAACATCCTTCGAGGAGGGAAAAAGGTTTGATTTTCGTATGATGACCTCGAGACCAAAAATTTTGAGAATTCAAACTACATATATTTTATTTTCATCTTACATTGAAAATTTTCAAAATTTGATTTTTAAATACTCAAATGAGGTCTATCAAAAGTTTACTTGAGACGTGACTTTCGCTTTCACCTTCTCGGTTTCATGAATTTCGGTTAAAAGGTATGTAGTGAGGATGTTATTATTTTGGTTATAATGCTCAGAGTTGTGATTAAGGTAATGGTGTGAACGCTGAGTCGTTCGGTGTGCTCTCGTCGAGATAGTTCTCTCGATCGAGAAGTGGAGACTCGGTTCGGAATGTTATTTAACCTCTAATGGTTATTTGTGCAATGTCATAATCATGCGAACTATTAGCGTTTGGATTCGTATGTTGTTGTTTATTTGTAACCTTCAACTTTTGGTATTATCTGGTATATATTCATGAATGTGTTGCTGGATTAGAATAGTTAGCGCACGGCAAGTGTGGGACTAGCGTGCGCTAACGTGGCATGGCTAGCGCAGGGGAAGTCTCTGTAGGAGCACACACTAATCAACATGGGCAGAAGATCGGGAATTACATTCTAGCCGTAGGTCTAATTTTTGCGATTGTTAGGCTGAACGTTTGTGACCGTATTCAATGTGTGTTGTCCACGGATAACAATTCTTGTGTGTGATTATGTGTATTTTGAAATGTGTTCTTATCCGCTGCGTGTGTATATTTCAAAATGACTTTTCGGTATTTTTGCCAAACTGTGTCTATTTTGAAATGACCTTTCGGGTATCTCGTAAACTTGGGTTATATCGTTAACCCTTTTTCCTAACTCTTGTGTCGGTACGTTTAAGGGGTGGCTTAACGTACATTTTGAAACTATTGAGTTTTGGCGTCTTCGCCTTGTAATTTCAAATGGTATTTTTATGACGGTATTTGGTATTTGGAAAATGACTTTTGGTGAGTATGTGGAAAGTATTACCGTCGTCGGTCTTTTTGGCATTTTTGAACGTTTTTTAAAATGATTTTTAACTTGGTGGGTTCCGGCGCGGGACCATACAGAAGGTGGTTTTGATATAACGAATGACTTTAATTTCATTGCAATTATAGTTCATATGGCAATGATATTTTAAATGTAAATTGTCGGGATAATAGTTTGTATATTTTGCTCTAGTTTGAAGTAAATCATAATGTATATATCATTTAATTGTGTTTGATTGAAGACGTAGATGTGAATATCTTTGGTATGTGTTATGATCTTTCATTGCGATTGGTTGTTGCTTGTTAGTATGCCGAGTGGCAGAGGTCGTGGTCATAACCGTGGTGCCGATGACCACATGGATCAGATGCGGAATCGAGGGAATGTTGCTAGGAATGATATTGGTATTGGTGTTGCTACTATAGTGCAACAAGTAGCAACACAGACGAGTCATTTTACCCAGGCGGTTCAACGCAACACTGACGCGACTCAGAACGTTGGTGTAAATCAATGGCTTCGGGAAGTAATTCGTATGAATACGCCCTCGATTCTCCGGTGTTGCGGATGCGTTGTCTGGGATGGTTGGATTTTCCAGTTGGGAAAGATATTACCTATTGCTCAGTACCTTCTTGACAAAGATGCCGCTAATTGGTGGGAAGTTGTTAAACCTCGTGATCGTGATGTCACGTGGGCGGAGTTCCAGCCATTTATGGAAGCTGAGTTCTGTTCGAAACCGATTAGAGAGCATAGGATTCATGAATTCTATTTGGCAGAACCGTAAGATATATCGGTGTCGCAGGCTATCATCGACTATAGCATTGAACTCAGTTATGTGCGAGATCGGGTGAGGACCGAAGAAGAGAGGATCCTTTACTTTGACAGACTGATGAAGCCGGAGTTTCGCTTGTATATGTCGGGATTCGCTTGCACTTCGTTGAGGGACTATCAAGATCGAGCCTTAGCCCGTAAACTAGCTTCATTATCGTCGGAGCGTGTGCCCGAGTGAAAAAAGCAGAGGAAGTCCGATGACCTTGTGGACAGTGCAGGATTTAGTGTTTCTAGTTTGCAACGTCGTAGTCTTTCTGCTGTGAAGCTCCATCGCTCGATACGCGGGAGAGTTACAAGTCGTCTGCTTTGACTCCTGGTAAATCCAGGAGGTGTTTTAACTGCAACGTGTCGGGACATGTTCGTGCACATTGTCCTTCTCCGCCAGTAATGTGTTACAAGTGCGGGCTCGAGAGACACCGAGTTCAGTTTTGCGAGTTGGTCACCGAGCCTTCCGAGGCACGGACTTGAGTAATGATATCAGGACCGACTCCGATGAGGCCCTGAGGTGCGTGGTCTATCAGTTGTATGTTATGTTATTTCCTTACTTTGTTGTTTGGAATTTCGGAGATAAACTTCTTTTATTCGAAGTGGATCGAGTTTTGAACTTCTGTATTTTCGACTCTGTCGAGTCGTTTATGTTCATTGACATTTTCTAAACTTGTCCTGTCCCTTGATTTTGCTGATCGAACGAGTGTGGTTTTGTTTCGGAATAACCCGTTTGTCGTTGTGACTTTTCAATTTCTATTCCATTTCCTGTGGATCTTATGTGAATGCACATCTTGTTATTTTCACTGGATCATATATTGTCTCGAGTCGAGATGTGAACTTTGGGGTTGTTGTTTGAGTTTTATTGTTCTCCATGATTCGAACATGATTGTTCGATTGTTGTTGTCTCGACCATTGTGGTTCGATCACTTGATTGTTCGGCTTTTGTTGATCTCGTTTCGTGATTGTTGAGCGTTCAAACTCCTTCGTAATTTCCTTAAGTTTGGGAAATTAGTCTCGTTTTCGATCTTCCAACCCTTGGGCTGTGTAATTTCATATTTTTTCAGCGATTAGCTCGCGTTTTGATTGATGTACTGTTGGGTTGGTCAATCGTATTGATTTTCGTTCGTTGTGTTTTGTTATTGTTCTGGTGTAGCGATTTGGATGGTAGCAGTTGCGTGCTGCATGTGAGTCGCAGAGGGTTGTCAGCAACGGATATTGTGTGCTATCTGAGTTTGTTTTGGGTTGTTTGTTCTATGTTTCAAGTTTCGAGGACGAAACTTCTTTTAAGAGGGGTATAATGTAATAGCTGAGATCTTCATTCCGGTTTCGTTGAATTTTCTTCGGTCGAACGGACTATTGTCGTTCGCATCTTTGGAATCGCATGCTTGTACTGTGGTACGTTGAGTCTCGTAGCCTGTTCGTTATTGTTTTGGATCATAGTCGGTGCATTCGCATGATCGAGACGTCGTCGAGTATCGAGTCAGATGGTCGGGTGTGGCCTGGGTCGCGTTATGGCCGTAAGGCCTGGCCGATTACGGTTGTAAGACTTCTGAACACCTGGGCCTGGGACACTCGGTTACGGCCGTAAGGTCTATCTGGTTACGGCCGTAAGGCTTGTTACGGTCGCTAGGTGCTGGCCGGTTACGGCCATAATGATTTGGCAGATTCGTTTAGTGGTCTGGGATGCTCGGTTACGGACGTAAGGCTATGCCGATTACGGCCGTAAGGTGTGATCGTTGCGTACGAAAGTTTTCATCCATTGCGTACGCTAACGCGCGTTGACCGAGATACGGCCGTAAGGCACTGCCGGTTACGGCCCTAACCATGTCGGCCACATATAGGCCTGGGCTTTGGCCAGACCTTATTTTTCACCCTCTTCCTCGTTTTTGTGGCGGCTGGCGACGGGAGACTCGGGAGCTCGAGTTCTTGGCCAGTTCTAGTTAATTCCAATGCATTTTGGAAGATTCTTGTTGATTATATCATCATCCAATCCGTGTTCTTCATCGAATCAAGGTATTACCTTACTTAGAACCCTTGTTGTGTATATTGTTGAGGGTTTCTTCGTGATTCATTGATTTTATCCGAGATTGATGAATTGGTTATGGTATTCTTGTTTTCTTGGCCATTATATTCGGATTTTGTAACTCGTTTATCGATTTTTACCAACCCGGAACTTGATTTCCGATTTCCTTGAAGAACCCTCGGATCCTTGTTGTTTTTCGGGTTGATTCGGATGCCGTTTAGCGTTATTGATTCGTGGTGATATTATTTTTGTAGTTTCCATGTAGTTGCGGGTTTTTGGTCGATCTTGGAAGTTTGAGGGCTACCCGGCCGTGTCCGTTCATTGTTCCATTGCTCGTGGTATTGAGGCAAGTATCTTGCCCATACGTTTCATGTTTCGTAGGCATAATTTTTGGTAAATGATTTTATGCAAAATCCGAATGTTTAATGAATGTTAAAAAGGATAAGTATGTTCTCGATAAATGTTGTCTTTCAACGATAACTCGTTTGCTTCATGAATAAGTGTGTTTTTGGAATATGTGTGTTAGTTTTGTTTGTTGAAAGACGTTATGATCACATTTAGGAATATAATAAAGCGTAATCATTTACCAAAGATTATGTATTGTTATGTGTGCTTGTTCGGAGAATATGTGACGGGTGATATTGGTTGTTACTCCTTTGAAAGGAGGTCGTGATGTTTAGTGTTGCTTGGCTTGATGTTTTGATTATTGTTATGTGATCGTTGAAAGTGACGTGCCTCCGGGTAAGATTGATGAATCTCTGGGATCCATACTTGCTAGTATGGGTCGGGCGTGACCGTAGGGTTATCCAATCTGGGTATGTCTTCTGGGGACTCCGAGGTTCGGGGCTTGCTAGCACGATGCCGGGATAACTTGTAGGGTTATCTAATCCGGGTATGTCTTGCGGGGACTCCGAGGTTCGTGGCTTTTTAGCGCGATGCCGGGATAACTTATGTTTGTGGTTTGGTAGTGGTTCTGTGACTGTTGTCACTAGGGGTGAGCATGGGTCGGTTTTAGGCTAAAACCGAACCCAAACCGACAAGCTTCGGTTTCCAAAAAATCAAACCCAAACCGAAACCAACCCAATGGGTTCGGTTTCTCGGTTTTTCGGTTTTTTACGGGTCGGTTTCGGGTTTAAACCCAACCAACCCGATTTTTGTCCATTCTTCAAAAAAACTTAAAATGTGTATTGGATGGGAATCGAAATTGGGACCAATGCACGGAATACCAGCGTCCTAACCACCAGACCAGGACACTATTTTTGTCTATTCTACATAATGCATATATACATATAAAATTTACGAAATACATATATATTAAATGATATCGGTTCGGTTCAGTTTTAATGGTTCGGTATCTAGTGTATAAACCGAAACCGAAACCGACTTTTCGGTTTTTAAAAATTCTAAACCCAAACCGATGGTTTTGATTTGGTTTCGGTTTTTTGGTTTCGGTTTCGTCGGTTTTTTTCGGTTTCTCGGTTTCTCGGTTCGGTTTTGCTCACCCCTAGTTGTCACGAGGACATGTGATTTAGTATGGTTTCCTATTGGGTTATTCACTTGGGTATATTCTGCGGGAGCATCTCAGGTTCGTGGCCTCTTAACACGGGACGTGGATAATCCTTAGGAATATGTGTTTTATGATTTGGGTCGTGGACCCTGTGTTTTATGATTTGGGTCGTGGACCCTATGTTTCGTGATTTGGGTCTTGGATGTAACACCCCCAAGATATTCGAGGAGAATTACAGCGCCGTGGACCCCTACATGGGACCCACCAGGCTAACACAAGAAAACACCACTCGACTAACCGCCTCGGTTAGCAAGGAAACAATTGTTAACAATAAGAACATAAAACAACACGTCCGGTACAACCGGCATAAATAACATCAACCGACAAATACAGTAACTCCAACGAATACCAATCACAATCTGAAAGGAAAAGCCTAAGTACTCGCGAGTACAATCTATAAGTTTACAATTTGGAAAACATCCACATCAAAAGAGACAGTAAGAAATAACAAGACTCGATTTCACATGTCAACAACCTTGGCCGACATCCTCGTACCATCCCAGCGCCCGCTCGTCTGGCTAAACATAACCTGAAATCCATAACGAGAATTTCCCCGACAACGGGTCCCCAGAGGGGTTAGCAATTACGCTAGTACAAGTAATCAAGGCAAACCAATCGCTTACACATTTCATAGTACATGCACCAATATCATTTCGAAAACCAAAACAAGACATGTCTTTTCCGGAAAAATAAACAGTCAAACAATTAGCCTTGAGAACAGGGCGGCAGCATACATTCTCACTCGGGGCCTCACAGGGACCCTAACGAGTTGGCTACAATTACAGAAAAACAAAACCACGCACACGCTAAGCCGTGAGAACAGGGCGGCAGCATACATTCTCACTCGAGGCCTTGCAAGGACCCTAACGAGTTGGCTAGCGGTACGAAACTCGTGAAATCCAGGGCGGCAGCATAGATTTCCCTCCTTGACCCCGTCGGGCCAACACGAGGTGAGTTACAAACAAGTAATATACATCACCATTTCATGTTAAGCTTAAAGGTTTCCAAAAATACTTGCCTTGAATTATTGACGACGCAACGAACGGAAAGGAAAGTCACCGATGAACGCTAGGAACCAACGAGACCGAACCTAACGATTCGAAGAATACAATCACAACCACTTCTAAACGATTATGGAAATGGAATACTCCCGGAAACCCGCCTACGATTCATGTATATTCGTATATAAACAACAACGAGGGTGGACCACAACCGAACCCTCTCGATTCCGTAAAAATCACGAAATATACCATGAATCCGTAGGGAAACTAAGAATACCAACAAGAATAATCATATTCATCATGAATCCATTAACGAAACGGAAAGAATCGGACAAAACCCCAAAATCCCCAATTATCCAAAAAGGTAGGGTTTCAAGAGATATTACCTTGAGTGATTCAAGTATTTAGATTCGTAGAACACGCGTTGGATTGATTGTCCGGGCTTCACAACCGAATAAGAATGATGAAAATCAACCCTCCAAATGATAATGATGAGAAGCTCTCCTCCTCTCTTACTCTCTCTCGCGTCTAAGGAAAAAGAAGGAGGAAATGAGCTGTTCACGCTCAAAACGACACATTTATAGTGTAACACAGCAGAACCTATCGGCCAGCCTATCGGCCGATAGGCCCAACCGATACCCATACGGAATGCCGGCAGTAGAGTCTATCGACCTCCCCTATCGGCCGAAAGGCTCCTGGAAGTTCGAATGTGAAGAAATTTACCTATCGGCCAGCCTATCGGCCGAAAGGCTCCTGGAAGTGCTCGGCCAAAAACTGAAACGACCATAACTCTCTCGTCCGGACTCCGATTGACTCACCGTTTGAACCATTGGAAAGCTAACTCGATGTTCTATAATATTGCAAAGATTTATAATTTTTGGAGTTACCAAAAATTAATGGTGATCTAACAAAGACGAACTCATACTTAGAAAAGTCGTTTAGTAATCCTGAATTCAACAAAACGACACCGAAACCCGAACCTGAATACGAACAGAAGATACGGTTACGAAGTACTCACAAAGACGAATCTAAGAGCTAGTAGGACACACAATTCCGACCACCCGAAGGCTCGAAATTCGACAACGGAAGGTAATTACCCCAAACTTTGGGAAATTACGAAAATGGCCCAAATGCCCGAAAATCACCATACGTCAACGAATAATCAAACCGAAGTTCACGACACGTCTAACAAAGTTAAACGGACTTGCGGAAACTCAAAGCAGCGCTTGACGAGATTCGCAAGAATCGAACTCAAGTGCGGAAAAGTCGCTAAAAGCTCGAACTCGACAAAACAACACCGAAACGAACTCGGATGACAAAAGTGCGAATTAATCATTCTCGAGAATGACGAACGGTCATGAGCGAGCCGTCAAACGGACTCGGCGAAAAAGAAATTCACCAAAAATCGAAAATTGCGGATATTACATTCTACCCTCCTTAAAAGAAGTTTCGTCCGAAACTTAAAATAAGTAGGAGAAGCAATATCCCTTGCCAGAAAACTCGACGAGATACACAAAACCGAAAACTCGCGCCCGACGGCGAAACACTGCAAGGAACGCAAAGAGACATACGTCGAGAAAATACGCTCTAGGGCGACTAACGCAACGTCACCGGTAGAGACATAATAAAATCAACGAGTGACAAGCGTCATCAAATAGACAATACAATCGAGTCGATTATCCGAACAATCACAAAACTCAACGAACGAAAATCAATATGATTGACCAACCCAACGGTTCACCAATCAAATGCGAGCCAAACGCTGAATAAATACGGAATTCCACCGCCCAAGGGTTGGAAGATCGAAAACGAGACTAATTTCCCAAACTTAAGGAAATTACGAAAAAGCCTGAACGCTCAACAATCACGAAACGAGAACAAAAACCGAACAAACAAACGATTGAGACAACAAAAATCGAACAATCATGTCCGAAACACGTAGGATAATAAAATTCAAACCATAACTCCCAGGATGACCTGGTGAGAACAGCAAGACGTGCATTCCCACAATATCCACAGGAAAGGGAATAGCGATTGAAAAGCCACAACGACGAACGAGTTATTCCAAAACAATACCACCCTCGTCCGATTAACAAAAGCAAGGGATATGGAAAGTTCAGAAATGTTAACGAGCATAAACGAGTTGACAGAGTCGAAAATACAGAAGTTCCAAATCCGATCCACTTCGAATAAAAGAACTAGTAGGACCAAAAGATGTTACTTCCGAACAAGGTTCACAAGAATCGAATCGAACTCGGTAAAGTCACAGCGATAACCAGATCGACCCAAAACAAGATCACAGCTCGTTCGAATGATGAACCCGAAATACAAAACAAGTTCAGACAGTATCAACGAACACGAGCGAATCGATAGACTGGAGAAAGAGAAAATATAGAAGTCAAAATAGTACGGCTAGTACCTTTGACTTCGCCCCCGAAACTCACCACAACGGAACCAAGGTAACAATACAACAAGCAACCGACACAATGTGGAACAATCACCGATGCACACAATCATACCAACCCGATCTCTAACAGCCCGCATATATGCGATAACGCATAAACCGCTACGAGGCGACAACATCCAATACCAATCTCACACCCCTCGCAGAGGCTACCACGACAACTGTGTGGCGAACGACTCAACGCTCACACCACCAATTCAACAACAGCTCGGGGGTTAATACCCTAACGAGAGCACGGACATCACACATATATTCCCGGACCACAAATAGGAATGATAGGTTTTGAAAACGAAAACCATCTTTTGAAAATAACTTGCAAGCACCAGTTGATCTTGAGTATCATATATCAAAAAAAAAAAAAAAAAAAAAAAAATAGTACAAACGTCGTCATCGAGACTAAAAAAAAATCATCTTGCGTTTGAAAAAAAAAGAAATGAAGACACCTTTCGTTAAATTAAAACTTTTCAGCTGTTTTCGACCTTCGGGTCTAAGCGAATGCGTTTCTAAATCATTAGAAATATCTCAAAATATTTTGATCCTCAAAGTAGGATAATTTTGAAACATAGCGTGGCACTAGTAGGCATCTTGAGAGCACTGTGAGAAAATAATTCATTTTAAAAGTACGTCTCGAGGTTTATTTTCTAAGATACTCAAGGTTTTTCAGAAGTACAATAGGCCAAAATGCACAAAATCCGCACGTATCAACATTCACTTAAACACGTCATATCACACGCATTAAATCGCTCAAAATTACGACAATGATATACAATCCTCAGGATATGTTTAACAACATCGTTAAAACAACAATCAGTTTATCCGTTTGAAAGAACTCACGCAGCGGATAAAATACGGTACGAAAATACATCAGCAGTGACGACACTCCTCGTATAAACCAAATACGAGAGTCTAGTAAACACATATCGTGAAATCAAAATCCACAGAAGGATTCCATCATTTAACGACTAATCATACAAATAACTCGTGTCACACGAGGCACAACACAAGGAAGGGAGTTTAACATCCATAGGTCGCACGTAAGTGACGACCACCCCTCGATACTAATCACGACCAATGATCTCAAACGACGCGTCGCGATGCGACTAAGTCAGACAAAAATCCGTTAAGACAAAACTCGACAAACACAACATGATTCGACAGCCTAGGTTTCCCCAGGCTAATCTGATTTTTAAAATCGTATACTCTAGTCATTCGAAAATAAAACCGGTAAGTTAAAAATCGTTTTCAAGACCCTTTTAAACACGACAAGGGCTTAACAATGGTAGCATTTTATAAAATGTCCTAAAACACTTTTAAACATGACCTTTAAATACGACACAAGGTTTTATTTGAAAATACAAGGCTGGCTCGCCCAAATTCATGTCACTTTCAAAAACCCACAATACGATCAAGTCTAAGAAATTTTCAAGCATGCACGCCGCATGTATTATTATTAATAGAAACACATTGGTTGTAAATAATATCCGCAATTACCAAACACAGATTTCATCACACAGCAAAAGACTAGAGAGTCAAGCCCTCTCACAATATACCACGGAGCAAAACTCGGATCTTTCGATCACCAACGATCCCACCAACGCTAGGAATTTTAGCGATGGAAAGCTCGCAAAACGACAAACGGTCAAGCCCAGAACGGCGCACATACTCCAGAGAGACAAAGGACTGCGCAATACTAGAATCAAAAGTACACGAACCGGATGGATCGAAAACAACTCGACAATAAGTACGAGCGAGGCAATCACAGTTCAAGAAGTGGAATTTCAATACGAGAAAACAAGAGAATCGAGTAAGGAAAACTTACGAGCACTGGATGTACTGAGATGCCGGCAGCGGTGTGACAATGTGCAAAACAGAACACAACTAGACCCAAATAACCAACAAGCCTAGGTATCCATAAACCTAGAGCTCCGATACCATTTCTGTAACACCCCCAAGATATTCGAGGAGAATTACAGCGCCGTGGACCCCTACATGGGACCCACCAGGCTAACACAAGAAAACACCACTCGACTAACCGCCTCGGTTAGCAAGGAAACAATTGTTAACAATAAGAACATAAAACAACACGTCCGGTACAACCGGCATAAATAACATCAACCGACAAATACAGTAACTCCAACGAATACCAATCACAATCTGAAAGGAAAAGCCTAAGTACTCGCGAGTACAATCTATAAGTTTACAATTTGGAAAACATCCACATCAAAAGAGACAAGAAGAAATAACAAGACTCGATTTCACATGTCAACAACCTTGGCCGACATCCTCGTACCATCCAGTAGCCCGCTCGTCTGGCTAAACATAACCTGAAATCCATAACGAGAATTTCCCCGACAACGGGTCCCCAGAGGGGTTAGCAATTACGCTAGTATAAGTAATCAAGGCAAACCAATCGCTTACACATTTCATAGTACATGCACCAATATCATTTCGAAACCAAAACAAGACATGTCTTTTAGGAAAAATAACAGTCAAACAATTAGCCTTGAGAACAGGCGGCAAAGATACATTCTCACTCGGGGCCTCACAGGACCCTAACGAGTTGGCTACAATTACGAAAAACAAAACCACGCACACGCTAAGCCGTGAGAACAGGCGGCGGATACATTCTCACTCGAGGCCTTGCAAGGACCCTAACGAGTTGGCTAGCGGTACGAAACTCGTGAAATCCAGGGCGGCAGCATAGATTTCCCTCCTTGACCCCGTCGGGCCAACACGAGGTGAGTTACAAACAAGTAATATACATCACCATTTCATGTTAAGCTTAAAGGTTTCCAAAAATACTTGCCTTGAATTATTGACGACGCAACGAACGGAAAGGAAAGTCACCGATGAACGCTAGGAACCAACGAGACCGAACCTAACGATTCGAAGAATACAATCACAACCACTCCTAAACGATTATGGAAATGGAATACTCCCGGAAACCCGCCTACGATTCATGTATATTCGTATATAAACAACAACGAGGGCGGACCACAACCGAACCCTCTCGATTCCGTAAAAATCACGAAATATACCATGAATCCGTAGGGAAACTAAGAATACCAACAAGAATAATCATATTCATCATGAATCCATCAACGAAACGGAAAGAATCGGACAAAACCCCAAAATCCCCAATTATCCAAAAAGGTAGGGTTTCAAGAGATATTACCTTGAGTGATTCAAGTATTTAGATTCGTAGAACACGCGTTGGATTGATTGTCCGGGCTTCACAACCGAAGAAGAATGATGAAAATCAACCCTCCAAATGATAATGATGAGAAGCTCTCCTCCTCTCTTACTCTCTCTCGTCTAAGGAAAAAGAAGGAGGAAATGAGCCGTTCACGCTCAAAACGACACATTTATAGTGTAACACGCAGAACCTATCGGCCACTATCGGCCGATAGGCCCAACCGATACCCATACGGAATGCCGCAAGAGAGTCTATCGACCTCCCCTATCGGCGAAAGGCTCTGGAAGTTCGAATGTGAAGAAATTTACCTATCGGCCACTATCGGCCGAAAGGCTCTGAAGTGCTCGCCAAAATCAAACGACCATAACTCTCTCGTCCAGGACTCCGATTGACTCACCGCTTTGAACCATTGGAAAGCTAACTCGATGTTCTATAATATTGCAAAGATTTATAATTTTTGGAGTTACCAAAAATTAATGGTGATCTAACAAAGACGAACTCATACTTAGAAAAGTCGTTTAGTAATCCTGAATTCAACAAAACGACACCGAAACCCGAACCTGAATACGAACCGAAGATACGGTTACGAAGTACTCACAAAGACGAATCTAAGAGCTAGTAGGACACACAATTCCGACCACCTGAAGGCTCGAAATTCGACAACGGAAGGTAATTACCCCAAACTTTGGGAAATTACGAAAATGGCCCAAATGCCCGAAAATCACCATACGTCAACGAATAATCAAACCGAAGTTCACGACACGTCTAACAAAGTTAAACGGACTTGCGGGAAACTCGAAACAGCAGTTTCGGACGAGATTCGCAAGAATCGAACTCAAGTGCGGAAAAGTCGCTAAAAAGCTCAGAACTCGACAAAACAACACCGAAACGAACTCGGATGACAAAAAGTGCAGAATTAATCATTCTCAGAATGACGAAACGGTCATGAGCGAGCCGTCAAAACGGACTCCGGCCGAAAAAAGAAATTCACCAAAAATCGAAAATTGCGGATATTACATTGGACCCCGTGTTTTGTGAATCGGGTTGTGAACCCCTGTTTTATTAATGGAATTGTATTTTGAGAAAGATGATTTTGGGCCGTGTCCCCAAGTGTTTTCGAAAGACATGAAAATTCTTTAATCCCAAATGTTTTCAAAACTACCGAGATCGTAAAATATTTCGTAAGAGATACATTGGGTACATTTTCTCATTTGTCATGTTTCGAACTGTCTTGGTCAAATAATTTATCCCGGGAAGCATGTTCATGATTATTATATTCTTGGAGTATGTTGTGTATGGCTTGTATTCGTATTTTATACTTGCACAAGAAAAACAGTGGAGTTTTGCTAACCCCCGAGTATTCGGGGGTGGATGTCTGTATTGCGTCCAGGTACTTGCAAGTTGCTGGGGAGCGAAACACAGGATCGGTACGAAGGGTGATGGAAGACGACGATACTAATCACATAAAGACCAATCGTAGAGTATTTTGGATTGTCTTGTTGGTTATTTCTCTGATGTGTTATTATCTTGATATATGGGAGCGTTACTGTATTCCAGCCCCTGCGTGGGTATGAGTTCTGGGAAAGAATCTTGTATGTAATGATGTGTGTGTTGTGATTAAAGACCAAATCGGTCTAATGGTCCTTTACGTAGCCATGTCGGCATGTGAAGTGATTCAATATTTTGTATTTAGCCTGGTAGATCCTCACGGAGAGGGTCTGCGGCGCTGTAATATTCCCGAGGGGTTTGGGGGTGTTACAAGTACTGAATCCCAGAGGCCTCGTCAGGCCTTACCTGGTTGAAAACAGCGCCACAACAATTCATAACACATCAACCATCACAACATATCACCACGAATAACACACATTTACATAACATATCTAATCATTCAAAAACACATCATAATACACGTCCATGTTTGTAAGTCAATCAGAATTATCATTATGCCCGACACAACTTCATAACACATAAATATTTTGCAACTCATTGAAATACACATCCAAGCGTATTTTCAAACCAACACTATATATAATCGTCATAGTTTCATTTTAAGAAACAATCGAACACCAAACATCATAAGAAGATACCAACAACGACAATTCACATAATACACAATCAACAAGAAAGAACAAACCATCACAATTCCATTTCACAACTTCAATCCAAATTATATAGATCGTATAGACAATAATACTTGCCTCGATAACAACATTCGAATACTCCGACGAACACAGCTCAATTAGACAGTACCGAAACCTAGAATCTCCATGAGAAACAATGACAACATAATCACTACAAGAATAATGACAAATAACGATGGAAATCACAACCAACAACCGAAGGAAACTCATTGAAACATTTAGTCAAACATTAAATATGTTGGTCACTAAGTATACAATAAACAGCTTAGAAAGTAAGAGCACAATAAGCTGTACGATTTTCAAAGTTAGTTGTGTAGCAGAAGTCTGTTGAGTGAGTTGCTGTAAATATAGCAACTACGAGTTCTCCTATTTGCTTGATGCGTACGTGGTTTTACAATGTATACTTATAAATCACAATAGAATAAAAACAGTAATGACAGAAAGTAAATAACATACAGTTTAAAGTTGTTCGAGGTAAACCCCTCTACGTCTACTGGTCCTCCACACAAGAGTAAAGAGTTTATTAAAATCACTATGTACACAACTACGTGACTTTAACTAAACCTGTCTACGTATCATTCACACATATTGATACAAGTACTGTAGCTTTTGCCATTCACACATATTGGCTTCAAGCTCTTTCGACTCGTTTCTTCTCACACTGATCTGAGCTTCATTTTCAATGCTATTCTTCCCACACAGGTTGGAATACGCAAGGTTCTTTAGTCCACACAGGGCTAATAATAATCTCAACGGTAAGGGTTAAACGAATCTCAAACAACAGCTTTATCTTTCACTACTACAAAATACCCATTTAACAGCGGACAATTAACAACGGTTATCTTAAAACCGTTGTTAAATTTGTGCGGTGGCACGGTTCGTAAATATTAAAATTAACAGCGATTAAAAAAGAAACCGCTGTTAAATTAAGAAGTTAACGGCGGTTTTTGCCAACCCGCTGTTAAAATCCGCCAATTAACGGCGATTATTAAGCAACCGCCGTTAATTTTTCCTATTTTACGGCGGTTACTTGAAAACCGCCGTTCTTTTTCCTCTTCTAACAGCGGTTACTTGAAAACCGCTGTTAGTGTTCCATTTAATTACAGCGCATTTCTTTCTTTCTTTCTTTCTTCTTTTTTCCTTTATTTCTTCCTACGCTTCTGACTCCGCGACTTTTCACAGGCGACCCGCGACCTCCGGCGACCTCGTGACCCCCGCGAACTCCGGCGACCTCACGACCCCCGCGAACTCCGGCGACCTCGCGACCCCCGCAACCTCCTCGGCATTTCGCAATCGACCACCGCGAATTATTTGGTAATTATTCCGAACTCTCTTCTTTGTTCCTATTTGGTAATTTTATCTAGTCTTTTAAGGATTGTTGTGTGATGTTTAATGTGTGTGTTGTGTGTGTATGTGCATGTATAGGTGTGGCAGTGTGTGTGCGTGCAGTGTGTGTGTGTATTGTGTGTGGCAGTGTGTGTGTGTGTGTGTGTGTGTATTGTGTGTGTGTGGCAGTGTGTGTGTGTGTATTGTGTGTGGCAGTGTACTGGAGACATCTAGATGTTAGACATTGCATAGATGTTATGCATGTCGAAACAATGTTTGCGATAGTGTGATCGGCACACTTCTCAATGTTAAACACAAAACAAAGGATGGTGTCCAGGCTCGTCAAGACATAGAGGAAATGGGTATACGTCCTCAGTTGCATCCGCAAGTAGTCGGTAAACGAACTTATCTTCCCCCGGCATGTTATACTTTATCCAGAAGAGAGAAAATCAGCTTTTGTAATTGTTTACAAGGCATTAAAGTGCCACAAGGTTATTCGTCGAATATTAAGAGTCTTGTATCGATGCAAAATCTGACATTGGTCGGCTTAAAGTCTCATGACTGTCATGTCTTGATGCAACAACTTCTAGCTGTGGCTATACGTGACGTCTTGCCTAAAAAAGTGAGAAATGCCATAACTCGCTTGTGTTTTTTCTTCAATTCTATATGTAGCAAAGTGATTGATCCTTTGGTTTTGGATGAGTGGAAAAACGAGGCTATTGTTATCTTGTGCCAATTGTAGATGTATTTTCCTCCTTTTTTGGATATTATGGTTCACTTACTTGTCCATGTAGTTAGAGAGATTGAAGAGTGTGGCCCCGTTTATTTGCGATGGATGTTTCCGATTGAGCGATACATGAAGATTTTTAAAGGGTATAGTAAAAACCCATATCGTCCAGAAGCATCTATTGTTGAGAGGTATATTGCAGAAGAAGCAATCGAGTTTTGCACAGATTACATGTCACAAACACCATCTGTAGGGCTTCCGAAGTCTCGACATGATGGGAAACTTAATGGAAAGGGTACACGGGGTGTTAAAATATTAACCAAGAATCGCGATGAGGTGCTTCAAGCAAATTTGTACGTTTTGAATAACACTAATGAGGTTCTTCCGTACTTGTCTGCTCACAAGAATCTTTTGAAGACAAAGAATCCCCGAATGAGCGAGAAATGGTTGTTGATTGAACATAATAAGACTTTTTTGAGGTGGTTTAAGGTACAAATCTCTGAAAGTGATAGCGCATTTGAAATGTTAAAATGGCTAGCTTACGGGCCGAAGTCCGTTGTCGTAACTTGGAATGGATATGATATCAATAAGTACTCATTCTATACAAAGTCACAAGATGACAAAAGTTCGGTTCAAAATAGCAGACTTACTCTTCAAGCCGAGTCCATGCACTTTTCAAGCTCGAAAGATAAAAATCCAGTTATGGCATCGACAAGTTACTATGGAGTTATTGAAGATATATGGGAACTTGATTATGTTAAGTTTAGAGTGCTATTTTTAAGTGTAAGTGGGTTGATAATAACACGGGTGTGGTAATCGATGAACTGGGCTTTACATTGGTAGATCTTCATAAGATAGCTTACACTGACGAGCCTTCTATCATGGCATATCAAGCTAAACAGGTGTTTTATGTCAAGGATCCATGCAATGAAATATTGTCAGTGGTCATTCCGGGTAGAAGTGTGGATATTAATGAAATTGAAGAGTCAAGTTTTGACATTTGTGAGTTTATTCCTTTATCAACACGGATACCGACTATCGTTGAAGAAAATGTAGCAGACGACATACATGCCATTCAAGATGATCATGATGAAGGAATATGGGAAAACGTTGTTATCTAGAGTCAAGTTAGATAGTTGATGATGAAGGCACAATTGATTATGTTGAATTGTAGTATTAATGTTCAATTTTGTGACATTGTTAATGATAAAGTTGGTTTTGTTGAATTTTAGTATTAATGTTGAACGTTCTGTTATGAAGAATCAAGTTTTTATATTTTAGTAATTAAGATTATTTCATTATTTGTTATTAAAAAAAATATGTGTGTGCATGTGTGTATGCACTCTGTGTAGTGTGTATAGCAATGTTTTAAAAAACGATCAGCTCGTACGAGTCGACTCGCGAGTCGTACAATAAAACTTACATATTAATAACACAATAAAAGCTCATAAGATAACTAATGACAATCGAGAAATGGTCCAAAAAAAAATTTTATTAATAAAATAAAACTTACAAAATTGTTGTAGAAAACTGAAAATGACTCTTAAAAACTGAAATCGAACTCAGGTCCATACTATAAAAATCGAATGTGCAGTCTGCACTTCTGAAGGTTCATCCATACTGTGATCACACCCAATTTTAATGCAAAAAATAGTTTAGTGTAAGTAATATTTAGCATTCGATTTTGAATTTACAAGATTTTTGTAGTTAGGACTTTAGTAATTTAGCTTGTTCTTTCATTTAGTTAGTAAATTTTAGACTGCAAATCGGGCTTACCATTCTGTCTTAGCATAACCTACTTGCTATTGTGTATCAATTTTGATAATATTCTTAAATGATTCTTCTAGCTTTTTATGCTACCACTGAAACATACGATAAATCTAAAAAAATTAGATTAAGTCAGTGGTCTTATTAAGTCAGTCGTATCATTTACTCACCATGAGCTTTCGCTTTGTGGTCTTATCACACAGGAAGTCCTGCTCTGGATTAAGTCAGTGGTAAAAGAGTGCGGGGAAAATGTCAGCAAAGAACACTTGAAAGATTATGTCTGGAAAACGTTGAACAGTGGCAAGGTAATGTGTTGCCTCGATAACTTGTAATTCTCAAAATATTTTTCCCATTGCCTTCACTGTTACCATTTTGCTTGGCCTTGATAACTTGTAATACATAACAAAAGGTTGTACTATTTTTGTTAATTTTTCGAACTATTTTGTTGATAGTCATCATTGTTACTTCAGTGCATATAGACAGACAGTGACCATTAGAGAAACTTTGTTAGGTCTTTCTTTTCCTATATTAGGTGACCTTTAACTAATCACCTTTTTTCTCATCAATTTTTGATGTCCTCATCTCAAGTCTTCAAAGTCCAAGTATATATACTTTTGTTAGTTTTTCATTTCAACATTCACCTTGGTTCAATATCGTTAGTGTTCACCTTCTAATCACTTAAAAATGTGTACCGTAGGTTGTTCTCGGATTTGGGCATGGAGTTATGCGCAAAACCGATCCAAGATACACATGGCAGAGGGAATATGCGCTGAAGCACTTGCCCAGTGATCCACTATTTAAACTGGTTACTTCCCACTGTAGCTCTGACAATGCGCCATAGCTAACCCTACATTCATCAACTCATTTGTTGGATTGTTTCAACTAAATCTTGCTTTCCCCTTTATTTGTTGGGCAGGTTTCAAATCTTTATGAAGTAGTGCCCCCTATACTATTGGAACTTGGCAAGGTATGTGACTCTGTTTCATAACGAGAAGTTGCTCGAGGTTTTCATGGGGTTTCTAAACCTTTAGTTGGCATTTGGATTTTTCGGTTACTTGAAACAATTTAGATGGCTATTGAATTGGATAGGACGTATGTAAATAAGAACGATGAATTTTATCCTTTGATGTGGAAAAGTCGAATAGTTAAATAACATCTGGGATTCACCTGTGAACCCGCTCGTTACTTTTACCCATAATTTTTGTTTCTAATCAATCTCTCACAGCTTAACTTTACATTCCAACAGCTTTTACACACTAGTTTTACCATTAGCTTATCTAGATTTTAGCTTAAAGTTGCAATTTTTTTCTGTTTTGCAAAATCACACACCTTAAGGATAACTCTCATTCCAATAAGGTCATTGTTATAGTACTCGCCCTCATCTAGAACTGGTCTATCTTGATCTGTCACCAATATCGTCGACCCAACAAGTTTTCGTGCCTGAATAAAAAACAGCTAAGCATCATACTTCTGCCTGCATATACATTCTACTCAACTAAAATTCAGATTCTCGGCAGACCTGTTCCACTGTGTTGATGTCAGTAAATTTTACAATTCCACTGTGTTGATGTCAGTAAATAATCAGTTCATCTTCCTGTCCTGGGTGGTTTACATGTAACTTGTAACTAATAGCTGTCTGGAGTTTAATCAATCTGTCATTTATCTCCAGACTTTGAGTTGATCACACTGTATTAAAACACTCTGCTTATGTCGTGACCTCCTTGCTAACTGAAACTTTTGTTTGTTCCTTGATGTTACTGACATTAAAGCTCATTTCCTTTTGTATATATCGATTCGACATCGTTGTTCAGAAACTATTGAATGCATGTATCCTTAGGGATCTCCAACTTTTGAGGCCTCAATAAGTTGACTGCATAGTGTTACAGCAGTGGTTGCATTCAATTCTTGATCCCATATTTGCTTTTAGTGTCGGAGATCCTCTTGAGGCGGGAGTAGTGTAGAAAATAGTAATAAACATGCCTTATTGGTGGAGCCACTTATAGAGAATGGTATATTTTGGAAATAAATAGTGTTCGATATGCAATAAATAGCTCTATCTTGGATATGTTATGCTTTAGAAATAGATCTATCTGCGAATCTACCGACCACATGTAATGTTTAATGACCATTACACGACCAGTTATGTCCATGTGTTGAGTATATATTTTTTCCCCTTACTGACAATCCATGTCATGGATAAGAATGAAACTGAGGCAGCTTCTATGGCAAATATAGTGGTGTGTTGTCATTGAATTTGTTCTGGTTCGTTTGACAGCTTGTTCCCTTTCTAAGGTTAAATTTATTTATCATGTCAGGATATATAAAAATATTTGGTTTGTATGATAGAGGAAGAAAAGGCAAAATTGACTCCATTATCAGGTATAAACTACATTATATAAGATGGTATTTCACCAGAATTGTACAATCCACAGTGAAAAAAATGAAATGAACTGCATTTAGACAAATGTGTTTTGGTCTAATATGGTAATTTTATTTTCTCCAATTTTTTTTTCTTTTTCTAGTTATTTGGCCTCATACAATTGATAAAATTGTTTTGGTCTAATATGGTAATCCTTTGAGCATTGCAAATGTTCATAAACCAATCAGTTGTATTGGATTTCCGTGTTATGAGAAAAAGTACCATAATAATTTCTACTTAGCACACTTATTAAGCATTTCTACTTAGCACACTTATCAAGCAGTTCTTGGTGATTAAATTTATTTGTTAATGCAGGCACATGGCGTCTCCTTCTCGTTCCCCTCACACTCCTCCCGCTCGTTCTCCTCATTCTTCCCGGTCTCCCGATGCTCATACACGTAGTACTTCTACATCGAGAAATCCCACGCGATGTAGAAGTATGTCGAAACGCCGTGTTGACGGAAAAAAATTACCTCTTCACATTGATCCAGTACGGGGAAAGATCAAATACGAACACAAATTGAAGTTAAGTACGTACTTGAGAAAACTTGTTAAAGATCATGTCTCGATACTGTACAAGAGTTGGAAGCAAGTACCTGACAAGCCGGATAAAGAAATATTGTGGCAGGATATATTGGTACATGACTCTCTTTTTGCAACCATGCTTCAAATTGAATTAGTTAGCAGCATTCGTTTTTTTAGTAGTTTTTTACATCAGACATTATTTTTATGTGTGTGGCACCATTATTAGTTGTTTTTATTAGTTAACCCATTGTAGTTTTTTTATAGCAGACATTCGTTTTATTAGTAGTTGTTTTCCATCAGCATTGTATTTTAGATCAGACGTTGTTTTTATGCAACCATATTTTTATGTTGTGTGTGTTTGTGTGTGTGGCTAACTCTAGTTTTAATTGTCAATATGTAGGCCAATTTTAATGTTAGCCAGATTAGCAATCTTGGTCATTTTCAAAAGACGTGTTTACAGTCCACTGGCGTAAAATGGAGGCAGTTTAAGTCTGATTTGACCGGTGAGTACATATATGGTCCAAGCAAAGAAAAATCTCCTTGTGACAAGTATGGTATCTCCGAGGAGGACTAGAGAGATTTCAAAAGGATTCGTGAGGACTCCGCTTGGGAGGTAAAACCGAATACAATGTTTTAAGTTTTTTTTTTTAAAGTTCAATGCTGAAAATAATGAACGCACAATCAAATAAAATAATTTCTAATTAATAACATAAAATTTGAAATAAAATAATGTTTTAAGTTTTTTTTTAAAGTTCAATGCTGAAAATAATGAACGCACAATCAAATAAAATAATTTCTAATTAATAACATATATAAAATCTGAAATAAAAAAATGTTTTAGTTTTTTTTTAAAGTTCGATGCTGAAAATAATGAACGCACAATCAAATAAAACAATTTCTAATTAATAACATAAAATCTGAATAATTTTACAAGAATCAAATAAAACAATTTCTAATTAAGAACTTATTTCTAATTAAGAACATAAAAAATGAAAAAAATGTTTTGAATTTGAAAATATTTATAAAATTGTTTATGGATTATTTGATACTTGTATCAGGAACAAAGAAGTAAGAAACAAGAATTAGCCAAAATGAACATTCCGCATTATATGGCTCGAGGAGGGTACGACTTGGTGGATATACGGGAGATGGAGAGGAAGATGAAGGAGCGTCGAGAAGTATCCAAATCTGAAGAAGATATTGTTATTGATCCTCCGTCTCCACCTACGCGTCATCAAAGGTGGAAGCTTGGTCATACAAAAAGACGGGAGGGTATGTCATCCGATGCTGCACGGGAGATTGTCGAGAGGATTGTAAGTTCTTTTTTAAGAATTATTTTTTCTTGTAAGAAAAAGAAAAAGCTCCACTTTTTTGTTGCTAAGTGTTAGCAAACATTAAAAATTTGAGGTAAATTATTTGCTTTATTAAATGTAAATAACCACTTTTCTACCCAATTATTTTTATCTACATTCTTGTATTGTTTTTTCTCCTTCATCAACTTGTATCAGTTGTTTGCAAATTTCAAAATTTTGTAATATGGTGCCAAATTAAATTTTTGTAGGATGATTTGGAGAAGCAGTATACACAAGGTACCTTCATTCCTGAGGGACAACAGGATATATTGGCGGCTGCCATTGCGAGACCCGAGCACCCTGGTCGTATTTGTGGCATTGGTTTTGATGTGGGTATTCGCGATTACTTTGGACGATCATGTGGATTGACTTCTTCCGTAAGTAAAGATGTGTTGGAGCATCTAAGGAAAGAGATCACCCTTGATGTCACAAAGACTTTGAGGAAAGAGTTAGGCCAGACAATGGGTGCTAGTTCCCAGCGGCCTGTTGATATTCATACACCGGATGAGGTTACTCGTGTTAGCACGAAGGGGAGTTGTGTTGATGCTATTTCTGGCCCTTCCGGAGAGAGGCCTGTGACTGGAGACACTCATCGAGTTGGATTTTATGTGGACGAGCATCCTCCCCGTATAGTTGCTATCGGTAGGGTTATTCAGGGCGATTCGACCCTACATTGTGCTCCTTTACCAGCTCATTTGGTTAAGGTAGTGGTTCAGGAGGCCGTAGATGCCAGCGCTGAAGTCCCTGTGGCGACTGATGAGGTGAGAGTCGTGGGGGAAGCTTTAGGTGGATTTATTGCATGGCCACGAGATTTTATTTTCTCCGATTTTTCAAAGGTAAAAATTTTCTTTTTCTTTTTAGTAACTACCAAACATTATTGCAAAATCAATGCAATATAAATTGATTATGATTTCTAATATGGAAAAGATTAAATGCAACCAAAATGCGTAGTAACATCCCAAAGGAATGGAAACATGTAGGAATAATAATAAATAAAAATAATAAGCCCTATTCTTTTTTTGTTTTATTGACTTTATTGGAGTATATATTTAGATAGTATATATATAAAAATATTTTAACCCTGACATGTATTGACATGTAGAATGGGACTCTATCTTTATTTTCGTGTGATTAATCAGTTCTTTAAAAGATTTATCAGACTATGGAGTGAATGATTTGATGAATGAATATTCTTTATTCAATATAGAAGAAATTCGCACCAATTCTTCTCTTTTTAATATTCAAAAAATAGATATAGGTTCGGGTCATTATTAATGAGTTTATATAGTATTCAATAGATACGTTTATCCTTCATCCTTTCTGAAGTTACAATGGAAAGAAAACAAAATAAATTATTTCAAATTTACTTGTATTTTACACTATACTATATGAAATAGGATATTCAGCGACCAAAGAAGCAGGCTCGTCAGAATGACGGGTCGAGGACCAAAGATGACATCATGAGACACTTACTTATGGCTGCGTCGACTATGTACAATAGTCCGATATCAGTGCCGTGGGATATAGCTATCTTTGGATGTGATGGTGATGATGTTCCATTGTACATCGCTCACACTGATATTTTAGAGATCGTTCAAGGAAAGGAGTGGCTTACTTTATCAGTTTTACACCTTTGGACTATGTGAGTAATTTCCTTTATGGAATCTTTCTACATTCGTAGTATGTGTGTGTGTACAGTGTGTGTGTGTGTGTTTGTATGTGCTGTGTGTGTGCAGTGTTTGTGTGTGCAGTGTGTGTGTGTATGTGCAGTGTGTGTGTGTGTTTTTATTATGTGGCAGTGTGTGTGTGAAAAGTGTGTGTGTGTGTGTGTTTGTGTGCAGTGTGGAGTGTTTTTTTTATATTAATATTTTGCTTAACAAATTAGGTATTTGTCTACTATGAATGTGGGCACGATGGACGAGGTTTTGTATGGATATTTTGATCCTCAATCCATACAAAATATGGGACAGAGGGGAGAGGAGATCTCGAGATATATATCGATGCGTATGCTTGAGTCGAAGAAGCAAATATACATGTGAGCTTACCATCATAAGTAAGATAAAAGATTGTAAATTTCAAAATATTTTCTTTTCAACAAAACTATTTCCTTTTTTTTACAACATACTGTAGTAATATGTTCTTTCTTTCAAATGCATTTATCTATGTAGGCATCATTGGCAACTTCTGGTCATTGTGCCAGCAAGAGGAACTATTATATGATTTTGCTCACTACATAGTAGGCCTGACTCTCGCATTAAGGCCATACTCCAAAAGTAAGATTTTATTTATAATATATTTGCTTTAAAATTTTGTATCAACGACTCAATATATTATTGTTACTTTTAAGCAGTGCCGTGACCGCATTCAAGACCATGGATGGTATGCATACAAGTAAATCAAAGCAGGCGGTTAGTTGGATATATCCCAAGGTAATACATTTAATTACATGAGTGTAAATATGTGTGTTTGTGTGTATGAATATTTCAGTGTGTACGACAATATTGTTTTTGGAAACACGAATTATTTTGGGATAGACGTGGTTAACGTCGTAAGGATCTTCTCCCTTTTGGATAGACGTTAACTTTCGTCTTAAGGATCTTCTCCCAACATATCGTGTATGAAGTGTCTGTTTGTTTGTGTTGGTTTTTTTTTCTATGCAGTGTGTGTGTGTGTGTGTGTGTGCAATGGCAGTGTGTGTGTGTTTGTGTTTGTGTGTGTTTGTGTGTGGGAGCTTCTCATAGTGGTTGAGTACAATTGATGAGAAGTGTTCTTTATGCGATTCAGAATTATTGGAGTCAAGTATTCTGTTTTCCAAAGAAATATATCTGGACTAGAGAAATATAGAGTCTTGAAATATAGAGAAATATAGAGTCTTGAAATATATCTGGACTGGAGAAATATATCGTCTGGACTGTTTTCCAAAGAAATATAGAGTCTTGAAATATATCTGGAGTGGAGAATTATTGGAGAAGTATTCTGTCAGATGTTTATAAGATTGTAAAACCTGTTAATTTTGTGTCCAGTACCTGATGCGGGCTGGGATATCCTTCTCATAATGTTTATTTGTGTCTAATTTTAACATGATGAACATTCTAATCTCTTGAAGTAGAATGTTGATTACTTGCGTTTTAACATCATCTGTCTACTGTGTGTGAAGTTTGTGTGTGCTGTGTTTTTTTTTTGTGCATTGTGTGTTTGTGTCAGTGTGTGTTTTTTAACTGTGTATGTTGTGTACGTGTTGATTTTATTTACTGAAAGCGACTCATATAATTGTGTCTTATTTTGTTTTAGTGTAATAAACAAAATGGAGGTTGGGAGTGTGGTTATTATGTTATGCACTGGATGTCGACTATCGCCCGATCGCGTATTTTGGATGGTTGGATGGAGGTAGTATATTTTTTACTTGAAGTGGTGATAAAACTGTTTACTCTTTTACATTTAAAGTTTGTTTATTATACGTTTATATGTGCAGATGTTTGATGATGTTGGAGCCTTTGTCAAGATGTTTTTGATAAAATTCGAGTTGATTGGGGACTTTATTTCTTGGAGGTGCGAAATCGTCTCGCGACATGATTTTGGTGTTTTTGTGTGAATACATTGGATATTTGTATGAATTATTTTGGATGAATTGCGATTTTTGTATTATCTTTTTCAATGTATTGGTGGTTCAATGAATTTGGTGTTGGTTAGTACATTGGATATTTGTATGAATTATTTTGGATGAATTGGGATTTTTGTATTATTTTTTCAATGTATTGGTGGTTCAATGAATTTGGTGTTGGTTAGTTCTTTTCGGTGTGTTTGGATCCGATGTATTGGTGGTTTATTGATTAGTTTGATCCGATTAGTCTTGGATTGTGCAAAATAGGGGAAAATCTGGATAAAATGATTAATATTTCAACAGCGGTTCCTCCGAACAGCATTAATCTTACACTTAACGGCGGTTCGATAACCGCTGTGGAGTATCAGATTTAACAGCGGTTACCTTTAACCGCTGTTAAATGGCACATTTAACAGCGGTTTCCAGAAACCGCCGTAACATATTTAACAGCGGTTAATATGAACCGCCGTTATTTGGCAAATTCAACGGCGGTTCTATAACCGCTGTTAAGATCAAGTTTAACAACGGTTACTTTTAACCGCCGTTATTTGACAAATTCAACGGTGGTTTTTAAAACCGCCGTTGATATTAACAGCGGTACATATAACAGCGGTTCCGGAACCGCCGTTAATTGGGCATTTTAACCGCTGTTAAAAGCCAGTTTTGTAGTAGTGTTTGATGAACCATCGTTGTATGCTGTGCTATTTGCATTAAGGACTTAGTATATTTCTTCGCTTGGTTACTGCTGTATGCTCACAAAATATACTTCTATTGCAATCGCTAGAATGTCAGAGTAATCTGTAAGAGTATGTGTGATAATGAATAACTTGTCGTGTGTGTTGAAGTTCTCTATCTTGGGGCTACTTATAGTCTTGGAAATGTATCTCTTATAAATGTTTCCGTTGTTGGTAGGTGAGATGTTGACGCTTGTCTCTTGATTGGTGGCTGCTGAATGTTTGAATTAAAGCAGATCGCATTCAATGCTTCAGACATCCTTTCAGTATTTCAATTAAATGCTCTTTGGAGCGTTCAAACTTGTCTCTCTCCGGCTGCATCAAATATTGTCTTATCAGCAATAAATGCTGCTTTAACCATGAATACCTTATGAATAAACAGTGTTTATGTTACATCAGTTTAAAGCTTTATAATTCAGTCTAGTTGGATGTGTTTTACTTTTCCAAAGTAAAACATCTTCAGACTGTATGCTGTATCCAACATAAATATCTTTGCTGTATGAAGTAGGCTCTGTAGGATGGACTGTAGAAGATCTCTTTATTGTATGGATGGGCTGTATGGAGAGTCCTAACAACTTCCATACTTAACGGCATTCTGACTCATTTAAGACTTCTTTGTTGTATGTTGGCAATTATCAAAATAGGAATGTTTATCCCAATAATTTCTCCCTTTTTGTTAATGCCAAAACTCTCTTTAGATGTATTCATCTGGATACAGAGAGAATGTCTTTCAGTCTTCTATCCGATTGATCTGATCTTCAATACTTATGGCCAGACACCCATCTTCGCCGTCAAAGATCGACCAAACCTGCAGCCCCAATCAACTAGAACCATGACCACGCAGGCCTTACCGGTTCCTCTTCGCCAGTCGTTTTTCCTGCTTCAAGTGGTGCGACTGGTGTGTACTCTTTTTAGCTGTGTGTGTGTGTGTGAGAGTCGGCAGGAGTGAGAGATCGGAAGAGATAGAGGAGAGGTGAGAGTGAAATGTCGGCCGATCAATTATGGCAAAGGGTTTTTAAACTCAACCCTCCTTTTTTGATTATTTCAATTGAGCCCTCAAAATTCTAAACTTCTCGATCTGACCCCAAATCAGTTTTTCAGTGTATACCAATTTCAGCATCTAATTTTCAGTTTCTTCAGATTAACCCCAGTCAGTTTCTAATACTTTTAATTTAACCCCCGGCCAATTTTCAATATATAAATCAAATCTCTTTCACTCAATATATAAATTGAATAATTTATAGTAGTTTATTCTGGACACTATATAATATTAAAATTTAATTTTTAATTTAGGAGACGAGGACTTGGAGCCTAGAATTTGAACTGCATTCGCATCTCAAATTTTCAAGGATCATCATCGTATTTTGAGGTGGGGACTTTATGCTTGTTTTATTTAATACATGATATTACTTGTATATATGCTTGTTTCTTGCCAAATATTTGTATGCTCAAAGTTTGCATATTATTTACGTTGTAGTCTCCACTGAGTAGTATGCATAATGTGCTCAAAGTTGCCATGTTAATTATGTTGTAGCCTCCAACGAGTAGTAGGTAGTATACACAAAGTTCGCATATTAATGGCCCTCGGGCAATATGTAACATCCCAAACTAGGCGGATATTATAGTGTTGTGGACCCCCGACTGGGACCCACCAGGCAAATGAAAATTAATGAATTAAATAATATAATTGTAGTACCGAACCACAATATATCATTAATCACTCCGATGAGGAGTTTCGTTACAACACACCCAAGATAATACCGAATACATGTATATTTTATATGAAAATAAAATATACAACACTGAATGAAATGAATATCCAAATGGAAGTCTGCAGCAGAAATAAAATAAAGAAAACACGAGTGAATGAAAAGGACTGGGGCCCCCTACTAGTATCACTGGGACTCTTCGCCGTCAACGTTCTCTTCCCGTGCCTTAGCCTTGCCATGACCTGAAAACAACATCCCCCAACGGGGTCAGTTACACAAAATAACAATCCTCAAGAGTTGAATAAACACAATCATGATATATCTTAATTATGAAATGACGCTGAAGAGAGGCATCATAGTACGTCCGTAATGGTATGTGCACGTGCACAAGACGAGTGTCCGGACACACCCGCCCTTGTACCTAATTAGTCTCACAGAGGTACATTACCGTAATGTGTCGGTGAACCCAACACATGACCATCATGTGCCCGACTAAAAATCCCACGCATCCCCACCCGGCCACGCAATACAAAACCAGAAGGTCATATGGGCAAGGAATGACCATGAAGAGTAATAATGAATAACAATATGACAAAATCAAGAATGACTCACCGAGATGAAATGATAGTGAAACGAATGATAGCTCAATGAAATGATTAGAACCGTCGTTCCTTATGAATGAAGTGATTAATTGACAATTACAAGTCCCAATATGGTTAATACATTATGAATGAATTATGATTATGAATGAACAACAACAAAAGGAATGAATATCCTTTTAACCGAGTAAGAATTAACTTACACAACCGGTGAAGAATGTCCTTCCTCGAACAAACGTCCTACAATGAGATGTTGGTCGCTCGAACAACCTTGAATGACAATTACCAACAATGCTCAATATACGAATCAAACATGATTATTACCGACTCAAACGTCGATACAACAATATCTAAACTCATTGAGGTATTCTAACAAACACTTAGCAAACACACATCCTTCGATAATATACAAATCTCAAATATATCAAAACCAACTCCAAAATGAGTATTTAAAGCTAACAAAACAACTTCAATGATATCAATAATCCCATAGGAATCCATAAAATGAGTTAACGACAACATCTAATCGAAAACCCCCAAATATCAAAGTCAACTCCAAGGTGTTATTGAATCAAACCCCAACAATACATGAAATCCGAAATATATGTTATCAAATCTGTAGGAATACATTTATCCAAGGTAGATAATCCATGCCCAACATATTCCAACAACAATCCAAGCTTACACGAAGAAATCGGAAGGAAAACCCAAAAATCTGAAATTCTAGATCCAAGAGATGATTACCTTGATTTGATGTGATGGGGATGATGAAATGATGATTAATCCGAATGATAAGCTTGAAGGTGATGATTGATGATTACACCTCGAAGAACACTCTCCAAATCGTCCAAAATCGCCCGGAATCACCCAAAAACGAAGTGAGAAATGAAAATGACAAAGAAAGGGCTGAACTGTCCTATTTATAGTAATCCCAGTTTAGCGCGCGCTAGCCCCAGTTCTTAGCGTGCGCTAACGGGTGTTTTGGGTAGTCCAATACCTACTGTCCGAAACCGGTAGCGTGCGCTACGTACCTTTTGTAGCATGCGCTACGGCTGTACACTTAGCGTGCGCTAACCCCAAAATGTTAGCGTGCGCTAACGAATTATCTGATGCCCAGTGATGGAGTCCAGAACCCTCTGTCCCCTGATCTGTTCGTGATAGCATGCGCTACATTCAATATTTAGCATGCGCTACTACACCATTTGCGTACACTAAAAACCACTCATAGCGTGCGCTATGAATTAATCCAATTCAGTCCAATATCCACTGGACTTAGCCTGATCCGACCTTAGCGCGCGCTACACCGATTGCATAGCGTGCGCTACTCCGGCCTACAAGCGCGCGCTACTTACCATTCGTAGCGTGCGCTACTTACAACCCAACTGCAGTCCAGTGCCTTCTGGACTGCCTGCTTGAACTACACTAGCGTGCGCTAGTGTTGAGAGGTAGCGTGTGCTACCCGTACTCAATTAGCGCACGCTAAAGAGAGTATGTAGCGTGCGCTACTCCTCACACACAGCACACTATGAATGTGTGCTCACCTCAGGAGGGTTCGACGGGGCCACAGAGGGAATCCAATGGTTTCGCCCTGGATTCACGAGTGAAACTTCATGGGTGCGTGTGTAGTTTGTGTCCGTCGAGGACGCGTGACGTGAATTTTAACCTTATGTATTGTTGTTGGTTTCATTTGTGAAAACAAAACCTTTGGGCTGTGACCCCTATTGATTTTTGGCAAGTCAAGGATTCGATAATCCTAAATTGTTTTCTATTAAAACTCTCGATGGCATTTTAAACTGTTTTATAAATTGTTTTCCCTTGATTTGTGACCTTTCGATTTTAGAATATTTTACCAAACTCTTGCCTCGGGAAGCACTTTTCGTTACGTTTGGATTTTTGAGGATTCCTGGTTATTGTTATTCGTGAAATGTGAATTGTATGGCTCGTATTTGCACTTTGTTCTTGCACTAGCAAAACAGTGGAGTTTTGCTAACCCCCGAGTATTCGGGGGGTGGATGTCTGTTTTTGCATTCAGGTTTGGGAGCATAACACAGGGTCGGCACGAAGGATGATGAAAGCTGAACGATACTAATCACACGAGGACCCGTTTGATGTCATGTTGGTTTAGTTGTATTTTATTTCCGCTGCAGTATTCTTTCCCCGTTGACGGGAGTGTGTTGTATTCGACCCCTGCGTGGGCATGTATTGTAATTGAGTTGTATGTATTTATTGAAAGACCAAATCGGTCTACCGAGTCATTTTAGCCTTAAAGGCGTTGTTGAGTTGTTCGGTTTTGTTACCAGCCTGGTAGAACCTTGAGGAAAGGTTCTACGGCGTGTAATATCCCTGAGCGGATTGGGGGTGTTACAATTCCTCCGTCAGCAAAGCTTACAGGATCTTCAACAAAAGGAAGCTGACGATCGAGGAATCAGTTCATGTAGTGTTCGACGAACCTCACCATGACCCTACAGGAATAGAAGCTATTACTCAGAACATCCAACAACTTTCCATCTTAGATCCACCAACTCCCATAGAACCTGTTGTTGACCTAGAAATCAACCCCGCAGCTGTAAGAATCGGTGTAGATGAAGCCAATGCTGTACAAGTTGAAGCTGTATCTACAGAAACTCTCGATACAGTACGGGACCCTAAATTAGAACCCGACCGAAGATGGTTGAGAGATCACCCTCAAGAGCTGATCATTGGAAACATCAATGCTGGTGTTTCTACCCGTAGGAGAATACAGAGTACACAAGGAAATGTACTGTGTGCACAAGAAGAACTAGATACTGAGATATCACCATTCCCTGAATGGAAATTTCAATCCGAGCTTAGAAGACTCAACATGTGCACTATTGCTGTATTCTTAGCCCAGTCCGAACCTGTTTCTACCATAGACGCTCTTAATAACTCTCATTAGATAACAACTATGGAAAAAGAGCTTAACAGTTTCGAAAGAAACAATGTATGGTATCTTGTACCCAGACCTACGCATCAATCGGTTATAGGAACCAAATGGGTATTTAGAAACAAGAAGGATCGAAATGGACTAATCATAAGGAACAAATCCAGACTAGTCGCACAAGGCTATAGACAGGAAGAAGGCATAGACTACGATGAAACCTTTGCCCCTGTAGCCAGACTAGAAGCCATTAGGATATTTTTAGCCTTTGCTGCCCATAAGAGCTTCATTGTATATCAAATGGACGTCAAAAGTTCATTCCTAAATGGAGACCTTGTCGAAGAAGTTTATGTTGAACAACCACCAGGGTTTGCCAAAACAGATGGCATCGACCTAGTATACAGGCTGAGGAAAGCACTGTATGGACTTAAGCAATCCCCTAGAGCATGGTATGAGACCCTATCCCAGTATCTAACCGATAATGGATTTGAGAAAGGTGCTGTGGATAAAACCTTGTTCAAAATACAGGAAGCGGATGACCTTCTAATGGCGCAAATTTATGTAGATGATATAATTTTTGGTTCAACTAACCTTGCTTTGTGTCAAAGGTTCTCTCATCTCATGCAAAGTAAATTTGAAATGAGTATGATGGGAGAACTTAGTTATTTCCTAGGTTTGCAGGTAAAGTAGTTGCCTACAGGGATTTTCATTAACCAGGAAAAATACAGCAAGGAGCTTCTCAACAAATTTGGAATGAACACTTCCATTTCATCGTCAACCCCCATGAGCACTTCCGTGCAGATTAGTGCTGATGAAGCTGGAAATCCGGTTGACCAATCACTCTACAGGAAGATTATTGGCTCACTCCTATACCTAACGGCTAGCAGGCCCGATATCCAGTTTGATGTAGGAGTGTGTGCGAGATATCAAGTTGCACCTAAGGAATCACATTTCAATACAGCTAAACGAATCCTGAAGTATATTAAAGGAACAGTCGATGTAGGACTGTGGTATATCCTAAAGAAGGCGAATTCGATTTAGTTAGATATAGTGACTCGGATCTCGGAGGCTGCAAGCTAGATAGGAAGAGTACAAGTAGAACTTGTCACTTTCTTGGACCTAGACTTGTCTCTTGGTTCAGTAAGAAGCAATTGGCAAACTCACTTTCCACGGCTGAATCAGAATACTATGCTGCTGGTAGTTGCTGTATGCAGATCCTTTGAATGCAGCAACAGTTGTCAGATTATGGGATTGAAGCCAAGAAAACGCCAATCATGTGTGATAGCACGAGTGCAATTGAAATCACACACAACCGTGTATTGCACTCGCGCACTAAGCATATCAACATGAAGCATCATTTCATAAGGAATCATGTCGAGAACAAGGATGTTCGGCTCGAAAATGTTCATACAGATATTCAGTTGGCCGACATCTTCACCAAGCCTCTCGACACAGCAAGATTCAACATGCTCAGACAAGAATTGGGATTTCTACAGTCTGACTCCCTGTAAGTATTTACTATTTTTACTCATCAATTGAGGGGGATCCACCATTAATTATCTGTACACTTAGAGCCTTCAAGGTAACACTGTAGGGAACAAAGATATATGAATCATTCTACAGATGATGTGTGCAATAATTAAGGGGAAATACAGTATGACCCATGAATACAGCATTAATCCAAAAGTTGTTGTATGGAATTAAAACCTATATGTACCTTTTAAGGGGGAACGCTGTATCGTCGCGGATACAGCACATACTATAGGATTTCGATTCAGTATATATATTATATTATAATATTTCATTTTAAAAATAATTTTTGTCCACGTGCCCTGTTTTCACGTCAAACGTCATTTACATTAAATGCCTTACACGACATCTGGACAATTGAATCTCAAAAGCCGCGATATTCTCAAACTGTTTAATGTTTAATACCGCCGTTTTAGGCATCGAGGGTAATAACAAATAGGGATGTCAATTTTACCCGCAGGGTAAAATTACCCGCGGGTAAACGGGTTATAAGGGCGGGTAGTACCTGCAGGTTCGGGTAAAGGGTAGGGTACTGCCCGTACCCGTTATTTTTTGTTAGGGTAAGGATAGGGTATGTGATTTATATTTTACCCGATTACCCTACCCGATTGCCCTACCCGATTACCCTAAACATTAAATATATATATATGTGTAATAAAATAATATATTGACTTTTTTAATTTTAATTTTTATTAGTTATAATTTATACCTGATACATTAATAAATTTGAGTTAAATTATATCAAATTTTGATATATATTGACTCATTTATTATATTTTTTTATGTTTTTTAGAGTTTTTTTTTGTAAAATAGCATTAAATAAATATAAGCGGGTAACCCGTTTTACCCGCGGGTACCCGTTTACCCACAGGGTAATACCCGTACCCTACCCGCTATAAAAAATAGGGTAATAGGGTAGGGTATGGGTAAGACATTTTATATGAGGGTAGGGTATGGAGAAGGCATACCCGTACCCTACCCTATCCATTGACATCCTTAATAACAAATGTCAGAAGTGGGACCCGATCTTATTTTAAATTTCACTGGATAAGTGTACCAGTTACACTCAGTCCATCGTGACCTTTCATTTGAAACGACGGTTCACATCCCTTAAATCTGACCATTCGTTCTCTGAAAACCCTTCTTCTCCGCCTACTATAAAAGGACTGTAATTGCCATTTGAGACTCTTTACGCTTTCTGCATATCTTAAGAGCACTCAAGCATATCAGCCTACAAGTTTTTCTGTGTTTACTGCATATTCCTCTTAAATATTTTTCATATTTTCTTGAGAGTCATCAATGGCGTCTGCTCAGACCTCTACCACCGCCTTCAAGAAATCTCTGAACTTCATCGATGGACACATCTTCACCCGATCTGTCGTCATCGAACGCATTCATGCTGAAATTGATGACGTCGATACGATGGAAGTCGTCATCACCAGAATCCGTCAAGAAGGCCTCTACCGCCTTGGGAGCCACACCGCATAGAAATATGACGTTCACCTTGTTCAGGAGTTCTACCTCAACGCCGTGGTTCATTTTCTGCCTCTAGCCCTAGGAGGACATGTTGCTGACATCACAGCAGTCATTCATGGAGTGGAGATCTGCATCGACCGATATCTTCTCAAAAACATTTACAGGCTACCCTCTGAAGGCCTGACCATGGAGGAACTTGAGACATTTGGGTCTCAAGAGTTGCTGACTCAATATTATGGCTTGTTCACCGATTTGACAACGGTTGAAGTGGTTCACACCACCTGCCATAAGAAAAACTTTTGCTTACCGTTTGTTTATTTGCATGATATTTGCTGTCGCATCATTGAAAATCGCACTGGTGCATTTGAGATGTGCAATAATATTAGATTTAGGATGATGGAAGCTATTATGACCTGTGAAAAGGTCAATCGGTGTCAAATTATTCTGAAACGCTTGGAGGAAGAAGTGTCCAAACCTGCTACTCAGAAAAAATCATTTGATTTATTCTTAAACCACATTTTGACGAAGTGCGGACTTCCACAATCCGCAGATGCGAAGAAGATAAGTTCCCGGATATTCTTGGGAGGAGTCAAGCCCACTGCCTACAAACAAAGTATTCTGATCGCAGACAGGCCTTTTATCCGGAACCTACCGCTTTCTGAAGATCCAAGGGACGTTTCTCCTAAGTCCCAGAGTGTGGAATCTTCAAGGAAAAGAAAGAGATCTCACAGCAAGACACCTGTTGCTGCTGAGAAGCCGAAAAGGAAGCTAAGGAGGCTTTCTAAAGTTAAATCTAAAAAACCCTCCGAGGATGCTTCTACCGTGGCGCAACCCACTGATGAACTACCCCAGGGCCCAACCCCTGTGGAAGAGATGCTCGTTACTGTATCGACAGTAAATCCCGAGCTTTTGGCGGCAATGACGGATACGAGGACATTTGCCAACTTGGAAGACTCTAGCGAGTCGGTTGTCCCTTTGGATCCAAATGCTACTTCTCCTATGCGGGATTCCACACCCGTACAGGATCCACCTTCCTTCGGGGTACCATCCCCTGCAAGGAATCCCTCTTCCATACAGGATCCCACACCTGTAGAGGAACAAATCGCTACAGCGGACTCAGACGTTGTACGAAGTCCCTCCCCGGACACTATTATCAATAAAACCCTTCTCTCTGCGCAAATTGAACAGGCCTATGAAAAATTTCTTCAATGGAAGAGCTATAGGCTAGCTCCATACGATACCCTGTTCAACTGGAGCGAGTGGCGCAATGAAGAAAGATTCGTGTTGGAAGTGACGGACTTTCAAGAAGTTGAAGCCCTGATCCAATGGGATAATCTATGCTGCAAATAGTTGATTTAAAGCCATCTTTTGCACAAATCAGATGCCAGAAGAAAAGGAAAGGATAAGTCCGAGGAATCTCCCAAAAGTCTAAAATAAGACCACGACTCAGAAGATGACGACGATGCCTTTCAGGTAGGACTGGGAATGATCCGTGAGGAGTCTCACGAAAGAGAAGTCCCTAAAGTTCAACAAAATGATAAAGGACCATCAAGCCGCAATGTGCCCCCTTCGCCACAGCAAGGCGAAGAAAATGTTTCGGAACAGGCACCCGAGCCTGCTGTTGTCAAAGAAGAAGAAGAATCACACGCCGTCCAGCAAGAGGAATCAGTCCCTCTGCCAGAACAGGCGGACGCTGAGAGACACCAGGAGGAATAAGTCCCTCCTGTACCCATGTCTACAGTCACCTCTTCAAAATAGGAGGATACCGCACCTCCTGCTGCCGAACCCACAACAGCTGCTGCCGCCCCACCAACCGTCTTGGAATCCGATGACGGTACTACACCTGAGGATGTCCAACTCACTTCACGTCCTAACGTGAATTTGAGAATGTTGAATGGAGTAGAAGACTTTGACAAGCCGGATTCTCCCAGCACTGCAGCTAGGAAAGAGCGATTGCGTGCTCTTGGCGTTCAAACCGTCTTTATCCAGGATGCAGTTAATGCCTTGTATTCAGTAGAAAAAGCTCTAAATTGGATGCACACATCTGCTACTGAAGAGATGACTGGATTACAGCATGAAGTCTCTTGAGTAGTCGAAGCCTTCACTATCCTGCTAGAAGTCTTCAAGCAAGCCATGGGCAATCTGCAAGAGAAGCAAGAGCAAATCCTGAGAGACGGGGAATCAAAAACTCGTGTGTCTGAGGCCAAGACATCATCTGCCTTGATCGAATCCAGTTCTCTGCTTCGAGCCCACGACAAAAGCATTAAAGATATGTCGCAGGTGCTCTCCTCCCTTGTCGAGAGAATGACAAATATTGAGATGAAACAGGATGCCACTCTGGAGATCCTAGGACGTCTTGCTGATGCGAAAAAGGGGGAAGAAGCGAGAGAAGCCGTGAGGAAAATAAGGCTCCAGCATGAAAGAGAGTTTAATGTTGCTCAAGACAGCATTGCTGCAGAGTTGAATAAATTAGCTCCACCCTCTCAAAGCTACAGAATTTCAGGTTCTCGACCTGAGTTCCATGATCCCAACGTCCCATGGCAAACCATGATCGTAAGGCCTTCTGAAATTCTTCTGCCAACCAACCGCCATCCCACTGCTGAAGAAGTGAAGCAATGGAGGAAAAATGAAATGATGAGATATTTTGCAAAACTCGTCATGGAATCCGCTATCTTCAAAGGATATAAAACATTAGCGGAGGCTGCAGATAAATTAACAAAGCTGTTAGAAGAAGGAAAGCTCCCTCTCCAACAAGAAATGAAGTCCAAGCATAGAAGAGGAGATCGGATCACCCATCCAGAAGACTGGATTCTTGCCTTCGACAGATCATACGATGGTAGAGCAATCTATTTAGATCGAGGCAATGATTCCCTACAGCATTGGTTGCGTGGAACCGAGAATGACCCCGAGAAAAGGCCATGGAGACACTCAGATTATAGGAGTTAAAATCCTTGTATTATTGTTTGTAATTTTTCTTTCAAAACAGCAATCCTTGTACTCTATTTTGAATATCAATAAAATATTTGCCTGTCTTGAAAGATTACAACTCGTAATCTACTGTGTTATTTTGATCACGAAATTTAAATTTAATTTAAATGCTGAAATTAATCACAAGTATAGAAACTTGTTTAAAAATTAAGCTGTACGAACTTGTCTGCGAACAGTTCATAGATTCAGTTGTATGTATCTAGAATACATTGTAAGATTGTGCCTGCGCGCCAATCATAAGCTTAAAGCTGTAAAAACTCTTATCCGTATCGAACTCGCCTGCGAGCAGTTCATAAATTAGACTAAGTTGCTGAAAGCCAGATCATTCGACAGAAGACCAAGATATCTGCCCGAAGTCATCAAGAAGGTTATTCGCTTCATGAAGAAGGTTTTGGCATCATCAAGAAGGCTTGAAAGATTTAAGTCTTGGCAAAATTGTCAAAAAGGGAGAAATTGTTGGGATAACTATACCCTGTATCGAAATTATTGGGATAACAATCCCTATATCGAATGGTCGTGATAAGATGTTTTGACAATATGCCAAACTAGCATACAGTAAGCGAACTGTATCGAAAAGATGAAGTGTCAACCTGTATTGAAGACCTCTCGTAGTTCCAGCATTCAGTACAGCAAAGAAGTCTCGTAAAGCCAAAGTATGGAAGCTGTCTCGAATATCAATACAGTGATCCTTCCATACAGCTCTCAATAGGACAAAGAAGGAATCTTCAGTATTCGCCAGAAGTCAAGTCCCGTTGATAAAGAAGTATTTAAATACTAAAGGATAAAGTATTTAAATACTGTAAGTCAAAAGATCGTCAAACAAGCGCAAAATCCGGATCATGTTTTATTCAAACACATCATCCCGTTGGAACGGAATCTTGCTCAACGGATTTATCTCAACGGATATATTTTCAGAAGACTATATATATCTACTCAAGGCGTTGAAGATCAGTTACCAATACCAAGTTACCAAAACTTACGAAGTTATTATCATATACATCAGAGGAAAATATAACTCCAAAGCTCACTGCTATTCAAATATAAGAGATACACAGTGCTCAAACCGTGAACAACACATCATCAGCTAGAAGCTCAGAAAGTCAAAGCTACTGTTCGTATCTTGTTCTAAACCTTGAACAAACTCAGATCAGCCCTATGTGGACTGAGTAATCTTTGCTTCTCCTGAACTGTGTGTGAAGGATTTGCATCGAAGAAGACGAAGCTTCAGAACTGTGAGTGAAGAAGCCAGTCAAGTGTTAGCTCAAACCAATATGTGTGAACGGTTTAAAGCTAAGATCTTTATATCAATCTGTGTGAACGATATATTGATTGTGTGTTGTTATAATTACGTGGCTGTGTACGCAGTAATTATAATAAACTTTTTACTCCTGTGTGGAGGACCAGTAGACGTAGAGGGGTTTACCTCGAACCACTTTAAATACTGTGTTATTTACCTTCTGCCTTTATTGTTTTTAATTAACTGTGATTATTTAAGTATACACTGCACATCGAGTTCTCAGTATCCACAACCTCGTATTTAAGACTTCCGCTATGCACTCAGATTTAAAACAGTACAGCTTGTTGTTCAAAACACCTTCCAAGCTGTATCCAGTATACTTAGTGGCCAACACTTTCGATTCGTCATCGACTCTCCAATAGTGTATACCGTGTGACTGAATCAAGTATGAGTCGTGTTCGATTATACTGGTCCCACCAATATACTTATAACTATGCTATCAAGACATGCACACGTCCTAGCATCAGTTATACAAGTCTTACTCAAAACTTAATGCCCAATTAAGTTTATCGACTTGCGAACAATTTACGTAAATAAACTTTAAACACTTTTAGTGCATTTTCTCTTATCCGATAACGAGAATGGAATGTTCGCTCTTATTTACATGGACTTCAATTCAATGTTTACCAAATCAAGAATGCATTTGAAATACAATAAACAGTGAATGAATTATATTGCCTTTGATTGATAATTCCATAATCACAAGTACAATACCCCTTCTCTCTCATCCCCTGAGTGTCATTCGAGGGCATATTCCTAACAACATCCACCGTGAGGGAATTGAATCTTTTTGCATTCGAGTCTCAATGAAGTTGTTAGAATTTGTTGCGGCATCCTATCTCATTTGGGTCATGATCACTTGTTTTTTCTTGATATTAATTTTGCCATGAATTTTTCAGCATACGAATATTATTACTCGGGTATAAGATTTGCTTGAGGGTGTGCAAAAGATAAGTCTGGGAGAATTTGTTTGATATATTTTTAGTAATATTTTTATTACTATTTTATGTATATATTTGTGTGTTTTGTGCGATAATTTATAACTCTTACCATATATTTATATGATTTCATTTTGTTAGAATTTTCTATTTCCGTCATTCTTGGATAATTAATTAGAATTAGCTTATATCTGCAGGTTAACCAACCGGTACAAGACAGATCAATTGGTTTAAGGGCGATATCTTTCCAAAATTCAATTGTTGTCACGACTAAACTCATTTTATCCATCTCGTCGAGACGATTGTATTAAAAAAATTCATCCGAATCTGAATTTGTATGAAGAAATTATGACCGTTCTAAGAAAAATTAAATAGACGGACCATATTGCGCCATGTGTCAACACCCGTTTGGACCGGAAATTCAACTCTCCGTTGACGTCATCCATGACATCAGCATCCCCTTGGCAGTCATGCATGATTGAGTAGTGGGATTTAAAATTTTTAAAAATTATTATTTTATTAATTTTGAAGCATTATAAATAGGGGAGAAAGGTGAAGTGTGTTGGGAGGAGAGAAAATAGAGAGAAATAAAAATATTGTGTAATAAAATTATATTTGAGTAATAATATTATGAAATATTTATTTATTTGTGTTGTTATTATATGTAATATCCGCCATTTTCATAATATAATATTATAATATTAATAATGAATTTTCATTTCATTTAATCTCATTTAGAGGATCATGAATATTTATTTCGACGTATCACAAGTTCTAGCCCGAATCAATTTTATCAATTTAATTTCAGAAACATCTAATATTAGACATTGTCACTAATATTATAATTATTAAAGGTATTATCATTAATAATAATAATATTTATAAGAGAGAACAATATTAATATTAACAGTATTAATATTTACATCATCATTATAAATGTTATTCTCGATATTATTATTCTTATCAATATCGGTATTATTAATATCATTACTACTTAATACTTATTATTATACCATTATTATTATTATACCAATCATAATTAACCTTGATTTTTAATTTAATTAACTATGATTAAATTTAATTAACCATAATTAAGAAATCTCTGTCAGTCGATGAACCATCGCAATCCTCACTTCATCAAAACCTCTTGATATATATCCTAATATATAGTCCTAATTCAACTAAAACACTTAAAAACCTATACATATAATATATTTTCCATCCCAACAATCTACAAGGGTGTCAGCATATATATGTGTATTTTTCAGAAAAAAGGGAGGGGGGGGGGGGGGGGAATCGGCCTACAACTTTCATCACGACTGAAACAAAAAAAAAAAGAAAAGAACAAAAACACCGGGAAGTATTTAACACGACCATCATCAACAAATCTACAGACCTCCTAGCATTCTCTTCTGCAAACTAAGGAGCACAGAGCACGGATCCGATTGGGTTCATCATTCGGTCAAACATTCCAGTAGCGTTACATCCGATTTCCGTTCAATCTTACGAGTTAAAACTCATAATCCTTCTTCTCCTGCCTTTAATCCGAGTATTATTCGAACTTAAACTTTTGTCTGCAATTTTATCGGAACCTCTAACGCCATGTCCGACCACAAACCCTCGGTACCAACAACATCATATTTGGGGACGGAATCCTTTTAAAAGCTAAAACAATAATCAATATACATTAGATAATAACTCAAAAAAACAAATAATGTGACCTCCCTAACAAAAAACCCAATTACACAACCCCAACCATGAAGTTGATATTCAAAGTTTCAGTCCTGGGCCGATCCTGAACACAAATTCAAGAAACAGAAACCCTCGGCCGAAACTTGCAAGAAATAACCTAGAACCAGAAATCAAAAACCTGACCGTTTTATCAGCCAACCCAGAACATAGAAGCCAAACTCCCAATTTCAAGTCCCATTCTGAATCTGACTAGAACTGCAAATCAGAAATCCAAGAGCAAAAAACCCGAATGATTCGAGCCAAATACAAAATCAAAATCAACAAAACCAAAACTGAATCAGACCTTCCTCACCTTGGTCGTGTAATATCCGGGGGTAATTTGTTTTTTTGTGTTACTATTGAGTTGTACGTATTCATTTAGAATTGTACAAGTGTTGTTGTTTTGGACCAATACAATGTATATTGTATTGGGATATTTCGGGATTGAAATATTTATACTTGTCGTCGGTTTGGTTTCGTCGTTTGGATGTTGCTTGGAGAGTTTGGATTTTTGGCTAAGTATACTAGACTTGTTAACGTACGTAAAGTGGGGTAATGCTAAGTTCACTCGTGTGGGTTCGAAGGAGCATACGAGGAGTCATGGAAGACGACCACGGGATCAGAACTTAGTATGTGGTGCTGCGTTCCAATCGTGCAGGTCAGACGAGGCCTGCGATGACACATGACGGAGGATCATGGGGTCAGGACACAGTATGTCCAACCATATGGGCTCGACGGGGCCTATGGTGACTTGTGGCGGTAGATCACGGAGTCGTTGACTGGTATTTGTGACTGTTGTGTTTGGTTAAGACCGTGCGGGTTGTTGAACCTACGGTTACTCGTGACGGCGGATAACGGAGTCAGGAAGTATGTTTTGATAAACAAGGTGCTTGAAAAAAAAAGTTTTTATGAAAACTAAATGACTGGTCCGAGACCCAAGCGATTTGTGTAAAGGTTTTCGTGTTGTAAAACCCTTCAATGTTGTAATAAGATTTTGGGCTGAGACCCTACGATTTGATAAAGGTTTTTCCAAAACTTAGGACATGAGTTCCTCATGACTTTTGGGGTTTTTTAAACTTCCGAGATGATTGTTGTTTCTTTTAAAGACTACAGTTTGTGTTGTTTTCTAGAGTTCTAAAACTTCTCGGGAGTACTTGGTAAATGGTTGTCCTTATCTGATATGTGGTTGTTAATTGCTTGTTACATTTCGTATAGAGATACTTGTACTAGCCATTCGAATGTTAACCCCTTAAATGAGGAAAATGTGTTTCATGCATTTCAGGTATGCTTGGTTCGTGGGAGCAGTCACACGATGGTCATGTGAGATGATGGGCCGCGATACTAATCAAGAGTTTTGGCGTTCAGTTGTTGTTGTATCATTGTATTGTTCTCAGTCTTCCGCTGTGTTGTATTGTTTTGTATTTTGGACCCCTACGTGGGCACGAGTTGTGGGATTGTATTTTGATTATTTAAGTTGTGTGACCTTATCGGTCCGTATCATTATTCTGTGTGACCCTGGCTGGTAAAATATTTGGTCGTCTGGTTGTGTTCAGCCTGATGGATCCTTGAGTGTAGGGTCCACAACATGTAATATTACCGGTTTAATTTTGGGGGTGTTACACCAATGTCCGCAACACAGAATTCCCTTGACTGACCAACTAGTCCTGATGACCATTGTTGCTAGGTTGGACTGAATTTTACAAAGACAGAGCAGCTGAATTTTACAAAGATAGAGTAGCCGAACTACCCTCAGAGCTGAGAGACATGGCCACCCCACCACATCCCATATCTCTTCTGCGTCCACATCCACATCCTCTACCAATGGAATTTTGAAAAAATAGATTTTGAGTAAAGTTCAAATACACACCGTTGAAGTCATCGGTTCCCCAAGAGTAAATTATACGTTTAACAACAATTAGTAAGTAGGAGAGATAAAGAGAACTTACAAGCACCGGTCATACTTAGATGATGGCGATGCAGTGATACTGTACACAAATGACTATCGAACTAGTCAAAAGATCGTCAACCTAGGTATTCATAAACCTAAGCTCTGATATCATATTATGTAGCACCCAAGTATATCCAGGGCATATTACAGTGCCATAAATCACGCACCATTGAATTCACAAGTCTATACGTGATCACAATTTATCTATCGACCAACAAGTCATAGCAATTCACTTTATCATAAGGATCTCGTGACATATACTAGAAGTTCAACTTCAAACAACACAATCTACCAAACATGATAACAACCACAAACAAAAGGAAATAAAAGTACTCGAGTACCAATATTAAATAAGGAAAAACATATGAAAAGGAAGCAAAACAACGGAAACCAACAACGGTGGTGTAATATCACTGTTGCCCATATACTTCGTACCTATCACATGGCTAATCCTATGAAAACCCTATACCTGAATATATAAATGTATCTCCCCGAAGGGGTAATACTGGAATTACTAGTACAAGTACATTATACAGTTAATACATTTCTTAACAATCAAATAATTCATAAAAATCCAATTTTCAAGTCATTTCATATTATAATGCTCAAATCATTCATCACGCACCTTAAAGTGCTTTAATGATTACCCCGATTCACACACATGACCACGAATCCTTGAGAGGTCCCATCGGATCATCCCTGTGTGGTTAACCTCAATATTTATGATCTGCACTCAAGGCCATGGATCCATCAGAGGCCCCATCTGACCATCCCTGGGTGAACATACATACACATACACATGCAATATTCACAATGCTAGAACATTTAAAACAAGAGTTAAGTACTTGTTTTTTAGATATATATTGAATAACGGAGGTTAAGTGAGTTTCCAATCCCACAGACATTGGGCAGAGGATAATCAACATTTATACGAGCAAATTGAAGGGAAAAACACCCAAAACTCCACATATGATCCATTCAGTCATAACCCAATTGTATAGAGGGTGAAAAACCATCAACCTTCACTAATCCGATCAATACACAAACTTAATCAAGAATACGTGTGGGAAAACATTCAAACATTCAACAGAGTAGATAAATCATAGTAACAATGATTCCATGCTCGAAATAAATTAAAAAAATCCCAAATCCCAAAATAAGATTATAGAAAGATTTACCTTTGATTTGGAAGGCAAAAGAGGATTAAATGATGTTTAATCCGTGCTAGATACCCAAGTATATCAATGGACGATAAAATCTTGACATATATTTGAGTTAAAATCTCTCCAATGGATCGCCCGGAGAAAAAAAAAAAGAAAAAGTGAGAAAAAAGGTTTGAAACGTGACTGCCCAGGTTCTTATACTTGGGAAGTGTTACATCAGTAACACATAACCTTTATGATCGTGTATATGGGGTGGTTAACTACCATAATTTCATATCTTGCAGCCATAAGTCAGCCACTGGATGGCTACGGGTTTTTCAAAAACCCAACATAAGTCGTCTGATGAACAACTTACAGGTTATAAGTTATCACGAAATACGGCCGTAACACATTGCTCATTACGGGTCATAAGTGGTACATCACAACAGCCCAGCCCATACAGGTCGGGACCATCCCGTACACAACGGAAATGCATCAATAACCAACATGCGGTGAAGCACTTCAATAGAACACCAAAATACGAACCCAAGCATTATCATAACTCCGAAAATGAAAACTCAAGACATATAAAAATGACTTCGAACGACAAAATCAGGAAGTATTAAAAATTCAAAAATCACCATTTATACCGAAAATCTCAGGAAAATCATAAAAATGTGAAACGAGCGCAATGGAGTACATTATATATGTTGTTTCTAGTACAAGCAATCATAAAATGATTTAATCAGTAATATGTAGGGGAAAATATTCCAACAGGGTAGATAAATCATAACAACAATGATTTCATGCTCGAAATGGATTAAAATAGAAAAATCTACAGAAATTACCAAAATTCCCAAAATAGGGTTATAGGAAGACTTAGCTTGATTTGGAAGGGAGAATAGGACTAAATGATGTTTAATCCATGCTAGGAACCCAAATATATATCAATGAATAATAATATGTTGATAAACCCTCGTGTCCGAATCGCCCCAATCTATCTCTCGGAGAAAAGTGAAAAGCGAAATTAAATACAAATGAAACGCAACTCCCATATTTCTATGCTGGGTTGTGTTACGGATATAACACACAACCTTTACATCCGTAATGGGGTGGCTAATGATCGTAATTTCACATTTTACGATCGTAAGTCGTCCACAAGATAGCTATGGGTTTTCCACAAACCCAGTAGACGACTATATGATGAGAAGCTTACGATCGTAAGTTACCACAGATTATGGCTGCAACACAGCTCATATGGCCGTAAGTGCTACAGTACAGCAGCACTAGCGTAGACAGTCCAGGAACGCCCCATACGTTGCAAAAAATGGGTCGATAACCATCATGCGATGAAGCCCTTACGTAGAAGACTAGAATATAAACCCAAGAGTTATCCAAACTCCGAAAATGATAATCAAGACATACAAAAATGAGTTTGAATGGCAAGATCTAAAAAATAATGAAAAAGACAAAACGCCGTTTACACCAAATTTCCCATGAAAATCGTAAGAATATGAAACCTACACAATGCAATATATTATAAATGTTGTGTCGAGTACAAGCGAGTTATAAAAAACTGAAAAATATGAAAAACAAAAAAGACAGATATTGCATATTCCATATATTTATTATACTCGCATTAACAATTCCAAGCTAGCCCCTTCAGGGGCAGGAATATTTTATGTTTTATTCAGTTGCTTGGGGATTAGTATTATGGAGGACACAAGTGTGATGGTAGCAGCTGCGAAGATGTCCGAGGTGTCTCGAGTCATGGGGTTTATTACATGTGTTATTTTATATTAGGGAGATTACTTTATAGTTATAAATGGGATAAGTCTGTTAGAACGTTCCACAAGCGTTGTCAGCTTGGTTCATTTCTCTAGTATTTTTCTTACTTTATGAAATTAATATCTTTGAACGGACTTGTCGGTCAATATCAACGTTTGTGATTCCGCATTTTATAGTAAGTCCTTTTGGAAGGTATCCATAGAGGATTTTGGAGGTGCTATAAAATATGGTATCATGGATTAGGTTATGGACACCTAGTCCTTTGTTGTGTTTTGTCGTTTGAGTCAGTCAGTCGAGACTACCATCTCCGGGATGCTAACACTTCGTGCAACCTGTGGATGTAAGTATCTATTTCTTTGAACTCTGCATATATGTGTGTATGTGTGTGATGTTTTGGCTGACTTACTATGGTGTATAATATATGTTGTGAATACTGGTGATGTACTATGAATGGTTCATTTTAAATGAATTTGGCCTTGTAGGATATTCTTGAGAACTTGTATTGATAGACCATGTAGAGTAATTGAGGATTTGAATTTATGGTCTGGTTTGATGCAAGTGAGGTAGTTGTGAGTTTTCCTATGATGTTGGTATGGTGTTGATAGGATTTTATATCATCTATGATGACGAAAATGGTAGGGGTTTGCCTCACTATAGTCAGGTACAATGTTGAGTTACATGATCTAGTGTATATGGTTGATATGGGTTTGGTCTCCATTTTGTTATAACAGTTGCAATTTAAGTTTTGGGTATGCCAGCAGAGAGCGGCATACATTAGTCGGATGAGAAATTGGTGTTTAATGTTTATGGTCATTTGGGCTCAATGCTAGTAAAATTTTGAAGAGCGAAAATGAGTTGTTTTATAAAATGTGTGATCGTATTCTGAAGTAAATATGTGATGTTTGAAGTTTCAAAAGACTGGGTCATTCTGGCATTTCGGGCAAATGAGTCGATTTTTGAAACTGAGCAATTCTTTTTGGGGATCAGAGTCACCATGTATGGGGTGATCCAGGGAACTTTCACAATTCGGGGTTCATGCCTGTAACACGCCCAGAAATCACCCGGGAATGCCACACGCCGTAGGCCCTTCTCACAAGGGTTTACCAGGCTAAATACCACAAGACAACCAAATGTTTTACCGGCCGGAGTCAAACTACATAACGACACAGACCGATAAGGTTGAATATTCAAAATACAAGAACCGGCAAGTTCATACGACTAAATCAAAGCGAAATAAAACTCCTTACAATACATACCCATGCAGGGGTCAAAATACAATGCAGCGGAACTAGAATACAACTCAACAATACAAAGAACTCTGATTCCTGGATGATTAGTATCGTAGCTTTTCATCTCCCATGCCGACTCTGTGACTGCTCCCTTGATCTAGAAGTACTTGAAATGTATGAAACGCATTTTTCCCATTTAAGGGGTTAGCAATTCGAATTTGCTAGTATAAATATTCTAATCATACAAAATATACCACACAACATCATTCATGGATCAAACATGGGCAACTATTAAGAAAGGTACCGAGAGATTTTTTAAATTTTAAAAAGTAATTAAAGCCTTTGGGAACGAATCATCATCTCGGTAGTTTTAGAAAATGGGAATGCCTTTTTGAGATCTCAAGTCTGAAGTTGTAAAACCTTTTTGAAATATTAGGGCCTCAGCCCAATTATCATTTCACATCACGAGTATTTTATAAAATAGAAAGCCTTTTTGGACCTCGAGTCCTTAAACATTAACTATTTCGAAATATTTGGGTTTCGGCCCAAATCTCATTTCAGGTCATAATACACGATAACAATCGTAGGGTCCTCCCAACACCAAAGCTTCACAATATAGGCCCATAAGCTACTTTGATCCCACACTCGCAAGTGCGCACCCCAAAGACCTCATCAGATCCTACCTGGTTGGATACTCATAGCCAAACACTCTTCGCGCCTACAAGTGGTGAACTCCACAACACACACTATTTGTACTCGCAAGTAAAAAACTCCAGAGGCCCCATCAAACCTTACCTGGTACCACAACAAACTATTCGTACTCGCAGGTAACGAACTCCAGAGGCCCCGTCAAACCCTACCTGGCACCATATATTATTGGATTTCGATCCGTACTCGCAAGTACCGAATCCTAAAGGCCCTGTCAAGCGTTACCTGATTAAACTCAACATCACATTATTGTATTCCGACCAGTACTCGCAAGTACTGTAATACCCGAGATCTTCATTCCGGTTTCATTGAATTTTCTTCGGTCGAACTGTTGTCGTCCGCGTCGTTGGAATCGCATGCTTGTATTGTGGTGCGTTGAGTCTCGTAGCCTGTTTGTTATTGTTTTGGAGCATAGTCGGTGCGTTCGCATCATCGAGACTTCGTCGAGTATCGAGCCGGATGTTTGGGTGTGGGCTGGGTCGAGTTACGGCCTTAAGGCCTGGCCAATAACGGCCGTAGGACTTCCGAACACCTGGGCTTGGGACACTCGGTTACGGACGTAAGGCCTGTTACGACCGCTAGGCGTTGGCCAGTTATGGCCGTAATGATTCGGTAGATTTCGTTCAGTGGTCTGGGATGCTCGGTTACGGTCGTAAGGCTATGTCGATTATGGCCGTAAGGTGTGATCGTTGCAAGTCTTCGGCCATTGCGTACGCTAATGCGCGTTGACCGAGTTATGACCATAAGGCACTGCTGGTTACGGCCGTAACCCTGTCGGCCATATATAGGCCTGGGCTTCGGCCAGACCTTATTTTTCACCCTCTTCCTCGTTTTTGTGGCGGCTGGCGATGGGAGACTTGGGAGCTCGAGTTCTTGGCCGGTTCTAATCAATTCCAAGGCGTTTTAGAATATTCTTGTTGATTATATCATCATCCAATCCGTTTTCTTCGTCGAATCAAGGTATTTCCTTACTTAGAACCCTTGTTGTGTGTATCTTTGAGGGTTTCTTCGTGATTCATTGATTTTATCAGAGATTGATGAATTGGTTATGGTATTCTTGTTGTCTTGGCCATGATCTTCGGATTTTGTAACTCGTTTATTGATTTTACCAACCCGGAACTTGATTTACGATTTCCTTAAAGAACCCTCAGATCCTTGTTGTTTTTCGGGTTGATTCGGATGCCGTTTAGCGTTATTGATTCGTGGTGATATTATTTTCGTAGTTTCTATGGAGTTGTCGGGTTTTTGGTCAATCTTGGAAGTTCGAGTGCTACCTGGCCGTGTCCGTCATTGTTCCATTGCTCGTGGTATTGAGGCAAGTATCTTTCCCATACGTTTCATGTTTCGTAGGCATAATTGTTGGTAAATGATTTTATGCAAAATCCGAATGTTTAATGAATGTTAAAAAGGATCGGTATGTTCTCGATAAATGTTGTCTTTCAACGATAATTCGTATGCTTCGTGAATAAGTGTGTTTTTGGACTATGTGTGTTAGTTTCGTTTGTTGAAAGACGTTTATGATCACATTTAGTGAATATAATAAACCGTAATCATTTACTGAAGATTGTGTGTTGTTATGTGTGCTTGTTCGGCGAATATGTGATGGGTGATATTGGTTGTTACTCCTTTGAAAGGAGGTCGTGATGTTTAGTTTTGCTTGGCTTGATGTTTTGCTTATTGTTATGTGATCGTTGATAGTGACGTGCCTCCGGGTAAGATTGACGAGTCTCCATAATCCATACTTGCTAGTATGGGTCGGGCGTAACCGTAGGGTTATCCAATCTGGGTATGTCTTGTGGGGACTCCGAGGTTTGGGGCTTGCCATCCCGATGCCGGGATAACTTGTGGGGTTATCCAATCTGGGTATGTCTTGCGGGTACTCCGAGGTTCGTGGCTTGTTAGTGCGATGCCGGGATAACTTATGGTTGTGGTTTGGTATTGGTTATGTGACTGCTGTAACGAGGACATGTGATTTGGTATGGTTTCCTATTGGGTTATTCACTGGGTATGTTCTGTGGGAGCATCCGAGGTTCGTGGCTTGTTAGCACGGGACGCAAATAATCCTTAGGAATATGTGTTTTATGATTTGGGTCGTGGACCCTGTGTTTTATGATTTGGATCGTGGACCCTGTGTTTTATGATTTGGGCCGTGGACCCAGTGTTTTATGATTTGGGTCGTGGACCCTGTGTTTCGTGATTTGGGTATTGGACCCCGTGTTTTGTGAATTGGGTTGTGAACCCGTGTTTTATTATCGGAATTGTATTTTAAGAAAGATGATTTTGGGCCGTGTTCCCAAGTGTTTTCGAACGACATGGAAATTCTTTAATCCCAAATGTTTTCAAAACTCCAGAGATCGTAAAATATTTCGTAAGAGATACATTGGGTTTATTTTCCCATTTTTCATGTTTCGAACTGTCTTGGTCAAATAATTTATCTCGGGAAGCGTGTTCATGATTATTATATTCTTGGAGTATGTTGTGTATAGCTTGTATTCGTATTTTATACTTGCACTAGAAAAATAGTGGAGTTTTGCTAACCCCAGAGTATTCGGGGGTGGATGTCTGTATTGCGTCCAAGTACTTGCAGGTTGCTGGGGAGCGAATCACAGGATCGGTACGAAGGGTGATGGAAGACGACGATACTAATCACATAAAGACCAATCGTAGAGTATTTGGATGGTATTGTTGGTTATTTCTTTGATGTGTTATCCCGATATATGGGAGCGTTACTGTATTCCAGCCCCTGCGTGGGTATGAGTTCTGGGAAAGAATCTTGTATGTAATGATGTGTGTGTTGTGATAAAAGACTAAATCGGTATAATGGTCCTTTACGTAGCCATGTCGGCATGTGAAGTGATGCATTCTTTTGTATCTAGCCTGGTAGATCCTCACGGAGAGGGTCTGCGGTGCTGTAATATTCCCGAGAGGTTTGGGGGTGTTACAGAATATGGTATCGGAGCTTAGGTTGCAAAAACCTAGGCTGTTGGGTCGAGTTGTGTGTTGTCGGGTCTTGTCTTGTATTGTCTTATCAGGTTTTGTCTGACTAAGTCGTGTCGTGATGCGTCGTCTGAGTTGTCAGTCGTGATTAGTATCGAGGTGCAACCATCATCTTCGTGCGATCAGTAGATGTAAGTCTCCCTACTTTGTTGTGTCTCATGTTATACGAGCTTGTGTGATTCTGTGTTATTATGTTGAGTTTAAACGTGCCTCGAGAATACGTACTCCATACTTGTTTGATTCTCGTATTGTGCTGGAATGAAGAGTAGTACCGGTATGTATGTATATATGTATATATATATACATACATCTTTGTGTGAGATCGTTTTTACAGGAGTAATGTTTTGGATTGGTTACTCAATGAAAGTTTATCAATGTGGTATTTTAAACTTCAAATGTTTTGGGAAGTCACGTAAATTTTATTTAAAAAACATCCTTCGAGGAGGGAAAAAGGTTTGATTTTCGTATGATGACCTCGAGACCAAAAATTTTGAGAATTCAAACTACATATATTTTATTTTCATCTTGCATTGAAAATTTTCAAAATTTGATTTTTAAATACTCAAATGAGGTCTATCAAAAGTTTACTTGAGATGTGACTTTCGCTTTCACCTTCTCGGTTTCATGAATTTCGGTTAAAAGGTATGTAGTGAGGATGTTGTTATTTTGGTTATAATGCTCAGAGTTGTGATTAAGGTAATGGTGTGAATGCTGAGTCGTTCGGTGTGCTCTCGTTGAGATAGTTCTCTCGATCGAGAAGTGGAGACTCGGTTCGGAATGTTATTTAACCTCTAATGGTTATTTGTGCAATGTCATAATCATGCGAACTATTAGCGTTTGGATTCGTATGTTGTTGTTTATTTGTAACCTTCAACTTTTGGTATTATCTGGTATATGTTCATGAATGTGTTGCTGGATTAGAATAGTTAGCGCACGGCAAGTGTGGGACTAGCGTGCGCTAACGTGGCATGGCTAGCGCAGGGGAAGTCTTTGTAGGAGCACACACTAATCAACATGGGCAGAAGATCGGGAATTACATTCTAGCCGTAGGTCTAATTTTTGCAATTGTTAGGTTGAACGTTTGTGACCGTATTCAATGTGTGTTGTCCAGGGATAACAATTGTTGTGTGTGATTATGTGTATTTTGAACTGTGTTCTTATCCGCTGCGTGTGTATATTTTAAAATGACTTTTCGGTATTTTTGCCAAACCGTGTCTATTTTGAAATGACCTTTCGGGTATCTCGTAAACTTGGGTTATATCGTTAACCCTTTTTCCTAACTTTTGTGTCGGTACATTTAAGGGGTGGCTTAACGTACATTTTGAAACTATTGAGTTTTGGCGTCTTCGCCTTGTAATTTCAAATGGTATTTTTATGACGGTATTTGTAATACCCAGTTGTAACTCAGTAATTATCACTCAGTAATTATCACTCAGTAATTATCATTCAGTATTTATCATTCAGTAATTGATACTCAGTAATTTCATTCATCATTGATCAATTGTCACTCATATTCAGTCATGGTATTCATCATTCGGAGTAATTGTATCGTGTATCAATCGTCATTCATCACTAATCTGATTGGAGTTTCGTGCCGTGTTTATCATCATTGTCATTTTCGTTGCAAGCTGTGCTTGAGGAGTAGCGCACGCTACATACTCCTTTTAGCGTACGCTAATTGGGTATAAGTAGCGCACGCTAAGGCTACCTTGGCTGCAGTCCAGAAGGTACTGGACTGCAGGTGAGAATATTTGTAGCGCACGCTACGAGTGGTAAGTAGCGCGCGCTAACGGGTTGTAGTAGCGCGCGCTATATGTGTGGAGTAGCGCGCGCTAGGGTCGGATCAGGTTGAGTCCAGTGGCTACTGGACTGCACCGGATTAATTCATAGCGCACGCTATGAGTTATATTTAGCGTACTCAATCAATATTGTAGCGCACGCTAATCGGTGGTTGTAGCGCACGCTATCGTGGTCAGATCAGAGGACAGACAGTTTTCTGGACTCCAGTACTGGGCGTCGAATATTTCGCTAGCGCACGCTAGCAATGGATATTAGCGCACGCTAGTAGTATGGCCGTAGCGCACGCTACAAATAGGTACGTAGCGCGCGCTACCGTGTTCGGACAGTGGGTACTGGACTACCCAAATTACTCGTTAGCGCACGCTATGCACAAGGGCTAGCGCACGCTAACCTGGACTGAGTATAAATTGGACAGTTTAGTCAGAGTTCGTCATTTTTCATCTCATTTCATTCCTTCGGTAGTTTTGGGCGATTTCGAGCGATTCGGAGAGGATTCTTCGAGGTGTAATCATCAATCATCATCTTCAAGCTCATCTTTCGGATTGATCATCATTTCATCATCTTCATCACATCGAATCAAAGGTATTAATCTCTTGGATCTAGAATTTCGGATTTTTGGGGTTTTCCTTCCGATTTCTTTGTGTAAGCTTGGATTATCACTGGAATATGTTAGTTATGGATTATCTAACTTGTATAAACATATTCCTACGGATTTAATGGTTATTTTCGGAATTATTTCAAGAACCCTTGGGGTTGACTTCGGTTAATTGGGGATTTTCCGATTGATGTTGTTGTAATCATGAGTTATGGATTCCTAATGGATTATTGATATCCTTGAAAGTGTTTTGATGGTTTGAAATACTCATCTTGGAGTTGGTTTCGATATATTCGAGTCTGGATATTGTTGTATCGACGTTTGAGTCAGTTATGATCGTATTTGAGTCGTGTATTGATCGGTTGTTGGTAACTATTGTGTTATTCAAGGTTGTTCGAGCGACCGACTTTTCATTTAGGACGTTGTTCGTGGAAGGACATTCTTCATCGGTATTGTGTAAGTTAATTCTTACTCGGTTAAAAGGATATCCATTCCTTTTGTCGTTGTTCATTCATAATCATAACTCATTCATCCTTGTATTAATCGTATCAAAACTCGTCATTGTCAATTAATCACCTCAGTCATAAGGAACGACGGTTCCGATCATTTCATTGAGCTATCATTCATTTCACCATCATTCAATCTTGGTGAGTCATTATTCATTTTCATTGTCACTTTTGTCATATTGTGGCATTAGGGTCATCTTGGCGTGCCGGTTGGTATGTGTAGGATTTTCATGTCGGGCACATTATAGTCGTGTGTTGGTTGGTGGCCTCACATTGGGTGTGCACACGAGTCGATTGCTCGTGAGGCGATTAGGTACAAGACCACGCGTGTTTGATCGTTAGTGGCTTGTGCACGGACACATTTCCATCCCGGACGTAGTGTGGCGCCATTCCTTTGAGCCGTACTGATTAGTCGATTCACATAGCATGTTTGATTGCGTATGTTTCGACAGAATAATTCATAATTTCAGATATATCATGATTGTGTATTTTCAACACTTGAGGATTGTTGTTACGTGTGGCGGCCCCGTTGGGGATCTGCTTTCGTGTCATGGCAAGGCTAAGGCACGGGAGAGCACGGTGACGGCGAGGAGTCAGTGATACTAGTAGGGGGCCCGATCTGTTCAATAATTTATTGATCATTTGTGTTTCCTTTATTTATTCCATTGCGAGACATTCCGTTTGAATGCTCATTTCATTGATGTTGTGTATTTTATCGTCACATAAAATACACATGTATTCTATTTTATCCAGGTGTTGTATAAAACTCCTCATCGGAGTAATTGACGTTGTAATGTGGTTCGGTACTACATTTATACTGTAATTCATTCATTCTCATTCGCCCGGTGGGTCCCAGTGGGGTCTACAGACCTTGTAATATCCGCCTAGTTTGGGGTGTACGAGTTGGTATCGGAGCGTGGTTTTGAATACTACCCTCCAAGTCATGTCTCATTTGAAATCATCGTCATCAGACTAGTATCATTGGACTTTCGCGTCACGTGTGACTGTGCAAATGCCGAGCCAATCGATCAAGAAGCGTAGGATTTCGATGCCATGGTATAATTTCTGGCAATAATCATTCATTCATAATTCATCGATTAACAATCCTCATTCATCAATTTCAATTCAGATCAAGTCAATAATTTTAACACATTAATCACTCAATTCATTTCATTCCTCAGTTGTTGATCTTGCAGATCATATCATCAATATGGATAAATTGTTCAATATAATCATTTGATAATTTTATCAGATAATCATGTCACGTCAATTAATCATTCATGTAATTAATGTATTTGAGCGCTTATTCTTATTTTCATCTTTTTATTATATAATCATAATGTTATAATATTGCGAGATATTTTATAATCATATGACTTTCCACTTCAGTATGGAAAGGGCTGGCAGAGGACGTGGAGGACGAGGCCGTGGAGCGGGCCGAATCCCGAGAACTCGTACGAATACCCGTGCAAATGCCAGGAATAATGCTAACTCATCGAGCAGCGACGCTGCCACTCATTCACCTGGACGCGATCATTCACTGTCGGGGAGTCGTACCCGGGACACGGCTCAGTCAGAGGGTGTCCGGGTGGACCCACTCGCATTCATGCAGGGCATGATGGCCCAAATGACCCAAATGGCTCAGTTGATGGAGACGATGCATAACTCCGTCAATCAAAATCAGCAGGCTCCTCCGCCGCCGCCTCAGAGGCAAGAGAGGGGTGTAAGCAATATCATTAGCGATATCTCTCGCCAGCGACCACCTACTTTTGAGGGCTCATCTGAGCCGGCGGATATTGTTCATTGGCTTGAGCATTTTGAGAAGTTATTTGCTATGGTGGATTGCCCTGAAGGGCATAAAGTTTCAGTTGCGGCTTATTATCTCGGTAAGAGCGCTCATTCATGGTGGTTATCGTTGAAGCCCACAGACGGAACATGTACTTGGGATCAGTTCAAGACTCTCATGATGGAGAGGTACTATCCGGCCCCACTCAGGGAGGCCAAGTTGTCGGAATTACTCACTCCCGACCTTTCGGCGGATGATGACGTTCTCGCCATTGCCGAAAAATTTCAGGAACTTCTTCCGTTCGCCTCATCTATCATTCACTCAGAAGCGGACAAGATCAAGTATTTCAGCAAGAGGCTGAAACCCCGTATGAGACTTCAGTTACTTAATCATAATTGCACCACGTTGGCCGAGTTCATTGAGAAGGCTCTTACTTACGACCTTACGGCTAAGGAAATTCCTAAGCAGCAACCTTCGTCTGCTAGTAAGAAGTCCAAGAACCATAATCAGTCTGACGGGAGTCAGGCCACTTTCAAGAAACCGCGGGCGGGCTCTACTTTTTCTGAGCGCCACGACGTCTAAACCCGCGGAATCTCAGTCGCGAGCGGCCAGTTCGGCCATCACCTGTTTCAACTGTGAGGAACAGGGTCATTTCAGCACCAAATGTCCGAAGCAGTCTGTCACGTGTCACAACTGTGGGATTGCTGGGCATAGGGCCCGTTTTTGCCGTAGGGACTTTAAACCCACTCCGGCGTCATCTCAAGCCCCAGGTCATTCGGTGCGAATCGAGCCACTCGGTCGTCGTTCAAGACGACAGGAGCTAAAGGCGGAGCCAAGAGCTATCAGACGGGAGCGTCCGGTTCGGCGGCCGGCAAGCCCCGAATTTATGAGATGAAGAAGACCGATGATCCTGAGGCCCGAATGATCTCAGGTACACTCGAAATTCTATCTCAACCTGTGTGTACCCTTTTTGATACTGGTGCATCTCATTCATTCATTTCCGAGTCATGTTTGAGTAGACTACGTCTGGGTAGTGCTACTAGTTGTGAGCCTTATGTCATTGCCCTACCTGATGGTAGACGAATTATCGGAAGTCGTGAGATTGGAATTGTCGATTGACTTCATGGACGTGTATGGCCGGACCTAATCGTAGTAGATTTACCGAGGGACGACATCATCTTGGGTATTGATTGGATGGATCATCATGATGCCATCATTAGTGTCCAAAGCGTTTGGTCACTATCATTTGAACGATGGAGTTGAATGTGTGTTTCAGGGGAGGTAATCCCTACTGCAGTAAAGTCATTAATTTGATGAAAGCGGTAAGATTACTCAATCGAGGATGTGTCGGTTATTGGTGCTATATGGCCAAAACCGAAATCATCGATAATATTGACGGATATCCCGGTGGTGAGGGAATATCTTGATGTTTTTCCGACGAGTTACGGCTTGCCTCCACAGAGGGATGTGGAATTCACGATTGAGTTGGAGCACGCACGTCCCGATATAGAAGGCACCGTACCGGATGGCCCCGACCGAAATGCAGGAATTAAAGAACCAACTTGAGGAGTTCTTCGAGAAAGGTTATATCCGACCGAGTGCGTCCCCGTGGGGAGCACCAGTGTTGTTTGTCAAGAAGAAGGATGGTTCATTTCGCTTATGTATTGATTATCGGGAGTTGAACAGGGTGACGATCAAGAATAAGTATCCCTTACCCCGTATTGACGATCTCTTAGATCAACTTCAGGGAGCTTCAGTATTTTCCAAGATCGACTTAAGATCTGGATATCATCAGTTGCGGATTTGAGAGTCGGATATCGCGAGAACAGCGTTTCGTACGCGCTATGGTCATTATGAGTTTGTGGTTATGCCGTTCGGATTGACTAATGCACCTGCGGTATTCATGGAGTTAATGAATCGGGTCTTCATCGACTTTTTGGATCGGTTTGTTGTTGTCTTCATCGATGACATTTTGATTTATTCTCGTGACCGGGAGGAACACGAGTCTCACCTTCATCTAGTTCTCGACGTGTTGAGGCGAGAACAACTTTATGGGAAGTTTTCCAAATGTGAGTTTTGGATGTCCAAAGTGATGTTTCTCGGACACGTAATTTCATCAGACGGAGTTCGCGTCGATCCTCAGAAGACGGAGGCTATTCGAGATTGGCTACCTCCGAAGAATGTTAAGGAAATCCGAAGTTTTCTCGGATTAGCGGGTTATTATCGGCGGTTTGTGGAAGGATTTTCTAGAATCGCTCAACCCTTAACGAACCTTTTGCGGAAGGATAAGAAATACACGTGGTCCGATGCGTGTCAACGGAGTTTTGAGGAACTCAAGAGCCGGTTAATGTCAGCACCTGTACTTTCCTTGCCGCAGGGGACGGAAGGATTTGTGGTCTATAGTGATGCGTCCGGACAGGGTCTCGGATGTGTACTCATGCGAGCAGGGAAGGTTATTGCCTATGCTTCACGGCAATTGAGACCTTACGAGGTTAATTATCCGACCCACGACACGGAGCTAGCGGTAGTGGTGTTCGCTTTGAAAATTTGGCGTCATTATCTTTATGGCGTTACACACGATATTCACCGATCATAAGAGCTTAAAGTATATATTTACTCGAAGGAGTTAAATATGCGTCGAGACGGTGGTTGGAATTAATCAAGGATTATGATATTGAGATCCTCTACCACCGGGCAAGGCGAACGTTATCGCCGACGCCTTGAGTCGTAAGTCCGTCAGGAGCAGATGCTTGCCCGTTAACAGATTCGAAGGAGCTTCAAGAGAATTCCTTAGACCCGAGATCGAGGTCCGGCTTGTGAGTTCGGGCGGCTTTGTATGTTAGAGATTTCATCGTCACTCGAGGAGGAAATCCGAGAGAATCGAGGTTCGGACCCATCATTGTTGCGCATCCGAGAGGATGTGGCTCGGGAAAGCCCCTGGATTTGTGGTCCACGAGGATGGACTTTTGAGGTTTAAGAATCGGTTGTGCGTACGGCGATTGTGAGTTGAAAAACTCTATTTTGAGAGAAGCTCATGCTACCCCTTATTACATTCATCCGGGGTCTAGCAAGATGTACAAGGACTTGAAACAAAATTACCGGTGGAGTAATATGAAGCGAGAAGTCGCGGAATTTGTTTCTAGATGCTTAACACACAACAAGTTAAGATTGAACATCGGCCGGCGGGTATCTTTGAAACCTCTTCCTATTCCCGAGTGGAAGTGGGAAGACATTTCTATGGATTTCATCACGAGTTTGCCGGCGAGTCGTCGTGGCATGAACACGATGCGGGTGATCGTGGACCGCTTAACCAAATCAGCTCATTTCACGGAGATCAAGGATACGTGGGGTCGAGAGACTTGCCAGTTGTTCATTAAAGAGATAGTCGGTGCCGCGGTACTCCTAAAAGTATCGTTTCCGATCGTGACGGACGGTTTGTGTCGCATTTTGGAAATCGGTTCATCGTGCTATGGGAACTCGGCTTAACCTCGGTCAGCTTTTCATCCTCGGTCGACGGACAATCGAGAGAGGACCATTCAGACATTAGAGGACATGTTGAGGGCATGCGTCCTCGATTGGAAAGACGATTGGGAAGCCCAACTACCATTGATCGAGTTCACGTATAATAATAGTTGGCATGCTTCGATCAAGATGGCACCTTACGAGGCCTTGTATGGTCGTCGTTGTCGATCTCCGTTATGTTGGGACGACTTATCAGAATCAATCGGCACCGAGCCCGATATGCTTATAGCCACCCGTGAGAAGGTAGCTTTGATCAGAAGTCGTTTGTTGACCGCTCAGAGTCGACAGAAATCATATGCAGATAACCGTCGTCGACCATTAGAATTCGAGGCTGGTGACCATGTGTTGGTCAAGGTATCCCCGAGTCGTGGTATCTTCCGTTTTGGGAAGAGGGGAAAGTTGAGTCCGAGATTCATCGGACCGTTTGAGATTTTGGATCGAGTAGGCGAGTTAGCTTATCGATTGGATTTACCTCCGGCGTTGAGCCGAATTCATAATGTGTTTCACGTCTCTCAGTTGTGGAAGTATGTTGCCGACCCGAGTCACATACTTCAGTTCGACGAAATCGAGATTGCCGACGATCATTCATATGAGGAGCGTCCTATACGAGTTTTAGAGCGGCGAATCAAACAGTTGAGAAATAAGACGATTCCTTTGGTTAAAATTCAGTGGTCTAGACACGGAGTCGAAGAGGCTACTTGGGAAACCGAGGATAGTATGCGGGAGAGTTATCCCGAGTTGTTTGACCCTTAGTTTCGGGGACGAAACTCTTTTAAGGGGGGGTGTATGTAATACCCATTTGTAACTCAGTAATTATCACTCAGTAATTATCACTCAGTAATTATCATTCAGTATTTATCATTCAGTAATTGATACTCAGTAATTTCATTCATCATTGATCAATTGTCACTCATATTCAGTCATGGTATTCATCATTCGAATGGTGTATCGTGTATCAATCGTCATTCATCACTAATCTGATTGGAGTTTCGTGCCGTGTTTATCATCATTGTCATTTTCGTTGCAAGCTGTGCTTGAGGAGTAGCGCACGCTACATACTCCTTTTAGCGTACGCTAATTGGGTATAAGTAGCGCACGCTACTGCTCAGCTTTAGCGCACGCTAAAGCTACCTTGGGCTGCGATCCGGAAAGGTCTTGGGTGCAGGTGAGAATATTTGTAGCGCACGCTACGAGTGGTAAGTAGCGCGCGCTAACGGGTTGTAGTAGCGCACGCTATATGTGTGGAGTAGCGCGCGCTAGGGTCGGATCAGGTTGAGTCCAGTGGCTACTGGACTGCACCGGATTAATTCATAGCGCACGCTATGAGTTATATTTAGCGTACTCAATCAATATTGTAGCGCACGCTAATCGGTGGTTGTAGCGCACGCTATCGTGGTCAGATCAGAGGGCAGACAGTTTTCTGGACTCCAGTACTGGGCGTCGAATATTTCGCTAGCGCACGCTAGCAATGGATATTAGCGCACGCTAGTAGTATGGCCGTAGCGCACGCTACAAATAGGTACGTAGCGCGCGCTACCGTGTTCGGACAGTGGGTACTGGACTACCCAAATTACTCGTTAGCGCACGCTATGCACAAGGGCTAGCGCACGCTAACTGGGAGTATAAATTGGACAGTTTAGTCGAGTTCGTCATTTTCATCTCATTTAATTCCTTCGGTATTTAAGTGCGATTTAGAGCTATTCGCAGAGGATTCTTAGAGGTGTAATCATCAATCATCATCTTCAAGCTCATCTTTCGGATTGATCATCATTTCATCATCTTCATCACATCGAATCAAAGGTATTAATCTCTTGGATCTAGAATTTCGGATTTTTGGGGTTTTCCTTCCGATTTCTTCGTGTAAGCTTGGATTATCACTGGAATATGTTAGTTATGGATTATTTAACTTGTATAAACATATTCCTACGGATTTAATGGTTATTTTCGGAATTATTTCAAGAACCCTTGGGGTTGACTTCGGTTAATTGGGGATTTTCCGATTGATGTTGTTGTAATCATGAGTTATGGATTCCTAATGGATTATTGATATCCTTGAAAGTGTTTTGATGGTTTAAAATACTCATCTTGGAGTTGGTTTCGATATATTCGAGTCCGGATATTGTTGTATCGACGTTTGAGTCGGTTATGATCGTATTTGAGTCGTGTATTGATCGGTTGTTGGTAACTATTGTGTTATTCAAGGTTGTTCGAGCGACCGACTTTTCATTTAGGACGTTGTTCGTGGAAGGACATTCTTCATCGGTATTGTGTAAGTTAATTCTTACTCGGTTAAAAGGATATCCATTCCTTTTGTCGTTGTTCATTCATAATCATAACTCATTCATCCTTGTATTAATCGTATCAAAACTCGTCATTGTCAATTAATCACCTCAGTCATAAGGAACGACGGTTCCGATCATTTCATTGAGCTATCATTCATTTCACCATCATTCAATCTTGGTGAGTCATTATTCATTTTCATTGTCACTTTTGTCATATTGTGGCATTCCGGGTCATACTGGCGTGCCGGTTGGTATGTGTAGGATTTTCATGTCGGGCACATTATAGTCGTGTGTTGGTTGGTGGCCTCACATTGGACTGTGCACACGAGTCGATTGCTCGTGAGACTGATTAGGTACAAGACCACGCGTGTTTGATCGTTGGTGGCTTGTGCACGGACACATTTCCATCCCGGACGTAGTGTGGCGCCATTCCTTTGAGCCGTACTGATTAGTCGATTCACATAGCATGTTTGATTGCGTATGTTTCGACAGAATAATTCATAATTTCAGATATATCATGATTGTGTATTTTCAACCCTTGAGGATTGTTGTTACGTATCGGCCCGTTGGGAATCTGCTTTCGTGTCATGGCAAGGCTAAGGCACGGGAGAGCACGGTGACGGCGAGGAGTCCTGATGATACTAGTAGGGGCCCCGATGCATTGATAATTTATTCAGTCATTTGTGTTTCCTTTATTTATTCCGCTGCAGACATTCCGTTTGAATGCTCATTTCATTCAGTGTTGTGTATTTTATCATCACATAAAATACACATGTATTCTATTTTATCCTGGGTGTTGTATAAAACTCCTCATCGGAGTAATTGATGTTGTAATGTGGTTCGGTACTATATTTATCTGTGTAATTCATTCATTCTCATTCGCCTGGTGGGTCCCAGTCGGGGGTCTACAGCACTGTAATATCCGCCTAGTTTGGGGTGTTACAGTATTTGGTATTTGGAAAATGACTTTTGGTGAGTATTTGGAAAGTATTACCGTCATCGGCCTTTTTGGCATTTTTGAACGTTTTTTAAAATGATTTTTAACTTGGTGGGTTCCGGCGCGGGACCATACAGAAGGTGGTTTTGATATAACGAATGACTTTAATTTCATTGCAATTATAGTTGATATGGCAATGATATTTTAAATGTAAATTGTCGGGATAATAGTTTGTATATTGTGCTCTAGTTTGAAGTAAATCATAATGTATATATGATTTAATTGTGTTTGATTGAAGACGGAGATGTGAATATCTATGGTATGTGTTATGATCTTTCATTGCGATTGGTTGTTGCTTGTTAGTATGCCGAGGGGCAGAGGTCGTGGTCGTAACCGTGGTGCCGATGACCACATGGATCAGATGCGGAATCGAGGGAATGTTGCTGGGAATGATATTGGTATTGGTGTTGCTACTATACTGCAACAAGTAGCAACACAGATGAGTCATTTTACCCAGGCGGTTCAACGCAACACTGACGCGACTCAGAACGTTGGTGTAAATCAATGGCTTCGGGAAGTAATTCGTATGAATACGCCCTCGATTCTCCGGTGTTGCGGATGCGTTGTCTGGGATGGTTGGATTTTCCAGTTGGGAAAGATATTACCTATTGCTCAGTACCTTCTTGACAAAGATGCCGCTAATTGGTGGGAAGCTGTTAAACCTCGTGATCGTGATGTCACGTGGGCGGAGTTCCAGCCATTTATGGAAGCTGAATTCTGTTCGAAACCGATTAGAGAGCATAGGATTCATGAATTCTATTTGGCAGAACCGTAAGATATATCGGTGTCGCAGGCTATCATCGACTATAGCAAAGAACTCAGTTATGTGCGAGATCGGGTGAGGACCGAAGAAGAGAGGATCCTTCACTTTGACAGACTGATGAAGCCGGAGTTTCGCTTGTATATGTTGGGATTCGCTTGCACTTCGTTGAGGGACTATCAAGATCGAGCCTTAGCCCGTAAACTAGCTTCATTATCGTCGGAGCGTGTGCCCGAGTGAAAAAAGCAGAGGAAGTCCGATGACCTTGTGGACATTGCAGGATTTAGTGTTTCTAGTTTGCAACGTTGTAGTCTTTCTGCTGTGAAGCTCCATCGCTCGATACGTGGGAGAGTTACAAGTCGTCTGCTTTGACTCCTGGTAAATCCAAGAGGTGTTTTAACTGCAACGTGTCGGGACATGTTCGTGCACATTGTCCTTCTCCGCCAGTAATGTGTTACAAGTGCGGGCTCGAGGGACACCGAGTTCAGTTTTGCGAGTTGGTCACCGAGCCTTCCGAGGCACGGACTTGAGTAATGATATTAGGACCGACTCCGATGAGGCCCTGAGGGGCGTGGTCTATCAGTTGTATGTTATGTTATTTCCTTACTTTGTTGTTTGGAATTTCGGAGATAAACTTCTTTTATTCGAAGTGGATCGAGTTTTGAACTTCTGTATTTTCGACTCTGTCGAGTCATTTATGTTCATTGAGATTTTCTAAACTTGTCCTGTCCCTTGATTTTGCTGATCGAACGAGTGTGGTTTTGTTTCAGAATAACCCATTTGTCGTTGTGACTTTTCAATTTCTATTCCATTTCCTGTGGATCTTATGTGAATGCACATCTTGTTATTTTCACCGGATCATATATTGTCTCGAGTCGAGATGTGAACTTTGGGGTTGTTGTTTGAGTTTTATTATTCTCCATGATTCGAACATGATTGTTCGATTGTTGTTGTCTCGACCATTGTGGTTCGATCGCATGATTGTTCGGTTTTTGTTGATCTCATTTCGTGATTGTTGAGCGTTCAAACTCCTTCGTAATTTCCTTAAGTTTGGGAAATTAGTCTCGTTTTCGATCTTCCAACCCTTGGGCTGTGTAATTTCGTATTTGTTCAGCGATTAGCTCGCGTTTTGATTGATGTACTGTTCGGTTGGTCAATCGTATTGATTTTCGTTCGTTATGTTTTGTTATTGTTCTGGTGTAGCGATTTGGATGATAGCAGTTGCGTGCTGCATGTGAGTCGCAGAGGGTTGTCAGCAACGGATATTGTGTGCTATCTGAGTTTGTTTTGGGTTGTTCGTTCTATGTTTCAAGTTTCGAGAACGAAACTTCTTTTAAGAGGGGTAGAATGTAATAGCTGAGAACTTCATTCCGGTTTCGTTGAATTTTCTTCGGTCGAACGGACTATTGTCATTCGCATCGTTGGAATCGCATGCTTGTACTGTGGTACGTTGAGTCTCGTAGCCTGTTCGTTATTGTTTTGGATCATAGTCGGTGCATTCGCATGATCGAGACGTCGTCGAGTATCGAGTCAGATGGTCGGGTGTGGCCTGGGTCGCATTATGGCCGTAAGGCCTGGCCGATTACGACCGTAAGACTTCTGAACACCTGGGCCTGGGACACTCGGTTACGGCCGTAAGGTCTATCTGGTTACGTCCGTAAGGCTTGTTACGGCCGCTAGGTGCTGGCCGGTTACGGCCATAATGATTTGGCAGATTCGTTTAGTGGTCTGGGATGCTCGGTTACGGACGTAAGGCTATGCGGATTACGGCCGTAAGGTGTGATCGTTGCGTACGCGAGTCTTCATCCATTGCGTACGCTAACGCGCGTTGACCGAGATACGGCCGTAAGGCACTGCCGGTTACGGCCCTAATCATGTCGGCCACATATAGGCCTGGGCTTCGGCCAGACCTTATTTTTCACCCTCTTCCTCGTTTTTGTGGCGGCTGGCGATGGGAGACTCGGGAGCTCGAGTTCTTGGCCAGTTCTAATCAATTCCAAGGCATTTTGGAAGATTCTTGTTGATTTTATCATCATCCAATCTGTGTTCTTCATCGAATCAAGGTATTACCTTACTTAGAACCCTTGTTGTGTATATTGTTGAGGGTTTCTTCGTGATTCATTGATTTTATCCGAGATTGATGAATTGGTTATGGTATTCTTGTTTTCTTGGCCATGATCTTCGGATTTTGTAACTCGTTTATCGATTTTTACCAACACGGAACTTGATTTCCGATTTCCTTGAAGAACCCTCGGATCCTTGTTGTTTTTCGGGTTGATTCGGATGCCGTTTAGCGTTATTGATTCGTGGTGATATTATTTTTGTAGTTTCCGTGGAGTTGCGGGTTTTTGGTCGATCTTGGAAGTTTGAGGGCTACCCGGCCGTGTCCGTTCATTGTTCCATTGCTCGTGGTATTGAGGCAAGTATCTTGCCCATACGTTTCATGTTTCGTAGGCATAATTTTTGGTAAATGATTTTATGCAAAATCCGAATGTTTAATGAATGTTAAAAAGGATAAGTATGTTCTCGATAAATGTTGTCTTTCAACGATAACTCGTATGCTTCGTGAATAAGTGTGTTTTTGGACTATGTGTGTTAGTTTTGTTTGTTGAAAGACGTTATGATCACATTTAGTGAATATAATAAAGCGTAATCATTTACCAAAGATTATGTATTGTTATGTGTGCTTGTTCGGAGAATATGTGACGGGTGATATTGGTTGTTACTCCTTTGAAAGGAGGTCGTGATGTTTAGTGTTGCTTGGCTTGATGTTTTGCTTATTGTTATGTGATCGTTGAAAGTGACGTGCCTCCGGGCAAGACTGATGAATCTCCGGGATCCATACTTGCTAGTATGGGTCGGGCGTGACCGTAGGTTTATCCAATCCGGGTATGTCTTCTGGGGACTTCGAGGTTCGGGGCTTGCTAGCACGATGCCGGGATAACTTGTAGGGTTATCTAATCCGGGTATGTCTTGCGGGGACTCCGAGGTTCGTGGCTTGTTAGCGCGATGCCGGGATAACTTATGTTTGTGGTTTGGTAGTGGTTCTGTGACTGTTGTCACTAGGCGTGAGCATGGGTCGGTTTTAGGCTAAAACCGAACCCAAACCGACAAGCTTCGGTTTCCAAAAAATCAAACCCAAACCGAAACCAACCCAATGGGTTTGGTTTCTCGGTTTTTTGGTTTTTTACGGGTCGGTTTCGGGTTTAAACCCAACCAACCCGATTTTTGCCCATTCTTCAAAAAAACTTAAAATGTGTATTGGATGGGAATCGAACTTGGGACCAATGCACGGAATACCAGCGTCCTAACCACCAGACCAGGACACTATTTTTGTCTATTCTACATAATGCATATATACATATAAAATTTACGAAATACATATATATTAAATGATATCGGTTGGGTTCGGTTTTAATGGTTCGGTATCTAGTGTATAAACCGAAACCGAAACCGACTTTTCGGTTTTTAAAAATTCTAAACCCAAACCGATGGTTTTGATTTGGTTTCGGTTTATTGGTTTCGGTTTCGTCGGGTTTTTTCGGTTTCTCGGTTTCTCGGTTCGGTTTTGCTCACCCCTAGTTGTCACGAGGACATGTGATTTAGTATGGTTTCCTATTGGGTTATTCACTCGAGCATGTTCTGCGGGAGCATCTGAGGTTCGTGGCCTCTTAACACGGGACGTGGATAATCCTTAGGAATATGTGTTTTATGATTTGGGTCGTGGACCCTGTGTTTTATGATTTGGGTCGTGGACCCTATGTTTCGTGATTTGGGTCTTGGACCCCGTGTTTTGTGAATCGGGTTGTGAACCCCTGTTTTATTATCGGAATTGTATTTTGAGAAAGATGATTTTGGGCCGTGTCCCCAAGTGTTTTCGAAAGACATGGAAATTCTTTAATCCCAAATGTTTTCAAAACTCCCGAGATCGTAAAATATTTCGTAAGAGATACATTGGGTACATTTTCTCATTTTTCATGGTTCGAACTGTCTTGGTCAAATAATTTATCCCGGGAAGCGTGTTCATGATTATTATATTCTTGGAGTATGTTGTGTATGGCTTGTATTCGTATTTTATACTTGCACAAGAAAAACAGTGGAGTTTTGCTAACCCCCGAGTATTCGGGGTGGATGTCTGTATTGCGTCCAGGTACTTGTAGGTTGCTGGGGAGCGAAACACAGGATTGGTACGAAGGGTGATGGAAGACGACGATACTAATCACATAAAGACCAATCGTAGAGTATTTTGGATAGTCTTGTTGGTTATTTCTCTAATGTGTTATTATCCCGATATATGGGAGCGTTACTGTATTCCAGCCCCTGCGTGGGTATGAGTTCTGGGAAAGAATCTTGTATGTAATGATGTGTGTGTTGTGATAAAAGACCAAATCGGTCTAATGGTCCTTTACGTAGCCATGTCGGCATGTGAAGTGATTCAATATTTTGTATTTAGCCTGGTAGATCCTCACGGAGAGGGTCTGCGGCGCTGTAATAATCCCGACTGGTTTGGGGGTGTTACAAGTACTGAATCCCAGAGGCCTCGTCAGGCCTTACCTGGTTGAAAACAGCGCCACAACAATTCATAACACATCAACCATCACAACATATCACCACGAATAACACACATTTACATAACATATCTAATCATTCAAAAACACATCATAATACACGTCCAAGTTTGTAAGTCAATCAGAACAATCATTATGCCCGACACAACTTCATAACACATAAATATTTTGCAACTCATTGAAATACACATCCAAGCGTATTTTCAAACCAACACTATATATAATCGTCATAGTTTCATTTTAAGAAACAATCAAACACCAAACATCATAAGAAGATACCAACAACGACAATTCACATAATACACAATCAACAAGAAAGAACAAACCATCACAATTCCATTTCACAACTTCAATCCAAATTATATAGATCGTATAGACAATAATACTTGCCTCGATAACAACATTCGAATACTCCGACGAACACGGCTCAATTGGACAGTACCGGAACCTAGAATCTCCATGAGAAACAATGACAACATAATCACTACAAGAATAATGACCAATAACGATGGAAATCACAACCAACAACCGAAGGAAACTCATTGAAACATTTAGTCAAACATTAAATATGTTGGTCACTAAGTATACAATAAACAGCTTAGAAAGTAAGAGCACAATAAGCTGTACGATTTTCAAAGTTAGTTGTGTAGCAGAAGTCTGTTGAGTGAGTTGCTGTAAATATAGCAACTACGAGTTCTCCTATTTGCTTGATGCGTACATGGTTTTACAATGTATACTTATAAATCACAATAGAATGAAAACAGTAATGACAGAAAGTAAATAACATACAGTTTAAAGTTGTTCGAGGTAAACCCCTCTACGTCCACTGGTCTTCCACACAAGAGTAAAGAGTTTATTAAAATCACTATGTACACAACTACGTGACTTTAACTAAACCTGTCTACGTATCATTCACACATATTGAGACAAGGACTGTAGCTTTTGCCATTCACACATATTGGCTTCAAGCTCTTTCGAGTCGTTTCTTCTCACACTGATCTGAGCTTCATTTTCAATGCTATTCTTCCCACACAGGTTGGAATACGCAAGGTTCTTTAGTCCACACAGGGCTAATAATAATCTCAACGGTAAGGGTTAAACGAATCTCAAACAACAGCTTTATCTTTCACTACTACAAAATACCCATTTAACAGCGGACAATTAACAGCGGTTATCTTAAAACCGCTCTTAAATTTGTGCGGTGGCACGGTTCGTAAATATTATGAAAAATTAACAGCGATTAAAAAAGAAACCGCTGTTAAATTAAGAAATTAACAGCGGTTTTTGCCAACCCGCTGTTAAAATCCGCCAATTAACGGCGATTATTAAGCAACCGCCGTTAATTTTTCCTATTTTACGGCGGTTACTTGAAAACCGCCGTTCTTTTTCCTCTTCTAACAGCGGTTACTTGAAAACCGCTGTTAGTGTTCCATTTAATTACAGCCCGTTTCTTTCTTTCTTTCTTTCTTCTTTTTTCCTTTATTTCTTCCTACGCTTCTGACTCCGCGACTTTTCACAGGCTGTAACACCCCAATTCGTAAATGGGACATTACACGCCGTAGAACCCTCGTGAGGTCTACCAGGCTAACACATGACACATAACCCACAATGTAATTCTAAACAATGCACTCAAAAGTAAATAAGGCCGTGGCCTCGGCCAAAACAATTGTAACGGAGTACATGAACATAAAATAAATACCAATCCGTTGCCCACACAGGGGACTTAAACCCAGTTTAAAAGTAGACAATTTAATTCGATGACAAACCAAATGCAATGACAAAACATAAAATTACGGACTCGAGCCACATCATCAAGCCACCATCCTTTACGTGCGTGTCCCGTGCTGCTCCTCGGCTCTCCGTTACAAATGCATAAGACGCATTTCCCCCATTTAAGGGGTTAGCATTCGAATAGCTAGTGCAAGTACATAATTACACAACATTATATACAAAATACGGTTTTGAGCACAATCATCTCAATCAGAATTCATTTGCCATATATATATATATTCCGGAATACTACATTGGCAATCAAATCAGTTCCAATCATCACGATATCACAAAATCACAACTGGTATCCCGTGGCCGTACCCCTTAGTATCGACCCCGGACATCCGTCGAACACTCCGGGTGGGATACCACTTACGCGTCCTTACCCATTAGTATCGACCCCCAGACATCCCGTCGGACACTCAGGGTGGAAGTTCAATCACACACGCACCCAAGTTCCCTTCCGCGGCCGTACCCCTTAGTATCGACCCCCAGACATCCCGTCGGACACTCCGGGTGGAAGGAACACAACTCACGCACCCGAAAATCACAATTCATCATTGATTTCGAAAATCACAACATACATAACGAAATGTAATACATGTACTTGCCTTGAATGAAACGAAACGAAGGAAGCAGCGGCGGAATAGGTTTCGGTCCGAACAATCCTCCCAAATCCGTTCCTAACACAATAACGGTATACACAAGTCTCAATAATGCGGAAGGGTAAGAATTAATCCTAATTCTACCCCTTGGACCGATTTATCGGTCATTACGAAGTCCAAGACGGTTAAAATCTAACAATAGAGAAATTACTAGGTTAAACCCGTTAAACTACAATGGAAACAAGGGATTTACGACTACACAATCGTAATCTAACAAGTCTTCGAAGTCAAAACGGATAAAAAGGAAGAATTATGCCAAAGATCCCGAAATCCCCAAAAACTAGGGTTCATCGATGTATACCTCGATTCGGACGGATGGAGGATGATTATGATGATGATAAACCTTGCTTGGGACGCAAAGATCGATCTTTAGAAGGTTCCTACGGATTGCACCGGATGAATCGCTCGAAATCGCCCAAAGGAAGCTCACGTCGCGAGAAAGAAAGAAAGGGAGTGAAATAAGTCGACCGGAAATAAGTCAGGAATTAAAAGACCTGACGGCGAGTTACGTACGTTAACGCCTATTGTTAACGTACGTTATGAAGGTTACATACGTAACCCCTCTCACGTTAACGTACGTAACGAACAATCTGGACACTTTCTGCGAAACCATAACGTACGTTACCAATGGGGTATAACGTACGTTATGATGCCTATATAACGCACATAAAGGAGCATGCATAACGTACGTTATGCATGCAGCAGTTCAGCACTGCTAAACACTCAGCTCAGCACAGTCGATACAACGACGAAACGCAACACAAGGATAGAATCAAAAGTATAAACATGGGGTATCCAAAACAACGAAGCTGAGTTTTGAAATAAAATATAATCCCGATCACTAGAGAGTCTCAAATGAAGCAAATGAAGCGAAATTCCCCAAACTTATGAAAATTACAAAAACGGCCCAAGAGCCCGAAAAATCGCGATGCAACGTCGGATTAACAAACCGAAAATTTCAACACGACCAACTCAACCATACAAACTTATACAAATCAAGAAACAACGGAACGAACAAGTTTTACGAGAATCGAACGTACATACGGCAAGATATAAATTAAGATGAAATTATGCGAAAACATCCTCAAAACTCATCCAGACGGAAAAGCTCCAAGAACAAAATAGATTCAGAATTCCAAAACAGTGCTAAGCGAGTTGTCCGAAACGAACATACACCAAAAATAGAAATTACTGAAAATAGAAAACACGGATATTACATTATCTCCCCCTAAAAATAAGTTTCGTCCCGAAACTTACAACGCGAACAACTCGGGGTATCTCGACCGCATGCTCTCTTCCGTCTCCCATGTGGCTTCCTCGGATACATGTCTCGACCATTGAACTTTAACCAGAGGAATGGTTTTATGACGAAGTTGCTTCACCCGACGCTCTAAAATCTGAATCGGCCTCTCCTCAATGGTAATGTCGGGTCCCAATTCGATCTCTCCAAAATCAAGATTATGGCTAGGGTCCGATACATACTTCCTAAGCTGGGAAACATGAAATACGTTATGAACGTGACTCAAATACGGCGGCAAGCCTAACCGGTAGGCAAGCTCTCCCACTCTCTCTAAAATCTCAAACGGCCCAATATATCTCGGACTAAGTTTACCCTTCCGGCCGAAGCGGTAAACTCCCCGTGTCGGCGACACCTTAAGCAAAACATGATCTCCCACCTCAAACTCCAACGGCCGGCGACGCGTGTCGGCATAAGACTTTTGCTGACTCTGGGCCGTCAACAATCTATCACGAATCAGAGTAATCTTCTCCCTCGTCTCAACCACCATATCGGGCTCGGTACCAATCAGCTAGGACGCATCGTCCCAACACAACGGCGATCTGCACCTCCTCCCATGCAATGCCTCAAATGGTGCCATTTTGATCGAGGCGTGCCAACTATTGTTGTACGTAAACTCGATCAACGGCAAGTGCGACTCCCAATCATCCTTCCAATCTAGGGCAGAGGCTCTCAACATATCCTCCAACGTTTGGGTCGTCCGCTCTGACTGCCCGTTAGTCTGAGGGTGGTAAGACGTACTGAGTCTCAACTCAGTCCCCAAAGCTCGATGAACAGCCTGCCAAAAATGTGATACAAACCGGCCATCACGATCCGAAACAATACTCTTAGGAGTCCCATGTAATCTCACGATCTCTGCAATAAACACTCGTGCCGGTCTCTCTGGACCCCAAGTGTCCTTAATACCCAGGAAATGAGCTGATTTGGTCAGTCGATCGACAATAACCCAAATCATGTTCATTCCAGTCCGAGTCCTAGGCATACTGGTAATGAAATCCATAGAAATATCCTCCCATTTCCACTCCGGGATGGGAAGTGGTCGCAAAAACCCTGCGGGTCGCTGATGCTCGATCTTAACCTGCTGACAGGTCAAACATCTCGACACAAACTCGCTAACGTGTGTCTTCAAATTACTCCACCAGTAGTTACTCCTCACGTCCTTGTACATTTTACTCGTACCAGGATGTATGGAGTAAAGTGTGGTATGAGCTTCGCTCAAGATCTTCTGTCTCAGCTCAATAACATTCGGTACACATAATCTGCCGCGAAATCTCAGAACGCCATCATCCTGAATCACAAATCCAGGGGCTTTCCCCTTCCTCACATCCTCCCTCAACTGGACCAAACACGGATCATCATACTGTTTCGCCTTAATATCATCAGTCAATGACGAAGTGATCTCTAACGCACAAAGCTGGCCCTGAACTCTCTGAACCCAAACCTCAATATTCTGACAGATGAAATCTCGCTGGATCCTACTCTGTGGTGTAAGTACCTCCAACATCTGTAACGCCATCGGCTTACGGCTCAACGCATCAGCCACTACGTTAGCCTTACCCGGATGGTAACGTATCTCGAGGTCGTAATCTTTAATTAGCTCCAACCACCTACGCTGTCTCATATTTAACTCTTTCTGACTGAAGATATACTTCAAACTCTTGTGATCTGTAAAAATATTACACGACGACCCGTAGAGATAATGCCTCCAGATCTTTAAGGCGAAAACGACCGCAGCTAACTCCAAATCGTGCGTGGGGTAATTCACCTCATAAGGTTTCAACTGGCGGGACGCATATGCAATGACCCTATCTCTCTGCATCAAAACACATCCGAGCCCAAGGCCCGAAGCATCACTATATACTACGAAATCCTCGTTCCCCTGAGGCAGTGCTAAAACGGGTGCGGTAGTCAAACGCCTCTTTAACTCATCAAAACTGTCACATGCATGCGGTCCACTCGAACTTCGAGTTTTGGAGCAACCGAGTGAGTGGTTTAGCGATCTTAGAAAATCCCTCCACGAATCTACGGTAATAGCCAGCAAGACCAGAAAACTCCTCACCTCCTTCACATTCTTAGGCGGCTCCCAAGCCATCACCGCCTCTATCTTCTGCGGATCTACCCGAACTCCTCTGCCGAAATCACATGCCCCAGAACATCACTTCCTCGAGCCAAAACTCACACTTAGAGAACTTCTCATACCGCTCGGCTCTCAAAATGTCTAATACAATCCGGAGATGTAAGGCGTGCTCCTCCCGACTCAGGAATAGATAAGAATGTCATCGATAAAAGCGACTACGAATTTGTCCGGATACTCAATAAAAACTTTGTTCATCAATTGAATGAACAACTGCTTTGGGGCATTAGTTAGCCGAAAGGCATAACCACAAACTCGTAATGGCCATATCTCGTCCGAAAAGCGACTTTCGGTATATCATCCCGAATCCTCAACTGGTAGTAGCCCGATCGCAAGTCAATCTTCGAAAAGACTGTCGCCCCCTGAAGCTGATCAAACAAGTCGTCAATCCGGGGCAAAGGGTATTTATTTTTGATGGTCAACTTGTTTAATTCTCGATAATCGATACATAAACGAAGCGATCCATCCTTCTTCTTGACAAAAAGTACAGGCGCACCCCAAGGCGATGCGCTCGGTCGAATATACCCATTATCTAACAACTCTCCCAACTGATTCTTCAACTCTAGCATCTCCGACGGTGCCATACGGTACGGTGCTCGAGAAATAGGGGCTGCATTCGGCTCAAGATCAATAGGAAACTCCACCTCTCGATGTGGTGGTAATCCCGTCAAGTTGTCCGGAAATACATCAGGATACTCGCTAACAACTGGAATCGACGATATGTCAACCCCACCATCTTACGCCTGCAGAGAGAAACACCTGTAGCCGACACAACCCTGGTTCAGAAGTTTCATCGCCTTCAAGGCGCTAATCACACTCCCCGATCTACCCGGCTTACAGCCGACGAGAGTATGCTCGGTGCCGTCCTCGGCAACTATCGAGATGGTACGAGTCCGATAGTTCATGATTGCACCGTGACGATCCAACCAATCGTCTCCGAGGATTAAATCCTCACCCTTAAGGTCTATAACAATGAGATTCGAGGGCCAATCCCGGCTCCCGATCCTCACTGGGCAATCCCTAATTTCTCGGTCCCCAACCATACGATCCCCACTGGGTGTACCCACTATAAACGGCTCACACTCAAACAAGCAGTCAAAACCAATACGACTCACACAATCCGAAGCAATAAAGGAATGGGTAGCACCCGAATCAAAAAGCACTGACACTGGATGAGTAAGGATCTGAGTAGTACCTGACGCCACTAGAACATCTGTCTCCTCTGTACGCCTCATCTGATATAATCGGGGGTGAACTGAACCCGAACTCGAGGCTGCACGGCGATCCGGCTGACCCCGTCCCCTACCACGACTCGAACTCTGCGGAACATAAGTAGCTGGAGGCCGTGATCCTCCGATCGGTAGTGGTAGTCGGAACTCTAACGACCACAGGTGGCCCTCTCACAATGAGTCGCCCGATGCCCGGTCCGCCCACAAGTGAAGCAAGTAACTGGAGGAAAAGGGCAATCCTTCATCAAATGCTCATCTTGGTTGCGATTAAAACAAACCACCGCCACCGAAGCAACGGAATCGAGCAGTTACCACGAGATCCCGGCTGATGAAATGGCCTCTTCCCGGTGTAAAGGCGGCTGCTCTCGAAAATCGGCCACTCTTGCCGGCTGAGAAGTTGCTAACTATTTTCTGTTTCTTGGCCTCGGCACCCAACTCTGATTCTGGTGCGGCCATCTCGATCGCTAGAGCGCGATCCTGATACTCCTTCAAAGTGGCACACATGAGCGGTGCCATACTCTGCCTGATATGCGGTTTCATACGCATATTAAAGTAACGGATTTTATCGGCTTCCGTCCTCACTCCGATCTCTCACGAAACCCAACTGCTGATTGTAAGTAATGATGGCACGAGAAATAGGCACATCTGAGGTGTAGCGGTGAAGAACTCCACAATTCTGCGCTCCTTAGCTGGTGGTGGACAATATTCGCTTCCATAGCAGCCCCGAACTCATCCCAAGTGGCCCGACGGTCTCTGGGCGCAACGGCCTCCCACCATTCCAGACTTCCTTATCCAGGAGGTACTGGGCAATAAGTACCCTCCTGTCCTCGGGACAAGCTACGGCATCGAAGGTCCTGGACAACTGAAAGAGCCAATTCTCCCAACCGAGAGAGTCAGAAGATCCGGAGAAACGAGGAGGATGCATCTTAGACACCGTCTGAAGCCACTTACTAGCTTCCTCTTCAGGTGTCGGGGGCGGATTCTGGCGTCCACCGTAAGCTATCTGAGCAAGCTGGGCTACTAACTGCTGGAGTACGGCAGTAGCCCCAGCGTCGGCATTATTACCCGACGGCACTTAGTGAGAGGGTGAGTCTGCAGAGGACTGAGAAAGTGAGCCCTCTTCATTATCAGCACCCCGACCACGGCCTCGGCCGCGCCCCCTAGCTGGTCTACCACGACCTCTCAACCTACTGAAGAAAATACGAAAAGAACAAGATCAGAAAGATTCACAATTCACAAAGTTGGTAACACAAGTCACAATTCCGAACTACGCAAGAAAACGAATTACAGAAATATAAGAGTTCGAGGAGACTTACAGCCACGGGTCGCACGAAAAGACGGTAGCGTGATGATATTAGGCTCAACGACTGACTCTAACAACACAACTGACAGACCCAAAATTCACCGACAGCCTAGGTATTCAAAACATAAGCTCTGATACCATAAATGTAACACCCCAATTCACAAATGGGACATTACACGCCGTAGAACCCTCGTGAGGTCTACCAGGCTAACACATGACACATAACCCACAATGTAATTCCAAACAATGCACTCAAAAGTAAATAAGGCCGTGGCCTCGGCCAAAACAATTGTAACGGAGTACATGAACATAAAATAAATACCAATCCGTTGCCCACGCAGGGGACTTAAACCAAGTTTAAAAGTAGACAATTTAATTCCAGTACTCGACAAATGCAATGACAAAACATAAAATTACAGACTCGAGCCACATCATCAAGCCAGCCCATCCTTTATGTGCGTGTCCCGTGCCTGCTCCTCAGCTCTCCCGGTACCTGAAATGCATAAGACGCATTTCCCCCATTTAAGGGGTTAGCATTCGAATAGCTAGTACAAGTACACAATTACACAACATTATATACAAAATACGGTTTTTAGCACAATCATCTCAATCAGAATTCATTTGCCATATATATATATATTCCGGAATACTACATTGGCAATCAAATCAGTTCCAATCATCACGATATCACAAAATCACAACTGGTATCCCGTGGCCGTACCCCTTAGTATCGACCCCCAGACATCCCGTCGAACACTCCGGGTGGGATACCACTTCCGCGGCCGTACCCCTTAGTATCGACCCCCAGACATCCCGTCGGACACTCCGGGTGGAAGTTCAATCACACACGCACCCAAGTTCCCTTCCGCAGCCGCACCCCTTAGTATCGACCCCCAGACATCCCGTCGGACACTCCGGGTGGAAGGAACACAACTCACGCACCCGAAAATCACAATTCATCATTCATTTCGAAAATCACAACATACATAACGAAATGTAATACATGTACTTGCCTTGAATGAAACGAAACGAAGGAAACGACGACGGAATAGGTTTCGGTCCGAATAATCCTCCCAAATCCGTTCCTAACACAATAACGGTATACACAAGTCTCAATAATGCGGAAGGGTAAGAATTAATCCTAATTCTACCCCTTGGAACGATTTATCGGTCATTACGAAGTCCAAGACGGTTAAAATCTAACAATAGAGAAATTACTAGGTTAAACCCGTTAAACTACAATGGAAACAAGGGATTTACGACTACACAATCGTAATCTAACAAGTCGTCGAAGTCAAAACGGATAAAAAGGAAGAATTATGCCAAAGATCCCGAAATCCCCAAAAACTAGGGTTCATCGATGTATACCTCGATTCGGACGGATGGAAGATGATTATGATGATGATAAACCTTGCTTGGGACGCAAAGATCGATCTTTAGAAGGTTCCTACGGATTGCACCGGATGAATCGCTCGAAATCGCCCAAAGGAAGCTCACGTCGCGAGAAAGAAAGAAAGGAAGTGAAATAAGTCGACCGGAAATAAGTCAGGAATTAAAAGACCTGACAGCGAGTTACGTACGTTAACGCCTATTGTTAACGTACGTTATGAAGGTTACGTACGTAACCCCTCTCAGGTTAACGTACGTAACGAACAATCTGGACACTTTCTGCGAAACCATAACGTACGTTACCAATGGGGTATAACGTACGTTATGATGCCTATATAACGCACGTAAAGGAGCATGCATAACGTACGTTATGCATGCAGCAGTTCAGCACTGCTAAACACTCAGCTCGGCACAGTCGATACAACGACGAAACGCAACACAAGGATAGAATCAAAAGTATAAACATGGGGTATCCAAAACAACGAAGCTGAGTTTTGAAAGAAAATATAATCCCGATCACTAGAGAGTCTCAAATGAAGCAAATGAAGCGAAATTCCCCAAACTAATGAAAATTACAAAAACGGCCCAAGAGCCCAAAAAATCGCGATGCAACGTCGGATTAACAAACCGAAAATTTCAACACGACCAACTCAACCATACAAACTTATACAAATCAAGAAACAACGGAACGAACAAGTTTTACGAGAATCGAACGTACATACGGCAAGATATAAATTAAGATGAAATTATGCGAAAACATCCTCGAAACTCATCCAGACGGAAAAGCTCCAAGAACAAAATAGATTCAGAATTCCAAAACAGTGCTAAGCGAGTTGTCCGAAACGAACATACACCAAAAATAGAAATTACTGAAAATAGAAAACACGGATATTACACAGGCGACCCGTGACCTCCGGCGACCTCGTGACCCCCGCGAACTCCGGCGACCTCGCGACCCCCGCAACCTCCTCGGCGTTTCGCAATCGACCACCGCGAATTATTTGGTAATTATTCCGAACTCTCTTCTTTGTTCCTATTTGGTAATTTTATCTAGTCTTTTAAGGATTGTTGTGTGATGTTTAATGTGTGTGTTGTGTGTGTATGTGCATGTATAGGTGTGGCAGTGTGTGTGCGTGCAGCGTGTGTGTGTATTGTGTGTGGCAGTGTGTGTGTGTGTGTGTATTGTGTGTGTGTGTGGCAGTGTGTGTATTGTGTGTGGCAGTGTGTGTGTGTATTGTGTGTGGCAGTGTGTGTTGTGTATATTGTTTGTGTGTGGACTTTTAATTATACCTGGATTGTTTTGGAGAATAATGTTAAAACCTCAATAAAACCACAATAATCACAAACGTGGCATTCAAATGCACATAACGGACAAAATATGTATGTGCGTGTGCACTATGTGTATGTGAGTGTGTAATGTAGTTTTACATGTTATTTTCTTCTTGTTTGTCATATAATTTAATCGATTTAGTTGAGTGTGCGTGTTTAATTATGTGTGTTGCTTTTGACAACACTATTTCGTGGAACACGAATTATTTTGGGATAGCTTTGGTTTACTTCTTAAGGATCTTCTTCCTTTGGGATAGATGTTAACTTTCGTCTTAAGGATCTTCTCCCAACAATTCGTGCAGATAGAGTTAGCAATCTTGACAAAGCCATAAGTTGACGTAGTATACAGTTAATTCTATTTTGACAACCGTCGTTCATGTTTCTATTTTAAACAACAATTATAGGACTACCATACCTTTTCATTCTCTCTGTCAAAACAATTTTCAAAAAGTTAGTAATCATATAGAAATGAAATTCTTCCCCTTTATACAAAACAATAGAAAATTGATGAACATAGTATGTGTAACAGAAAAGAAGAAATGGATCGAAGTTGGATGAATGCAAGTCGTGCGAGTGCGGAGTATGACAATGGAATTGAGCAATTTCTTAAATTTGCTCGACAACATCGCTTGGAACCTGATGAATGATACTTTTGCCCTTGTGTGAAGTGTATGAATGGGAGACGACATGAGGCTGACACAATTCGTGAACATCTTGTTTGTGAGGGGATAAACACCAACTATACGGTGTGGATATGGCATGGCGAAATAGTAGATGTTCCAACTGGAAACACTCATGTAGATATAGATGGTGATCAATTTGAAGAAATGATTCGTGATGTCGAACAAGAATCATTTCAAAGAGCTCATGTTTATGATGCGTTGAAAAGTGATTCAGAGACTCCATTGTATCTGGGGTGTGAAAATTTCACACGTCTATCTGCCGTGTTGAAGCTGGTTAATTTGAAGGCAATAAATGGGTGGAGTGACAAAAGTTTCACCGAATTGCTCCAGTTGATGAATGAGATGCTACCAACACGCAATACATTGCCTAAGCGTACCTATGAGGTGAAGAAGGTTTTGTGTCCGATGGGTATGGAGTATAAAAAAATACACGCTTGTCCCAATGATTGCATACCGTCTGAGAAAGAGTTTGAAGAATTGCATAAGTGTCCTAGGTGTGGGGTATCACGATACAAAGTGAAGAATGATGGAGAGAACACACAACAAGGACCTCCCGCGAAGGTGTTATGTTATCTTCCGATTGTTCCAAGGTTCAAGCGATTGTTTGCTAATAGAGATGATGCAAAGAATCTCACATGGCACGCAAATGAGAGAAAATGCGACGGGCTAATTCGTCATCCAGCTGATGCTGCACAATGGAAGAAAATAGATCATTTATTTCCAGATTTCGGGAGTGACGCAAGAAACCTTAGGCTTGGACTTTCCACAGATGGAATGAATCCGTTCGGTAACTTAAGCACCAAGCATAGCTTTTGGCCTATTTTACTTGTGATATATAATCTACCTCATTGGTTATGTATGAAACGGAAGTACGTTATGTTGTCAATGATGATTTCAGGACCAAAACGACCAGGAAATGACATAGATGTTTATCTAAGTCCATTGATTGATGACTTGAGAATGATGTGGGATGAAGGGATTTACGTGTTTGATGGTTACCGCCAGCAAAGTTTCAAGTTGCGTGCAATGTTATTTTTACGATTAATGACTTTCCTGCATATGGAAACTTGAGTAGATATAGTGTGAAGGGACATCATGCATGTCCTATATGTGAAGAAAACACAAGCTACATCCATTTGAAACATGGAAATAAAACAGTTTACACTCAACATCGGAGGTTTCTCATTCGCCATCACCCGTATCGTAGATTGCGAAAAGCTTTTAATGGATTCCCAAAAAATGGACTTGCGCCGATGCCCTTAACAGGTGAGCAAGTGTACAATCGTTTGAAGAACATAAATACTATATTTGGAAAAACTAAAAAGAAGGCTGCTACGACAAACATTTGGAAGAAGAGGTCAATATTTTTTGATCTTCCTTACTCGAGACATCTAGATGTTAGACATTGCATAGATGTTATGCATGTCGAAAAAATGTTTGCGATAGTGTGATCGGCACACTTCTCAATGTTAAACACAAAACAAAGGATGGTGTCCAGGCTCGTCAAGACTTAGAGGAAATGGGTATACGTCCTCGATTGCATCCGCAAGTAGTCAGAAACGAACTTATCTTCCCCGGCATGTTATACTTTATCCGAGAGAGAAAATCAGCTTTTGTAATTGTTTACAAGGCATTAAAGTGCCACAAGGTTATTCGTCGAATATTAAGAGTCTTGTATCGATGCAAAATCTGACATTGGCCGGCTTAAAGTCTCATGGTCATGTCTTGATGCAACAACTTCTATTTGTGGCTATACGTGACGTCTTGCCTAAAAAAGTGAGAAATGCCATAACTCGCTTGTGTTTTTCTTCAATTCTATATGTAGCAAAGTGATTGATCCTTTGGTTTTGTATGAGTGGAAAAGCAGGTGTTGTTATCTTGTGCCAATTGGAGATGTATTTTCCTCCTTCTTTTTTTGATATTATGGTTCACTTACTTGTCCATGTAGTTAGAGAGATTGAAGAGTGTGGCCCCGTTTATTTGCGATGGATGTTTCCGATTGAGCGATACATGAAGATTTTTAAAGGGTATAGTAAAAACCCATTTCTTCCAGAAGCATCTATTGTTGAGAGGTATATTGCAGAAGAAGCAATCGAGTTTTGCACAGATTACATGTCACAAGCACCATCTGTAGGGCTTCCGAAGTCTCGACATGATGGGAAACTTAATGGAAAGGGTACACAGGGTGTTAAAATATTAACCAAGAATCGCGATGAGGTGCTTCAAGCACATTTGTACGTTTTGAATAACACTAATGAGGTTCTTCCGTACTTGTATGCTCACAAGAATCTTTTGAAGACAAAGAATCCCCGAATGAGCGAGAAATGGTTGTTGATTGAACATAATAAGACTTTTTTGAGGTGGTTTAAGGTACAAATCTCTGAAAGTGATAGCGCATCTGAAATGTTAAAATGGCTAGCTTACGGGCCGAAGTCCGATGTCGTAACTTGGAATGGATATGATATCAATAAGTACTCATTCTATACAAAGTCACAAGATGACAAAAGTTTGGTTCAAAATAGCAGACTTACTCTTCAAGCCGAGTCCATGCACTTTTCAAGCTCGAAAGATAAAAATCCAGTTATGGCATCGACAAGTTACTATGGAGTTATTGAAGATATATGGGAACTTGATTATGTTAAGTTTAGAGTGCCTATTTTTAAGTGTAAGTGGGTTGATAATAACACGGGTGTGGTAATCGATGAACTGGGCTTTACATTGGTAGATCTTCATAAGATAGCTTACACTGACGAGCCTTTTATCATGGCATATCAAGCTAAACAGGTGTTTTATGTCAAGGATCCATGCAATGAAATATTGTCAGTGGTCATTCCGGGTAGAAGTGTGGATATTAATGAAACTGAAGAGTCAAGTTTTGACATTTGTGAGTTTATTCCTTTATCAACACGGATACCGACTATCGTTGAAGAAAATGTAGCAGACGACATACATGCCATTCGAGATGATCATGATGAAGGCATATGGGAAAACGTTGTTATCTAGAGTCAAGTTAGATAGTTGATGATGAAGGCACAGTCGATTATGTTGAATTGTAGTATTAATGTTCAATTTTGTGACATTGTTAATGATAAAGTTGGTTTTGTTGAATTTTAGTATTAATGTTGAACGTTCTGTTATGAAGAATCAAGTTTTTATATTTTAGTAATTAAGATTATTTCATTATTTGTTATTAAAAAAATGTGTGTGTGCGCACTCTGTGTAGTGTGTATAGCAATGTTTTAAAAAACGATCAGCTCGTACGAGTCGACTCGCGAGTCGTACAATAAAACTTACATATTAATAACACAATAAAAGCTCATAAGATAACTAATGACAATCGAGAAATGGTCCAAAAAAAATTTTATTAATAAAATAAAACTTACAAAATTGTTGTAGAAAACTGAAAATGACTCTTAAAAACTGAAATCGAACTCAGGTCCATACTATAAAAATCGAATGTGCAGTCTGCAATTCTGAAGGTTCATCCATACTGTGATCACAGCCAATTTTAATGCAAAAAATAGGTTAGTGTAAGTAAGATTTAGCATTCGATTTTGAATTTAATTTTAATGCAAAAAATAGGTTAGTGTAAGTAAGATTTAGCATTCGATTTTGAATTTACTGGATTTTTGTAGTTAGGACTTTAGTAATTTAGCTTGTTCTTTCATTAAATTTTAGACTGCAAATCGGGCTTACCATTTTGTCTTAGCATAACCTACTTGCTATTGTGTATCAATTTTGATAATATTCTTAAATGATTCTTCTAGCTTTTTATGCTACCACTGAAACATACGATAAATCTAAAAAAATTAGATTAAGTCAGTGGTCTTATTAAGTCAGTCGTATCATTTACTCACCATGAGCTTTCGCTTTGTGGTCTTATCACACAGGAAGTCCTGCTCTGGATTAAGTCAGTGGTAAAAGAGTGCGGGGAAAATGTCAGCAAAGAACACTTGAAAGATTATGTCTGGAAAACGTTGAACAGTGGCAAGGTAATGTGTTGCCTCGATAACTTGTAATTCTCAAAATATTTTTCCCGTTGCCTTCACTGTTGCCATTTTGCTTGGCCTTGATAACTTGTAATACATAACAAAAGGTTGTACTATTTTTGTTAATTTCTAGAACTATTTTGTTGATAGTCATCATTGTAACTTCAGTGCATATAGACAGACAGTGACCATTAGAGAAACTTTGTTAGGTCTTTCTTTTCCTATATTAGGTGACCTTTAACTAATCACCTTTTTTCTCATCAATTTTTGATGTCCTCATCTCAAGTCTTCAAAGTCCAAGTATATATACTTTTGTTAGTTTTTCATTTCAACATTGACCTTGGTTCGATATCCTTAGTGTTCACCTTCTAATCACTTAAAAATTTGTACCGTAGGTTCTTCCCGGATTTGGGCATGGAGTTATGCGCAAAACCGATCCAAGATACACATGCCAGAGGGAATATGCGCTCAAGCACTTGCCCAGTGATCCACTATTTAAACTGGTTACTTCCCACTGTAGCTCTGACAATGCGCCATAGCTAACCCTACATTCATCAACTCATTTGTTGGATTGTTTCAACTAAATCTTGTTCTCCCCTTTATTTGTCAAGCGTGTTTCAAATCTTTATGAAGTAGTGCCCCCTATACTATTGGAACTTGGCAAGGTATGTGACTCTGTTTCATAACGAGAAATTGCTCGAGGTTTTCATGGGGTTTCTAAACCTTTAGTTGGCATTTGGATTTTTCGGTTACTTGAAACAATTTAGATGGCTATTGAATTGGATAGGAAGTATGTAAATAAGAACGATGAATTTTATCCTTTGATGTGGAAAAGTCGAATAGTTAAATAACATCTGGGATTCACCTGTGAACCCGCTCGTTACTTTTACCCATAATTTTTGTTTCTAATCAATCTCTCACAGCTTAACTTTACATTCCAACAGCTTTTACACACTAGTTTTACCATTAGCTTATCTATATTTTAGCTTAAAGTTGCAATTTTTTTCTATTTTGCAAAATCACACACCTTAAGGATAACTCTCATTCCAATAAGGTCATTGTTATAGTACTCGCCCTCATCTAGAACTGGTCTATCTTGATCTGTCACCAATATCGTCGACCCAACAAGTTTTCGTGCCTGAATAAAAAACAGCTAAGCATCATACTTCTGCCTGCATATACATTCTACTCAACTAAAATTCAAATTCTCGGCAGACCTGTTCCACTGTGTTGATGTCAGTAAATTTTACAATTCCACTGTGTTGATGTCAGTAAATAATCAGTTCATCTTCCTGTCCTGGGTGGTTTACATGTAACTTGTAACTAATAGCTGTCTGGAGTTTAATCAATCTGTCATTTATCTCCAGACTTTGAGTTGATCACACTGTATTAAAACACTCTGCTTATGTCGTGACCTCCTTGCTAACTAAAACTTTTGTTTGTTCCTTGATGTTACTAACATTAAAGCTCATTTCCTTTTGTATATATCGATTCGACATCGTTGTTCAGAAACTATTGAATGCATGTATCCTTAGGGATCTCCAACTTTTGAGGCCTCAATAAGTTGACTGCATAGTGTTACAGCAGTGGTTGCATTCAATTCTTGATCCCATATTTTCTTTTAGTGTCGGAGATCCTCTTGAGGCGGGAGTAGTGTAGAAAATAGTAATAAACATGCCTTATTGGTGGAGCCACTTATAGAGATTAGTATATTTTGGAAAATATTTGTTAACTTATTCAGTGTTCGATATGCAATAAATAGCTCTATCTTGGATATGTTATGCTTTAGAAATAGTTCTATCTGCGAATCTACCGACCACATGTAATGTTTAATGACCATTACACGACCAGTTATGTCCATGTGTTGATTATATATTTTTTCCCCTTACTGACAATCCATGCTGTGATAAGAATGAAACTGAGGCAGCTTCTATGGCAAATATAGTGGTGTGTTGTCATTGAATTTGTTCTGGTTCGTTTGACAGCTTGTTCCCTTTCTAAGGTTAAATTTATTTATCATGTCAAGATATATAAAAATATTTGGTTTGTATGATAGAGGAAGAAAAGGCAAAATTGACTCCATTATCAGCTATAAACTACATTATATAAGATGGTATTTCACCAGAATTGTACAATCCACAGTGAAAAAAAATGAAATGAACCGCATTTAGACAAATGTGTTTTGGTCTAATATGGTAATTTTATTTTCTCCAATTTTTTTTTTCTATTTCTAGTTATTTGGCCTCATATAATTGATAAAATTGTTTTGGTCTAATATGGTAATCCTTTGAGCATTGCAAATGTTCATAAACCAATCAGTTGTATTGATTTTCCGTGTCATGAGAAAAAGTACCATAATAATTTCTACTTAGCACACTTATTAAGCATTTCTACATAGCACACTTATCAAGCAGTTCTTGGTGATTAAATTTATTTGTTAATGCAGGCACATGGCGTCTCCTTCTCGTTCCCCTCACACTCCTCTCGCTCGTTCTCCTCATTCTTCCTGGTCTCCCGATGCTAATACATGTAGTACTTCTACATCGAGAAATCCCACGCGATGTAGAAGTATGTCGAAACGCCGTGTTGACGGAAAAAAATTACCTCTTCACATTGATCCAGTACGGGGAAAGATCAAATACGAACACAAATTGAAGTTAAGTACGTACTTGGGAAAACTTGCTAAAGATCATGTCTCGATACTGTACAAGAGTTGGAAGCAAGTACCTGACAAGCCGGATAAAGAAATGTTGTGGCAGGATATATTGGAACATGACCCTCTTTTTGCAACCATGCTTCAAATTGAATTAGTTAGCAGCATTCATTTTATTAGTAGTTTTTTACATCAGACATTATTTTTATGTGTGTGGCACCATTATTAGTTGTTTTTATTAGTTAACCCATTGTAGTTTTTTTACATCAGACATTCGTTTTATTAGTAGTTGTTTTACATCAGCATTGTTTTTTACATCAGACATTGTTTTTATGCAACCATGTTTTTATGTTGTGTGTGTTTGTGTGTGGCTAACTCTAGTTTTAATTGTCAATATGTAGGCCAATTTTGATGTTAGCCAGATTAGCAATCTTGGTCATTTTCAAAAGACGTGTTTACAGTCCATTGGCGTAAAATGGAGGCAGTTTAAGTCTGATTTGACCGGTGAGTACATATATGGTCCAAGCAAAGAAAAATCTCCTTATGACAAGTATGGTATCTCCGAGGAGGACTGGAGAGATTTCCAAAGGATTCGTGAGGACTCCGCTTGGGAGGTAAAACCGAATATAATGTTGTAAGTTTTTTTTTAAAGTTCAATGCTGAAAATAATGAACGCACAATCAAATAAAATAATTTCTAATTAATAACATAAAATTTGAAATAAAAAAATGTTTTAAGTTTTTTTTTTTAAAGTTCAATGCTGAAAATAATGAACGCACAATCAAATAAAATAATTTCTAATTAATAACATAAAATCTGAAATAAAAAAATGTTTTAGTTTTCTTTTTTAAAGTTCAATGCTGAAAATAATGAACGCACAATCAAATAAAACAATTTCTAATTAATAACATAAAATCTGAATAATTTTACAAGAATCAAATAAAACAATTTCTAATTAAGAACTTATTTCTAATTAAGAACATAAAATATGAAAAAAAATGTTTTGAATTTGAAAATATTTATAAAATTGTTTATGGATTATTTGATACTTGTATCAGGAACAAAGAAGTAAGAAACAAGAATTAGCCAAAATGAACATTCCGCATTATATGGCTCGAGGAGGGTACGACTTGGTGGATATACGGGAGATGGAGAGGAAGATGAAGGAGCGTCGAGAAGTATCCAAATCTGAAGAAGATATTGTTATTGATCCTCCGTCTCCACCTACGCGTCATCAAAGGTGGAAGCTTGGTCATACAAAAAGACGGGAGGGTACGTCTGTAACACCCCCAGATTTAACCGGAAATATTACAGCGCCGTGGGCCCCGAGATGGAACCCACAAGGCTAAAAGAAATTTTCGCAAACATTTACAAATGCCCAAGAGGCCAACGACGGTACTATCTTTAAAAATTCACAAAGACTTATAAAATTCATTTATCAAAAACCGTCGTAAAAACTCATTTGAAATCGCAAGGCCAAACAGTCGACACCCAAAAGTTTAGAAAACGATTTCCAAAGTAACCTCAGTTACTAGATACCAAAAGAGCATTTCAAAATACTCACGCAGCGGAAAAAGACCAACTATGAAGACGCTCTAGCAGCGAAATACAAGAACCAATCAAGAAACTCAATGCACACAACATGTCCTAGCCATTATCCTCCGGGAAGCTCATCTTTTCACGAACGCTACAAGCTCGATACTCCAAGAACCTAAAAAGAAATCCCACGACGGGGTCAGCCATAATATCCAACAATGATAACCGTCACATCACATTAATAATAACATACCAATGAGAATACAACATAAGAATATGACCAATGTAATCTTACCGCCATAACTTTGCTTACTCAAGTGATTCTCATCAGAGTAACCATTATCACACTTCACATCCTGTACTCGATTTACCAATAAACTCGAACATAATATAAGTACTGTACCTCAAACAATACTCAAGGTTCTCAAACTATCATAACCAACTCACGATACGGAAATATACCATTTCTGACCAATACGATCCATCGAATAACATCATCAAATCACAAGACGATAACCGATCGTCCATCAAGACAAATACCAAAGGAAATACGGAACATACCTCGAGATATGAAGTGCCACGACAATCATACCAGTCTAATCCGAGATCAGATCAATGCAACACGGACAAGGTCCTAACACAAGATCTTCAAATGCATACTCATATGACCACGTCAATATGATCACAACAATAACAATCATGTATACTCAATGGAAATCCGACGATCCAGCTCCCTCAGCATAGATCCCTTTGTTGATCCTATCAGATCAACATAAGGTGGATAACTAACAATACACATGTGAACAACAACACATGATAAAATCAATGATGCGATCACAAGATTCCATCAACACAATACTGGTAATCCAACGATCCAGCGCCCTCATCATAGATCCCCATGATGATCCCGTCGAACTAACGCATGGTGGAAAACCTGTCCAACGATCCAGCGCCCTTAACATAGATCCCCATGATCATCCCGTCGAACCAACGCATGGTGGACATTCGATCCAGCGCCCTCAGCATAGATCCTCATAATCCCATCGGATTATTTACACAATATGAACAACACAATATGCATACACATATGCAAATCAACACGTTCATCACATGAACAACATGACATTATACTAGGACGACTTCATGTTCAACAACATGAAATAAAATGTACGAGACCAAAATAAATAACATTAAACCATAATCAACATGGATTACTTGCCCCGAGTCCTTCAAGAGCAACCTCGATGTCCAATCATCACCGACGATTATCCTCAATGCTCGGCGATCCAAACGTACAATGAACTATAGATACTCATATCCTCGTCTTTACCATAAGGTAACCTCGATACTCGAACATACCAATAACTGAGATAATGCATATACATTATGATTTACCTCCCAGAATCGAAAGAATGATATGCGATCCGAATACCCAGAGTTCACAATAATAATCATCGCTATTTGCATTATAAACGAAATGAAACTGAAACCATTCATTAAATATTATAACTGAGCAAGTAATAACTTGCCTCGATACCGATACCACGAAGCTGCTGCCGAACACATTGCCTTTGTCTACGAGCTCCTCAGCCCCGATCAAAAGCAATACAATGGACATACTCGAACACGACCGCAATATCCGGTTATAAATACCGATCGATAAACTTGACCTATAACAATAATCGATTAAACAACAATCCGATAATAATCAACAACCGCTAAAACCAATTCACAAACCCAACGGCTCAACAATATCTCAGTTAACCACAAGCCTGATCAAACCAACTTAAACGATCACGAATTCATAACCGAAACAGAATATATTACCCCGCCTGATGACTTAGCGCACGTTAATCTTTAACCGTAGCGAACGCTAAGTTGTTCCCGATAGCGTGCGCTAGCCAGTAGGCTTAGCGTGCGCTAATAACGTGCAGTTACATGCATTTCGGATACCGATCAACATCTGGCGATTATCAAAAACTCTAAGTGATTCTGAATCATGTTCATAGCTATCAAACAACGAAATCCAATATCCTTTAACATATAGGTAATCATCCGACTTTTAATTCAAGTCATATATTCATATTTCATCTCTCTTAATATCAACAACCTAAACACCAAGAACTCATAATCATGCCATGTTCACAATCATATGAAGGAACCAACAATAACAACATCACAGATCCGAATTGAAGGAATACATTATCCAACATATCTCTTTGAAGATAACAACACATTCGAAACCATCCAATTCATATCAATATCTTCATATCAACAATAACATTATCATAATCCGGTAATCCAACTCATAATCATACTTATGAACTTGTTTATATGATAATCATCAGCTCAAGAACATCATATACAATCCAAAACGAAATCTCAAAGTGAAGAGTAATTACCTTTTTGAAGGAATGGATTGATTTCCAAGGTTGAATCCATTTCCAAGAATCACCAATGATTTCAAGCTTCAAACGTTGTTATGGATGATTAACTTCACCTTAATCCAGTGTTTGGAACCTCAAATATATCCCAACTCTCTCTCTCGGTGAAAGAAGGAAGAATGACGAAATGTTTAATAACACCCTTCTGTCCCTTTTTATAATATTCATTATTAGCGTGCGCTAACATCTCATGTTTAGCGTGCGCTACCGCCTTAGCGTGCGCTTAATCGACTTTGTTAGCGTGCGCTATCAGCCCGTGAGGCTAGTGTCTTGCTTCGTAATCTAACTTACGTACGTAATGCCCATGCATTAACGCACGTAAATCATCCCGCTTAGCGACGCAAGTCATTTACCTTAGCGTGCGCTAATACCATTGACTTGCTACGTCTACACCTACCACGAAGATGCTCGCGACCCCACAAGCCGAAATCGACCAATAAAGCCAACATTCCTGTTGACCGATATATAGTTAGCGTGCGCTAATCAACATGCATTAGCGTGCGCTAACACTACATTACAACATCCGTTGACTTATCGAACGTGCGCCGAAAGTGGCACGGTCTGCGTAGATTCCTTCGATCATCGCATTAGCGTGCGCTACATTCTGCCTCTAGCGTGCGCTAACCATGAACGATAGCATGCGCTATACTTGACCATTAGCGCGCGCTAGTCAGGCTATACTGAGCCATTTCCAACTCTTCTCGTCCAACGTCTCAACATACAGAATACGAACATACGGCATACTGAATACATATACTTCTTAAATGTAATTGTCAACCAAATATGACAATTATACCAATACAGATGTCTCAGTCCTTTATTTATTTTATCCCTACTGTACAGATTCCACGCTGTACAATATAACTCGGATAAAATAATATCAAACGACAGTAGTAGAATTTCCGGATATTACATTCTACACCCCTTAAAATAAGTTTCGTCCTCGAAACTTGCAATCCATCATAAAACAAACAAACATACCGTTTAACCCAAAATATCCCAAAGCCATCATGACACTGATCAATCATCATTATTCTCAATAGCCAAAACTGCATACTTACAAATACGCAGGTCGACGATCTCCGGGGATACTAGCCAGCGATCTCACTGTACAGTCTCAATACACTTTACAATCACAATTCCTTGAGTCTCAACAAAATATATCACCTTCGGATGAAGCAATCTGCCCGAATCAAATTCTGTCTGCCTGATTCCATAATCAAGTCCCAATTCCGATAAGACGAATAATACACAATACATCTGCGAAACAACTGCCCAAAACAACGATACGAATGCCGAAACATTGACACAAAATCCGAACGCTCAGATGATCACCAACAATGATCAACAATCAACCGAATTTATCATCGACATGATAAATTCCAATATGACCTACCAGAGGTCAAAACACAATCGAGAATATCATCAACGTGATAAACTCCAACACGATCAACACAGAACCACATAAACAAATATACGAAAGAATAACATTCTCAAAATGACACACCAATCACATACAGTGTATCTCAATAAACATACCCGACTGGTGAGCATATCCCTCGGCGTACGAAAAACCAATCACAACCCGTCAGACATATAAAAATTATACATGGAGTGGGAACAACCAATCGATACTCAAAACAACTAGCATGAGGTCAACAACCCCAAATCTGCACTTACAAAGAAATCACTCGAAGACCACTATGTAAAGTCGAGCTACTACCATACCAAAGTTCGGATCTCTATGCATCGTACCATAGGAATGTCATAACCAGTTCATGAGTCACACTCGCAACTTCACTATGTTATGTACTATGCACCAAATGCGTATGTATATCAATCATACTTTCAAAACCAGTTTGAAATCATATAGTCTCGTCAAGAAGACAAATTTTACGAAAATTCTTTCAAGAGTTTGAAAACTCAAAACATAAATTTTCGTAAGACCACGAAATCAATTTTAAAAATTAAATCGGCTCGCTGGTGCCAAGTTCTCGATCAAAATTCTTTTCAAATAGACACGATTAAATAAAGTGAAATTTATGCAAATGCTTGTCCATATCCATACTCCTGTATATCGATTCGACTTGTCACCAATATCCACCGATATTCCATCGGGAAAACCACACGATCGAGTTCCAAAACTTCAATATATAGACTCCGATAAAAACTCCTTTTCCACACATGACTCGTATCGTCAACCATTTACCCATCCTGGATCACCTCAAATATGATATGACAAAACGTTGAAACAAATCAAGCAAATCAAACACGGCGAAAGACTTCCCGAGAGGTTCCATTTGAACAAGTAAACCAAAGCCTCGAAAGGCGAAAATAATATAGGTAAACGATTGGTAAAGTATTTTACAAATCTCGGGAGTTTTAGAAAACAGGAAGGTCTTTTGAAACATTAGGATCTCAGCCCGTATCTCATTCCACATTACAAGAAGTTTAAAAAGTAGAAAACTCTTTTCGGACCCCAAGTCCTGAGTTATAAAACCATTTCAAAATCGATTGGGTCTCGGCCCAAAATCATTTTCCGTAAAACGTCCGTAAGACATTCATTTTGAAGAGTATCATTTTCAAATGTTCAGAAGCGGTTCATATATCATAAAATGAATTAACATGACTACATGTTCTCCTGAACAATCCACAATATTTCTCCCAATGCACAATTCCGTTCCAAAATTTAATCGACATACTGATTTCCAAAATCATAGTTTCTCCATTCATCAATCATGTCCCAATTTTGTTACCTTATACTGTAACGCATGATATCTGCTGAATGTCAAAACGTATCAACTTAGAACGGCAATAAATCTCAATGAAATTCAAAAATCTAAATACTTACAGATCGTGAAGCCGACGATTCCCCGTGATACCGGCACATGTCTCGACTCTAGAAAATACTCAACACGGATATTTTCAAAACACACGTTTTGCCAAGTCAGTTCGACTCAAGAACACAATACATCTCATTCCAGAGAATCTCGTTTAACACCGTTTGGAAAAGTTTATAACGACCCCAATACTACACTGGCAAATCGCAAAACCCATAAGCCCGAGTGAACAACAAAAACTCACGGCTCCAATATTTGTCAATCGACAACTCGAATGAGGCAACGAAAACACGACCCAACTCGACCCAAATGCCTAGGTTTTCTCAGCCTAATCTCCGATACCATATTCTGTAACACCCCCAGATTTAACCGGAAATATTACAGCGCCGTGGGCCCCGAGATGGAACCCACAAGGCTAAAAGAAATTTTCGCAAACATTTACAAATGCCCAAGAGGCCAACGACGGTACTATCTTTAAAAATTCACAAAGACTTATAAAATTCATTTATCAAAAACCGTCGTAAAAACTCATTTGAAATCGCAAGGCCAAACAGCCGACACCCAAAAGTTTAGAAAACGATTTCCAAAGTAACCTCAGTTACTAGATACCAAAAGAGCATTTCAAAATACTCACGCAGCGGAAAAAGACCAACCATGAAGATGCTCTAGCAGCAAAATACAAGAACCAATCAAGAAACTCAATGCACACAACATGTCCTAGCCAGTATCCTCTGGGAAGGTCATCTCTTCACGACCGCTATGTAACATCCCCAAAACCGTATGGGAATATTACACGCCGTAGACCCTTTCCACAAGGATCTACCAGGCTAAACATCCATAAACAACCAAATGCTTGCCCGACCAGGGCCAAACAATAAAATGATACAGACCGATATGGTCACTTACACGTGAATACACAGACCGATGAGGTCACACAACCCAATCGATAAAACTGACTTAAATAACATTACCCACACAGGGGTCGAAATACAATACAATGAAGACCGAAATCAACTCGACAACACAACAAAATCAAAATAACCCTCGACTCATGATTAGTATCGCACTCGTCATCCTCTTGTGCCAATCCTGTGTTGCTCCCTGAATACGCATGTACCGACGCAAATCGACATCCACCCCGATTACTCGGGGTTAGTAAAACTCCTTTGTTTTACTAGTGCAAGTATCAAATCATACGAAATGTAACAAGCAATTAATAATCGTGATCAAATATAATAATCAAGTATCAAATATTCCGGAGGTTTTCACAAGAGAAGATAAGCTATGAAGCATTCGAAAATAAGATTATCATTTCGGGAATTTTAAAATTTCAAAACCATAAGACCTCAAGTCTGATTCACAAAACCTTTCGAAAAACTTAAGGGCCTTAACCCAAAACTTGTTTCATAATTCATGATTTACAATACGGAAACATTTCCATAAATCTCGTGGGGCTCGGCCCAACATTCTTTCTTAAAACTTTTCTGTAAAACTTTGATTTGAAAAATATCATGCTCATGACACCGTGATCCACTGTCACGTGTCTCCGTAGGTTCAACAACCCGCACGGACTACATCACGCACAATTAAACAAACATAATCAATTCCGACACCGTGATCCACATCACGTGTCTCCGTAGGTTCAACAACCCACACGGACTATTAACCAAACATAACCAATTCCGACACCGTGATCCACATCACGTGTCTCCGTAGGCATAACAACCCGCACGGACTATATCAATCACAACAATCACACACACGTCGACACCGTAGTCCACCGCCACGTGTCACCGTAAGCCCCATCGAGCTCACCCGGTTGACGCACCGTGTCCGAAACTCATGGTCCACTGCCATGCGTTATCGTAGGCCTCGTCAGACCCAGACGATTGGACCTCGCACCTCACTAAGTTACGATCCCGTAGTCCACCGCCACGAATCCTCGTAGGTCCCGTCGAACCAACACAAGTGAACTTAGCGGTCACACACATATTCACATTCACATTACATACAACAACGAGCACAATTAATCAATCACCTTGATCACCACAAAATCGTACATTGCACGCAAATAACACAACCTCGACACTCGCAACAACTATCATAAATCAACGACATTTAACCAACATAACACACATCCGGTACACAATACATTGTACAACCAAGTGTACAACCATCCCATATGTACGTCGCATTCCTGCACAAATGGCACAACGCCTAACACGTATCGATATAACACTATTATCACAAAGCCTTCAAATTGCGGAAAACACAACCAACTCAAACGGAACATATTTACGAAGGCAAGCAAAGTCATTATACATCTCATACGTAATTACTAGTCGCAAGATACAAGTCGTATAGTAAGATACTTGCCTTAATAACCGCTACCGAACGCTCCGAAGAACACGGTTCGACCGGGAAGCTCGAACCCCAAGGAAGGCAACGAACGGAAGGGTTCCGAATCGAGTTCTTCACAAGAATTCGCTCCTAAGTCACAACGATGTCAATTCAATCACAATTCTACGAAAACGTATGGAACTTCCCAAGTTCTACTCATTGAAGCATTTTATCGGACACCTTGAGGGCATAGTCCAATTCAATCGATTATTCAAGGTAATACTCAAATTCGTTTCACAAAAATTCAGGGGTAATGAATGATTTCGAGTATACAACCATGTTCTAACAATAATCTAAACTAAAACGAATCAAATCGGCCAAAACATCAAGAAACCTCAAAAATTCCCAAAACCAAGAGTTTAGGTGTTCTTACCTTCGATCCGGGTGGAATATGATGTTAATCCATGAATCAAACTTCCAAAACGTGTTGTTCTATGATTCTCTTACTCAAATCCATCCATTTATGCTGAAGAATCGCGAAGGAACGAAGGAAAAAATGAGAAATGGCGGAAAACTCGGTCGAGCCATTAAATAGCCGATGCCTTTGTGTGCCGCGGCACAGGACAAGTGTGCCGCGGCCCACGGCTAAAAAAAACTGCCCAGCACTGGCTTAGTGCCGCGGCACAGCTGAAGTGTGCCGCGGCACACGGTGCGATCCATTCCAACACCAAAAGGCACATCGTGCAGTCTTAGCTATTTCGACCATAACTCCTTCGTCCGGACTCCGATTGACTCACCGTTTGAACCATTGGAAAGCTAACTTGATGCTTTATAATATTGCAAAGATTCAGAATTTTGGAGTTTCCAAGAATTTATGGTGATTTTTACAAAGCCGAACTCATACTTAGAAAAGTCGTTTAGTAATCCTGAACTCAACAAAACGACACCGAAACCCGAACCTGAATACGAACCGAAGATACGGTTACGAAGTACTCACAAAGACGAATCTAAGAGCTAGTAAAACACACGATTCCGACCACCCGAAGGCTCGAAATTCGACAACGGAAGGTAATTACCCCAAACTTTGGGAAATTACGAAAATGGCCCAAATGCCCGAAAATCACCATACGACAACGAATAATCAAACCGAAGCTCACAACACGTATAAAAACGTTAAATGAACTTACGAAAAACCCCAAATGACAGTTTCGAACGAGATTCGCAAGAACCGAACTCAAGCGCGGAAAAGTCGCTAAAAAGCACGGAACTCAACAAAGCAGCACCGAAACGAACTCGGATGACAAAAGTGCGAAATTAAATATTCTCCGAATGACGAAATGGTCAAAAGCGAGTTTTGAAACGGACCTCCGCCGAAAAATGAAAATTAGGAAATCGAAATTGCGGATATTACATTCTACCCTCCTTAAAAGAAGTTTCGTCCGAAACTTAAAATAAGTAGGAGAAGCAATATCCCAACAGTACACCGCAACGAGATCCACCAGAACGCCTAACTGTCGTCCAGTGGCGACACGTTACAAGCCATGCGAAAGCATAGACAGCGTGGAAACCCGCCCCACGACGACCATCTCAAAGCCACCGGCCATGATTCAAAACAATAACAATCAAGTAACGACGCATCACCTCCCACCTCATATGCACACCTTTAATCAAAGAAACGTACGCGACAACAAGTCGCACCCGACTAAAACGGCTATGCGGCGAAACAAATAGAGTATTACGATAGAAATCATTAGATTCTCATCAACAAGAAAATGTCGATGTCAAAACACAAACAATTCAAGATAACGGAAAACGAGAATACGGATATTACATTCTATCCTATTAAAATTAAGTTTCGTCCCGAAACTTAAAATAAAACATCATGATAGAATAGAAACAAAACCAGAAAGTTCACGCAACAAATATCAATCTCTACACGAATTACGGCACAAAGTACGATACACAACTACATCACTGGACACCACCGGGCCCTCCCGAGTAGGAACGAAAACCCGATTCCGAACATCCACGGCAATGGACTCACAATGCACCGCTTGGTGCCCGATTGGCCGCACTTATAACAATTAACCGGTGGCGAACGACAATTACATCTCGCATGGCCTACACGATTGCGATTAAAGCGAGTCTTCACACCGATCGTCTTAATCGCCTGCAGGGTAAGGTTCTTAGGTAGTCAACCGAACGAGGAGTGCTCCCGAAGGAAGCGCAAAGCAACAGGCTCACGGATCTCACTCCTCTGGCCTCTTGAAAAATTCCTCGAGGTCTTGTCTCTTACTCTCGAACCAGCTTCCGTCACGAAACGGCCATCTCAATGGCTAAAGCTCGGTCCTGATATTCCTTCAGGGTGGTACACATGAGCGGAGCCATACTCTCACGGATATGGGGTTTCATGCGCATATTGAAGAATCGGACCTTGTCCGCTTCACTTCTCACTTGATCACGAACATAATCCCACTATCGATTATAATCGACTATCGCCTGGGATATTGACACATCCTGGGGCGTAGCCGAGAAAAATTCAATGATTCTGCGTTCACGAACAGGCAACGGGCAATACTCTGCCTCCGTGGTGGTCTTAAACTCAGCCCATGTAGGTGTACGGTCTGCAGGCACTACAGCGTGCCACCAGTCTGCAGCTTCTTTGTCGAGTAGGTACTGAGCAATGGGTACCCTCCTATCATCCGGACAAGCTACAGCATCAAATATTATGTCCAACTGGAAGAGCCAGTTTTCCCAACCTAACAAGTCAGACGAACCCACAAAACGGGGCGGCTGCATCTTCATCACATCTCGTAACCACTTACTAGTTTCGTTATCCCTATTTGGGTTCTCATCCCGACGTATGGCCTGATTCATCTGCACTAACTGATCAACCACCTCACGAAGGATGGTGGCGGCACCAACGTCAACATTAACGCTAGTCGAGTATCCCTAATCTGTACTGAGCTGATTGGTACTCGGCAAGGAGGGAGTCGCCCTCTCCTTCTCCCGATTACGACCATGACCACGGCCTCGACCTCGACCCCTTAGCATACTGAACGGACATCCAATCAGAATAACAAGATAAAACAAACCTCACATAATCGACATAAGCCCAAAATCAGCAGCACAATGCAATATTCACACGTTCACATTGACAAAGATGAACGACCTATACCTCAGCATACACGGTTAAAACATTAAGCATACCATTGGGGTCCAACACCGGTAATATTTAAAAAAAAACAAGTTTATCGAGGTATTTGTTCGAATGATAATATAAAAAAAAATTCGCGAGTTCGAAAGATTTTGCTGGGGTGAAATTTTGAAAGTACTTTGTTTAATACCTCGGTCATTGAAGTGGGGAACGATACCTAACAACGTATCCCGCCACTTGGGCATACAACCCAGATTTTCTGACGAGAATAATAATATAGCAACTCACTGCACGGTTTAACCTCAATACATAAACACATAACGTTCTAAATTACGGAAGCCAAAGTTGTTTTGCAAAACAGAAATTTTCCAAAATCCTTTCGTTCATAAGCAAAATGACGGTAATATTTTACAATGTCCGAAGTATTTTAAAACACATTTTTCAAATACCGTCTGATTGTGTCATTTGAAAATACACGGCCCATTTGTCAAAATTTAACAAATTTTAAAAATCCATATAAACCATGGTTTGACCGCACCACCAAAATATTTTCCAAAAATCGATTTCTACAAAATTCTCAAACTGTAAAGTCCTTCAGGAAACATTCACAAACTTACCCATAGCGGACAAAAATTACAACATTCCAAAAACAGTCGAATTTAAAACCACATACTCAAATGGCAACCAGGGTCTCCAATTCAATCAAATGCATCTCGTGGTATCAAGTTTAAACACACAGCAAAATCATTCATCGGAGTTTCTCACAAGCTCTACCGTTGGTACCTTCACAGAACCCATCAAGGTTTACAACCTTCACACCATACCACCCCACGCGGTGGTTCAAAAGTAAAACAACAATACGCTCAGCTATACTCATACCATGTGCCACAAGTATTAAACACGACTACATCACGCAATGCTGTGTAAAGAAAATCATGCACCGCAATCAACTCACTAAGATAAAATCGAGATACACAGGTATTACGCATAAAGGAGGAGACTTACATCCACAGGTCGCACGGAGGTGATCGCCACGATACTAATCTCGTCCGACAACATAACCGACACGTTGTGACCACGCACAACTCAACTTGTCACCCGACGACTCGAGCGACAAGACAACACATTACTCGACAAAACATGACTTGAAGCGACCCGGCGGCCTAGGTTTCGCAAACCTAAGCTTGATACCATAATTGTAACATCCCCAAAACCGTATGGGAATATTACACGCCGTAGACCCTTTCCACAAGGATCTACTAGGCTAAACATCCATAAACAACCAAATGCTTGCCACTGTGGTCAAACAATAAAATGATACAGACCGATATGGTCACTTACACGTGAATACAGGGCAGATGAGGTCACACAACCCAATCGATAAAGCGACTTAAATAACATTACCCACACAGGGTGAAATACAATACAACGGAAGATGAAATCAACTCGACAACACAACAAAAATCAAAATAACCCTCGAGTCATGATTAGTATGCTGCTCGTCATCCTTTGTGCCAATCCTGTGTTGCTCCCTGTCTGCATGTACTGACGCAAGCAGACATCCACCCCGATTACTCGGGGTTAGTAAAACTCCTTTGTTTTACTAGTGCAAGTATCAAATCATACGAAATGTAACAAGCAATTAATAATCGTGATCAAATATAATAATCAAGTATCAAATATTCCCGGAGGTTTTCACAAGAGAAGATAAGCTATGAAGCATTGAAAATAAGATTATCATTTCGGGAATTTTAAAATTTCAAAACCATAAGACCTCAAGTCCTGATTCACAAAACCTTTCGAAAAACTTAAGGGCCTTAACCCAAAACTTGTTTCATAATTCAACAGTTTACAATACCGGAAACATTTCCATAAATCTCGTGGGGCTCGGCCCAACATTCTTTCTTAAAACTTTTCCTGTAAAAACTTTGATTTGAAAAATATCATGCTCATGACACCGTGATCCACTGTCACGTGTCTCCGTAGGTTCAACAACCCGCACGGACTACATCACGCACAATTAAACAAACATAATCAATTCCGACACCGTGATCCACTGTCACGTGTCTCCGTAGGTTCAACAACCCACACGGATTTTTAACCAAACATAACCAATTCCGACACCGTGATCCACTGTCACGTGTCTCCGTAGGCATAACAACCCGCACGGACTATATCAATCACAACAATCACACACACAGTCCTGAAACCGTAGTCCACTGCCACGTGTCACCGTAAGCCCCATCGAGCTCACCCGGTTGGACGCACTGTGTCCGAAACTCATGGTCCACTGCCATGCGTTATCGTAGGCCTCGTCAGACCAGCACGATTGGACCTCAGTACCTCACTAAGTTCTGATCCCGTAGTCCACTGCCACGAATCCTCGTAGGTCCCGTCGAACCAACACAAGTGAACTTAGCGGTCACACACATATTCACATTCACATTACATACAACAACGAGCACAATTAATCAATCACCTTGATCACCACAAAATCGTACATTGCACGCAAATAACACAACCTCGACACTCGCAACAACTATCATAAATCAACGACATTTAACCAACATAACACACATCCGGTACACAATACATTGTACAACCAAGTGTACAACCATCCCATATGTACGTCGCATTCCTGCACAAATGGCACAACGCCTAACACGTATCGATATAACACTATTATCACAAAGCCTTCAAATTGCGGAAAACACAACCAACTCAAACGGAACATATTTACGAAGGCAAGCAAAGTCATTATACATCTCATACGTAATTACTAGTCGCAAGATACAAGTCGTATAGTAAGATACTTGCCTTAATAACCGCTATCGAACGCTCCGAAGAACACGGTTCGACCGGGAAGCTCGAACCCCAAGGAAGGCAAGCGGAAGGGTTCCGACTCGAGTTCTTCACAAGAATTCGCTCCTAAGTCACAACGATGTCAATTCAATCACAATTCTATGAAAACGTATGGAACTTCCCAAGTTCTACTCATTGAAGCATTTTATCGGACACCTTGAGGGCATAGTCCAATTCAATCGATTATTCAAGGTAATACTCAAATTCGTTTCACAAAACTTCAGGGGTAATGAATGATTTCGAGTATACAACCATGTTCTAACAATAATCTAAACTAAAACGAATCAAATCGGCCAAAACATCAAGAAACCTCAAAAATTCCCAAAACCAAGAGTTTAGGTGTTCTTACCTTCGATCCGGGTGAAATATGATGTTAATCCATGAATCAAACTTCCAAAACGTGTTGTTCTATGATTCTCTTACTCAAATCCATCCATTTATGCTGAAGAATCGCGAAGGAACGAAGGAAAAAATGAGAAATGGCCGGATAACTCAGTCCAGGCCATTAAATAGCCGATGCACCTTGTGTGCCGCGGCACAGGACAAGTGTGCCGCGGCCCACGGCTAAAAAAACTGCCCAGCATCGGCTTAGTGCCGCGCGGCAGCTGAAGTGTGCCGCGGCACGGTCTGATCCATTCCAACACCAAAAGGCACATCGTGCAGTCTTAGCTATTTCGACCATAACTCCTTCGTCCAGACTCCGATTGACTCACCGTTTGAACCATTGGAAAGATAACTTGATGCTTTATAATATTGCCAAGATTCAGAATTTTTGGAGTTTCCAAGAATTTATGGTGATTTTTACAAAGCCGAACTCATACTTAGAAAAGTCGTTTAGTAATCCTGAACTCAACAAAACGACACCGAAACCCGAACCTGAATACGAACCGAAGATACGGTTACGAAGTACTCACAAAGACGAATCTAAGAGCTAGTAGAAAACACGATTCCGACCACCCGAAGGCTCGAAATTCGACAACGGAAGGTAATTACCCCAAACTTTGGGAAATTACGAAAATGGCCCAAATGCCCGAAAATCACCATACGACAACGAATAATCAAACCGAAGCTCACAACACGTATAACAACGTTAAATGAACTTACGAAAAACCCCAAACGACAGTTTCGAACGAGATTCGCAAGAACCGAACTCAAGCGCGGAAAAGTCGCTAAAAGCATGGAACTCAACAAAGCAAGACAAAGCGAACTCGGATGACAAAAAGTGCAGAATTAAATATTCTCCGAATGACGAAACGGTCAAAAGCGAGTTTTCTAAACGGACCTCCGCCGAAAAATGAAAATTACCGGAAATCCGAAATTGCGGATATTACATTCTACCCTCCTTAAAAGAAGTTTCGTCCCGAAACTTAAAATAAGTAGGGAGAAGCAATATCCCAACAGGAAACCTCAACGAGATACACAAGAACGCATAACTTTCGCCCATTGGCGAAACGTTACAAGCAATGCGAAAGAATATACATCGTGGAAACACGCCCCACGACGACCATAACAAAGCCACCGGCAATGATTCAAAACAATAACAATCAATTAACGACGCATCACATACCACATCATATGCACACATTTAATCAAAGAAACGTACGCGACAACAAGTCGCACCCGACTAAAACGGCTATGCGACAGAAACAAATAGAGTATTACGATAGAAATCATTCTGATTCTCATCAACAAGAAAATGTCTGACGTCAAAACACAAACAATTCAAGATAACGGAAAACGAGAATACCGGATATTACATTCTATCCTATTAAAATTAAGTTTCGTCCCGAAACTTAAAATAAAACATCATGATAGAATAGAAACAAACCAGAAAGTTCACGCAACAAATATCAATCTCTACACGAATTACAGCACAAAGTACGATACACAACTACATCACTGGACACCACCGGGCCCTCCCCGAGTAGGAACGAAAACCCGATTCCCGAACATCCTGGCAACGGACTCACAATGCACCGCTTGGTGCCCCAGTTGGCCGCACTTATAACAATTAACCGGTGGCGAACGACAATTCTGTCTCGCATGGCCTACACGACTGCAGTTAAAGCAGGTCTTCACACTGATCGTCTTACTCGCCTTTGGGGTAAGGTTCTTAGACTGGTCAACCGAACGAGGAGTGCTCCCAGAAGGAAACTGCAAAGCAACAGGCTCACGGATCTCACTCCTCTGGCCTCTTGAAAAATTCCTCGAGGTCTTCTGTCTCTTACTCTCGAACTGGATTCCGTCACAGAAACGGCCATCTCAATGGCTAAAGCTCGGTCCTGATATTCCTTCAGGGTGGTACACATGAGCGGAGCCATACTCTCACGGATATGGGGTTTCATGCGCATATTGAAGTATCGGACCTTGTCCGCTTCACTTCTCACTTGATCACGAACATAAGCCAACTATCGATTATAATCGACTATCGCCTGGGATATTGACACATCCTGGGGCGTAGCCGAGAAAAATTCAATGATTCTGCGTTCACGAACAGGCAACGGGCAATACTCTGCCTCCATGGTGGTCTTAAACTCAGCCCATGTAGGTGTACGGTCTGCAGGCTCTACAGCGTGCCACCAGTCTGCAGCTTCTTTGTCGAGTAGGTACTGAGCAATGGGTACCCTCCTATCATCCGGACAAGCTACAGCATCAAATATTATGTCCAACTGGAAGAGCCAGTTTTCCCAACCTAACAAGTCAGACGAACCCACAAAACGGGGCGGCTGCATCTTCATCACATCTCGTAACCACTTACTAGTTTCTTTATCCCTATTTGGGTTCTCATCCCGACGTATGGCCTGATTCATCTGCACTAACTGATCAACCACCTCACGAAGGATGGTGGCGGCACCAACGTCAACATTAACGCTAGTCGAATATCCCTAATCTGTACTGAGCTGATTGGTACTCGGCAAGGAGGGAGTCGCCCTCTCCTGCTCCCGATTACGACCACGACCACGACCATGACCACGGCCTCGACCTCGACCCCTTAGCATACTGAACGGACATCCAATCAGAATAACAAGATAAAACAAACCTCACATAATCGACATAAGCCCAAAATCAGCAGCACAATGCAATATTCACACGTTCACATTGACAAAGATGAACGACCTATACCTCAGCATACACGGTTAAAACATTAAGCATACCATTGGGGTCCAACACCGGTAATATTTAAAAAAAAACAAGTTTATCGAGGTATTTGTTCGAATGATAATATAAAAAAAAATTCGCGAGTTCGAAAGATTTTGCTGGGGTGAAATTTTGAAAGTACTTTGTTTAATACCTCGGTCATTGAAGTGGGGAACGATACCTAACAACGTATCCCGCCACTTGGGCATACAACCCAGATTTTCTGACGAGAATAATAATATACCAACTCACCGCACGGTTTAACCTCAATACATAAACACATAACGTTCTAAATTACGGAAGCCAAAGTTGTTTTGCAAAACAGAAATTTTCCAAAATCCTTTCGTTCATAAGCAAAATGACGGTAATATTTTACAATGTCCGAAGTATTTTAAAACACATTTTTCAAATACCGTCTGATTGTGTCATTTGAAAATACACGGCCCATTTGTCAAAATTTAACAAATTTTAAAAATCCATATAAACCATGGTTTGACCGCACCACCAAAATATTTTCCAAAAATCGATTTCTACAAAATTCTCAAACTGTAAAGTCCTTCAGAAACATTCACAAACTTACCCATAGCGGACAAAAATTACAACATTCCAAAAACAGTCGAATTTAAAACCACATACTCAAATGGCAACCAGGGTCTCCAATTCAATCAAATGCATCTCGTGGTATCAAGTTTAAACACACAGCAAAATCATTCATCGGAGTTTCTCACAAGCTCTACCGTTGGTACCTTCACAGAACCCATCAAGGTTTACAACCTTCACACCATACCACCCCACGCGGTGGTTCAAAAGTAAAACAACAATACGCTCAGCTATACTCATACCATGTGCCACAAGTATTAAACACGACTACATCACGCAATGCTGTGTAAAGAAAATCATGCACCGCAATCAACTCACTAAGATAAAATCGAGATACACAGGTATTACGCATAAAGGAGGAGACTTACATCCACAGGTCGCACGGAGGTGACAGTCGCCCACGATACTAATCTCGTCCGACAACATAACCGACACGTTGTGACCACGCACAACTCAACTTGTCACCTGACGACTCGAACGACAAGACAACACATTACTCGACAAAACATGACTTGAAACGACCCGACAGCCTAGGTTTCCGCAAACCTAAGCTCCGATACCATAATTGTAACATCCCCAAAACCGTATGGGAATATTACACGCCGTAGACCCTTTCCACAAGGATCTACTAGGCTAAACATCCATAAACAACCAAATGCTTGCCCGACCAGGGTCAAACAATAAAATGATACAGACCGATATGGTCACTTACACGTGAATACACAGACCGATGAGGTCACACAACCCAATCGATAAAACTGACTTAAATAACATTACCCACACAGGGGTCGAAATACAATACAACGGAAGACTGAAATCAACTCTGACAACACAACAAAAATCAAAATAACCCTCGAGTCATGATTAGTATCGCTGCTCGTCATCCTTTTGTGCCAATCCTGTGACTGCTCCCCTGTATCTGCATGTACCTGGACGCAAAACAGACATCCACCCCCCGATTACTCGGGGGTTAGTAAAACTCCACTGTTTTACTAGTGCAAGTATCAAATCATACGAAATGTAACAAGCAATTAATAATCGTGATCAAATATAATAATCAAGTATCAAATATTCCCGGGAGGTTTTCACAAGAGAAGATAAGCTATGAAGCATTCGAAAATAAGATTATCATTTCGGGAATTTTTAAAATTTCAAAACCATAAGACCTCAAGTCCTGATTCACAAAACCTTTCGAAAAACTTAAGGGCCTTAACCCAAAACTTGTTTCATAATTCAACAGTTTACAATACCGGAAACATTTCCATAAATCTCGTGGGGCTCGGCCCAACATTCTTTCTTAAAACTTTTCCTGTAAAAACTTTGATTTGAAAAATATCATGCTCATGACACCGTGATCCACTGTCACGTGTCTCCGTAGGTTCAACAACCCGCACGGACTACATCACGCACAATTAAACAAACATAATCAATTCCGACACCGTGATCCACTGTCACGTGTCTCCGTAGGTTCAACAACCCACACGGATTTTTAACCAAACATAACCAATTCCGACACCGTGATCCACTGTCACGTGTCTCCGTAGGCATAACAACCCGCACGGACTATATCAATCACAACAATCACACACACAGTCCTGACACCGTAGTCCACTGCCACGTGTCACCGTAAGCCCCATCGAGCTCACCCGGTTGGACGCACTGTGTCCGAAACTCATGGTCCACTGCCATGCGTTATCGTAGGCCTCGTCAGACCAGCACGATTGGACCTCAGTACCTCACTAAGTTCTGATCCCGTAGTCCACTGCCACGAATCCTCGTAGGTCCCATCGAACCAACACAAGTGAACTTAGCGGTCACACACATATTCACATTCACATTACATACAACAACGAGCACAATTAATCAATCACCTTGATCACCACAAAATCGTACATTGCACGCAAATAACACAACCTCGACACTCGCAACAACTATCATAAATCAACGACATTTAACCAACATAACACACATCCGGTACACAATACATTGTACAACCAAGTGTACAACCATCCCATATGTACGTCGCATTCCTGCACAAATGGCACAACGCCTAACACGTATACTGATATAACACTATTATCACAAAGCCTTCAAATTGCGGAAAACACAACCAACTCAAACGGAACATATTTACGAAGGCAAGCAAAGTCATTATACATCTCATACGTAATTACTAGTCGCAAGATACAAGTCGTATAGTAAGATACTTGCCTTAATAACCGCTACCGAACGCTCCGAAGAACACGGTTCGACCGGGAAGCTCGAACCCCAAGGAAGGCAACGACGGAAGGGTTCCGACTCGAGTTCTTCACAAGAATTCGCTCCTAAGTCACAACTATGTCAATTCATCACAATTCTACGAAACGTATGGAACTTCCCAAGTTCTACTCATTGAAGCATTTTATCGGACACCTTGAGGGCATAGTCCAATTCAATCGATTATTCAAGGTAATACTCAAATTCGTTTCACAAAACTTCAGGGGTAATGAATGATTTCGAGTATACAACCATGTTCTAACAATAATCTAAACTAAAACGAATCAAATCGGCCAAAACATCAAGAAACCTCAAAAATTCCCAAAACCAAGAGTTTAGGTGTTCTTACCTTCGATCCGGGTGAAATATGATGTTAATCCATGAATCAAACTTCCAAAACGTGTTGTTCTATGATTCTCTTACTCAAATCCATCCATTTATGCTGAAGAATCGCGAAGGAACGAAGGAAAAAATGAGAAATGGCCGGATAACCAGTCCAGGCCATTAAATAGGCTGATCTGCACTGTGTGCCGCGGCACAGGACAAGTGTGCCGCGGCCCACGGCTAAAAAAAACTGCCCAGCACTGGCTTAGTGCCGCGGCACAGCTGAAGTGTGCCGCGGCACACGGTACAGTCCATTCCAACACCAAAAGGCACATCGTGCAGTCTTAGCTATTTCGACCATAACTCCTTCGTCCGGACTCCGATTGACTCACCGTTTGAACCATTGGAAAGATAACTTGATGCTTTATAATATTGCCAAGATTCAGAATTTTTGGAGTTTCCAAGAATTTATGGTGATTTTTACAAAGCCGAACTCATACTTAGAAAAGTCGTTTAGTAATCCTGAACTCAACAAAACGACACCGAAACCCGAACCTGAATACGAACCGAAGATACGGTTACGAAGTACTCACAAAGACGAATCTAAGAGCTAGTAGAACACACGATTCCGACCACCCGAAGGCTCGAAATTCGACAACGGAAGGTAATTACCCCAAACTTTGGGAAATTACGAAAATGGCCCAAATGCCCGAAAATCACCATACGACAACGAATAATCAAACCGAAGCTCACAACACGTATAACAACGTTAAATGAACTTACGAAAAACCCCAAACGACAGTTTCGAACGAGATTCGCAAGAACCGAACTCAAGCGCGGAAAAGTCGCTAAAAAGCACGGAACTCAACAAAGCAGCACCGAAACGAACTCGGATGACAAAAAGTGCAGAATTAAATATTCTCCGAATGACGAAACGGTCAAAAGCGAGTTTTCTAAACGGACCTCCGCCGAAAAATGAAAATTACCGGAAATCCGAAATTGCGGATATTACATTCTACCCTCCTTAAAAGAAGTTTCGTCCCGAAACTTAAAATAAGTAGGGAGAAGCAATATCCCAACAGGAAACCTCAACGAGATACACAAGAACGCATAACTTTCGCCCATTGGCGAAACGTTACAAGCAATGCGAAAGAATATACAGCGTGGAAACACGCCCCACGACGACCATAACAAAGCCACCGGCAATGATTCAAAACAATAACAATCAATTAACGACGCATCACATACCACATCATATGCACACATTTAATCAAAGAAACGTACGCGACAACAAGTCGCACCCGACTAAAACGGCTATGCGACAGAAACAAATAGAGTATTATGATAGAAATCATTCTGATTCTCATCAACAAGAAAATGTCTGACGTCAAAACACAAACAATTCAAGATAACGGAAAACGAGAATACCGGATATTACATTCTATCCTATTAAAATTAAGTTTCGTCCCGAAACTTAAAATAAAACATCATGATAGAATAGAAACAAAACCAGAAAGTTCACGCAACAAATATCAATCTCTACACGAATTACAGCACAAAGTACGATACACAACTACATCACTGGACACCACCGGGCCCTCCGCGAGTAGGAACGAAAACCCGATTCCCGAACATCCTGGCAACGGACTCACAATGCACCGCTTGGTGCCCCAGTTGGCCGCACTTATAACAATTAACCGGTGGCGAACGACAATTCTGTCTCGTATGGCCTACACGACTGCAGTTAAAGCAGGTCTTCACACTGATCGTCTTACTCGCCTCTGGGGTAAGGTTCTTAGATTGGTCAACCGAACGAGGAGTGCTCCCAGAAGGAAACTGCAAAGCAACAGGCTCATGGATCTCACTCCTCTGGCCTCTTGAAAAATTCCTCGAGGTCTTCTGTCTCTTACTCTCTGAACCAGATTCCGTCACAGAAACGGCCATCTCAATGGCTAAAGCTCGGTCCTGATATTCCTTCAGGGCGGTACACATGAGCGGAGCCATACTCTCACAGATATGGGGTTTCATGCGCATATTGAAGTATCGGACCTTGTCCGCTTCACTTCTCACTTGATCACGGACATAAGCCAACTGTCGATTATAATCGACTATCGCCTGGGATATTGACACATCCTGGGGCGTAGCCGAGAAAAATTCAACGATTCTGCGTTCACGAACAGGCAACGGGCAATACTCTGCCTCCATGGTGGTCTTAAACTCAGCCCATGTAGGTGTACGGTCTGCAGGCACTACAGCGTGCCACCAGTCTGCAGCTTCTTTGTCGAGTAGGTACTGAGCAATGGGTACCCTCCTATCATCCGGACAAGCTACAGCATCAAATATTCATCCAGTGGAAGAGCCGCTTTTCCCAACCTAACAAGTCGACGAACCCACAAAAGCGGGCGTGCATCTTCATCACATCTCGTAACCACATACTAGTTTCGTTATCCCTATTTGGGTTCTCATCCCGACGTACGGCTGATTCATCCGCACTAACCGATCAACCACTGACGAAGAATGGTGGCGGCGCCAACGTCAACATTAACGCTAGTCGAATATCCCTGATCTGTACTGAGCTGATTGGTACTCGGCAAGGAGGGAGTCGCCCTCTCCTGCTCCCGATTACGACCACGACCACGACCATGACCACGGCCTCGACCTCGACCCCTTAGCATACTGAACGGACATCCAATCAGAATAATAAGATAAAACAAACCTCACATAATCGACATAAGCCCAAAATCAGCAGCACAATGCAATATTCACACGTTCACATTGACAAAGATGAACGACCTATACCTCAGCATACACGGTTAAAACATTAAGCATACCATTGGGGTCCAACACCGGTAATATTTAAAAAAAAACAAGCTTATCGAGGTATTTGTTCGAATGATAATATAAAAAAAATTCGCGAGTTCGAAAGATTTTGCTGGGGTGAAATTTTGAAAGTACTTTGTTTAATACCTCGGTCATTGAAGTGGGGAACGATACCTAACAACGTATCCCGCCACTTGGGCATACAACCCAGATTTTCTGACGAGAATAATAATATAGCAACTCACTGCACGGTTTAACCTCAATACATAAACACATAACGTTCTAAATTACGGAAGCCAAAGTTGTTTTGCAAAACAGAAATTTTCCAAAATCCTTTCGTTCATAAGCAAAATGACGGTAATATTTTACAATGTCCGAAGTATTTTAAAACACATTTTTCAAATACCGTCTGATTGTGTCATTTGAAAATACACGGCCCATTTGTCAAAATTTAACAAATTTTAAAAATCCATATAAACCATGGTTTGACCGCACCACCAAAATATTTTCCAAAAATCGATTCTACAAAATTCTCAAACTGTAAAGTCCTTCAGGAAACATCCACAAACTTACCCACAGCGGACAAAAATTACAACATTCCAAAAACAGTCGAATTTAAAACCACATACTCAAATGGCAACTAGGGTCGCCAATTCAATCAAATGCATCTCGTGGTATCAAATTTAAACACACAGCAAAATCATTCATCGGAGTTTCTCACAAGCTCTACCGTTGGTACCTTCACAGAACCCATCAAGGTTTACAACCTTCACACCATACCACCCCACGCGGTGGTTCAAAAGTAAAACAACAATACGCTCAGCTATACTCATACCATGTGCCACAAGTATTAAACACGACTACATCACACAATGGTGTGTAAAGAAAATCATGCACCGCAATCAACTCACTAAGATAAAACCGAGATACACAGGTATTACTCATAAAGGAGGAGACTTACATCCATAGGTCGCACGGAGGTGACAGTCGCCCACGATACTAATCTCGTCCGACAACATAACCGACACGTTGTGACCACGCACAACTCAACTTGTCACCTGACGACTCGAACGACAAGACAACACATTACTCGACAAAACATGACTTGAAACGACCCGGCGGCTAGGTTTCCGCAAACCTAAGCTCCGATACCATAATTGTAACATCCCCAAAACCGTATGGGAATATTACACGCCGTAGACCCTTTCCACAAGGATCTACCAGGCTAAACATCCATAAACAACCAAATGCTTGCCCGACCAGGGTCAAACAATAAAATGATACAGACCGATATGGTCACTTACACGTGAATACACAGACCGATGAGGTCACACAACCCAATCGATAAAGCGACTTAAATAAAATTACCCACACGGGGTGAAATACAATACTGACGGAAGACTGAAATCAACTCGACAACACAACAAAAATCAAAATAACCTCGACTCATGATTAGTATCGCGGCTCGTCATCCTCTTGTGCCAATCCTGTGTTGCTCCACAGATACGCATGTACACAGGCCTTAAGCAGACATCCACCCCCGATTACTGGGGTTAGTAAACTCCTTTGTTTTACTAGTGCAAGTATCAAATCATACGAAATGTAACAAGCAATTAATAATCGTGATCAAATATAATAATCAAGTATCAAATATTCCCGGGAGGTTTTCACAAGAGAAGATAAGCTATGAAGCATTCGAAAATAAGATTATCATTTCGGGAATTTTTAAAATTTCAAAACCATAAGACCTCAAGTCCTGATTCACAAAACCTTTCGAAAAACTTAAGGGCCTTAACCCAAAACTTGTTTCATAATTCAACAGTTTACAATACCGGAAACATTTCCATAAATCTCGTGGGGCTCGGCCCAACATTCTTTCTTAAAACTTTTCCTGTAAAAACTTTGATTTGAAAAATATCATGCTCATGACACCGTGATCCACTGTCACGTGTCTCCGTAGGTTCAACAAACCGCACGGACTACATCACGCACAATTAAACAAACATAATCAATTCCGACACCGTGATCCACTGTCACGTGTCTCCGTAGGTTCAACAACCCACACGGACTATTAACCAAACATAACCAATTCCGACACCGTGATCCACTGTCACGTGTCTCCGTAGGCATAACAACCCGCACGGACTATATCAATCACAACAATCACACACACAGTCCTGACACCGTAGTCCACTGCCACGTGTCACCGTAAGCCCCGTCGAGCTCACCCGGTTGGACGCACTGTGTCCGAAACTCATGGTCCACTGCCATGCGTTATCGTAGGCCTCGTCAGACCAGCACGATTGGACCTCAGTACGTCACTAAGTTCTGATCCCGTAGTCTACTGCCACGAATCCTCGTAGGTCCCGTCGAACCAACACAAGTGAACTTAGCGGTCACACACATATTCACATTCACATTACATACAACAACGAGCACAATTAATCAATCACCTTGATCACCACAAAATCGACATTGCACGCAAATAACACAACCTCGACACTCGCAACAACTATCATAAATCAACGACATTTAACCAACATAACACACATCCGGTACACAATACATTGTACAACCAAGTGTACAACCATCCCATATGTACGTCGCATTCCTGCACAAATGGCACAACGCCTAACACGTATACTGATATAACACTATTATCACAAAGTCTTCAAATTGCGGAAAACACAACCAACTCAAACGGAACATATTTACGAAGGCAAGCAAAGTCATTATACATCTCATACGTAATTACTAGTCGCAAGATACAAGTCGTATAGTAAGATACTTGCCTTAATAACCGCTACCGAACGCTCCGAAGAACACGGTTCGACCGGGAAGCTCGAACCCCAAGGAAGGCAACGAACAGAAGGGTTCCGACTCGAGTTCTTCACAAGAATTCGCTCCTAAGTCACAACGATGTCAATTCAATCACAATTCTACGAAAACGTATGGAACTTCCCAAGTTCTACTCATTGAAGCATTTTATCGGACACCTTGAGGGCATAGTCCAATTCAATCGATTATTCAAGGTAATACTCAAATTCGTTTCACAAAACTTCAGGGGTAATGAATGATTTCGAGTATACAACCATGTTCTAACAATAATCTAAACTAAAACGAATCAAATCGGCCAAAACATCAAGAAACCTCAAAAATTCCCAAAACCAAGAGTTTAGGTATTCTTACCTTCGATCCGGGTGGAATATGATGTTAATCCATGAATCAAACTTCCAAAACGTGTTGTTCTATGATTCTCTTACTCAAATCCATCCATTTATCTTTGAAGAATCGCGAAGGAACGAAGGAAAAAATGAGAAATGGCGGATAACTCGATCCGTGCCATTAAATAGGGTGATCGCCTTGTGTGCCGCGGCCTGAGACAAGTGTGCCGCGGCCACGGCTAAAAAAACTGCCCAGCAGCTTAGTGCCGCGGCACAGCTGAAGTGTGCGCGGCACAGTGCGATCCATTCCAACACCAAAAGGCACATCGTGCGTCTTAGCTATTTCGACCATAACTCCTTCGTCCGGACTCCGATTGACTCACCGTTTGAACCATTGGAAAGCTAACTTGATGCTTTATAATATTGCAAAGATTCAGAATTTTTGGAGTTTCCAAGAATTTATGGTGATTTTTACAAAGCCGAACTCATACTTAGAAAAGTCGTTTAGTAATCCTGAACTCAACAAAACGACACCGAAACCCGAACCTGAATACGAACCGAAGATACGGTTACGAAGTACTCACAAAGACGAATCTAAGAGCTAGTAGAACACATGATTCCGACCACCGGAAGGCTCGAAATTCGACAACGGAAGGTAATTACCCCAAACTTTGGGAAATTACGAAAATGGCCCAAATGCCCGAAAATCACCATACGACAACGAATAATCAAACCGAAGCTCACAACACGTATAACAACGTTAAATGAACTTACGAAAAACCCCAAACGACAGTTTCGAACGAGATTCGCAAGAACCGAACTCAAGTGCGGAAAAGTCGCTAAAAAGCACGGAACTCAACAAAGCAGCACCGAAACGAACTCGGATGACAAAAAGTGCAGAATTAAATATTCTCCGAATGACGAAACGGTCAAAAGCGAGTTTTCGAAACGGACCTCCGCCGAAAAATGAAAATTACCGGAAATCCGAAATTGCGGATATTACATTCTACCCTCCTTAAAAGAAGTTTCGTCCCGAAACTTAAAATAAGTAGGGAGAAGCAATATCCCAACAGGAAACCTCAACGAGATACACAAGAACGCATAACTTTCGCCCATTGGCGAAACGTTACAAGCAATGCGAAAGAATATACAGCGTGGAAACACGCCCCACGACGACCATAACAAAGCCACCGGCAATGATTCAAAACAATAACAATCAATTAACGACGCATCACATACCACATCATATGCACACATTTAATCAAAGAAACGTACGCGACAACAAGTCGCACCCGACTAAAACGGCTATGCGGCGAAACAAATAGAGTATTACGATAGAAATCATTCCGATTCTCATCAACAAGAAAATGTCTGACGTCAAAACACAAACAATTCAAGATAACGGAAAACGAGAATACCGGATATTACATTCTATCCTATTAAAATTAAGCTTCGTCCCGAAACTTAAAATAAAACATCATGATAGAATAGAAACAAAACCAGAAAGTTCACGCAACAAATATCAATCTCTACACGAATTACAAAGACAAAGTACGATACACAACTACATCACTGACACCACCGGCCCTCCCGAGTAGGAACGAAACCCGATTCCCGAACATCCCGGCAACGGACTCACAATGCACCGCTTGGTGCCCTGATTGGCCGCACTTATAACAATTAACCGGTGGCGAACGACAATTGTCTCGCATGGCCTACACGATCGCAGTTAAAGCGAGTCTTCACACCGATCGCCTTACTCGCCTCGGGGTAAGGTTCTTAGACCGGTCAACCGAACGAGGAGTGCTCCCGCATGAAACCGCAAAGCAACAGGCTCACGGATCTCACTCCTCCGGCCTCTTGAAAATTCCTCGAGGTCTTCGTCTCTTACTCTCGAACCAGATTCCGTCACGTAAACGGCCATCTCAATGGCTAAAGCTCGGTTCTGATATTCCTTCAGGGTGGTACACATGAGCGGAGCCATACTCTCACGGATATGGGGTTTCATGCGCATATTGAAGTATCGGACCTTGTCCGCTTCACTTCTCACTTGATCACGAACATAAGCCAACTGTCGATTATAATCGACTATCGCCTGGGATATTGACACATCTGGGGCGAGCCGAGAAAAATTCAACGATTCTGCGTTCACGAACAGGCAATGGGCAATACCGCCTCCATGGTGGTCTTAAACTCAGCCCATGTAGGTGTACGGCCCGCAGCACTACAACGTGCCACCGGTCTGCAGACTTCTTTGTCGAGTAGTACTTGAGCAATGGGTACCCTCCTATCATCCGGACAAGCTACAAAGATCAAATATTCTCGCCCAACCGAAGAGCCGCTTTTCCCAACCTAACAAGTCAGACGAACCCACAAAACGGGGCGGCTGCATCTTCATCACATCTCGTAACCACTTACTAGTTTCGTTATCCATATTTGGGTTCTCATCCCGACGTACGGCCTGATTCATCTGCACTAATTGATCAACCACCTGACGAAGGATGGTGGCGGCGCCAACGTCAACATTAACGCTAGTCGAATATCCCCGATGCAGACCGAGCCGATTGGTACTCGGCAAGGAGGAGTCACCCTCTCCCGCTCCCGATTACGACCACACGACCACGACCATGACCACGGCCTCGACCTCGACCCTTAGCATACCGAACGGACATCCAATCGAATAACAAGATAAAACAAACCTCACATAATCGACATAAGCCCAAAATCAAAGACAATGCAATATTCACACGTTCACATTGACAAAGATGAACGACCTATACCTCAAAGATACGGTTAAAACATTAAGCATACCATTGGGGTCCAACACCGGTAATATTTAAAAAAAAACAAGTTTATCGAGGTATTTGTTCGAATGAGAATATAAAAAAAAATTCGCGAGTTCGAAAGATTTTGTTGGGGTGAAATTTTGAAAGTACTTTGTTTAATACCTGGTCATTGAAGTGGGGAACGATACCTAACAACGTATCCCGCCACTTGGGCATACAACCCGCATTTTCTGACGAGAATAATAATATAGCAACTCACTGCACGGTTTAACCTCAATACATAAACACATAACGTTCTAAATTACGGAAGCCAAAGTTGTTTTGCAAAACAGAAATTTTCCAAAATCCTTTCGTTCATAAGCAAAATGATGGTAATATTTTACAATGTCCGAAGTATTTTAAAACACATTTTTCAAATACCGTCTGATTGTGTCATTTGAAAATACACGGCCCATTTGTCAAAATTTAACAAATTTTAAGAATCCATATAAACCATGGTTTGACCGCACCACCAAAATATTTTCCAAAAATCGATTTCTACAAAATTCTCAAACTGTAAAGTCCTTCAGGAAACAATCACAAACTTACCCATAGCGGACAAAAATTACAACATTCCAAAAGCAAATAATTTAAAACCACATACTCAAATGGCAACTGTGGTCGCCAATTCAATCAAATGCATCTCGTGGTATCAAGTTTAAACACACAAGAAAAATCATTCATCGGAGTTTCTCACAAGCTCTACCGTTGGTACCTTCTGAGAACCCATCAAGGTTTACAACCTTCACACCATACCACCCCACGCGGTGGTTCAAAAGTAAAACAACAATACGCTCCTATACTCATACCATGTGCCACAAGTATTAAACACGACTACATCACACAATGTGTAAAGAAAATCATGCACCGCAATCAACTCACTAAGATAAAATCGAGATACACGGTTATTACGCATAAAGGAGGAGACTTACATCCACAGTCGCACGGAGGTGACGGTCGCCACGATACTAATCTCGTCCGACAACATAACCGACACGTTGTGACCACGCACAACTCAACTTGTCACCCGACGACTCGAACGACAAGACAACACATTACTCGACAAAACATGACTTGAACGACCCGACACCTAGGTTTCCGCAAACCTAAGCTCCGATACCATAATTGTAACATCCCCAAAACCGTATGGGAATATTACACGCCGTAGACCCTTTCCACAAGGATCTACCAAAGCTAAACATCCATAAACAACCAAATGCTTGCCACTGTGGTCAAACAATAAAATGATATAGACCGATATGGTCACTTACACGTGAATACACAGACCGATGAGGTCACACAACCCAATCGATAAAACTTAAATAACATTACCCACACAGGGTGAAATGCAATACAACGGAAGACCGAAATCAACTCGACAACACAACAAAAATCAAAATAACCTCGACTCATGATTAGTATCGCACTCGTCATCCTCTTGTGCCAATCTCGTGATCGCCTCGAATCGCATGTACCGACGCAAAGACATCCACCCCGATTGCTGGGGTTAGTAAAACTCCACCGCTTTACTAGTGCAAGTATCAAATCATACGAAATGTAACAAGCAATTAATAATCGTGATCAAATATAATAATCAAATATCAAATATTCCTGGAGGTTTTCACAAGAGAAGATAAGCTATGAAGCATTCGAAAATAAGATTATCATTTCGGAATTTTTAAAATTTCAAAACCATAAGACCTCAAGTCCCGATTCACAAAACCTTTCGAAAACTTAAGGGCCTTAACCCAAAACTTGTTTCATAATTCAATATTTACAATACCTAAACATTTCCATAAATCTCGTGGGGCTCGGCCCAACATTCTTTCTTAAAACTTTTCCTGTAAAAACTTTGATTTGAAAAATATCATGCTCATGACACCGTGATCCACTGTCACGTGTCTCCGTAGGTTCAACAACCCGCATGGACTACATCACGCACAATTAAACAAACATAATCAATTCCGACACCGTGATCCACTGTCACGTGTCTCCGTAGGTTCAACAACCCACACGGACTATTAACCAAACATAACCAATTCCGACACCGTGATCCACTGTCACGTGTCTCCGTAGGCATAACAACCCGCACGGACTATATCAATCACAACAATCACACAAACAGTCCTGACACCGTAGTCCACTGTCACGTGTCACCGTAAGCCCCGTCGAGCTCACCCGGTTGGACGCACTGTGTCCGAAACTCATGGTCCACTGCCATGCGTTATCGTAGGCCTCGTCAGACCAGCACGATTGGACCTCAGTACCTCACTAAGTTCTGATCCCGTAGTCCACTGCCACGAATCCTCGTAGGTCCCGTCGAACCAACACGAGTGAACTTAGCGGTCACACACATATTCACATTCACATTACATACAACAACGAGCACAATTAATCAATCACCTTGATCACCACAAAATCGTACATTGCACGCAAATAACACAACCTTGACACTCGCAACAACTATCATAAATCAACGACATTTAACCAACATAACACACATCCGGTACACAATACATTGTACAACCAAGTGTACAACCATCCCATATGTACGTCGCATTCCTGCACAAATGGCACAACGCCTAACACGTATACTGATATAACACTATTATCACAAAGCCTTCAAATTGCGGAAAACACAACCAACTCAAACGGAACATATTTACGAAGGCAAGCAAAGTCATTATACATCTCATACGTAATTACTAGTCGCAAGATACAAGTCGTATAGTAAGATACTTGCCTTAATAACCGCTACCGAACGCTCCGAAGAACACGGTTCGACCGGGAAGCTCGAACCCCAAGGAAGGCAAAGAACGGAAGGGTTCCGACTAGAGTTCTTCACAAGAATTCGCTCCTAAGTCACAACGATGTCAATTCAATCACAATTCTACGAAAACGTATGGAACTTCCCAAGTTCTACTCATTGAAGCATTTTATCGGACACCTTGAGGGCATAGTCCAATTCAATCGATTATTCAAGGTAATACTCAAATTCGTTTCACAAAACTTCAGGGGTAATGAATGATTTCGAGTATACAACCATGTTCTAACAATAATCTAAACTAAAACGAATCAAATCGGCCAAAACATCAAGAAACGTCAAAAATTCCCAAAACCAAGAGTTTTGGTGTTCTTACCTTCGATCCGGGTGGAATATGATGTTAATCCATGAATCAAACTTCCAAAACGTGTTGTTCTATGATTCTCTTACTCAAATCCATCCATTTATGCTGAAGAATCGCGAAGGAACGAAGGAAAAAATGAGAAATGGCGGATAACTACCTGTGCCATTAAATAGCCGATTCGCAGACCGTGTGCCGCGGCACAGACAAGTGTGCCGCGGCCCACGGCTAAAAAAACTGCCCAGCATCGGCTTAGTGCCGCGGCATACCTGAAGTGTGCCGCGGCACACGGTACAGTCCATTCCAACACCAAAAGGCACATCGTGCAGTCTTAGCTATTTCGACCATAACTCCTTCGTCTGGACTCCGATTGACTCACCGTTTGAACCATTGGAAAACTAACTTGATGCTTTATAATATTGCAAAGATTCAGAATTTTTGGAGTTTCCAAGAACTTATGGTGATTTTTACAAAGTCGAACTCATACTTAGAAAAGTCGTTTAGTAATCCTGAACTCAACAAAACGACACCGAAACCCGAACCTGAATACGAACCGAAGATACGGTTACGAAGTACTCACAAAGACGAATCTAAGAGCTAGTAGAACACACGATTCCGACCACCCGAAGGCTCGAAATTCGACAACGGAAGGTAATTACCCCAAACTTTGGGAAATTACGAAAATGGCCCAAATGCCCGAAAATCACCATACGACAACGAATAATCAAACCGAAGCTCACAACACGTATAACAATGTTAAATGAACTTACGAAAAACCCCAAATGACAGTTTCGAACGAGATTTGCAAGAACCGAACTCAAGCGCGGAAAAGTCGCTAAAAAGCACGGAACTCAACAAAGCAGCACCGAAACGAACTCGGATGACAAAAAGTGCAGAATTAAATATTCTCCGAATGACGAAACGGTCAAAAACGAGTTTTCGAAACGGACCTCCGCCGAAAAATGAAAATTACCGGAAATCCGAAATTGCGGATATTACACGCTACAAGCTCGATACTCCAAGAACCTAAAAAGAAATCCCACGACGAGGTCAGCCATAATATCCAACAATGATAACCGTCAAATCACATTAATAATAACATACCAATGAGAATACAACATAAGAATACGATCAATGTAATCTTACCGCCATAACTTTGCTTACTCAAGTGATTCTCATCAGAGTAACCATTATCACACTTCACATCCTGTACTCGATTTACCAATAAACTCGAACATAATATAAGTACTGTACCTCAAACAATACTCAAGGTTCTCAAACTATCATAACCAACTCACGATACGGACATATACCATTTCTGACCAATACGATCCATCGAATAACATCATCAAATCACAAGACGATAACCGATCGTCCATCAAGACAAATACCAAAGGAAATACGGAACATACCTCGAGATATGAAGTGCCACGACAATCATACCAGTCTAATCCGAGATCAGATCAATGCAATACGGACAAGGTCCTAACACAAGATCTTCAAATGCATACTCATACGACCACGTCAATATGATCACAACAATAACAATCATGTATACTCAATGGAAATCCGACGATCCAGCTCCCTCAGCATAGATCCCTTTGTTGATCCTATCAGATCAACATAAGGTGGATAACTAACAATACACATGTGAACAACAACACATGATAAAATCAATGATGCGAATTCACAAGATTCCATCAACACAATACTGGTAATCCAACGATCTAGCGCCTCAAGATAGATCCCCATGATGATCCCGTCGAACCAACGCATGGTGGAAAACTCCGTCCAACGATCCAGCGCCTCAAAGATAGATCCCCATGATGATCCCGTCGAACCAACGCATGGTGGACATTCGATCCAGCGCCTCAAGATAGATCCTCATAATCCCATCGGATTATTTACACAATATGAACAACACAATATGCATACACATATGCAAATCAACACGTTCATCACATGAACAACATGACATTATACTAGGACGACTTCATGTTCAACAACATGAAAGAAAATGTACGAGACCAAAATAAATAACATTAAACCATAATCAATATGGATTACTTGCCCCGAGTCCTTCAAGAGCAACCTCGATGTCCAATCATCACCGACGATTATCCTCAATGCTCGGCGATCCAAACGTACAATGAACTATAGATACTCATATCCTCGTCTTTACCATAAGGTAACCTCGATACTCGAACATACCAATAACTGAGATAAAGCATATACATTATGATTTACCTCCCAGAATCGAAAGAATGATATGCGATCCGAATACCCAGAGTTCACAATAATAATCATCGCTATTTGCATTATAAACGAAATGAAACTAAAACCATTCATTAAATATTATAACTGAGAAAGTAATAACTTGCCTCGATACCGATACCACGAAGCTGCTGCCGAACACATTGCCTTTGTCTACGAGCTCCTCAGCCCCGATCAAAAGCAATACAATGGACATACTCGAACACGACCGCAATATCCGGTTATAAATACCGATCGATAAACTTGAACTATAACAATAATCGATTAAACAACAATCCGATAATAATCAACAACCGCTAAAACCAATTCACAAACCCAACGACTCAACAATATCTCAGTTAACCACAAGTCTGATCAAACCAACTTAAACGATCACGAATTCATAACCGAAACAGAATATATTACTCTGCCTGATGACTTAGCGCACGTTAATCTTTAACCGTAGCGTACGCTAAGTTGTTCCCGATAGCGTGCGCTAGCCAGTAGGCTTAGCGTGCGCTAATAACGTGCAGTTACATGCATTTCGGATACCGATCAACATCTGGCGATTATCAAAAACTCTAAGTGATTCTGAATCATGTTCATAGCTATCAAACAACGAAATCCAATATCCTTTAACATATAGGTAATCATCCGACTTTTAATTCAAGTCATATATTCATATTTCATCTCTCTTAATGTCAACAACCTAAACACCAAGAACTCATAATCATGCCATGTTCACAATCATATGAAGGAACCAACAATAACAACATCACAGATCCGAATTGAAGGAAGACATTATCCAACATATCTCTTTGAAGATAACAACACATTCGAAACCATCCAATTCATATCAATATCTTCATATCAACAATAACATTATCATAATCCGGTAATCCAACTCATAATCATACTTATGAACTTGTTTATATGATAATCATCAGCTCAAGAACATCATATACAATCCAAAACGAAATCTCAAAGTGAAGAGTAATTACCTTTTTGAAGGAATGGATTGATTTCCAAGGTTGAATCCATTTCCAAGAATCACCAATGATTTCAAGCTTCAAACGTTGTTATGGATGATTAACTTCACCTTAATCCAGTGTTTGGAACCTCAAATATATCCCAACTCTCTCTCTCGGATGAAAGAAGGAAGAATGATGAAATGTTTAATAACACCCTTCTGTCCCTTTTTATAATATTCATTATTAGAGTGCGCTAACATCTCATGTTTAGCATGCGCTACCGCCTTAGCGTGCGCTAACTGACTTTGTTAGCGTGCGCTATCGGCCTGCAGGCTACTGTCTTGCTTCAGAAACTAACTTACGACGTAATGCCCATGCATTAACGTACGTAAATCATCTGCTTAGCGTACGCAAGTCATTTACCTTAGCGTGCGCTAATACCAGTTGACTTGCTACAGTCTACACCTACCACGAAGATGCTCGCGACCCCACAAGCCGAAATCGACCAATAAAGCCAAGATTCCCTGTTGACCGATATATAGTTAGCGTGCGCTAATCAACATGCATTAGCGTGCGCTAACACTACATTACAACATCCGTTGACTTATCAGAACGTGCGCCGAAAGTGGCCTGGTCCACGCGTAGATTCCTTCTGATCTGACTGCATTAGCGTGCGCTACATTCTGCCTCTAGCGTGCGCTAACCATGAACGATAGCGTGCGCTATACTTGACCATTAGCGCGCGCTAGTCAGGCTATACTTAGCCATTTCCAACTCTTCTCGTCCAACGTCTCAACATACAGAATACGAACATACGGCATACTGAATACATATACTTCTTAAATGTAATTGTCAACCAAATATGACAATTATACCAATACAGATGTCTCAGTCCTTTATTTATTTTATCCCTACTGTACAGATTCCACGCTGTACAATATAACTCGGATAAAATAATATCAAACAACAGTAGTAGAATTTCCGGATATTACAACATCATCCAATGCTGCTCGGGAGATTGTCGAGAGGATTGTAAGTTCTTTTTTAAGAATTATTTTTTCTTGTAAGAAAAAGAAAAGGCTCCACTTTTTTGTTGCTAAGTGTTAGCAAACATTAAAAATTTGAGGTAAATTATTTGCTTTATTAAATGTAAATAACCACTTTTCTACCCAATTATTTTTATCTACATTCTTGTATTGTTTTTTCTCCTTCATCAACTTGTATCAGTTGTTTGCAAATTTCAAAATTTTGTAATATGGTGCCAAATTAATTTTTGTAGGATGATTTGGAGAAGCAGTATACACAAGGTACCTTCATTCCTGAGGGACGACAGGATATATTGGCGGCTGCCATTGCGAGACCCGAGCACCCTGGTCGTATTCGTGGCATTGGTTTTGGTGTGGGTATTCGCGATTACTTTGGACGATCATGTGGATTGACTTCTTCCGTAAGTAAAGATGTGTTGGAGCTGCTAAGGAAAGAGATCACCCTTGATGTCACAAAGACTTTGAGGAAAGAGTTAGGCCAGACAATGGGTGCTAGTTCCCAGCGGCCTGTTGATATTCATACACTGGATGAGGTTACTCGTGTTAGCACGAAGGGGAGTTGTGTTGATGCTATTTCTGGCCCTTCCGGAGAGAGGCCTGTGACTGGAGACACTCATCGAGTTGGATTTTATGTGGACGAGCATCCTCCCCGTCTAGTTGCTATCGGTAGGGTTATTCAGGGCGATTCGACCCTACATTGTGCTCCTTTACCAGCTCATTTGGTTAAGGTAGTGGTTGAGGAGGTTGTAGATGCCAGCGCTGAAGTCCCTGTGGCGACTGATGAGGTGAGAGTCGTGGGGGAAGGTTTAGGTGGATTTATTGCATGGCCACGAGATTTTATTTTCTCCGATTTTTCAAAGGTAAAAATTTTCTTTTTCTTTTTAGTAACTACCAAACATTATTGCAAAATCAATGCAATATAAATTGATTATGATTTCTAATATGGAAAAGATTAAACGCAACCAAAATGCGTAGTAACATCCCAAAGGAATGGAAACATGTAGGAATAATAATAAATAAAAATAATAAGCCCTATTCTTTTTTTTTGTTTTATTGACTTTATTGGAGTATATATTTAGATAGTATATATATAAAAATATTTTAACCCCTGACATGTATTGATATGTAGAATGGGACTCTATCTTTATTTTCGTGTGATTAATCAGTTCTTTAAAAGATTTATCAGACTATGGAGTGAATGATTTGATGAATGAATATTCTTTATTCAATATAGAAGAAATTCGCACCAATTCTTCTCTTTTTAATATTCAAAAAATAGATATAGGTTCGGGTCATTATTAATGAGTTTATATAGTATTCAATAGATACGTTTATCCTTCATCCTTTCTGAAGTTACAATGGAAAGAAAACAAAATAAATTATTTCAAATTTACTTGTATTATACACTATACTATATGAAATAGGATATTCAGCGACCAAAGAAGCAGGCTCGTCAGAATGACGGGTCGAGGACCAAAGATGACATCATGATAGACTTACTTATGGCTGCGTCGAGTATGTGCAATAGTCCGATATCAGTGCCGTGGGATACAACTATCTTTGGCTGTGGTGGTGATGATGTTCCATTGTACATCGCTCACACTGATATTTTAGAGATCGTTCAAGGAAAGGAGTGGCTTAGTTTATCAGTTTTACAGCTTTGGACTATGTGAGTAATTTCCTTTATGGAATCTTTCCACATTCGTAGTATGTGTGTGTGTACAGTGTGTGTGTGTGTGTGTTTGTATGTGCTGTGTGTGTGCAGTGTTTGTGTGTGCAGTGTGTGTGTGTATGTGCAGTGTGTCTGTGTGTTTTTATTGTGTGGCAGTGTGTGTGTGAAAAGTGTGTGTGTGTGTGTTTGTGTGCAGTGTGTGGAGTGTTTTTTTTATATTAATATTTTGCTTAACAAATTAGGTATTTGTCTACTATGAATGTGGGCACGATGGACGAGGTTTTGTATGGATATTTTGATCCTCAATCCATACAAAATATGGGACAGAGGGGAGAGGAGATCTCGAGATATATATCGATGCGTATGCTTGAGTCGAAGAAGCAAATATACATGGGAGCTTACCATCATAAGTAAGATAAAAGATTGTAAATTTCAAAATATTTTCTTTTTAACAAAACTATTTCCTTTTTTTTACAACATACTGTAGTAATATGTTCTTTCTTTCAAATGCATTTATCTATGTAGGCATCATTGGCAACTTCTGGTCATTGTGCCAGTAAGAGGAACTATTATATTGTTTTGCTCACTACATAGTAGGCCTGACTCTCGCATTAAGGCCATATTCCAAAATTAAGATTTTATTTATAATATATTTGCTTTAAAATTTTATATCAACGACTCAATATATTATTGTTACTTTTAAGCAGTGCCGTGACCGCATTCAAGACCATGGATGGTATGCATACAAGTAAATCAAAGCAGGCGGTTAGTTGGATATATCCCAAGGTAATACATTTAATTACATGAGTGTAAATATGTGTGTTTGTGTGTATGAATATTTGAGTGTGTACGACAATATTGTTTTTGGAAACACGAATTATTTTGAGATAGACGTGGTTAACGTCGTAAGGATCTTCTCCCTTTGGGATAGATGTTAACTTTCGTCTTAAGGATCTTCTCCCAACATATCGTGTATGAAGTGTCCGTTTGTTTGTGTTGGTTTTTTTCTATGCAGTGTGTGTGTGTGTGTGCAGTGGCAGTGTGTGTGTGTTGTGTGTGTGTTTGTGTTTGTGTGTGTTTGTGTGTGGGAGCTTCTCATAGTGGTCGAGTACAATTGATGAGAAGTGTTATGTATGCGATTCATAATTATTGGAGTCAAGTATTCTGTTTTCCAAAGAAATATATCTGGACTGGAGAAATATAGAGTCTTGAAATATAGAGAAATATAGAGTCTTGAAATATATCTGGACTGGAGAAATATATCGTCTGGACTGTTTTCCAAAGAAATATAGAGTCTTGAAATATATCTGGACTGGAGAATTATTGGAGAAGTATTCTGTCAGATGTTTATAAGATTGTAAAACCTGCTAATTTTGTGTCCAGTACCTGATGCGGGCTGGGATATCATTCTCATAATGTTTATTTGTGTATAATTTTAACATGATGAACATTCCAATCTCTTGAAGTAGAATGTTGATTACTTGCGTTTTAACATCATTTGTCTACTGTGTGTGAAGTTTGTGTGTGCTGTTTTTTTTTGTGCATTGTGTGTTTGTGTCAGTGTGTGTTTTTTAACTGTGTATGTTGTGTACGTGTTGATTTTATTTACTGAAATCGACTCACATAATTGTGTCTTATTTTGTTTTAGTGTAATAAACAAAATGGAGGTTGGGAGTGTGGTTATTATGTTATGCACTGGATGTCGACTATCGCCCGAGCGCGTATTTTGGATGGTTGGATGGAGGTAGTATATTTTTTACTTGAAGTGGTGATAAAACTGTTTACTCTTTTACATTTAAAGTTTGTTTATTATACGTTTATATGTGCAGATGTTTGATGATGTTGGAGCACTGTCTGGAGATGTTTTTGATAAAATTCGAGTTGATTGGGGACTTTATTTCTTGGAGGTGCGAAATCGTCTCGCGACATGATTTTGGTGTTTTTGTGTGAATACATTGGATATTTGTATGAATTATTTTGGATGAATTGGGATTTTTGTATTATCTTTTTCAATGTATTGGTGGTTCAATGAATTTGGTGTTGGTTAGTACATTGGATATTTGTATGAATTATTTTGGATGAATTGGGATTTTTGTATTATCTTTTTCAATGTATTGGTGGTTCAATGAATTTGGTGTTGGTTAGTTCTTTTCGGTGTGTTTGGATTCGATGAATTGGTGGTTTATTGATTAGTTTGATCCGATTCAGGTACTGGATTGTGCAAAATAGGGGAAAAACTGGATAAAATGATTAATATTTCAACAGCGGTTCCTCCGAAACCGCTGTTAATTCTTACACTTAACGGCGGTTCGATAACCGCTGTGGAGTATCAGATTTAACAGCGGTTACCTTTAACCGCTGTTAAATGGCACATTTAACAGTGGTTTCTAGAAACCGCCGTAACACATTTAATAGCGGTTAATATGAACCGCCGTTATTTGGCAAATTCAACGGCGGTTCTATAACCGCCGTTAAGATCAAGTTTAACAGCGGTTACTTTTAACCGCCGTTATTTGACAAATTCAACGGCGGCTTTTAAAACCGCCGTTGATATTAACAGCGGTACATATAACGGCGGTTCCGGAACCGCCGTTAATTGGGCATTTTAACCGCTGTTAAAAGCCAGTTTTGTAGTAGTGTTTGATGAACCATCGTTGTATGCTGTGCTATTTGCATTAAGGACTTAGTATATTTCTTCGCTTGGTTACTGTTGTATTCTCACAAAATATACTTCTCTTGCAATCGCTAGAATGTCAGAGTAATCTGTAAGAGTATGTGTGATAATGAATAACTTGTCGTGTGTGTTGAAGTCCTCTATCTTGGGGCTACTTATAGTCTTAGAAATGTATCTGTTATAAATGTTTCCGTTGTTGGTAGGTGAGATGTTGACGCCTGTCTCTTGATTGGTGGCTGCTGAATGTTTTAATTAAAGCAGATCGCATTCAATGCTTCAGACATCCTTTCAGTATTTCAATTAAATGCTCTTTGGAGCGTTCAAACTTGTCTCTCTCCGGCTGCATCAAATATTGTCTTATCAGCAATAAATGCTTCTTTAACCATGAATACCTTATGAATAAACAGTGTTTATGTTACAACGGTTTAAAGCTTTATAATTCAGTCTAGTTGGATGTGTTTTACTTTTCCAAAGTAAAACATCTTCAGACTGTATGCTGTATCCAACATAAATATCTTTGCTGTATGAAGTAGGCTATGTAGGATGGACTGTAGAAGATCTCTTTATTGTATGGATGGGCTGTATGGAGAGTCCTAACAACTTCCATACTTAACGGCATTCTGACTCATTTAAGACTTCTTTGCTGTATGTTGGCAATTATCAAAATAGGAATGTTTATCCTAATAATTTCTCCCTTTTTGTTAATGCCAAAACTCTCTTTAGATGTATTCATCTGGATACAGAGAGACTGTCTTCCAGTCTTCTATCCGATTGATCTGATCTTCAATACTTATGGCCAGAAACCCATCTTCGCCGTCAAAGATCGACCAAACCTGCAGCCCCAATCAACTAGAACCATGACCACGCAGGCCTTACCGGTTCCGCTTCACCAGTCGTTTTTCCTGCTTCAAGTGGTGCGACTGGTGTGTACTCTTTTTAGCTGTGTGTGTATGTGTGAGAGAGTCGGCAGGAGTGAGAGATCGGAAGAGATAGAGGAGAGGTGAGAGTGAAATGTCGGCCGATCAATTATGGCAAAGGGTTTTTAAACTCAACCCTCCTTTTTTGATTATTTCAATTGAGCCCTCAAAATTCTAAACTTCTCGATCTGACCCCAAATCAGTTTTTCAGTGTATACCAATTTCAGCATCTAATTTTCAGTTTCTTCAGATTAACCCCTGTCAGTTTCTAATACTTTTAATTTGACCCCCGACCAATTTTCAATATATAAATCAAATCTCTTTTACTCAATATATAAATTCAATAATTTATAGTAGTTTATTCTGGACACTATATAATATTAAAATTTAATTTTTAATTTAGGAGACGAGGACTTGGAGCCTAGAATTTGAACTGCATTCGCATCTCAAATTTTCAAGGATCATCATCGTATTTTGAGGTGGGGACTGTATGCTTGTTTTATTTAATACATGATATTACTTGTATATATGCTTGTTTCTTGCCAAATATTTGTATGCTCAAAGTTTGCATATTATTTACGTTGTAGTCTCCACGGAGTAGTATGCATAATGTGCTCAAAGTTGACATGTTAATTATGTTGTAGCCTCCAACGAGTAGTAGGTAGTATGCACAAAGTTCGCATATTAATGGCCCTCGGGCAATATGTAACATCCCAAACTAGGCGGATATTACAGTGTTGTGGACCCCCGACTGGGACCCACCAGGCAAATGAAAATTAATGAATTAAATAATATAATTGTAGTATCGAACCACAATATATCATTAATCACTCCGATGAGGAGTTTCGTTACAACACACCCAAGATAATACCGAATACATGTCTATTTTATATGAAAATAAAATATACAACACTGAATGAAATGAATATCCAAACGAAAGTCTGCAGCGGAAATAAAATAAAGAAAACACGATTGAATGAAAAGGACTGGGCCCCCTACTAGTATCACTGGGACTCTTCGCCGTCAACGTTCTCTTCCCGTGCCTTAGCCTTGCCATGACCTGAAAACAACATCCCCCAACGGGCCGCCATACGTAATAACAATCCTCAAGAGTTGAATAAACACAATCATGATATATCTTAATTATGAAATGACGCTGAAGAGAGGCATCATAGTACGTCCGTAATGGTATGTGCACGTGCACAAGACGAGTGTCCGGACACACCCGCCCTTGTACCTAATTAGTCTCACAGAGGTACATTACCGTGTGCATAGTCCAATGTGTCGGTGAACCCAACACATGACCATCATGTGCCCGACTAAAAATCCCACACATCCCCACCCGGCCACGCAATACGAAACCAGAAGGTCATATGGGCAAGGAATGACCATGAAGAGTAATAATGAATAACAATATGACAAAATCAAGAATGACTCACCGAGATGAAATGATAGTGAAACGAATGATAGCTCAATGAAATGATTGGAACCGTCGTTCCTTGTGAATGAAGTGATTAATTGACAATTACAAGTCCCAATATGGTTAATACATTATGAATGAATTATGATTATGAATGAACAACAACAAAAGCAATGAATATCCTTTTAACCGAGTAAGAATTAACTTACACAACCGGTGAAGAATGTCCTTCCTCGAACAAACGTCCTACAATGAGATGTCGGTCGCTCGAACAACCTTGAATGACAATTACCAACAATGCTCAATATACGAATCAAACATGATTATTACCGACTCAAACGTCGATACAACAATATCTAAACTCATTGAGGTATTCTAACAAACACTTAGCAAACACACATCCTTCGATAATATACAAATCTCAAATATATCAAAACCAACTCCAAAATGAGTATTTCAAGCTAACAAAACAACTTCAATGATATCAATAATCCCATAGGAATCCATAAAATGAGTTAACGACAACATCTAATCGAAAACCCCCAAATATCAAAGTCAACTCCAAGGTGTTATTGAATCAAACCCCAACAATACATGAAATCCGAAATATATGTTATCAAATCCGTAGGAATACATTTATCGAAGGTAGATAATCCATGCCCAACATATTCCAACAACAATCCAAGCTTACACGAAGAAATCGGAAGGAAAAACCAAAAATCTGAAATTCTAGATCCAAGAGATTATTACCTTGATTTGATGTGATGGGGATGATGAAATGATGATTAATCCGAATGATAAGCTTGAAGGTGATGATTGATGATTACACCTCGAAGAACACTCTCCAAATCGTCCAAAATCGCCCAAAATCGCCCAAAAACGAAGTGAGAAATGAAAATGACAAAGAAAGGGCTGAACTGTCCTATTTATAGTAATCCCAGTTTAGCGCGCGCTAGCCCCAGTTCTTAGCGTGCGCTAACGGGTGTTTTGGGTAGTCCAGTACCCACTGTCCGAAACCGGTAGCGTGCGCTACGTACCTTTTGTAGCGTGCGCTATGGCTGTACACTTAGCGTGCGCTAACCCCAAAATGTTAGAGTGCGCTAACGAATTATCTGATGCCCAGTGATGGAGTCCAGAACCCTCTGTCCTCTGATCTGTTCGTGATAGCATGCGCTACTGTTAGGCGTATTTTTATACGCTTATTTATCATTATTTTGTAGTGTTTTGGTGAGTGAAATCATCTAAATGAGCTTTTAATGCCTTGATTTTGTATGATTGACAGGAAATTGAAGTCCGGGAGCTAAAACGAGGCAAAACGGGCGAAAACGGCAAACCTGGACGATGAGCCGCGGCGCAAGGAATCGGAGCCGCGGCACAGGAAGACACCAGCCGAAGGGCAGAGTAATCTATACTGTGTCGCGGCAGCCAGTGAGCCGCGGCACGTAAGAATTTATTTACGCCTGTGTATTCACTTTTGGGCGTTGTGCGGCATAGGTTGATGAGCCGCGGCACACTTAGCGGGTTTGGTACGTCTGCGCGGATTCTCGGGCCGTTTGGCCGCTTTTCAAGCGATTAATACGGACGCGATTTGTGGAGGTCTTGAGCTATAAATAGGGCTTAAGACCCTAATTTAATTATCTTGGAATCATTGAATCTAAATGTAGGAGAGCTTAAGCTTGGAGACAGAGAAGAGGAGGAAAGCGTAAGAATTCAAGGGCGGAATATGGGAGTCAAGAACGGAGGAATCCGAGCTTCATCTGCGTTTGAATTTTATGCTTTCGTTTATTTATTCTGTATTTTCGCTTTTAGTATGTCGCTAAAGCCCTAATCTAGGGTTTTGATGAAACCTTTGTTTTGACGAATTGATTAAGATTATCCAATTTATTACCTTTTTATTGAGTTTTCCCAATTATGTTTAATGCTTGCAATTATCTGGCCAATAGTTGTATTGATTTAATCATTCACTTCGAATCGGGAGAGGAGATTTTGTGAGGAACTATTGGTGAGGACCGTTTTATTCTGTGAGATAGGAATATACTCATAGAAACTACGTGGCCTTTAGGAGATTTCATGCTTTTTGCCTATCGACGAGATAACTCACCTAAGGATAGAGTGCGTTAGTCGCCGTTAGATAAATCTATTGACCTCGGGAGAGGCGGTAGAATATATTAGCAATCTCCGCCTTCAGTAAATTGGGAAAATTATTTATTACGGATAATCGAGAGTAAATTCGGATAAACTAAGGTGGATTCAGAACCCTAGAAAATGGGTTGAAGCGGTGGCACTACCTACGAATGGGTCCAATGTCGTAATCAAGTTTATCAAACAACATATCTTCTCACGCTTTGGGACTCCACGTGCTATTATAAGTGATGGTGGGTCACACTTCGACAACAAATTTCTTGATGCGGTCTTGAGAAAATACGGAGTCACTCATCGTGTTGCCACAGCATACCATCCGCAAACGAGTGGTCAAGTCGAGATATCAAATCGAGAGCTGAAGTGGATTCTAGAAAAGACGGTGAGCTCGTCTCGAAAAGATTGGGCATTTAAACTCGATGATGCCCTTTGGGCGTACCGGACTGCGTATAAAACACCTATCGGAATGTCGCCCTACAGATTGGTCTATGGAAAAGGTTGCCATCTACCCATAGAGATAGAACACCGTGCTTATTGGGCGATAAAGAAACTAAACTTTGATCTAAAATCCGCGGGGGAAAAGCGTTGTTTGCAGCTGAACGAGTTGGAAGAAATTCGCCACAACTCATACGAAAATGCAAAACTTTATAAGGAGCGGACAAAAATTTGGCATGATAAGCACATCACGCAGAGAGAATTTGTCCCGGGTCAAGAGGTGTTGCTATTCAACTCACGCTTAAAGTTATTTCCCGGGAAATTGCGTTCACGATGGTCGGGACCGTTCACCGTAGTTCAAGTGTTTCCACATGGTGCAGTAGAAGTTCAAAGAGATGGTCGAAAATTCAAAGTTAATGGACAACGGTTGAAGGCATACTTGGGAAATCCAATAGACACGCAGAAAACGAGCGTCACCTTATCCACCGCCGGATGAATGCGAGAAAAGTCCGGCTGAAGACTATAAACTTAGCGCTCCTCGGGAGGCAACCCGAGTATTAGTTGTAGATTCTTTGTTGTTTGCTTGCATTTTTAGAGTCTCTTTTTGTCTTCTTTCTTCTTTGATCCATCCTTCCCTCTCATCTTAATGTTTTCGTGTAAAATTTCTGGGCAGGAATCAGCAAATGGGGAGAAATTCAATGATGGGCCGCGGCACAGTCAAGGTGAGCCGCGGCACACACCAGCTGAGGAAAAATGGCCGATCAAACTGCACTCGTGCCGCAAAGATGATCTTATCGCGCCGCACACCAGTCGCCGAGCCGCGGCACCCGATAATCGAGCCGCACAATAAATGGTCGTGAAACGCCTGTGGCGCACAGATTTGTGCCGCGGCATACTAAGGCCGAGCCGCGGCACACTAACACACTGAGCCGCAGCATACGAAATCTGAGCCGCGGCACCCGACGACATACCAAAATGTCCCAGTTCGATCAGTACTTTGGGCCGCGGCTCACTTATATTGTGCCGCGGCCCCGTCGCAAAATAAGAACGGCCAGGTAAGGCTCATTCATCGATCGGCTGCATAGGATATTTCTTCCCTCTCTTCCTTCCTTCCTGCACACATGGAGGTTAGTTGGCTCCACTCTATGAGTCTCCTTCTCAAATTCTCCAGTTATTTTTGATTTCTAAATCATAAATGATTCTTGATGTGAAAAGATTTGGAGTCTTATATTGCTAGTTATTCTTCATTGTTGTTTCTAAAATGGAGTTGGAATATGGGAATTTGTTATTGTGATGGAATTGATGTTTATGAACGAATTGTTGATGATGGTTTTCGTAATTCAGGGTTATAACTGTGTTAATATTTCAGGATTTGGAATTAACCATGAAAATTTTTGTTCTTCATTTTAACTTGTGCACACAAGGTGTTTGATAAATTGCAGCAATGAGAAATGGGTAAGCTAGGCATTTTCCAACTTATATGCAATGAATCATGTTGTCACATTATCCCCAACCCCTACATCATGTTCAACTTGAGAGCTCGTACTTAACTTCCTTTTTGATGATGCAAGCTCATTCACACTCCGCATGATGTAGTCAAGAAGCGTGCATGCTCACCGGACGATGCCGGCACCAGCTCTGAGCAGACTGGAGGAGTACTTGACCTTTACTTTTCTTGCATTTCATTTTTGTCCATTGAGGTCAATGTACGTCCTAAGTTTGGGGGATTTACATTGATCTACATTCATTCCGTACTCTATTTTCTTCTTTGTACATTATATTCTTGCACTTTTCTTTTCTTTGCGAAAATTTTTAGCCTTGCTTGCCGTAGTTTCTCCTTATTCGTGAATTTTTGTGCTTCTATTTGTGTGATATCGATGTTACGACACCGTCTTTCTCTCGAAGAAGCGGGCGAGTTCTAGTCGAGTTGAGTCGGTTATTTCGTTCGCTTAGTATTCAATTAGGTCCGAAATTTTTCTGATTGTAGAGGTCTTGGCAGATAAGAGACGATACATACTTGTTGCTAAATCCCCATCAATACGTTTGGCTACATTTCCTGATAGTGAGTCGACTGCTTTCTTTAGTCGTGTTGGCACTTAGTTTGAGTTTTGAGTCGGTCAGTTTTTCCCAAAAGTCGAGATAATGTGTTCTATGATGGGAAGTCTAGTAACCGGGGGTATTCGCGTGACCCGTTGTTTACTCTCGCGTAAAACGACGACCCTGATTAGATTAATGATTTAGATATTTCACATGTGCCAATGATAGGAAGCCTAGTAACCGGGGGCATTCGCGTGACCCGCTGTTTACTCTCGCGTAAAACGGCAACCTTGATTCGGACATGCGGAAATTATATATTCGAGTGGTTTCTCCGCTGTAGACGGGAACTTAGTAACTAGAAGCATCCATGTGCCCCATGAGTGTCTTTTACATCAAACGGTTTCCTAATACATGAGAATGGAAGTTCCACCCTAGGATTATCCCGATGAAACATCCCGAGATCCTAACTTAGTGGTCGACTCGAATCAAATTTTTGAGCATATATATAAGGGGATACTGTCCGAGGTTTATTTATTATAAGACTCGTGAAAATTGTGCCATTAGACTGTGGAACGCGACGAACTAGCTTGTTTATGTTAGCCTTTCATATTGACGGTCGATTTGACTCATGTTTTGTTAATCTTTGAGCTGAGTTTTCTTCATGAACGAATGATTAGGACTGAACTTGATTACTTTGCGGAATCATTATTCTGAGTGCAGCTCGCTTTTATGACACTCGTATTATTTAGAGAGAATGGCAGGATAGTATTGATTAGATTGAACACTATGAGTTGCACAATTATTCACGACATTCTTTTATTGACTTTAATTCTTTTTGCTTGAGGACAAGCAAAGGCTTAAGTTTGGGGGTATTTGTTAGGCGTATTTTTATACGCTTATTTATCATTATTTTGTAGTGTTTTGGTGAGTGAAATCATCTAAATGAGCTTTTAATGCCTTGATTTTGTATGATTGACAGGAAATTGAAGTCCGGGAGCTAAAACGAGGCAAAACAGGCGAAAACGGCAAAACTGGACGATGAGCCGCGGCGCAAGGAATCGGAGCCGCGGCATAGGAAGACACCAGCCAAAGGGCAGAGTAATATGTACTCTGTGCCGCGGCACAGCCCAGGTGAGCCGCGGCACAGAAGAATTTATTTACGCCCAGGTATTCAGCTTTTGGGCGATGTGCCGCGGCACAGGTTTAGTGAGCCGCGGCACACTTAGCGGGTTTGGTACGTCTGCGCGGATTCTGAGCCGTTTCGAAGCCAGTTTTCAACCGATTAATACGGACGCGATTTGTGGAGGTGCTGAGCTATAAATAGGGCTTAAGACCCTAATTTAATTATCTTGGAATCATTGAATCTAAACCTAGGAGAGCTTAAGCTTGGAGACAGAGAAGAGGAGGAAAGCGAGAAGAATTCAAGGGCGGAAGGCGGGAGTCAAGAACGGAGGAATCCGAGCTTCATCTGCGTTTGAATTTTATGCTTTCGTTTATTTATTCTGTATTTTCGCTTTTAGTATGTCGCTAAAGCCCTAATCTAGGGTTTTGATGAAACCTTTGTTTTGACGAATTGATTAAGATTATCCAATTTATTACCTTTTATTGAGTTTTCCCAATTATGTTTAATGCTTGCAATTATCGGCCAATAGTTGTATTGATTTAATCATTCACTTGAATCGGGAGAGGAGATTTGGTGAGGAACTATTGGTGAGGACCGCTTTTATTCTGTGAGATAGGAATATACTCATAGAAACTACGTGGCCTTTAGGAGATTTCATGCTTTTGCCTATCGACGAGATAATTCACCTAGGGATAGAGTGCGTTAGTCGCCGTTAGATAAATCTATTGACCTCGGGAGAGGCGGTAGAATATATTAGCAATCTCCGCCTTCAGTAAATTGGGAAAATTATTTATTACGGATAATCGAGAGTAAATTCGGATAAACTATGGTGGATTCAGAACCCTAGACGTATTCATCATTTGATTTCCTTAATCCAAGATATTGTTTTCTACTGCTTAGTATTTTAGAAATTCTTTTAGTTATTAATCCAAAAACCCAACTTCGATTGTTCAAATAAAATTGGAATACGAAAACGTCGGTAGTTAGAGATTCAATCCTCGTGGGAACGATACTCTACTTATCACTTTATTACTTGTAAACGATGACGTGCACTTGCGTGTAGGAAATATCGCAACAAGTTTTTGGCGCCGTTGCCGGGGACTGAAATTTTTCTAATATCGATTGAAGTATTTCCAGTCTTAATTTGAACGTTTTATTTTTATTTTTGTGTATTTATTTTTGTTTATTCGTTTTTTCCTTTCAGGACCTTTCGTTAGTGCATGAGAAGACTCGGTAACGAAGGCTTACTACCTTTGGACACCGAGCTCGAGCGCACGCTAAGAAGGAACAAAAAGGAGAAAAGAGAGTTGCAGACGGCGGTCATCATGGCCGAGAATATTGAAATCCAAGGAGGAGACGACCAAGTGCGGCAAGTTCAACCGGAACTCGCTCTTCGAGATTATGCCATGCCGCAGGTCAACGCTAATTTTTCGGGAATCCGGCGTCCCACTATCCAAGCAAATAATTTTGAGATCAAGCCCGCCATTATTCAGATGGTGCAAGCGAGCCCATTCTGTGGATTGCCGAAGGACGACCCGAATGCCCACATTGCGTCTTTCCTTGAGATATGCGACACATTTAAAACTAATGGTGTCACCGACGATGCCATCCGATTGAGGCTTTTCCCTTTCTCTTTGAGGGATAAAGCAAAGTTTTGGTTAAATTCCTTACTGTCGGGGTCGATTACAACATGGGAGAGGTTAGCGCAAGCCTTCCTTCGCAAATTTTTCCCACCAGCTAAGACGGCGAGGTTGAGAAATGAAATAACCACTTTTACCCAGTTCGATATGGAATCGCTCCACGAGGCGTGGGAGCGATATAAAGAATTACTACGAAGATGCCCTCATCACGGTATTCCTGATTGGCTTCAGCTTCATACGTTTTATGGTGGTTTGAGTGCTTCTACACGCACTTTAGTGGATGCGGCCTCCGGTGGGACATTCATGGCAAAATCTATGGCCGAGGCACACGTGCTTTTGGAAGATATGGCCGAAAACGCATACCAATGGCCATCAGAAAGATTGACACCGAAAAGAGTAATGGAAGTTTCAAGCAATGATCCGATCTCCACCTTGACAGCTCAAGTCGCCGCTTTGACACAACAGCTCCAGACATTTTCGCACGCACCAGCCCCCGTTACCATTGAGACATGTAATTGGTGTAACGGATCACACCCGAGCGCGGAGTGTCAATTTGGAAATCCGTTCGAGAAAAATCAGATGGAGCAGGCTCAATTCGTAGGAAATGGGAATCGACCGAATAACCCGTACTCCAATACTTATAATCCGGGGTGGCGCAATCATCCCAACTTTTCATGGAGAAACGGACAGAACGCACACCAGCCCCCTTTCGCTCAGAATCAACAGCAGCCCCCTTCCGCTCCCAAAGTGTCTCTCGAGGAAGCGCTTGCAAAATTGGCGGCAAATACGAGTCAATTTATGACTCGGACGGAAGCTACACTACAAAATCATTCTGCTTCCATTCGGAATTTGGAGGTCCAGCTGGGCCAAATCGCTAATGTGTTGACAGCTCGTCCGGAGGGAGCATTGCCGAGTACAACAGAGACTAATCCTAGAGAGAGTCTAAACGCAGTTAGCTTGAGAAGCGGGAGAGAGTTGCTGGATCAGCCGGAGCTGGGTAAAGAGAAGAAAGTGATGGAGGAAGAGATGGATTTAAAGCCAGAGGAGTCAAAGGATGTGAAGCCGGATAACTTGAAGACATGTGTTCCCCCCGTTCCGTTTCCGCAGAGACTACAGCAAAGAAGGGCGGACAAACAATTTTCTAAATTCCTTGATGTGTTCAAAAAGCTTCACATAAATATTCCGTTCGCCGACGCATTGGAGCAGATGCCGAGTTATGTCAAATTCATGAAAGAGATATTATCTAAGAAGAGAAAACTTGAAGAGTTTGAAACGGTCACCTTGACAGAGGAGTGCAGTGCCATTCTTCAAAAGAAGCTCCCACCTAAATTAAAAGATCCGGGAAGCTTCAACATACCTTGCACCATGGGGAATTTTTCATTTAATAAGGCACTATGCGATCTTGGTGCGAGTATCAACCTCATGCCTCTGTCGATTTTCCAAAAGCTGAATATTGGGGAAGCTAAGCCAACCACGCCTCATTACAATTGGCGGACCGATCGATAAAGTATCCGAGGAGTGATCGAGGATGTATTAGTTAAGGTTGACAAGTTCATCTTTCCACCGACTTCATCGTACTAGACATGGAGGAAGATGACAATATTCCGATCATCTTGGGACGACCATTTCTAGCGACGGGCCGAACCCTTATAGACGTGGAAAAGGGAGAGCTAACTCTGAGGGTCCAAGACGAGGAAATTACTTTTCAAGTATTCAAGTCATTCCCATGTCCAGGAAGTGCTGATAAAGGATCACAAATTGAGAGGGTGAATGCCGTTGAAAGAGGAAAGCACCGAAAACATCGTCGGTGGGAAAATTCAGATGTTGTGTTAAATGGCCCGAGTTTTAAGAAGGATGTAGAACAAGTGGCGTTCCTCGAGCATGAGGAGAAATCTGCTGCAATCGTGGGTTCGTTTGTGAAGGAGGAAAGTGAGCCAAAAGCCAAGCGAAAAATTTGTCATGGAGAAATCGGGTGTTTCGGAAAAATTTTCAAGTCGAAACCTTTTCACAAACAACATTTGATGACCGAACCGAAACTCGAACCACTGATGACCAATGGTCATAATTTTAACCAAAATATAAACGGTTCGATGAACGGGGTGGAAGCCAAATGGAGTTTGCGAAAAGCGAACTAACGTTGTCCAATAGGTCTGACTGAAGACTATAAACTTAGCGCTTCTCGGGAGGCAACCCGAGTTCGTAGTTGTAGATTTTTGCATTTCTTTATTTTTCTTGTATTCGTGATTCTTATTTTTCATCATTTTTGTGCTTCTAATTGCTTCTGCCTCTCGTTTTTAACGTCTTCTTCTATAAATTCGTGCAGAAAGTCCTGTGGAAGAAATTGGAGTATGAGCCGCGGCACAGATATTGTGAGCCGCGGCACACATCAATCGCCAGGGACGGCAAAAACGAAAGTACGTTGTGCCGCGCCTCGGCCTAAATGAGCCGAGTCACATATAAGCAATGAGCCGCGGACACGGAATTTGAGCCGCGGACACGAAAAACGAGAACACAGTCATAGGGATCAGACCTTGTGCCGCGGCTCACTTTAGCTGTGCCGCGGCAAACTATGCGGAATCCGAAAGGGCAGGTAGCATATAACACGCGAGCGGCCGGCATTTCCAGGTACGTTTTCTACTTTCCTTCTTCCCTCCCCAGCGCGACCGGCCGAAGTTTTCCTTCAATTCTTCCCTGCTATTTTTTTTCTTGCAATCTTCAAAAAGGTAAGTTTCAATCTTGCGAATTCACTTGTTTTTGGTTTATATTTAGAAGTTGTTTTTGCTTTGAATGGATGGAACATGCCTAGTTTTTCCTTCAAGTAGTTTCATGATTGTTAGAGTATAACAGGGTAGTTTCATCGAATTTTCTTGATTAAATTGGAATATCAATGAATTGATTGTGTTAAGTTGTTACTGATTGAATTGTATTTCTGTTTTTGGGGGTTGAATCGAGCTAGAACTATGTTTATTCTTCAAGTAAACATGCGCCCTCAAGGTGTCTGATAAATTGCCCAAATGAAAAGTTTTCTTTGAAAAAGCAATCGTTTTGAATTTTCGCAACGATATCGTTTTCCATGACAAGCCCAACCCTTACATCCAGTTAGATGTTTAAGTCCAAATTCATCTTTCTCTCTCGTATGTGCTAGTGTCTTAAATTTGGAATTTCTGGTTTGATGTCCTTAGCCGCGCATAGATCATTGTTATCATTTTTGCGTGAATTAACCCTCGTGTTTTCACTTTTCAGGATTGATTATGGCGCGCACGAAGAAGCTGACAAAGCGTGCTAGGACCGAGTCATCCCCTACGAGAGGGGAGACCTCTCGGGGTCGGGCCGAGGCGAGGGGCACCAATTTCCGGACCCGAAATTCACAAAATATTCAACGAAAAGATCCATCCACGACCACTTATTCCCGAGAGGGGTTTTACTCCAGCCTCCTCAGACGGGAGTTGCTCACCATGATCGACGAGATGGGATGGGCTGATTTACAAAGACCTCCCGAGGCCGGTCATCTCGATCGTCCCAGAGTTTTACGCGGCCTCTGCCAAGCATATCCGGCAGGCATTCGTTGCCATCTTTAGAGTCCGGACTCAGGTCGACGTCCGAGGGGTCAAAGTTGATTTCTCCCACCGCTATTCGGAGGCTTTTTGGGTTTCCGGCGGTTGACGAGACGGCCTATGACCGCGTGATGACCGGCCTCACTAAGGAGGCCCCGCTTGAGACGATTGCACGGCCCGGCACCGACCGGGAGCAGCGAGCACAGATCTCATCAACTTTTCACTTCAGGAGCTCGCGCCTCGGCCGGCTCGGCGAGCACGGCTTTACTTTATTTGCGCACGCATTGACCCCACCTCCCGTGATCCGCATGCTTTTTCTCTCCCGCGCCCGGATACTTTTTGCTATCACCTCCGGGCTGCGTTTCGATGTGGCCCCCATTCTGGTCCGATATATCTTCCAGAGTATCCAGGGGGGCCAAGACGGGGTTGAAGCACCCCACCCTCATCTGCGTTTTATGCCGGCAGTCGGGGCTGACGTGGTCAGTCGACGAGCCGATGCTTGCCCCACAGGCCCCGATTGACCACCGCATCATATCGCACTTTGACCAGTGGGGCGGAGCGCCGGCACACGCTCGGGGGCGATGATTTTTGCTCGAGGAGGCTCACGAAGGATCCCCCGAGCCGCTTTTGTTGACGCATGGAGAGGCCGGCCCGCAGCCCGACAGAGCGAGGTTGGATGAGCTGTTTGATGGGCTGAGGGAGGATATGAGGAGACAGAGAGACGAGCATAGGGAGGAGTTGAGGAAAGAGAGAGATGATATGAGGAGAGAGAGAGAGAGCTGGATGGCTGCTATGCGGGAGGAGCAGCGGGCGGCGAGGGAGAGTGTTGTTGCTGCCGCCAGAGACGAGATGAGAGAGCAGGCCCGCCGGGCCAGCCGAAGAGCGGCTAGGCGTCTTGCTGCAAGGGATGCTTATCATCAGGAGCACCTCGCCGCATGGACGGCCCACATCATGTATCCCGACGGGCCATTTATTGCGCCCGCCCGGCCAGCCACACCACCCTCCTCACCGGACGATGCCGGCACCAGCTCCTGAGCAGACTGGAGGGGAGTACTTGACCTTTTACTTTTCTTGCATTTCATTTTTTGTCCATTGAGGTCAATGTACGTCCTAAGTTTGGGGGGGGGGGGATTTACATTCAGTCTACATTCATTGTTGTACTCTATTTTCTTGCTGTACATTATATTCTGTTGCACTTTTCTTTTCTTTGCGAAAATTTTTTAGCCTTGCTTGCCGTAGTTTCTCCTTATTCGTGAATTTTTGTGCTTCTATTTGTGTGATACTGATGTTACGACACTGTCTTTCTCTCTGAAGAAGCGGGCGAGTTCTAGTCGAGTTGGAGTCAGTTATTTCTGTTCTGCTTAGTATTCAATTAGGTCCGAAATTTTTCCTGATTGTAGAGGTCTTGGCAGATAAGAGACGATACATGCTTGTTGCTAAATCCCCATCAATACGTTTGGCTACATTTCCCGGATAGTGAGTCGTACCGTTTCTTTAGTCGTGTTGGCACTTAGTTTGAGTTTTGAGTCGGTCAGTTTTTCCCTAAAAGTCGAGATAATGTGTTCTATGATGGGAAGTCTAGTAACCGGGGGTATTCGCGTGACCCGTTGTTTACTCTCGCGTAAAACGACGACCCTGATTAGATTAATGATTTAGATATTTCACATGTGCCAATGATAGGAGGCCTAGTAACCGGGGGCATTCGCGTGACCCGCTGTTTACTCTCGCGTAAAACGGCAACCTTGATTCGGACATGCGGAAATTATATATTCGAGTTGTTTCTCCGCTGTAGACGGGAACTTAGTAACTAGAAGCATCCATGTGCCCCATGAGTGTCTTTTACGTCAAACGGTTTCCTAATACATGAGAATGGAAGTTCCACCCTAGGATTATCCCGATGAAACATCCCGAGATCCTAACCTAGTGGTCGACTCGAATCAAATTTTTGAGCATATATATAAGGGGATACTGTCCGAGGTTTATTTATTATAAGACTCGTGAAAATTGTGCCTTTAGACTGTGGAACGCGACGAACTAGCTTGTTTATGTTAGCCTTTCATATTGACGGTCGATTTGACTCATGTTTTGTTAATCTTTGAGCTGAGTTTTCTTCATGAACGAATGATTAGATGAACTTGATTACTTTGCGAATCATTATTCTCGAAAAATTTCGCTTTTATTACACTCGTATTATTTAGAGAGAATGGCAGATAGTATTGATTAGATTGAACACTATGAGTTGCACAATTATTCACGACATTCTTTTATTGACTTTAATTCTTTTGCTTGAGGACAAGCAAAGGCTTAAGTTTGGGGGTATTTGTTAGGCGTATTTTTATACGCTTATTTATCATTATTTTGTAGTGTTTTGGTGAGTGAAATCATCTAAATGAGCTTTTAATGCCTTGATTTTGTATGATTGACAGAAATTGAAGTCCGGAGCTAAAACGAGGCAAAACGGCGAAAACGGCAAATCGACGGCGAGCCGCGGCGCAAGGAATCGGAGCCGGCACAGAAGACACCGGCCGAAGGGCGAGTAATCAGACTCGTGCCGCGGCACGCCCAGTGAGCCGCGACGGAAGAATTTATTTACGCCTGTATTCACTTTTGGGCGATGTGCCGGGCACAGTTGAGCCGCGGCACACTTAGCGGGTTTGGTACGTCTACGCGGATTACGGGCGTTTGAAGCCAGTTTTAAACCGATTAATACGGACGCGATTTGTGGAGGTGCTGAGCTATAAATAGGGCTTAAGACCCTAATTTAATTATCTTGGAATCATTGAATCTAAACCTAGGAGAGCTTAAGCTTGGAGATAGAGAAGAGGAGGAAAGCAGAAGAAGTCAAGGGCAGAAGGCGGGAGCTGAAGAACGGAGGAATCCGAGCTTCATCTGCGTTTGAATTTTATGCTTTCGTTTATTTATTCTGTATTTTCAGTTTTTAGTATGTCAGGCTAAAGCCCTAATCTAGGGTTTTGATGAAACCTTTGTTTTGACGAATTGATTAAGATTATCCAATTTATTGCCTTTTTATTGAGTTTTCCCAATTATGTTTAATGCTTGCAATTATCTGGCCAATAGTTGTATTGATTTAATCATTCACTTCGAATCGGGAGAGGAGATTTGGTGAGGAACTATTGGTGAGGACCGTTTTATTCTGTGAGATAGGAATATACTCATAGAAACTACGTGGCCTTTAGGAGATTTCATGCTTTTTGCCTATCGACGAGATAATTCACCTAGGGATAGAGTGTGTTAGTCGCCGTTAGATAAATCTATTGACCTCGGGAGAGGCGGTAGAATATATTAGCAATATCCCCCTTCAGTAAATTGGGAAAATTATTTATTACGGATAATCGAGAGTAAATTCGGATAAACTAAGGTGGATTCAGAACCCTAGACGTATTCATCATTTGATTTCCTTAATCCAAGATATTGTTTTCTACTGCTTAGTATTTTAGAAATTCTTTTGGTTATTAATCCAAAAACCCAACTTCGATTGTTCAAATAAAATTGGAATACGAAAACGTCGGTAGTTAGAGATTCAATCCTCGTGGGAACGATACTCTACTTATCACTTTATTACTTGTAAACGATGACGTGCACTTGCGTGTAGGAAATATCGCAACAGCTACATTCAATATTTAGCATGCGCTACTACACCATTTGCGTACACTAAAAACCACTCATAGCGTGCGCTATGAATTAATCCAATTCAGTCCAATAGCCACTGGACTTAGCCTGATCCGACCGTAGCGCGCGCTACACCGATTGCATAGCGTGCGCTACTCCGTCCTACAAGCGCGCGCTACTTACCATTCGTAGCGTGCGCTACTTACAACCCAACTGCAGTCCAGTGCCTTCTGGACTGCCTGCTTGAACTACACTAGCGTGCGCTAGTGTTGAGAGGTAGCGTGTGCTACCCGTACTCAATTAGCGCACGCTAAAGAGAGTATGTAGCGTGCGCTACTCCTCACACACAGCACACTATGAAGATGACAACGATGATAAACACGGCACGATACTCCAACTAGATTGATGATGAATGACAATTGATACACGATACATTTACTTTGAACGGCGAATACAGTGATTGAATATGAGTGATAAACGATCATTAATGAGTAAACTTTACTGAGTGACAATTACTGAACGATAATTACTGAATGATAATTACTGAATGATAATTATGTATTACATACACCCCCCTTAAAAGAGTTTCGTCCCCGAAACTAAGGGTCAAACAACTCGGGATAACTCTCCCACATACTATCCTCGGTTTTCCAAGTAGCCTCTTCGACTCCATGTCTAGACTACTGAATTTTAACTAAAGGAATCGTCTTGTTCCTCAACTGTTTGATTCGCCGCTCTAAGATTCGTATAGGGCGCTCCTCATATGAATGATCATCGGCGATCTCGATTTCATCGAACTGAAGTATGTGACTCAGGTCGGCAACATACTTCCGTAACTTAGAGACGTGAAACACATTATGAATTCGGCTCAACGCTGGAGGTAGGGCCAATCGATAAGCTAACTCGCCTACTTGATCTAAAATCTCAAATGGTCCAATGAATCTCGGACTCAACTTTCTCCTCTTCCCAAAACGGAAGATACCACGACTCTGGGATACCTTGACCAAAACATGGTCACCTGTCTCGAACTCTAATAACCGACGACGGTTATCTGCATAAGATTTCTATCGACTCCGAGCGGTCAACAAACGACTCCTGATCAAAGCTACCTTCTCACGGGCGGCTATAAGTATATCAGGCTCGGTGCCGATTGATTCTGATAAGTCATCCGAACACAAAGGAGATCGACAACGACGACCGTATAAGGCCTCGTAAGGTGCCATCTTAATCGAAGAATGCCAACTATTATTGTACGTGAACTCGATCAACGGTAGTTGGGCTTCCCAATCATCTTTCCAATCGAGAACACATGCCATCAACATGTCCTCCAAAGTCTGAATAGTCATCTCTGATTGTCCATCGGACTGAGGATGAAAAGATGTACTAAGATTAAGCTGAGTTCCCATAGCACGATGAACGAATTTCCAAAAATGAGACACGAATCATCCATCACGATCGGAAACGATACTTTTAGGAGTACCGTTTAGTCTCACTATCTCTTCGATAAACAACTAGGCAAGTCTCTCGGGACCCCACTGTTGTTACCCAAAATATTATCCGGAGATAGTATTGCTGGAATGATCGAGTAACAAACAAATGCGGGAGCACTTCCCTGAGAAAATAAATGACACAAGATTTGCCGGGGTTGTTAATCCCGGGCATGAATGCTCTCGCGAGATTTTATTAATAAGTATACTGTTGAGTACAAATATTAATGTTAGAATCTGTTACAAAGAGTGTATAGATTTCTAGTTATCTAAGCTGTGGAGCGTGTAGAATGCCGGAAGAACCAGATATGAAGTTTTGTGAGTTCTTGCAATGGGTGTTCTGTGTATGAGAATGTCTTTCTCTTTATGTATCTCGTTTTCTGTATTCACGAAGTTGTCATTCTGTCTCCGCAGCCGTGTTATGAGCCTCCTATTTATAGGAGACAAAGTTCCTGGTAACCCTGCCGCGATCGCAGGCGATCGCCGTTATTTATATTATAATAAGACGGCCGATCATCCTGTCACGTGGGGCTTTTCCCTTAAAGTCCGCGGCTGCTACTGACAGCCAGCTGTATGGTCCAATGGGAAGCCTACACGCGTCCTGAGTCGCTGTCACCTACTTTTTCGGCGGCCCTGTTGGTAGGTGAGGTAGGTGACAGGCTGTGGTCACAGGTCTTGTCTGTCAGCGCCTTTTGTAGATCTGCGGCCCTGTTGGTAGGTGAGGTAGGTGACAGGCTGTGGTCACAGGTCTTGTCTGTCAGCGCCTTTTGTGGATCTCCACGTGGGTCCCATCCCGAGATTTGGGCTTCGATGACTTTTGACGGATATTGGATTAATACGTGGCACGAGACGATCATCAATTAACAAAAGACGATCGCTAATTAACAAAACACGATCGCCGTACACCGAAAGGCGATCGCTGTGGGTGCCGACTGCTGGATGTTTGCCCAGAGTATATCTCTTATGGTAGACTCTCTGATGGTTATGCCGATCGCCTTCGAGCCGTATTTAAACGCCGCACAACAATAGCCCCCCAGCTCGGCTCGATGTTGAAAACACGGGGTGAGGTGGCACTGTTTGGCGATCGCCAATGTTTAGACGATCGGGCGATCTGATTTCAAATTTGGACGATCTCCTTTTTGTGCTGGGAGCGGCGGGAAATGAAGGCGGGCTCTCGAAACATTGCAAGTACACGCATCGCGTTTCTATTGAGGGAGCCCGACGGTTCGTCAGACTTTGTCGTTTGGCGTGCCCTCAAAAAGACGCGTGCGCGGGATTCGAGGGCAGCATTTATTGTGTCCCCCCACTGATGGTTGTACCCCAACCCTCGAACTTTCGTCTATTTGCATAGAGACCCCCGCCTCCATCTATAAAAGGGGCTAGGGCTACTCCATTTTTACTCTTCATGCGTCCTTGCCTTCCTGCTGAAACTCTGCAGAAATTTCCAAAGCTTGTTGTGCCGATCGTCTTCCTTTCTTTAGGTAAGAAATCCAATCTTCTTTCTCCCTTATTTTTTAAGAATATGTCGGGAGGATCTAAGATCTTCGACGCCGGAAGCACTTCTGCCGCCGCGGCTTCGCCGGACCGGGAGGGAATTCCCGTGGGAATCCCCATGGAAACGGCCATTGAGGCTATTCGTGCGGGGATTGCACCCGCAGAGCTTGAAGAGCTTTTCAACGAGGCCGTAGTGGCGGGATCTGTGGCGACGGCGGAGCTAGAGGGATCGCCGTGGAAGAAGACGAACTGATGCGTTTGTCTTGGGAAAAGGATAGCGTATTCGACCCCGCCTATACGGCTTTCGCCAAGATTGTGGAGGGGATTTCCGATCCCTGTCCGGAGTTTGATTTCGAAGATTACTCCGCCGCTCATCCCTACAAACATGTGAAGCGGATGGTGTTTCGGGCCGCCGACCCGTCTCAATGGACTCTTGGTCAGATCCGGAGTTCGGCGACCTGGAAAGACTTGACCCACTGGAGGGCCAAATATCATATTCCCTCTGATGTGTCACTGCACGTGCCCTCCGAGAATAAACGTGCCGACCAGCCTCCCGAGGGTATGGTCGCCATCAATGAAATGACCCTGGCGGCTGGACTACGGTTTCCCTTGCCGTTCGCTGTCTCGTATCTGCTGGTCGCCTGGAATTTGGCGCCTCTTCAGTTGATGTCGAACGCCTAGCTACAGATTATCAGGACATTGACATTGTTTGGCGGTCACAGTGTCATTTCGCTTTTCGCTACCGGAGATGAATTATCTTTTTAAGCTGACTGTGCAGAAGGGATCGATCGGCGGTTACAATATCCAAGGTCGTCTGGGTAGGGTGGTCATTGGGGTGCCGAACAAGGCTCGGGTCGACCTGGCAAAGTGGTGCTGGGTCGGCGGTGCATGGAGGTCGGCATCGAGCGATTCGCTGGAGGAAGAGTTGGATATCCCCACCAATTTTCGGGAGAGGAATCCAAGTAAGGGTTTCTACTCTCTCTTTATTTGGATACTCCTTGGACTGATCTAATTTATTTCCCTTTTTGCAGGATTCCTTGTTCCAGCGATCGGCGATATCCCCTTCGATTTCTCAATCGTCTGGGAGCGGATTCGCGCATTGCCGGATTCCTATAAAGACGTTCAATCAGTCAGCCACGAATCTCACCGGTCGGGAGCTCGACTGTTTTGCTTCCCTCGCCACTTGAAGGCCCCTGGTATGACTTTTTATTTACTCTTTCCTGCGTGGCGATCATCTCCAAGAGGTCGTCATGTCTAAGTAGGTGTCTAACTTGTTTGAGTTTCTTCTTTGGCAGAGATTCATTTTCCCCGTTTCGCCGAGCCACCGCCGGAGATCGCCATGTCTAATCCTGGTCTTATCGGTCGCCTTCACCTGGGAAAGAAAACGGGTCGCGTTGCTGCGACGTCGTCTCGCCCTGCCCCTGTGGTGAGGCCCGCTGCGGTGCCGGTCGCCGAGCCGGAATTTCAAGATGAGGAACAACTTCAGCGCAACCGCAAGAGGCGGAGGCCGGAGGGGTCGCTTACGACGGCTGAGGCGGATTTAGCTATTTTGGAACCGCCGATCGCCGCTCCCCCCGTTTCTTCCGTTCCGATGCCGGAGGGGTCTGGTCCCAGGCCCTCGGCGTCTGGCTCCAGGTCACGTGCCGGCTACTTGAAAAGAACGGCGATCGCTGAAGCCGAGACTTCTCGGGGAAAGCCCTATTTTGGCCGCGATCCTGAGCTGGTCAACAGGTGAGATTGGTTTGAACTTTCCGAGTTAGGCATTTTGAGTAAGGTATAGGCTAACTCCTTGGTCTATTTGGTTTGTGCTGCAGGGTCCATCTTGCTGACCCGGACGTCGCTCCTATGGTGCTGGACTTCTTGTCGAGTAAGACTCCGCAAAATTCCCTCGACGTCCCTACTTACGTCCAGCAGGCTATCACCTCTCTGCCCAAGGCTTGGACGACCGATCTTGATGCGATCGCTCGTCGGCGATCTGGACATACCATGCAGGCGACCATTGCCCTGGCTCTCCAGACGACGACGATGGCCTTCCAAGCTGCTAGGGATTTTGAGGGGCGACCCTCCACTGCTCGTCTCCATAGCGACCTCGAGGCCGCCCGGAATAAAAACATTGAATACGCCAACCGGATCCAGTCTATGGGGAAGGAGTACATAGAGACGGCTAAGCGGGCTAAACAGGACGCCGACCGACTGAAGCAAGAGCTGAGCCGCTCTAAGGAGGCTGCCGATCGGTTCCGTGATCAGGAGAAAGAAACTCACCGGAAGCATGCGGCTTCGCAGGAGGAGGGGGCCAGTCTGAAGGCGACGGTGGATCGGCTCTGCAGCGAGCTGGAGGCGGCGAAAAGAGAGCTGGAGAAGGCTAAAGGAGAAAATGCCGCCAAGGTCGTCAAGCTGGCGGAGGCTGAGAAGACGACTGTGGAGTTGAAAAGGCAACTGAAGGCGATCGAGACTGATCCCTACCTCAATGTTGCGCTCGTCGGCGAATTCGCCTATTACATGGCCTACGTCGACGTCGTTCAAGCCGCCAAAAAGGCAGGGATCGAGATCGGTCCCTTGATGGATAGCTTCAAAGCCTATGCATTCGAGCACCCTCTGCACCCGGAGTTCTCTTTGCCGATCCTTGACCTCATCGACATCGGGATCGACTTGAGTTGGTATCCTGCCGAGAGGGGGGCGCATGCCGATCCGCCTCCTGAGGGCGAAGACCAGCCGGCGGGACCTTGAGAGATGTTTTTGTTTTCCTTGTATCTTGTAATTTTTGCTTTCTCTTTGTATTGCCTTCGGGCTTCATTTTGTACGAACTCTTTGTTATGAATAAATATTCCTTTTTCGCACTTTGTGTCTTCTCATGTACGATCGCCTTGGAGTGTTAGCATGCGAATTTTAACATGTGTATGATTGCATCTGATGTCTTGTTCATCCGACCGGTTGTTTGAACGTTGAATGCATTGATGTTGGGATAAATAATTTTGTTTTGATAATTGCCAAAAGCTTGATACAGCAAGCCCTGTATCGAAAGCCGGTTGAAGTTGCAATCCTGTATCGAAGACCTTATCACAGCGCGGCCTCTGACAAGCTCTCGCGCTACCAAGATCTGACAACAAAGTCTAAGTAAGCACCAAGTATGGAAGGCTGTCTCGAAACCTCAATACGGCGCCCTTCCATCTGACACACGACTATTCCAATATGGCTACGACTCTAGTGGATCTGACATTCACATCGGAACAAGACTGAAGACCGTTTGAAAAGGAATCTTTAGTATTCATTAAAGTCAAAGTATCGTTTGATAAAGAAGTATTTAAATACTGAAAGGATAAAGTATTTAAATACTGAAGCTGTCAGAGATCTTCAAATCCCGCAATATCCGGATCCCGGTCTATTCAAGTTATCACAGAATCTTACCCAACGGATCTATTACAACAGATATATTATTGAAGACTATATATATCTCATAAGAGCGTTGAAGATATATAGACACATATATACACATACTGAAGTTAACAAGAAAAGAAGCTATCATTATATACATCAGAGCAAAACATATCTCCAGAAGCTTTCTGCAAATCAGATCAAAAGAGATATACAGTGCTCAACATCAAGAACAGCCATCATCAGCTCAAGAACTTCATATTTAAAAGCTGCTGTTCTTACCCGGTTACCTACCTTTTTACCTTTGTGTAAAAACTGAGCTCTGTGTGAACTCAACAAGTTATTCTGACCTGTGTGGGACGAATAAGAGGACGAAGCTTTGGAACTGTGTGTGAAGAAGCTAGTCAAGAAGGAAGCTTTAACCAATCTGTGTGAACGGTTGAAAGTGACAGTCTTTGTATCTATCTGTGTGAACGATACAAGGATAGGTTTGATTATAAATACATAGTTGTGTACGCAGTATTTATAATAAACGTTTTACTCCTGTGTGGAGGACCAGTGGACGTAGAGGGGTTTACCTCGAACCACTTAAATACTGTGTTATTTACCTTTCGCCGTTACTGTTTTCATAATTGTGATTTATATAAGTATACACTGCAAAACCCTGCACGCACCAAGCTAACAGGAGATTAGACCGAGTTGCTGTATCGACGGCAACTTACTATATTAAAGACTTCCGCTACGCACTCAGATTCGAAAACCATATAGCCTGTTGCTCAAAAATTTCCCAAGCTGTATCGAGTATATCATAAAGGGACCAACAATTGGTATCAGAGCGGTTGATTCTAAAAAGAATCAGTCGCATTTTTAACTGAATCAGATCCTTAAAAATACTTATTTTCGAAAACAGTCTTTGTAATTCCCATCTTCTAATATGGATACCTTTATGTCTAATAAGATATCTATGTTTCACATTAACGAGTTTGATGACTGGAGAAACAGGATGAAGAACAAACTCAAAGCCCTCATTGGAGAATCAAAAGCTCCGCCCGCATCAACAAAGACCGAAAAATGTCTTCAGGTGGTCACTGATAGTGATTCGTCTGATGATGAGCTAGAAGATAGAGCCTATGTGTGCTCTATGGCCGAAGTTTAAGAGGAAAATGAAGACGATGATGATGAGGTAAGCTCCACCTCAACTATTCCCATAAATGCATCTCATACCTTTGAAAATATGCTGAATGAATTTAATAACATTCAAACGGCCCATGAGATATTGAAAGGAGAAAACATGCAGCTTGAAATTTCTAACATAGAGCTGAAAGAAGAAAATGACTTGCTAAAGAATAATTACGAAAAAATGTCAGTTGATTGCGAAAACAGCAAAGTCAATTTAGAAAAACTCATGGAGAGCAATCATCAACTTGCTCATAATCTAAATGAGACTAAGTCTCATCTTGAAAGCAAGACAAATGATTTGGCTCTACTCGAAGCCAAAGTAAAATCTCTCGAGAAACGTGAAGGAGAATTAGAGACAATCTTGAAATCTTTCGAGAAATCCTCTAAAAGAATGGAAGAGATCCTAAGCACTGGGCAACATGCTCATGATAAACGTGGCTTAGGGTTCAACTCGTTCTCCAACAAAGAAAAATCTAGTACGGTATTCGTCAGGAGTGAGGAATCCATCCCTGTATCGAAAGAAGTCCCGAGTCCTATGAAGGAACCTGTTGCACATGACGAATAAAAGCTGCCATTACGCCCCGCAACTCTACTATTCGAGACAGTGGAACCAACAGCCACTCAGAAGGCGTACTCAACAGCATGCTCCACAAGCATATCATAAACGCCGGCAGTCATTCAGGAAGAAGGCTGTATCCAACCAACAAAGGCCCGAACAGCAGTACTCTCGGTACAGCATGCCTAGACATTGGATACAGGAGCCCCGTCATCCATCAAGAAAGCAGGTGTCCGCGCAGTATCAACAACATCGTTGGGAATCCAACTGGAGACCCAGAAGGCAAGATGTTAGGCCAAAGAAAATGGCTCCACCTCCGAGACGACAATCGTACTGGAATAACAACTATAATTCTCGATTTTTCATGCATTATAATGATTATAACGACTACGTGCCTGCCTCACGTAGATATCGATATAATGGACCAAAAGTAGCCTACAACAAACAAATTGTTGCCCGGCAAATTTGGGTACCGAAAGGCACTATCGGGAAACACTACAGCCAGAAATCCCTGTAAGTTTTTATGCTTTTACTCATTAAGTGAGGGGGAATGCTGTAAGACCTAAGAATACAGTATCTACCATTAATTAACTGTACACTCAGAACCGTCAATACAGCACTGTAGGACAAAGAAGGCATGAAACCTTCCTACAACTGACGTGTGCATTAATTAAGGGGGAATACAGTACGACCCATGAATACAGCGTTAATCCGAACATAAATTAAATCCTGTATGTACCTTTTAAAGAAGAACACTATACTATTTTCACAATAGGACATCAATTATGATTGATAAATTTATTGTGTATTGCTGTAAGAACTCATCTGTGAACAGTTCATAGGTTAAGATGTACTCAACTAGATCAAAAATGTAAGATTGTGAACAGTTCACATTTCTTGTAGACTAAGTGTTGAAGACCAGATCATCTGACAGAAGATCAAGAAGCCTGCTCAAAGATATTATCAAATAGAGAAGGAAATAGTGGGATTAAAACATCTCCTGTATCGAAGTCCTCTCAAGTTGCCAACAAGTGGTTATCGAAGGGGAAATTGTTTTGGCCTGAAGAGGTTTTGATATCAAGACCTTGGCATGATCAAGAAGTTTTCGAATCATCAAAGTAGTTTTGGAAATTATCAAAAAGGGGGAAATTGTTGGGATAAATAATTTTGTTTTCATAATTGCCAAAAGCTTGATACTGACAAGCCACGTATCAGCCGGTTGAAGTTGCAATCTGTATCGAAGACCTTATCACAAAGACCGGATACTGCAAGCTCTCGCACTACCAAGATACAACAACAAAGTCTAAGTAAGCACCAAGTATGGAAGCTGTCTCGAAACCTCAATACAACGCCCTTCCATCTGACACGACTATTCCAATATGGCTCTGACTCTAGTGGATACTGACATTCACATCGGAACAAGGCAAGACCATTTGAAAAGGAATCTTTAGTATTCATTAAAGTCAAAGTATCGTTTGATAAAGAAGTATTTAAATACTGAAAGGATAAAGTATTTAAATACTGAAGCTGTCAGAGATCTTCAAATCCCGCAATATCCGGATCCCGGTCTATTCAAGTTATCACAGAATCTTACCCAACGGATCTATTACAACAGATATATTATTCAGAAGACTATATATATCTCATAAGAGCGTTGAAGATATATAGACACATATATACACATACTGAAGTTAACAAGAAAAGAAGCTATCATTATATACATCAGAGCAAAACATATCTCCAGAAGCTTTCTGCAAATCAGATCAAAAGAGATATACAGTGCTCAACATCAAGAACAGCCATCATCAGCTCAAGAACTTCATATTTAAAAGCTGCTGTTCTTACCCGGTTACCTACCTTTTTACCTTTGTGTAAAAACTGAGCTCTGTGTGAACTCAACAAGTTATTCTGACCTGTGTGGGACGAATAAGAGGACGAAGCTTTGGAACTGTGTGTGAAGAAGCTAGTCAAGAAGGAAGCTTTAACCAATCTGTGTGAACGGTTGAAAGTGACAGTCTTTGTATCTATCTGTGTGAACGATACAAGGATAGGTTTGATTATAAATACATAGTTGTGCACGCAGTATTTATAATAAACGTTTTACTCCTGTGTGGAGGACCAGTGGACGTAGAGGGGTTTACCTCGAACCACTTAAATACTGTGTTATTTACCTTTCGCCGTTACTGTTTTCATAATTGTGATTTATATAAGTATACACTGCAAAACCCTGCACGCACCAAGCTAACAGGAGATTAGACCGAGTTGCTGTATCGACGACAACTTACTATATTAAAGACTTCCGCTACGCACTCAGATTCGAAAACCATACAGCCTGTTGCTCAAAAATTTCCCAAGCTGTATCGAGTATATCATAAAGGGACCAACAATTGATATGTTTTGAATCGAAATTCTTACTTGAATGCATTACGATCGTCCTGCGTGTGTTTGAGCGAAGCCGATCGGGTGTGGTTCCTTCCTTCCTATCGCATTTAGGATTAGCTCCCCTTCTCTGCCCCTTTGTTTTTGTTTACTTATTGTAAGTAAGGGAACAAAAATACTATGTTTGGTGAGCTATCCTCAGTTTTGCCGACTTTGAGGGATCGTGCACGGTCGCGGAGTTCGATGGACCGAGGTCCACAACTGTGTCTTTGTGTGCGAGGAACATTGTCTATCCCACGACTCACTTTATTGTGAGGGTCCTCCGTTAGGTTGCGCCCGCCTTGTATTTGAACGAAAGATGGGCGGCCTTGGTTTGGAGGAGTCCTTGCATGGGGCGTCGTCGGTTTATTCAACTCCACGTACGTGGCTTGTTAGCTCTGCTTCCACCTCGGCCCACCATTAGGATGGCGACCTTCGACGGTGTACGTTGAGACGGGGGTAGTGGCACGTCGCATTGTCCGGGTTCACCATGTTAGATGATGAACCTTTGAGGGAGGGCAATCGTGTCCACTGATTAGTTTTGGAGGGTCCTTCAGCTATGCCGGCCTCGTATTTAAACGAAGGGCGAGCGATCTCAGCCCAAAGGAACCTTGCATGGGCGAATCTGTCGGTTCCATCGACCTCCAGGGCCATGGCTGCATTGTTTCTACCTCAGATTGTCATGTTTGAACGACGATCCTCGGCGGTATGCAATATGCTGGTGGGGCGATCGCCAGAATAGATGGGATAGGGAAAAAAAATATTTCATTATATTCCTTGTACATTTGGCAGTTGAAACTGAATACAAAGTTATCATTGGTAATATTTCTTCAGATGTACGGCGTTCCACGGATATCGGTCCGGAGTACCGTCAGGGTGTTCCAGCTCGTAGGCTCCCTTAGTTAGCCATTTCGATATCCTGAAGGGGCCTTCCCAGTTCGGTCCAAAGACACCTGTGTGGGTTTGGATCTTTTTGAGGACGAGATCACCCACTTGAAACTGCCTTTCCCTGACCTTTGAATTGAAGAACTTCTCGGATCTCCTTTTGTGGATAGTGTTCTTCATTTCTGAGGTCAGTCGTCGCTCTTCGAGCATGTCGAGGTCGATCCGCCGGGCCATATCATTATCGATCGTCATCTCTTGCTCATTTCGATGGCTGAAGACAGCGATCTCCGAGGGGATCACCGCTTCTATTCCGAAGGCGAGGGCGAATGGGGTTTCGCCGGTTGAATTACGGGTCGTTGTTCGGTAAGACCACAAAACGTCTGGGAGCTCGCTCGCCCATCGTCCTAGCCTGGATTCGAGTCGCGCTTTAATTGTGTGTTTGAGGATCTTGTTCACAGCCTCTACCTGCCCGTTCGTCTGAGGGTGATAGGGAGCCGAGAACAACCTTTTGATTCCCCACTTCTCACATAATTGCATGACTTCTAAGCCGTCGAACTGCTTTCCATTGTCGCAGATGATGGCCTGGGGTAGACCGAATCGGCATATGATGTTTCTCCAGATAAACTTGATCACTTGCTCTTGGCCGATCTTGTTGAGCGGTTCGGCCTCTGCCCATTTGGTGAAATAGTCAACCCCTACGATGGCGAACTTACAGCCTCCTGGAGCCGTTGGTAAGGGACCTATAAGGTCGATGCCCCATTGCGCGAATGGCCATGGGCTGTACATTGAGGTGAGCTGCTCAGGGGAGAGTTTAATACTTGGTCCCATTGCTTGACACCTATGACACGATCTGGCATAAGCGATCGCATCCTTCTAAAGTGATGGCCAGAAAAAACCCTGTCTGGTTGTCTTATGGATGAGAGCTCGTCCGCCAGCATGGTTTCCACAGATTCCGTCATGGATCTCGGCTAAAACGAGCAGTCCTTCCTCCGGTGTAATACACTTGAGGAGGGGAAGGCTGAAAGCTTGCTTGTAAAGCCGATCGTCCAATAGGGTGTATCTGGTTGCCCGGAGATGGAGTTGGTGAGCTTTGATACGGTCGTCAGGGACCGTCCTGTCCTTCAAGTATTTGATGAACGGAGTCATCCAGTTCTCCTCGGCAACGGCAACTGTGGTAACCAGGTTTCTGTCGATCGCCGGCCTTGCTGACTTTGTAATTTGGATATTAGAGAAATCGGCTGCCCCATCTGACAACGCTAGCTTGGATAGGGCTTCGGCCTGGGAGTTGTGCGCTCTCGGGACTTGTTCGATTTGTACTTCCTCAAATTTCGTGCACATTTCGGTGACCAGCTCTTGGTATTTGATCATCTGTTCGCCGCGTGTCTCATATTCTCCTTTGACTTGGTTCACGACCAAGAGGGAGTCCATGAAGATATGGAGGCGACGAACGTCTAGGGCGAGAGCTATGTCGAGCCCGCCTACCAAGGCTTCGTATTCGGCTTCATTGTTGGTCACACGAAACTCGAAACGCATGGCATTTGTGAAACTTTGTCCGTCGGGGCTAATGAGGACAATCCCTGCCCCTGCTCACGAGTTGGTCGCCGAACCATCAACGTACAGCTTCCAAGCAGGGCGACCGACCTGGGTCGGACTGTGAGGGAATGTTAATTCCACCACGAAGTCCGCCAGAGCTTGGCCCTTGATCGCCGTGCGAGGAGCGTATGTGATGCCGTATTGGGCGATCTCCAGTGACCATTTGAGGAGTCACCCGTTGGTGTCCGGTCGATGTAGAACTTGCCTTAGAGGGAGAGTTTTCAGAACCTCCACTTGATGCTCGAAGAAGTAGGCTCTTAGCTTACGAACACTCATGATTAGAGCGTCTGCGATCTTCTCCAAAGGTGTATAGCGTGTTTCAGCGTCGTGGAGCGCTTGACTAACATAGTAGATCGTCAAGTGGACTAGTCCCTCCGCTCGTACCAAGACGGCACTCAGCGCGACCTCTGAGGCCGCTAGGTAAAGGAATAATTTCTCACCGGGGATCGGCTTTGCCAGGATCTGGGGGTTGGATAAATATTCCTTTATTTGGGCGAACGCTATCTGACTCTCCTTCGTCCATGCGAACTTCTTGTTCTTGATGGTCGCGAAGAAAGGCTTGCTTTTATCGCCGAGCCGAGATATGAAACGGTTGAGGGCGGCCAGACAACCTGTGAGGCGTTGCACCTGCTTGACGTTCCGTGGCTCCTGCATGTCAAGGATCGCCTGTATCTTGGTGGGGTTCGCCTCGATCCCCCTTTGGCTCACAATGTGCCCCAGGAATTTCCCGGAGCCCACCCCGAAGTTGCATTTCTTGGGGTTTAGCTTCATGTTGAATTTTTCGAGGATCGTGAACGTCTCGGCGAGATCATTGAGGTGATCTTCCTTCTTGAGGCTTTTGACCATGATGCGTCAATGTAGACCTCCATGGTCTTGCCGATCTGATTAGCGAACATCCTGTTGACCAGTCGCTGGTAGGTTGCCCCCGCATTCTTCAATCCGAACGGCATTCGGACCCAAATGTATATGTCTTTTTCCGTGTGGAAGGATATGTGTTTTATGTCTTTCTACGCCATTGGGATTTGATGATATCTTGCGAAGGCATCCATAAATGACATCATTTCGCAGCCTGCAGTACTATCGACCAAGTGATCAATATGAGGCATCGGAAAGTGACCTTTTGGACATGCCGCGTTGAGGTCGGTGAAGTCGATGCATAACCTCCAGGAACCAGTTGGCTTCTTGACGAGTACCGCGTTGGCGACCCATTGTGGTTCATCTGTATCTACCCCGATTAATTTGTTGTTGAGTAACTTTTGGACTTCTATGTCGAGCGCCGCGTATTTTTCGGGACCGAATTTCCTACGTTTTTGGTGAACAAGCTTCATCGTCGGGTCGATCTTTAGATAGTGGAAATCGTGCTCGGGACTTATGCCAACCATATCTTGATGCGACAAGGCGAAGACTCCTATGTTCTTACGTAGCAAATTGATCAGATCCCCTTTTAGTGCGCGGTCGATGCTTGCGCCGATCTGTACTTCCCATTCTGGATGAGCCGGATCTATCGTTATACTCTCCAACTCTTCGACGGGGACAGTCGCCTCTCGTTTGGAACGATTTCCAGACTCGATCCTTGGATCGACGTCGAGACTTGGCTCGAAACCGATCCTTGGCTCGATGTCGTCCGTTAACCGATCCGAGATGGCGTCCTCTGAGTTGGGTTGGTATGATGTGCTTGGTTCGTCGATCTCCATGGGTCGATCGTCGATCGTTTCAATGTTACACATATCATGGGAAGTATTGAAAGCAGTAACGACATAGGAATAATTCAAACATCTTTTTGCCATTTGCTGATCTCCTTTTACAGTACCGACCGTCCCATCGGCAGTGGGGAATTTGATACAGTAAAAGATAGACGAAGCGACCGCCTCAAAGGTTTCTAGAAAGGTGCGACCTAAGAACCCATTATAGATGCTGGGTCTATCTATGATTACAAAATTTAGGTTCCTAGTAATCCTAACCTTGGGATCGTAAAAGCATATTAGCTCGACGGAGAGCTTGATCCTCCCGTAGGCTTGGACTGTGCTGTCGCCGAATCCTTGGAGCACGGTGTCGAATGGCTTGATCAATTTGGTTAAGTTGCCGAGCTGGTCCAGAGCAGATTTGAATATGATATTGCAGAATCTCCCGTTGTCAACCAGCACGCGGTCGACCGTCCTCCCAAGGATACAAGCAGAGATCACCAATGCATCCTCTTTGGGGCATTGTACTCCCTCCCTGTCCTTGTTGGAGAAGGTGATGAGCGCGTCTCTAGCGATGGTCGGCTCTGGAGGTACCACGATATGGACCCCGGCGAACGCCCTTAGTTCGGCCTTTCGCTTCCTGTTTGATGCGGTGGAAACCGGGGAAAGGCCCCCGAGGTTCCCACCTCCTGCTTGAAGCACATTAATCTGACCGCCAGGGTTGATCGAAGGAATCGATTCACCCGAATACTCCGGCTCATGCTCGATCCTGGTGACCGGATTGGGAGGCGTCCTTTTGTTTTGTCGGCGCTCGCGCCCTCTGGTCCTCTCTGTCCTAGGGTCTGGCTTGGTGACTAAGTTGTCTAATTTGCCTTCCTCGAACAGTCGCCAGAGTTGTCTGAGGAGGTCGCGGCATTGGCTGGTGTTGTGGCCGGGACTCTTGTGGTAGGCACAGAATTTGCTACAGTCTAGATGACCGTGTTCCCTTATTGGCTTTGGTTTGGAAAGCCACTCGCGCCCCTTAATTGCGTTGAAGATGTGGGCTGGAGATAAGTTGAGGTTGTGGAGGAGGTGAACCTCTACATCTCCGAAGGCTTTAAATTCACCAGGCGGCTTTGCGACCGCCTTTCTAGGCTTGGCGACCGCCTTCTTCTGGACATGGGATGGCGTCTTCCCTTCTCCGGAGGTTCCCTCATCTAAGCAGAGGGAGAGCATCCTCTGCTTGGCCAGGAAATCGGTGGCTCTGACGCGGAAGACCGAGTAGGTCGTGGGGATATCCTTTGTGAGATGCCTGAACATGGGTGAGTGGCCGTAAAATCCCCCCAGGACTGAATAGAGGGCGAGCTCGTCGCTAATGGGCTCGCCGGTGAGGACTATATCGTCCACCCGGTCGATGTAATCTTCATCTGACTCGTCCTTACCCCGCTTGATTTTCATCATGCGGTGAGGGCCTTCAGGGCGAGCGACTTTGGCGGCGAAGTGTGACGTAAAGTCGTTCGCCAGCTTCTCAAAGAAATTGATTGAGCAAGGTGGCAGTGAGATGTACCACCTGTGGGAGAGGTCGCCCAGAGTTAATGGAAACATTCGACACTTCGTCGCATCTGATGCTCCACATCCGGTCATGTAGATCTGGAATTTGCTCAAGTGGGTCTCCGGATCCGATCTTCCCTCATATAGAGGTGTCTATGGGGGAGCGATCGTGGGTTGAATTGGGGCGAGCTCGATCTGGACCGCGAGTGGTTTACTTGGTCCAGAGATCGATCTCCTAGCGCCTGCCCCAGTGTCTAGGAGCGCCTTCATTTCGTCGAGCTGGCGCTGCATTGCGGCCATCGCCGTGGCCTGACTGCTCGATGATTGGCTACCGGAGCGCGAGCCGAGGCGATCATGTACTGATCCCCTGACCCCATGGTGGATGACGAGTTCTCTGCCCGCGGACTCGTTTCTTGGGCGAGTTGGGGACCGTTGACCGGCCTGTCTTCTGGGAGTCGGATATGCCGAACTCCTAGTTACGGATTCGGACTCCGATGCCTCCCGACTCGGGCCCGACTGCCCGGGTCGCCACGAGGGATCACTCCCTAGGCGGCTGAAGACGGAGTCGTCCTGCCTTACGAGAACCTTTGCCTGTGGCTCAGGGTTTTCTGTTGATTTCTCAACATATATCCCCTTGAGCTTCTGCTTGCCAGCTCGGTGGATGGTTGACGGAGTGATGGTGGGCAAGTCGTATGCAATCTGTCGCTCCCTGAGGACGGCTATGGCCTCCTCAATCTGTTCCGCGGTCTGGAACTGATCGAGTGAGAGGCTAGGGCCGTCCCTTGGGGGCGGAAGTGAGAGCCTAGCGTCGCCGCGGTCACCCTCTGCCGTGGGCTGGGATTCACTCTGGGCCGGAATGATATTTCCGGCAGATCTCAGGGTGGCTCTCTTGAAGGTAGTTGCAGATGTCATTTTTCTGAAGGTTTTTCTTTTGAAGAACAGTGAGTGTTTCTTCAAGTATATGTCCGGAGAATAGTGAGTGTTCTTTGAGACGGTAGGAATAAAAGTGAAGGTAAGCCCTCCTTCTAGCGCCAATTGTTGTTACCCAAAATATTATCCGGAGATAGTATTGCTAGAATGATCGAGTAACAAACAAATGCGGGAGCACTTCCGTGAGAAAGGTGCGACCTAAGAACCCATTATAGATGCTGGGTCTATCTATGATTACAAAATTTAGGTTCCTAGTAATCCTAACCTTGGGATCGTAAAAGCATATTAGCTCGACGGAGAGCTTGATCCTCCCGTAGGCTTGACCGTCTGTCGCGAATCCTTGGAGCACGGTGTCGAATGGCTTGATCAATTTGGTTAAGTTGCCGAGTGGTCCAGAGGCGATTTGAATATGATATTGCAGAATCTCCCGTTGTCAACCAGCACGCGGTCGACCGTCCTCCCAAGGATACAAGCAGAGATCACCAATGCATCCTCTTTGGGGCATTGTACTCCCTCCCTGTCCTTGTTGGAGAAGGTGATGAGCGCGTCTCTAGCGATGGTCGGCTCGAGGTACCACGATATGGACCCCGGCGAACGCCCTTAGTTCGGCCTTTCGCTTCCTGTTTGATGCGGTGGAAACCGGGGAAAGGCCCCCGAGGTTCCCACCTCCTGCTTGAAGCACATTAATCTGACCGCCAGGGTTGATCGAAGGAATCGATTCACCCGAATACTCCGGCTCATGCTCGATCCTGGTGACCGGATTGGGAGGCGTCCTTTTGTTTTGTCGGCGCTCGCGCCCTCTGGTCCTCTCTGTCCTAGGGTCTGGCTTGGTGACTAAGTTGTCTAATTTGCCTTCCTCGAACAGTCGCCAGAGTTGTCTGAGGAGGTCGCGGCATTGGCTGGTGTTGTGGCCGGGACTCTTGTGGTAGGCACAGAATTTGCTACAGTCTAGATGACCGTGTTCCCTTATTGGCTTTGGTTTGGAAAGCCACTCGCCCTTAATTGCGTTGAAGATGTGGGCTGGAGATAAGTTGAGGTTGTGGAGGAGGTGAACCTCTACATCTCCGAAGGCTTTAAATTCACCAGGCGGCTTTGCGACCGCCTTTCTAGGCTTGGCGACCGCCTTCTTCTGGACATGGGATGGCGTCTTCCCTTCTCCGGAGGTTCCCTCATCTAAGCGAGGGAGAGCATCCTCTGGCCAGAAATCGGTGGCTCGACGGAAGACCGAGTAGGTCGTGGGGATATCCTTTGTGAGATGCTGAACATGGGTGAGTGGCCGTAAAATCCCCCCAGGACTGAATAGAGGGCGAGCTCGTCGCTAATGGGCTCGCCGGTGAGGACTATATCGTCCACCCGGTCGATGTAATCTTCATCTGACTCGTCCTTACCCCGCTTGATTTTCATCATGCGGTGAGGGCCTTCAGGGCGAGCGACTTTGGCGGCGAAGTGTGACGTAAAGTCGTTCGCCAGCTTCTCAAAGAAATTGATTGAGCAAGGTGGCAGTGAGATGTACCACCTGTGGGAGAGGTCGCCCAGAGTTAATGGAAACATTCGACACTTCGTCGCATCTGATGCTCCACATCCGGTCATGTAGATCTGGAATTTGCTCAAGTGGGTCTCCGGATCCGATCTTCCCTCATATAGAGGTGTCTATGGGGGAGCGATCGTGGGTTGAATTGGGGCGAGCTCGATCTGGACCGCGAGTGGTTTACTTGGTCCAGAGATCGATCTCCTAGCGCCTGCCCCAGTGTCTAGGAGCGCCTTCATTTCGTCGAGCTGGCGCTGCATTGCGGCCATCGCCGTGGCCTGACTGCTCGATGATTGGCTACGGAGCGCGAGCCGAGGCGATCATGTGCGATCCCCTGACCCCATGGTGGATGACGAGTTCTCTGCCCGCGGACTCGTTTCTTGGGCGAGTTGGGGACCGTTGACCGGCCTGTCTTCTGGGAGTCGGATATGCCGAACTCCTAGTTACGGATTCGGACTCCGATGCCTCCCGACTCGGGCCCGACTGCCCGGGTCGCCACGAGGGATCACTCCCTAGGCGGCTGAAGACGGAGTCGTCCTGCCTTACGAGAACCTTTGCCTGTGGCTCAGGGTTTTCTGTTGATTTCTCAACATATATCCCCTTGAGCTTCTGCTTGCCAGCTCGGTGGATGGTTGACGGAGTGATGGTGGGCAAGTCGTATGCAATCTGTCGCTCCCTGAGGACGGCTATGGCCTCCTCAATCTGTTCCGCGGTCTGGAACTGATCGAGTGAGAGGCTAGGGCCGTCCCTTGGGGGCGGAAGTGAGAGCCTAGCGTCGCCGCGGTCACCCTCTGCCGTGGGCTGGGATTCACTCTGGGCCGGAATGATATTTCCGGCAGATCTCAGGGTGGCTCTCTTGAAGGTAGTTGCAGATGTCATTTTTCTGAAGGTTTTTCTTTTGAAGAACAGTGAGTGTTTCTTCAAGTATATGTCCGGAGAATAGTGAGTGTTCTTTGAGACGGTAGGAATAAAAGTGAAGGTAAGCCCTCCTTCTAGCGCCAATTGTTGTTACCCAAAATATTATCCGGAGATAGTATTGCTAGAATGATCGAGTAACAAACAAATGCGGGAGCACTTCCGTGAGAAAGGTGCGACCTAAGAACCCATTATAGATGCTGGGTCTATCTATGATTACAAAATTTAGGTTCCTAGTAATCCTAACCTTGGGATCGTAAAAGCATATTAGCTCGACGGAGAGCTTGATCCTCCCGTAGGCTTGGACTGTGCTGTCGCCGAATCCTTGGAGCACGGTGTCGAATGGCTTGATCAATTTGGTTAAGTTGCGAGCTGGTCCAGAGCAGATTTGAATATGATATTGCAGAAGCTCCCGTTGTCAACCAGCACGCGGTCGACCGTCCTCCCAAGGATACAAGCAGAGATCACCAATGCATCCTCTTTGGGGCATTGTACTCCCTCCCTGTCCTTGTTGGAGAAGGTGATGAGCGCGTCTCTAGCGATGGTCGGCTCTGGAGGTACCACGATATGGACCCCGGCGAACGCCCTTAGTTCGGCCTTTCGCTTCCTGTTTGATGCCGTGGAAACCGGGGAAAGGCCCCCGAGGTTCCCACCTCCTGCTTGAAGCACATTAATCCGACCGCCAGGGTTGATCGAAGGAATCGATTCACCCGAATACTCCGGCTCATGCTCGATCCTGGCGACCGGATTGGGAGGCGTCCTTTCGTTTTGTCGGCGCTCGCGCCCTCTGGTCCTCTCTGTCCTAGGTTCTGGCTTGGTGACTAAGTTGTCTAATTTGCCTTCCTCGAACAGTCGCCAGAGTTGTCTGAGGAGGTCGCGACATTGGCTGGTGTTGTGGCCGGGACTCTTGTGGTAGGCACAGAATTTGCTACAGTCTAGATGACCGTGTTCCCTTATTGGCTTTGGTTTGGAAAGCCACTCCCGCCCCTTAATTGCGTTGAAGATGTGGGCTGGAGATAAGTTGAGGTTGTGGAGGAGGTGAACCTCTACATCCCCGAAGGCTTTAAATTCACCAGGCGGCTTTGCGACCGCCTTTCTAGGCTTGGCGACCGCCTTCTTCTGGACATGGGATGGCGTCTTCCCTTCTCCGGAGGGTCCCTCATCTAAGCAGAGCGAGAGCATCCTCTGCTTGGCCAGGAAATCGGTGGCTCTGACGCGGAAGACCGAGTAGGTCGTGGGGATATCCTTTGTGAGATGCCTGAACATGGGTGAGTGGCCGTAAAATCCCCCCAGGACTGAATAGAGGGCGAGCTCGTCGCTAATGGGCTCACCGGTGAGGACTATCTCGTCCACCCGGTCGATGTAATCTTCATCTGACTCGTCCTTCCCCTGCTTGATTTTCATCATGCGGTGGGGGCCTTCAGGGCGAGCGACTTTGGCGGCGAAGTATGACGTAAAGTCGTTCGCCAGCTTCTCGAAGAAATTGATTGAGCGAGGTGGCAGTGAGATGTACCACCTGTGGGAGAGGTCGCCCAGAGTTAATGGGAACATTCGACACTTCGTCGGATCTGATGCTCCACATCCGGTCATGTAGATCTGTAATTTGCTCAAGTGGGTCTCCGGATCCGATCTTCCCTCATATAGAGGTGTCTATGGGGGAGCGATCGTGGGTTGAATTGGGGCGAGCTCGATCTGGACCGCGAGTGGTTTACTTGGTCCAGATATCGATCTCCTGGCGCCTGCCCCAGTATCTAGGAGCGCCTTCATTTCGTCGAGCTGGCGCTGCATTGCGGCCATCGCCGTGGCCTGACTGCTCGCTGATTGGCTACCGGAGCGCGAGCCGAGGCGATCATGTACTGATCCCCTGACCCCATGGTGGATGACGAGTTCTCTGCCCGCGGACTCGTTTCTTGGGCGAGTTGGGGACCGTTGACCGGCCTGTCTTCTGGGAGTCGGATATGCCGAACTCCTAGTTACGGATTCGGACTCCGATGCCTCCCGACTCGGGCCCGACTACCCGGGTCGCCACGAGAGATCACTCCCTAGGCGGCTGAAGACGGAGTCGTCCCGCCTTACGAGAACCTTTGCCTGTGGCTCATAGTTTTCTGTTGATTTCTCAACATATATCCCCTTGAGCTTCTACTTTCCAGCTCGGCGGATGGTTGACGGAGTGATGGTGGGCAAGTCGCATGCAATCCGTCGCTCCCTGAGGACGGCTATGGCCTCCTCAATCTGTTCCTCGGTCTGGAACTGATCGAGTGAGAGGCTAGGGCCGTCCCTTGGGGGCGGAAGTGAGAGCCTAGCGTCGCCGCGGTCACCCTCTGCCGTGGGCTGGGATTCATTCCGGTCCGGAATGATATTTCCGGCAGATCTCAGGGTGGCTCTCTTGAAGGTCGTTGCAGATGTCATTTTTCTGAAGGTTTTTCTTTTGAAGAACAGTGAGTGTTTCTTCAAGTATATGTCCAGAGAACAGTGAGTGTTCTTTGAAACGGTAGGAATAAAAGTGAAGGTAAGCCCTCCTTCTAGCGCCAATTGTTGTTACCCAAAATATTATCCGGAGATAGTATTGCTGGAATGATCGAGTAACAAACAAATGCGGGAGCACTTCCGTGAGAAAATAAATGACACAAGATTTGCCGGGGTTGTTAATCCCGGGCTTGAATACTCTCGCGAGATTTTATTAATAAGTATACTGTTGAGTACAAATATTAATATTAGAATCTTTTACAAAGAGTGTAAAGATTTCTAGTTATCTAAGATGTGGAGCGTGTAGAATGCCGGAAGAACCAGATATGAAGTTCTGTGAGTTCTTGCAATGGGTGTTCTGTGTATGAGAATGTCTTTCTCTTTTTGTATCTCATTTTCTGTATTCACGAAGTTGTCATTCTGTCTCCGCATCAGTGTTATGAGCCTCCTATTTATAGGAGACAAAGTTCCTGGGACCCCTGTCGCGATCGCAAGCGATCACCGTTATTTATATTATAATAAGACGGTCGATCATCCCGTCACGTGGGGCTTTTCCCTTAAAGTCCGCGGCTGCTACTGACAGCTGATAAGTGGTAATTTTACCACATTTTTCTAGGATTTTATACTAGGTTTTTATCTCGTTTCGTGATTAATGTGCTCGTATTCGGCTTATTTATGATTAGTCGAGCCGTATTACGCGTTTGGGTTGGTTTTAGTGTGTTTGCAGGTTTTTAGAGCCAAAAGGACCCAAAACGAGACAAAGGACCGAGAGTCGAGTCAAACGGACGGAAGAAACGGATTTTTGCAAAAGTCAGACCACCTATCGGGCCAGCCTATCGGCCGATAGGTGCGTCCGACAGGTATTCCGAGCCCTATCAAGTGAAGTCGACCGACGAACCAACTATCGAGCCAGCCTATCGGCCGATAGGTGCGTCCGATAGGCTGCTCTGCGGGTTCTCGAATTTTGACGGATTGTGACTCTTTTGGATAGATTTTGTTTCCTAGATTAGTTCCAATCGGTAATTTAACTCCCATAGGCTATATAGACCTCCTTCTAGACCTAGTTTATCAATCTTTTATCAGCTTTTATCATCCTTTATCATTTTTAGGACACTTTTACATTTTTTTGGAAGATTTATTCCTTGGAGACGAGAACTTTTTGGGAAGGCAGCAATTATTATTGTTTTTCTACTTGTTCGGAGATTGAAGACTCAGAGTTCATCCGGAAGGGTTGTAATCTCTCTTTTCATATTAATAATATGCATTCTCCATCTATTTCTTGTTTAATTTCAATTATGTCTGGCTAAATCCATTGATTGATTCTAGGGTTAGTAATTTTAATTGATGTTCACATGATGTTCCTTTGATTACCTTTTTACCTTTCATCCTAGGCTTGTGATCAAGATGTGTTAAATCTCATGCTAGATTAAAGGGCCCTTAATCGATGCATGTTAGCTAATTAATTTTGCCCGGAAGGATTAATTAATTAGTGGAAATACTTGATGCACAATATGATTTGTTCTTAAGACCTAAGTGGAGTAAGATAAATCATAGATAAATAAGTTGACGCTTTTTAAGTGATTTAAATTCTTTGAGCCCTGGCGGGAAAAGGGTTTAAATTAACTATCTTTCTAGGTTGCCTTGATCGGAATTCTAGATCGGCTGAGTGATTATTTCTAGGATTGAATTAAAATTTGGGGAAAAGGAATCAAGTGAATGGATTGTGTGAACTCAATTAGAAGATACTACCCTAGGATCAATTAGTTTTCAACTTGTGATTTTATCTTGCTAATTTGCTTTATTTGCTTGATTTAGATAATTCATCTTTTATTTAATTTTTATTTTTCGATTTTTAAAGTTAGATAATTAGAAACAAACCAAATTTTCGGATTCCTAAATAGCAGTCAAATTTTGAGTAGAGTTACTTCCTTTATTTTCGACACATCAATTCCCTTGGGTTCGACACCTTGGAAATACTTCGAGGTTTTACAAATTTTAAAATTGATCGGATTTGAAAACCATACTACGCGAATTTCTAGCGATCAATTTTTGGCGCCGTTGCAGGGGAATTGATAGAAAACTTAAAGGGATAATTCGAAAAAGAAGAGATTGTTACTTTAGGTTGTATACTATTATTATTAATATTCGATCTCGTTTCCTCACATCTTGTTTTCTCTTCCTTGTAGGCGGTGCATGATCACAAGATCCCAAGGAAAGGACTTATTTTCTTTGGATCCGGAAATCGAGAAGTCTTTGAGGAGGAAGAAGCAAGAAGCGAGAACCGAGACTATTTCTATACCTATCGTTGATACCATGGCCGGCATTGTGGACCCACCACGAGAACTCGCTCGTCCCGAGAAAATCCCTTTGAATGCCCGCTTTCGACCTAAGCTGGACGATTATCTAGAAAGAGGTTGGGGAAAGATTGATGCCAACAACTTCGAGATTAAGCCGTCCCTCATCGCTACGGTGAAGTCTCAAACATACGGAGGAGGAGTTAATGAAGATCCAAACGCTCATCTTGAGTCGTTTTTGGACATATGTGCCACCATCAAGCAAAACGGAGTGCCTCCGGATGTCATTAAGCTCCGCCTATTCCGGTTCTCCTTAGAAGACGATGCGCTAGATTGGTATAAGAGTCTAGATCGGAAGGAAATTGGTACTTGGAGAGAGATGACTCGGTTGTTCTTAGCACAGTTCTACCCTCCCTCGAAGGTGCAAAAACAAATCAACGATATCTTGCAATTCGAGCAATATGAGGATGAATACTTATACGAGGCATGGATCCGATTTAAGAAGCTACTTCGCAAATGCCCACAGCATGGAATTGACAAGGAGGAAATCTACATTCGGTTTTATCGGGGTTTGACGAAGAAGGCTAGAAGAGAGTTGGACTATTCCTCGAAAGGGGGATTTCTTGCTAACGATTATGAAGAGGCCAAGAATCTCATCGAGCTAGCGGTCAACAATGATTACGAGGAGGTGACCGATAGGAAGATGACGAGAAGAAAGGTCCCATCCGGTGACGAGGACGCCTACGGTGATTTGAAGGCGAAATTTGAAAGACAACAAAAAGAGCTTGAGATGCTAAGAAAGAAGACTTTGGGAGTCAATGCAGTTTTTGAAGAGCTAAACGAGCCTATTGCAATTGAGGAGGATGTAAATTACGTGCAAGGAGGAAACTTCTGGCAAGGGGGAAATAGGGGGAACTATTATCCGAACAATCGAAACCACCCTAATTTCTCCTATGCCAACCCGAACAATGCTCTTCAGCCACCACCGGGATTTAACGTGAAAAACGGGGTTATTCAAGAGCCGATTGCTAAGACACCGATGGAAGAGATGTTGGAACGGTTAGAGGCGAGTCAAAAAGATTTTATTTATAAAGCAGACAAGAGGTTCGGGGCTCTCGAGCATAGTGTGACATCTATTGGAAACTCAGTGATAGCCTTGACAAAGCAGATGTCGATGGTGGAGACCCAAATGGGTCAAATGGCGAACGCCCAAGCCGGAATTCATAAGCCGGGCCATTTTCCGAGCAGTACCGAGACCAACCCGAAGACGCAACAATGCAACGCAATCGAGCTTCGGAGTGGGACAAGGTACAGTAATCATGGGGCTGAAGTTGAGAAATCTGGAAACGAGGATGTACTAGAAACGGGAGCCAAGAACGAGAAGGAAGATGAGACGCAGCAGGCCTCTCTGCCAAGACTATCGGTCGATAGGCCCACCCGATACCCAGACAGAATTCCAGCAATTGAGCCTATCGACCCCCCTATCGGTCGAAAGGCTCCTTTAGGTTCGAATGTGAAGGATTTTGAGGTAAAAGCTCCATTTCCACAGCGATTGGCCAAGTCGAGATATGATGAAAAGCTTCAACGGTTTATTGACATGTTTCAAAAGGTGAATATCAACATTCTACTTCTAGACGCTTTGAGAGACATGCCGGGGTACGTTAAATTCTTGAAAGACGCTGTGGCAAGCAAGAGGAAGTTGGCGAAGTTTGAAACAATACATTTGACAGAGGAGTGTAGCGCTATCATTCAAAATAAGCTCCCGCTCAAGCAGAAGGATCCTGGACGTTTTACTTTGACATGCATGATTGGCGACCAAACGTTCCGTAATGTGTTGTGTGATCTCAGGGCAAGCATCAATCTTATGCCTCTATCCATCTTTAAGAGGTTGAAGATTGGGGAGATGAAGCCGACTACCATTTCTCTACTCATGGCGGACCGGTCGATCTCTTATCCGAGGGGAGTTGTGGAGGATGTGTTTGTTAGAGTCCAACACTTAGTATTCCCGGCCGATTTCGTAGTTCTTGATATGCCCGAGGACGAGAATCAACCATTGATCTTTGGGAGACCGTTTCTAGCGACGGGGAGAGCACTTATCGACGTCCAAGAGGGTGATCTTACCTTCCGGGTTAATGATCAAAATCTGAAAATTTCCATCTATGACGCGATGAAGAAGCCCGAGGATGCGCCCGAGGAATGTTATGAAATTGAGTCTATTATGCCGCCCCCGACCGACTTGTTGGAGCATTGCATTTCACAATCCATTTACTCACATTCCGATGTTGAAGAAATTTACGAGGATTTGCCAAAGTATGTTCGAATGTTGGAGGCGAACGAGTTTCGATCTAATGAGAGGGACGTATGCTATCTTGATGTCAACAAACCCGTTCAAGGGGGAGTTGTCACTGAAGACCCGGAATGAATGAGGTATCGTCTAGCTAAAGACGTTAAACGTAGCACTTGTTGGGAGGTAACCCAACGTATGTATATTAGTTCGTTTTATTCGTTTGTTTTCGATTGTTCGTTTGCGTGATTTTTTTTGTAGTTTCTAGTTTCGTAGTAGCTTTGTTAGTTTTGTTAAGTTCTAATCCATGCACGCCGAGTTTTGGATACTTGCAGGTCTTTAATCGCCATATCCAAGCGAAAACGGGACCAAGTTTGCGAAATAGAGAAAGTTGAAAAAATTTTTGAGACTGACGAACCTATCGGTCGAGCCTATCGGCCGATAGGCCCGGCCGATAGGCTGAGGAAAAATAAAAAAATTAAATGTTACAAGCAGTGGTCGATAGGCAGACCCTATCGACCGATAGGTCCCGCCCGATAGTCAGGTACGTAACTTTCTGTCTGTCCTATCGACCCAGCCTATCGGCCGATAGGACAGACCCGGTCCAGTATCCGCTTCGACCCGATTGATTAATAAACCCTTTTAAACACCTTAGCACCCGTTTTTCTCACACACACACACCTATCGGCCGAATAAAACATAAGGGGCGATTTTCACATCTGTTCTTCCTTCAAACTTCGATCAAGGTACTTAATTTCGACACTTAATCCTCTTGTTTTTCAATTCTATACATGTTTTGAAGCACTTTGATGGATTCTTTTTGGAATTTTGATGAAATTCGAATTGGGGATCCACTTTTTGGGGGCTTTTGTTAGACTTTGATGTTCTTTGAATTTTATGCCCGATTGTTGATAGAATCTTGATGGAAACATGTTATCTATGCTTGATTGTTCATGGGTACTTCGAATTGGGGGATTAATTGATGAAATTGAACGAATTTTGAAAAAAACCCCCAAATTGGAAGAACCCTAATTTCGAATTTGTTGAAATTGGGTAAATTTGTTAAATTGAATTGTTAATTGGGATTGATATGAGTTGAATTGTTGATGATGATTCGAATTTTGAATGAATTAGAATTGATTAGAGAGAATTTATCCTAATATGATCGTAGTGTGTAGTTTTGTTATTGTGGGTTGTGATTTTAATCCTTTGAATATGAAATGGGAGAGTCGAAGTTTGGGGGAGGTTGTGTGATTTGTTGATCGTAGTATATGGCTGTCGGGTCTATGATTTTGATGTTTATTGGACATTATAGGGCTCTTAGTTGATATTGTGGGATTATTGGATTATGTCGACACTCGTTGAATGTTTGCATTATGAGTTGCTTATTGGATATTGATTGGATGGTTGTTTTGTAGGAACTTTGAAATGGCTGGAAATCAAAGCAAGAAGTCGAAGCCGTATAAGGCCGGAAAGTCTAAGGCAACCACAGAGAAGGAAAGGGAGCTCTCGGCCGACAAACCCGCCATTTCCGCCGCAGTGATCAGGTACTCCGTTAAGAAAGCCACTCCTTTCTCTTTTCAAACTTATTCCTCCTTTGGGATGCGAAATAAGTTTGGGGGGGGGGGGGCGGAGAAGTGCGGCTTTGTTAATTTCAGCATGTGTGAGTACCTTGTATTGCTTGTATCACTATTTGCTTGTGTTGGTGCCCGTTGTTTTTATTTGTGCTTCTCATATTGGTGTTGCGTGGTTTTGGCTTTTGTTGCTTAGTTTTTAGATTTTTATGTTCATTTTCGTTTGGTGTGTTTGCTAGTTTCTATTTTTTTGTAGGTCGTAGTAGTTTTTTTGCTTTCGTGTTTGCTTTTATTTGCTTTTCGTTGTTTGCTTTGATGCCTTGCTTGGGTAAATAGTTTTTTTTTTATTTTGGTCTAGTTTGCGTAAAATTTTTTTTTAGATAGCCTTGCTTGTCTTAGTTTTTCTTTATTCGTGAATTTTTCGTGCTTCTATTTGTGTGATACCGATGTTACGACACTGTTTTTCTCTCTGAAGAAACGGTCGAGTTTTAGTCGAGTTGTAGTCAGTTATTTCTGTTTTGCATAGTATTCATTTAGGTCCAAAATTTTTCGTGATTGTAGAGGTCTTGGCAGATAAGAGACGATACATACTTGTTTTAAAATCACCGTCAATACGTTTGGTTACATCTTCCGGATAGTGAGTCATACTGTTTCTTTAGTCGTGTTGGCACTTAGATTGAGTTTAGAGTCGGTCAGTTTTTCCCAAAAGTCGAGATAATGTTGTTCTATGAAGGGAAGTCTAGTAACCGGGGGCATTCGCGTGACCCGTTGTTTACCCTCGCGTAAAACGACGACCCTGATTAGACTAGTGATTTAGATACTTCACATGTGCCAATGATAGGGAACCTAGTAACCGGGGGTATTCGCGTGACCCGTTGTTTACTCTCGCGCAAAACGGCGACCTTGATTCGGACATGTGGAAATTATATATTCTAGTTGTTTCTCCGCTGTAGACGGGAACTTAGTAACTAGAAGCATCCATGTGCCCCATGAGTGTCTTTTACGTCAAACGGTTTCCTAATACATGAGAATGGAAGTTCCACCCTAGGATTACCCCGATGAAACATCCCGAGATCCTAACCTAGTGGTCAACTCGAATCAAATTCTTGAACATATATATAAGGGAATACTGTCCGAGGTTTTTTTGTTATGAAACTCGTGAAAATTGTGCCACTAGACTGTGTAACGGGACGAACTAGCTTGTTTATTTTAGCCTTTCATATTGACGGTCGATTTGACTCACGTTTTGTTAATCTTTGAGCTGGATTTTCTTCATGAACGAATGATTAGGACTGAACTTGACTACTCTGTGGAATCATTATTCTGAGTGCAGCTCGCTTTTACGACACTCGGATTATTTAGAGAGAATTACAGGATAGTATTAATTAGGTTGAACACTATGAGTTGCACGATGATTCACGACATTCTTTTTCTTTTCTTTTTGTTGTTCGGGATGAACAATGCTCAAGTTTGGGGGGGTTTGATAAGTGGTAATTTTACCACATTTTTCTAGGATTTTATACTAGGTGTTTATCGTGTTTCGTGATTAATGTGCTCGTATTTGGCTTATTTATGATTAGTCGAGCCGTATTACGCGTTTGGGTTGGTTTTAGTGTGTTTGCAGGTTTTTAGAGCCAAAAGGACCCAAAACGAGACAAAGGACCGAGAGTCGAGTCAAACGGACGGAAGAAACGGATTTTTGCAAAAGTCAGACCACCTATCGGGCCAGCCTATCGGCCGATAGGTGCGTCCGACAGGTATTCCGAGCCCTATCAAGTGAAGTCGACCGACGAACCAACTATCGGGCCAGCCTATCGGCCGATAGGTGCGTCCGATAGGCTGCTCCGCGGGTTCTCGAATTTTGACGGATTGTGACTCTTTTGGATAGATTTTGTTTCCTAGATTAGTTCCAATCGGGAATTTAACTCCCATAGGCTATATAGACCTCCTTCTAGACCTAGTTTATCAATCTTTTATCAGCTTTTATCATCTTTTATCATTTTTAGGACACTTTTACATTTTTTTGGAAGATTTATTCCTTGGAGACGAGAACTTTTTGGGAAGGCAGCAATTATTATTGTTTTTCTACTTTTTCGGAGATTGAAGACTCAGAGTTCATCCGGAAGGGTTGTAATCTCTCTTTTCATATTAATAATATGCATTCTCCATCTATTTCTTGTTTAATTTCAATTATGTCTGGCTAAATCCATTGATTGATTCTAGGGTTAGTAATTTTAATTGATGTTCACATGATGTTCCTTTGATTACCTTTTTACCTTTCATCCTAGGCTTGTGATCAAGATGTGTTAAATCTCATGCTAGATTAAAGGGCCTCTAATCGATGCATGTTAGCTAATTAATTTTGCCCGGAAGGATTAATTAATTAGTGGAAATACTTGAGCACAATATGATTTGTTCTTAAGACCTATGTGGAGTAAGATAAATCATAGATAAATAAGTTGACGCTTTTTAAGTGATTTAAATTCTTTGAGCCTGGCGGGAAAAGGGTTTAAATTAACTATCTTTCTAGGTTGCCTTGATCGGAATTCTAGATCGGCTGGGTGATTATTTCTAGGATTGAATTAAAATTTGGGGAAAAGAAATCAAGTGAATGGATTGTGTGAACTCAATTAGAAGATACTACCCTAGGATCAATTAGTTTTCAACTTGTGATTTTATCTTGCTAATTTGCTTTATTTGCTTGATTTAGATAATTCATCTTTTATTTAATTTTTATTTTTCGATTTTTAAAGTTAGATAATTAGAAACAAACCAAATTTTCGGATTCCTAAATAGCAGTCAAATTTTGAGTAGAGTTACTTCCTTTATTTTCGACACATCAATTCCCTTGGGTTCGACACCTTGGAAATACTTCGAGGTTTTACAAATTTTAAAATTGATCGGATTTGAAAACCATACTACGCGAATTTCTAGCGATCAACAGCCAGTTGTACGGTCCAATGGGGAGCCTACACAAATCCTGAGTCGCTGTCACCTACCTTTTCGGCGGCCCTGTTGGTAGGTGAGGTAGGTGACAGGATGTGGTCACAGGTCTTGTCTGTCAGCGCCTTTTGTAGATCTGCTGCCCTGTTGGTAGGTGAGGTAGGTGACAGGCTGTGGTCACAGTTCTTGTCTGTCAGCGCCTTTTGTGGATCTGGACATGGGTCCCAGCCCGAGATTTGGGCTTCGATGACTTTTGACGGATGTTAGATTAATACGTGGCACGAGACGATCATCAATTAACAAAAGACGATCGCCAATTAACAAAATACGATCGCCGTACATGGAAAGGCGATCGCCGTGGGTGCCGACTGCTGGGTGTTTGCCCAGAGTATATCTCTTATGGTAGACTCTCTGATCGTTATGCCGATCGCCTTCGAGGCGTATTTAAACGCCGCACAACACCCATGTATCCATAATCTCAAGGAAATGAGCTGATTTAGTTAAGCGGTCCACAATTACCCAGATTGTATTCATGTCACGACGAATCGTCGGCAAACTCGTGATGAAGTCCATTGAAATATCTTCCCACTTCCACTCTGGAATAGGGAGAGGTTTCATCATACCCGCCGGTCGCTGATGTTCTATCTTGACTTGCTGACAGGTCAAACTGCTCGAAACAAATCCCGCGACTTCTCGCTTCATATTACTACACCAGTAATTTTGTTTCAAGTCTTTATACATCTTGCTAGACCCCGGATGAACGGAATAAGGGGTAGCATGAGATTCTCTCAAAATCAAGTTTTTCAACTCGTCATTCGCCGGTACGCATAACCGATTCTTAAATCGCAAAAGTCCATCCTCGTGGACCACAAATCCAGGGGCTTTCCCCTGAGCCACATCATCTCGAATGCGTAACAAAAATGGGTCAGAACCTTGATTCTCCCTGATCGCCTCCTCAAGTGGCGAGGAAATCTCTAACGTACAATGTTTCCCCTGTACTCGCTGTAACCAGACCTGGATCTCGGGTCTCAGAAATTCCTGCTGAAGTTCCCTCTGAACTGTTAATCGAGCAAGAATCTGCTCCTAAACGGACTTACGACTCAAAGCGTCGGCGACAAAATTCGCCTTGCCTGGGTGGTAAAGTATCTCAATATCATAATCTTTTATTAGTTCCAACCACCATCTCTGACGCATATTTAACTCCTTCTGAGTAAATATATATTTTAAACTCTTATGATCTGTGAATATCCGACAGGTAACACCATAAAGATAATGACGCCAAATCTTCAATGCGAATACCACGGCTTCTAGCTCCAGGTCGTGAGTCGGATAATTAACCTCGTAAGGTCTCAATTGCCATGAAGCATAAGCAATAACTTTTCCGTTCTGCATTAGTACACATCCGAGACCCTGTCCGGACGCATCACTATAAACCACAAATCATTTTGTCCCTTGCGATAAAGAAAGGACAGGTGCTGAAATTAACCGGCTCTTGAGTTCCTCAAAACTCTGTTGACACACGTCGAACCATGTGTATTTCTTATCTTTCCTTAAAAGGTTCGTCATGGGTTGAGCGATTTTAGAAAATCCTTCAACAAATCGCCGATAATAACCAGCTAACCCGAGGAAACTTCGGATTTCCTTAACATTCTTCGGAGGTAGCCAATCTCGGATAGCCTCCGTCTTCTGAGGGTCGACACGAACTCCGTATGATGAAATTACATGTCAGAGGAATGTCACTTCGGACATCCAGAACTCACATTTGGAAAACTTTCCAAAAAGTTGCTCTCGTCTCAACACGTCGAGCACCTGATGAAGGTGAAACTCGTGTTCCTCCCGGTCACGAGAATAAATTAAAATGTCATCAATAAAGACAACCACGAACTGATCCAAATAGTCAATGAAAACCCGATTCATTAACTCCATGAATACCGCTGGTGCATTAGTTAACTCAAACGGCATTACCACAAACTCATAATGACCATAGCGTGTTCGGAATGCCGTCCTTGCGATATCCGACTCTCGAATTCACAACTGATGATACCCAGGTCTTAAGTCAATCTTGGAAAATACTGAAGCTCCCTGAAGTTGATCCAAAAGATCATCGATACGGGGTAGAGGATATTTATTCTTGATCGTCACCCGGTTCAATTCCCGGTAATCAATACACAAGCGGAACGAACCATCCTTCTTCTTGACAAATAACACTGGTGATCCCCACGGGGACGCACTCGGTCGAATATAACCCTTCTCGGTCAAATCCTCTAATTGATTCTTCAACTCATGCATTTCCGTCGGGGCCATCTGGTACGGTGCCTTCGATATTGGGGACGTACCGAGCTCCAACTCAATCATGAATTCCATATCTATCTGTGGAGGCAAACGAGGTAACTCTTCTGGAAATACATCGGCATATTCTCTCACTACAGGAATATCAATCAACATTACTGATGGTTTCTCGGTCTTGGTCATATAGCACCAATAACGGACACACCCCTGATTGAGTAATATCACTGCTTTCATCAAGTTTATGACCCTCCCGGAGCAACCGGGATTACCTCCCTGAAATACACATTCGACCCCATCGTCTGAAATAATGGTGACCATACGCTTACGGACACTAATGATGGCATCGTGACGATCCATCTAATCAATACCCAGAATGACGTCGTCTCTCGGTAAATCTACCACGATTAGGTATGCTAACCAATCACGGCCATGAATCTGAATCGAACAATCCTTAATCTCATGATTCCCGATAATTCTTCTACCATCAGGTAGGCCAATGACATAAGGCTCACAACTAGTAGCACTACCCAGACGTAGTCTACTCAAACATGACTCGGAAATGAATGAATGCGATGCACCAGTATCAAAAAGGGTACACACAGGTTGAGATAGAATGACGAGTGTATCTGAGATCATCCGGGCGTCTGGATTGTCGGTCTTCTTCATCTCATAAATTCGGGGCTTGCCGGCCCCCGAACCGGACACTCCCGTCTGATAGCTCTTGGCTCCGCCTTTATTTGCTCCTGTCGTCTTGAATGATGCGGACTGAGTGGCCTGATTTTGCACCGCTGAATGTCTCGGGGCCTGAGATGACGCCGGAGTAGGTTTAGAGTCTCTTCGGCAAAAACGGGCCTTATGTCCAGTAATCCCACAGGTATGGCACGTGACAGTCTGCCTCGGACACTTGGTGCTGAATGACCCTGTTCTTCACAGTTGAAATAGGTAATGGCCAAACTGGCCGCTCGTGAATGAGATTCCGCGGGTCTAAGAGCCATATGGGGTCGCTCAGAAAAATTAGAGCCCGCACGAGGTTTCTTGAAAGTGGCCTGACTGCCGTCAGACTGATTACGATTCTTAGACTTCTTGCCAGTAGATGAAGGTTGTTGCTTAGCAATCTCCTTAGCAGTAAGCTCATAAGTAAGAGTTTTCTCGATGAATTCGGCCAGAGTGGTGCAATTGTGCTTAAGCAACTGCATTCGCATACGAGGCTTCAACCTCTTGCTGAAATACTTGATCTTGTCCCCCTAAGAGTGAATAATGGACGAGGCGAACAGAAGTACCTCCTGAAATTTCTCGGCGATGGCGAGAACATCATCGTCCGCTGAGAGGTCGGGAGTGAGTAATTCTGACAACTTGGCCTCCCTGAGTGGGGCCGGATAATACCTCTCCATCATGAGAGTCCTGAATTGATCCCATGTACAATATCCGTCGGTGGGCTTCAACGATAACCACCATGAATGTGCGCCCTTACCAAGATAGTAAGCCGCAACTGAAACTTTGTGTCCCTCAGGACAGTCCACCATAGCAAACAGTTTCTCGAAATGTTCAAGCTAGTGAATGATATCTGCCGGCTCAGATGAGCCCTCGAAGGTAGGTGGTCTCTGGCGAGAGATGTCGCCAATGATACTTCTCACATCCCTCTCTTGCCTCTGAGGTGGCGGCGGAGGAGCCTGCTGATTTTGAGTAGTTGAGTTATGCATCGTCTCCATCAGTTGTGTCATCTGAGTCATTTGGGCCATCATGCCCTGCATAAAAGCGAGTGGATCAACCCGAACACCTTCTGACTGAGCTGTGTCCCGGGTACGACTCCCTGATAGTGAATGATTACGTCTAGGTGAATGAGTGGCAGCGTCACTTGTTCGCTATATTTTTAAACAATCCGCAAGTGTACGGAAAATATGTCGAAAGCGGCGAGCAAGGTCGTATTCCACAGAACTAACTATTCCTTTTGTGTTGAGTATTAGATTATAGTCTTCCCGGTTTTATCTAGACGATCGAAAGGTAAAATGGATGATTAATGAAATAACATACAATAATCACAATAAATTAAAACGATTGAAAATATACGAATGGAAGTGAATTACAAGAGTTTTGAAAGGTAGATTCCAAGGCTAGGTTTCCGTTGATTACTAAATTTAGTCGGGATTGATTTCAAAAGGTTCTAAGTGCGTTTCTAAAACGACGATCACAACAATATTCTAAAGTCTCTCTCGAGATGCATTAAAACGTAGATTAAACAACCTATAACAACATCTTCGTCTATTATAAATTATCTAACTCCAAAAAAGTTCATAAGATTAGATATCATCATAGTTCATCACCGATTTCTCAATCTCGTAATTTACTACGTCAAATACTCGAAACCTATTAATGCCCTCTTCTCTCGAATTATGAGCAATGAAGTTTAACATGTAAAAACATTGATCAAGTGTCTAAACATGAATCAAACCAACTATTTGATAAAGAAATCACACTAGATAAATATAATTATCAATCCCTCAAAATCAAAGCAAATCAACATACTCCCATGCCCGGAATCTAAAGAGTTTAGTCGGACATGGTATTGAAAGGAAGATTAATAATCATCATGTTCATGCTAATTAAAACAACAAAATCAATAAAAGATAGGAAGAAGATAAAACTCGTGGTGTGTCTTGATCGATCCCGGTTGAAGCCTTCAAATGTTCTTGAAGTGTTCTTCAAGAATTTCTTCAAAACCCCTTCGTTTTGGAATGAAGACCCTTTAATCTTTTGTTTTTTCTCTCTTTTATCTCCCAAATTCAGCATATCCCTTATCATCCCCCCTATCCTCCTTTTATAAAGCTAAAACTATCACTTTTTTTCCACCAAATATTTCAAAAATGTCAAAAGATGATATTTCCACCGAAAAGTGACACGGCCCGTGTCATAGTATGCTCAAAAAGCCAAAACCCGCTGGACAGGGAACTCGACCGTGTCAAATGACACGGCCGATCAAATGACACGACCGTGTCAAATGACACGGCCCGTGTCATACTCGTCTGGATAAGCAAAATGGCCCTGGAAGTGAGACCCGACCGTGTCAATATGGCACGGCCGGGATAATGACACGGCCCGTGTCAAATGACACGGCCGGGCTCATGTTGACTCGTTTTGACACCGTTGTGACTCCTTTTTAAGCCCGATCTCTCGTTTCCGCATTTCTTGATAAGTACTGGGGTTGGAGACTTCGTTCTTGCTTGATTTATGTCCATAAAGTACCTATAAAATCAATAAAATGTACCCAAGCATGATCGAGTCCAATAAACACAATACGAGTATAAACGACACAGTTCTACACATTTTAGGATCTTAAAACCCGGAAAATCGATGTAAATATATGTGTAAAAATGAGTGTTATCAAAATCCCCCAAACTTGAACGTTGATCGTCCCGAGCAATGCACTTTAAAATAACCACTCTTAAGGGAACTCGTCCCTCAACATACCTCAAAGGACCATTTTGAAAATTCATCAATACGCCTCAAGAAATAAATAAGTTGAGTTCTATAAAGTATTCAAATCTAGGGGGTGCTTCCTTAACATCATAGCTAATACTTGAATAATACGAACCTCGTCGGTCAAGTGTATTCCCTCACTCTCAATGTGTATAATGGGATAAGTGATGCTCAAAACTCATTCAATGAAATAAGAATCCCCATAGGCTTGCCAATCGTCTACATCTCTACCACTAGTTGTGCATGCAAATTTGGTGAATCAAAAAGGACTTTAATGGTTGTAATGTAGGCTTTTTGGTCGGGGTAGGATAAGTATGGCTTAAAGTGACTTGACTTGAGCAAATTAGAACATTATCTCAATAATCACTTCGCTCAATTAGAAGCTCAATAATCCCTTAGGATTTGTTTCTCAACCCCTTGATTTTAATATCATCGCACTAAGCACTTTTGAAAGTGAAAATCACAACCTTATTCCTCCTTATTGCTCTATACATCTCGTTTCTTTTGTGTCCATGATTTTTTTTTGTGTGTGTGGTGGAAAACATCATCATTAAATCACACCAATCCTCCTTCAAATTTATTTTGATAATTCATTGCATTTTGAACCAACAATCTTCCCGATAGCTTCCACACATCTTTTCATTCTTTTGCCAATTTGTTCTAAATAGCTCAAGTATAGGGACAAAAGTTTATAATGGAACGGAAAGCTCATAATGTGGTTAACAAGAAATAGGCTTTAAGCTCAATCGGGCTAACTAGGGAAACAAATTTTCCGGGTTGGCCAAAAGGTTTGAAAGGTTGCCAATAAAAATCGCTTAAAATCATTTTCACTAATTTGCAAACACACTTGTAGTTTCGAATAAGATACCAGGGCAAGTTCTAGAGTCTTAAAAACATGAATGGTACACTCGACAATGAAACTTCCATATTTAATGATGCACGAAGGCTCAAAAGCTCACAAGTTAGATTTGTTCATATTTCCAAGAGATTAGGCTATTTATTCAATTTCACACCCTTTTGATTATTCTATAATTTTTCCTTTTCAAATTATTCTCGATTTGTATATCAAAATAACAAAATAAATCCCGAGGCATCCAAGATAAGAGTGCATTCTTTCGAGTTTCATCAAAGTTCATCATCATCAAAACACACCAAGTTCGAAATAGAACACACCAAAATAAAACACACCAAAATAAAAAAATCAAACCAAAACGTAAAACAAAATCCAAACACACAAAAAAATAAAAACAAACAAACAATGTAGGTATTTATTGACCCAATATATCCCCCCAAACTTTAATTAAAGAGTATACACACGAAGGGCGTATAGTATTTAAACAAAAAGAAACTTTGGGTCAAGAAATACTTACAACCGGTCCTATTGATTTGGCGGAGGAAAGTGGCCTTGTTGGACATCCAATCTTCCATTCGTTGTAAAATTGCTAGCATCCCGTCTAGTCTTTCATGGGTCTCCTCTCGGAAAGCCTCAAACTCTTCTCTCAGCGTAGAACGAGATGTGGCATGTCTTGTTTCGGCCTGTCTCGACGACTCGGGCCGTTCTCTCCTTCTTTCTTCTTCCTCCCCCGATTCTCTTTCTTCTTCCGGGCCTCTCTCATATTCAAATTCTTCCTCCATTCTTTCCTCCCTCTCTTCTTCTCGCATCCTCTCGTCACTATCCTCAAATTCCGAATGCCTAGGACGGACATTCCGAGCCACATATCTTTCACTCGGAGAAATTAATCCCGCTGCCTCCCGGGCCGATTTGTGCGCTTCCGTTGACATTTGTAGATTTCCTAAGTCCCGAATACTGTAAATAGTTGTCAAAGTTGTATTCGGGAGTAAGAAGTGATCGCCGTCATTCTGGAGGAAAATGACTCGAGAATCGTAGTCGAGGATATTCATCAACTTCATGACTTGGACCGATAGAAGCATATTTCCCCGGAGGGGAGTTCGGTTTTCTAGAGGTATGTCAAGATGAAGTGCGATAGGGGTAATTAAACCCCCTATCCAAATCTCCCCTCTCGGTTTAGTGGCAACGTCTTCGAAGTGGTCCATGATAATAGCTCCGGTTGCGGGATTTGTTCCGTCGAGTATATGAGCTAAGACATAAAGCTCTCGCTGAGTAATTGGCCCCGTTTCTTTTCGGCCGAAGATAGTGCTTGCAATGACCTTGTGTAGATAGCAGAGGATGGGGTTGCGGAGGGAGGATCCTTTTGCCGATTTTGGGATGTAGGGACGTGCACCGTCCCCGGGTATTCAACCAATGTCCTCCAGTAAATCTCACACTCAAACTGATTGATTCGGTATTCTCCGTGCCTTCGAGCGTCATATATAGTATCCAATTCACCAGGACCCAATTTTTCGTTTTTGTTGTTTAGCCGAAATTCTAAGGCGGTCGGCTCATGCGTAATCGGGTCTCTTTTAACGGAGAGTGTACTAAGAAATTCCAGTGTGAGACATCGGTAATTGGTTCAATGTTGGGTCATTAATGTCGTCCAACTTATTCGTCCAAGTAACCGCATAACATCTTCTCGTATCCCCATCGCCGTCATGCACTCATCGTCCGGCCATCGCGTGGGGAGCATTTTTTTTCTGTCCCAATGTCTCCCATCGTGCTAGGCGACTCGGCGGAAGCTTAATTCCATACGTCTCGGGCGTCTCGATAGCCCCTTGAGTAGGTATTCTCTCCGGTTGTTCGATTTCGGTTGTGGTCCTTCCTCTTCCTCGTTGAGTTGCGCCTCGTCCTTGTTGGGCATTTCCTCGTCCTTGTTGAGCATTTCCTCATCCTCTCACCATTTTCCTGCAAGTGAATTATCAATTATCAATTGTTCACACAAGCTCCGAATCACTATTTTTCGATAATACACGTTCCCCCAACTTTTTACAAAATAAACATTTTTTTTTCAACAATAAGCGTTTTCTTCAAAATATCCCAACCATAAATTTCAATGCCAAATGCATAAGTAAAATCCCAAACATGTAATAACATCAATCATATATATCCAACATGTATGATAATCACCAACAAAATTTCAACTTTTTTAGCTCATGACAAATTCCCAAAAAAAATAATCCATTCAAGAACCCTAAGTTGCTCAATAAATCATGTTCCACATAATATAAATGCAATGAATAATTAAACCTTCCAAAATCGTGAATCATACCTTGAATTAGGAGTGAAAATTGAAGAAAAACTCAGAAAAAATCGCGACCCAAACCCGGACGAATTCGTCCGATTCTTACCCTTGAAGCTTTAGGATTGTGGAATAATGATGAACACTTTGTTTTTATGTGAGATTTGACACGATTTTTGCTTGATTTTACCGGATTGAATGGGATTCGGGGCTAGGGTTTATGATTTTGGGGAGGAGGAAAGTTTGGGGAAGAAGGTAATGGAAAAGTCGGCCGTACAGCGTTTTTATATCCCCCGACCGACACGGCCCGTGTCGATTGACACGTTCCGTGTCATACCTGTTTCTTTTGTCATAAATGCCGCTGTCCACCTGACCCGGCCATGTCAAATGACACGGACCGTGCCGCGCTACTCCAGAAAGTGAAATTCGACTGGCCTTCAGACCCGACCGTGTCAGTTGACACGGCCCGTGCCGTGCTATCCTGGAAAAAGCAGTTTTATTCTCGATGTGTTTTTCCTGCGATTTGAACACCAAAATTTGAACTGGTTAGTTCTACAACAAGAAAAAGAATACAAAAAAAAATCGAAAAAAAAAATCAAAACATGAAAATAAAAATTATTGGGTTGCCTCCCAATTAGCGCTAAGTTTAACGTCTTCAGCCGGACGTCTTCAACTGGAAGTTTTTATGGCTCGTTTAAAGTTATTACGGATACGGCTTCCTTTTGAGAGGGATGGTAGTAGTGTTTGACTCGTTGTCCGTTAACTTTAAATAGCTCTCCGTCTCTGCTCATGAGCTCGACTATTCCGGGTGGAAGTACTTTCTTGATCACGAATGGACCCGACCATCTTGATTTCAATTTTTCGGGGAACAATTTCAGTCTTGAATTATAGAGAAGTACTTGTTGTCCCGGCATAAATTCACGTTTAACGATCATCTTATCGTGCCACCTTTTAGACCTCTCTTTGTAAATTTGAGAATTTTCGTAACATTCATCCCGGAATTCTTCTAATTCATTTAGCTCTAGCAATCTTTTCTTTCCGGCGGCCTCAAAATCCAAGTTTATTCTTTTCACCACCCACATCGCTCTATGCTCCAATTCCAAAGGTAGGTGACATGATTTCCCAAAAATGAGTTGATAGGGAGATGTTCCCAAAGGAGTTTTATATGTCGTACGATAAGCCCAAAGTGCATCATCGAGCTTGGATGACCAATCTTTCCGAGATGCACTCACCGTCTTTTCCAAGATTAGCTTGATCTCTTTGTTTGCCGCTTCGACTTGTCCGTTTGCTTGTGGATGATAGGCCAATGATTTCTTTGATCGGACCCCATATTTTTGAAGGAGTTTATCCATGATTTTGTTGACAAAATACGATCCCCGATCACTGATTAATGCTCTTGGAGTTCCGAATCGACAAAAGATGTTTTTCTTTAAAAATTTCATTACTACTTGAGCATCATTTGTTGGAGAACAAATTGCCTCGACCCATCGAGATACGTACTCGACCGCTAGGATAATGTACTTATTTCCGAATGATGATGAGAATGGACCCATGAAGTCGATACCCCAAACGTCAAATAGTTCAACCTCAATTACGTTGGTTAGGGGCATCTCATGACGTCTTGAAATATTTCCTACTCGTTGGCATCTATCGCATTGTTGAATGAAGAGATAGAAATCTTTGTATAGCGTAGGCCAATAAAATCCGCTTTGAAACACTTTTGCAGCAGTCCATGTTGCTCCGAAATGTCCTCCGGTTGGTGATGAATGACATTGTTGAAGAATTTCATCCCATTCCTCTTGTGGTACACATCTCCTCACGATCATGTCGGCACATCTCTTAAAAAGTAATGGATCATCCCACATATAGAACTTGATATCGTGTAGGAATTTCTTCTTTTGATAATGCGATAAATCCGGTGGTAGCACACCTGCGACCAAAAAATTAACAATGTCAGCAAACCACGGAAATTTAGCTTCTATCATAAAAAGTCGCTCGTCCGGAAATTCTTCTTTAATCCCTTCAATCTCAGGTTCCTCCTCCTTTTTGTACTCGAGGCGAGATAAGTGGTCGGCTACCACGTTTTCACATCCTTTTCTGTCTCGAACTTCCACGCCAAACTCTTGTAAAAGAAGAATCCATCGAATTAGGCGAGGTTTAGAGTCTTTCTTCTCAAACAAGTATTTGATAGCTATGTGATCCGTGTGTACTATCGTCTTTGTCCCAATTAATTATGATCGGAACTTATCAAAAGCAAATACCACTGCAAGCATTTCTTTCTCCGTTGTTGTGTAATTTTGTTGTGCTCCGTCCAGTGTTTTGCTTGCATAATAAATAGCCCGAAAGAGTTTTTTACGACGTTGTCCCAACACAGCTCCGACCGCATAATCACTTGCATCACACATGATCTCAAAAGGTTGAGACCAATCCGGTACCACGAGGATAGGAGCACTCACTAATGCCTTCTTTAGAGTCTCAAATGCCTGCAAACATTCGTTAGAAAGAATGAAAAAGGTATCTTTTTCTAGCAATTTACTCAAAGGTTTAGTGGTTTTAGAAAAGTCTTTTATGAATCTCCTATAAAAACCCGCGTGTCCAAGGAAACTCCTAATTGCTTTTTCATTCTTTGGTAGGGGAAGTTTTTCAATGGCGACAATTTTCGCCCTATCAACCTCCAAACCGGCGGCGGACACTCGATGGCCTAGGACAATTACTTCGTGCACCATAAAGTGGCATTTCTCCCAATTCAACACGAGATTAGTGTCTTCACATCGCTGCAAAACTAAATTAAGATTATGCAAGCAATGATCAAATGAATTTCCGAACACCGAAAAATCATCCATGAAAACTTCCATTATATTTTCGATCAAACCGTGAAAGATAGCCATCATACAACGTTGAAACGTGGCTGGAGCATTACATAAACCAAACGGCATTCTACGATAAGCATAAATTCCATAAGGACATGTAAAAGCCGTTTTTTCTTGATCTTCCGGTGTTATATAGATTTGATTATACCCTGAATATCCATCAAGAAAACAGAAAAATTCATGCCCCGCCAATCTATCAAGCATTTGATCAATGAAGGGAAGAGGAAAATGGTCTTTGCGAGTAGCCGCATTTAAAGCCCTATAGTCTATACATACTCGCCATCCCGTAACTACTCTCATAGCAATTAATTCATCTTTTTCATCTTTGGTTACGGTCATCCCTCCCTTTTTTGACACCACTTGAGTAGGACTTACCCACTCACTATCGGAAATTGGATATATCATCCCAGCATCTAAAAGTTTTAGCACTTCCTTTTTCACCACTTCTTTCATTATGAGATTAAGTCTCCGTTGATTTTGCACATTAGGTTTAAAATTTTCTTCAACCAAAATCCTATGCATGCATATGGAAGGAATAATTCCCTTCAAATCTGAGATAGACCATCCTATAGCCAACTTATGCGCTCTCAATACTCGAAGCAATTTATCTAGTTGAGTGGATGAAAGTGAAGAGGATACAATTACCGGATTGGATTTGTTATCATCCAGAAATGCATAAATGAGGTGTTCTGGGAGGGTTTTAAGGTCCAAGCTTGGTTGAGATGAATCCGATTGAGATGAAACGGACCCCAAATTTTTGTCCATGTCGTTGGACACGTTTGATTCGTCCGTCACCTTGATTTCTGCAACTACTTCATGCTCCCCTTTGTCTAAATCATCGAACGTATTGCTTTGCATTTTTTCCTGTAGAGAATTCAATTCAGAAACATAATCAAACAAGTCAGAATCGTCAAACTCCAAAGTTGAATCACTAGAAAAACATGAATTCGTAAGAGCAAACTCTAACGGATCCGACGATAATGAGTGTAATATTTTTTTGTTTCCATACGAGCTTATATGGTCAATAACATTGCAATATTCCGTATTATCATGAAATTTAATAGCTTTGAATATAGGAAATAGAACATGTTCGTCATTAACACGTAGTGTTAATTCTCCCCTTTCAACATCAATAAGAGCCTTTCCCGTTGCTAGAAATGGACGTCCAAGGATAAGTGGTAAATCTCCGTCTTCTTCCATATCAAGGACAACAAAATCCGCTGGAAAAATAAATTTGTCGACTTTTACAAGCACATCTTCAACAATCCCCTTGGGATGTGTTATGGATCGATCCGCCAATTGTAGCATAACCGTTGTGGTTTTCATTTCTCCAACACCTAATTTCCTAAAAATAGATAACGGCATGAGGTTAATCGAAGCGCCTAAATCACACAAAGCTTTATCGAATGAGACGTTTCCAATAGTGCATGGAACGGTAAAGCTTCCGAGATTCTTAAGCTTTTGAGGCAATTTGCATTGGATAATAGCGCTACATTCTTCGGTTAGTTTAACCATCTCATGATTTTCCATCTTTCTTTTTCTTGACATCACATCTTTCAAGAACTTTGCGTAGTTAGGCATTTGTTCCAAAGCGTCTGCAAAAGGAATATTGATATTAATTTTCTTGAAGATGTCTAAAAACTTTGCGAATTGTGCATCTAACTTTTTCTTTTTGAAACATTGAGGAAAAGGGAGAGGAACGTTAGGAGTAGAGTTAGGAGATATTTTAGGCTTCTCAGCCCCCTTTGATGTATCATGTTTCCCTTCTTCCTTTTCAATTTCGAATTGATCCTCCTTGACTTCCTCACTTGGCATCTTTGGCCCTTCATAATTCGTTCTTCTTAAGGTGATCGCTTGACACGACTCTTTTGGATTCACTTCGGTATTGCTTGGAAATTGTCCCCGTTGATGTTGACTAACGACAACTTTAGCTAATTGTCCAATTTGAGTTTCGAGATTTTTCATTTGAGCTCCCATGGTGGTTGCTAGTTGAGTGACATGGCATTCGATTTTGTCTAATTTCTCCTCATCTCGACTAAATTGGCTTTTCGTCTCCATCATGAAGGTAGCTAGAATATTCTCGAGATTCGACGTCGGCTTTGCTTCTTCAATTATCTCCCCATTTGATACCTTGAATCCGGCCGGTGGTTGCAAAGCATTCTTTGGATTGGCATAGCTAAAATTTTCATGATTTCGATTTGAGGGATGGTAGAAGCCCGGTGGTGGATTATTCCGGTAATTGTTGTAACTCCGATTATTAATGTAGTGTGCCTCCTCCAATGGATCGGATGGTAATGAACTTGAACTTCCTTGAGAAATTCCCTTCGAATCACCTCCTTTTGTTAGAGCCCCCAATTGAGTAGTTAACATCGTCATTTGTGCGGTTAATGCCTTTATAGGATCCGAATCGGATATCTAGGCCACCCTTCTAATATTTGATCTTTCCGTTGGCCATTAATAGCTATTCATGGCCATTTCTTCGATCAATCCATACGCTTCTCCAGCGCTTCTTGCTAGCAATGCCCCTCCCGCGGAAGCATCAATAAAATTTCTTGTTTCCCCCATAAGACCATTGTAGAAGAAACACATTTGTTGGTCTTCGGGGAAACCATGTCGAGGGCATCGCCTTAGTAAATCTTTGAAACGTTCCCAAGCTTCATATAACGGTTCGGAATCCAATTGATGAAATTGAGTAATCTCACCTTTTAGCTTCATTGTCTTGTTTGGTGGGAAAAATTTGAACAAAAATTTTTCGCTCAATTCTTACCATGTCTTTATACTTCTGGGAGCTAAAGTTCCAAGCCAATTTCTTGCTTTCTCCCTCAAAGAGAATGGAAACAATCGTAAGCGTATGGCATCATCCGAGACTCCGTTCATTTTGATAGTATCACATATTTGCATGAAATGAGTGAGATGGGCATGTGGATCTTCGACAGCAAATCCTCCAAATTGATTTTGTTGAACCATTGAAATTAATGCCGGCTTCAACTCGAAATTATGAGCGTTGATGGGAACATGAGTGATTCCTCCAAAGTTTCGATCTAGTTTCGGTCGGAATCCATCCCGAATTGATTGCACCCTAGTTGGTGGATTTTCAATCCTTCTGCCCTCGTTGTCTTGGATTATTGAATTCTCGTTTGCATTGCCTCTTTCTACGTTGTCTCCCGCTCTCTCCATGTCTTCAAAAAGATCTCTTCTTAGTTTCCTTGAGGTAGCACTTGTTCTTCGGGCAAATGCTTCTACTTCCGGGATGAAAGTTTCTAAAGGCACTCGAGATGAACGAGTGTTCATGCACTCCCTGAGTAGAAATTGTATGAGTTAAGTAACAAATAAGAAAATGTCTAAAGTAAGACTAAAAACACTTATCGTAATATCAACACTAGTAAAAATAAATTAGTCCCCGGCAACGGCGCCAAAAACTTGTTCGCTATATTTTTAAACAATCCGCAAGTGTACAGAAAATATGTAGTTAACGGCGAGCAAGGTCGTATTCCACAGAGACTAACTATTCCTTTTGTGTTGAGTATTAGATTATAGTGTTCCTGGTTTTATCTAGACGATCGAAAGGTAAAATGGATGATTAATGAAATAACATACAATAATCACAATAAAGTAAAACGATTGAAAATATTCGAATGGAAGTGAATTACAAGAGTTTTGAAAGGTAGATTCCAAGACTAGGTTTCCGTTGATTACTAAATTTAGTCGGGATTGATTTCAAAAGGTTCTAAGTGCGTTTCTAAAACGACGATCACAACAATATTCTAAAGTCTCTCTCGAGATGCATTAAAACGTAGATTAAACAACCTATAACAACGTCTCCGTCTATTATAAATTATCTAACTCCAAAAAATGTTCATAAGATTAGATATCATCATAGTTCATCACCGATTTCTCAATCTCGTAATTTACTACGTCAAATACTCTAAACCTATTAATGCCCTCTTCTCTCGAATTATGAGCAATTAAGTTTAACATGTAAAAACATTGATCAAGTGTCTAAACATGAATCAAACCAAGTATTTGATAAAGAAATCACACTAGATAAATATAATTATCAATCCCTCAAAATCATAGCAAATCAACGTACTCCTATGCCCGGAATCTAAAGAGTTTAGTCGGACATGGTATTGAAAGGAAGATTAATAATCATCATGTTCATGCTAATTAAAACAACAAAATCAATAAAAGATAGGAAGAAGATAAAACTCGTGGTGTGTCTTGATCGATCCCGGTTGAAGCCTTCAAATGTTCTTGAAGTGTTCTTCAAGAATTTCTTCAAAACCCCTTCTTTTTGGAATGAAAACCCTTTAATCTTTTGTTTTTCTCTCTCTCTTATCTCCCAAATTCAGCATATCCCTTATCATCCCCCATATCCTCCTTTTATAAAGCTAAAACTATCACTTTTTTCCACCAAATCTTTCAAAAATGTCAAAAGATGATATTTCCACCGAAAAGTGACACGGCCCGTGTCAAATGACACGGACCGTGTCATAGTATGCTCAAAAGGCCAAAACCCACTGGACAGGGAACTCGACCGTGTCAAATGACACGGCCGAGCAAATGACACGACCGTGTCAAATGACACGGCCCGTGTCATACTCATCTGGATAAGCAAAATGGCCCTGGAAGTGAGACCCGACCATGTCAATATGGCACGACTGGGATAATGACACGGTCGGGCTCATGTTGACTCGTTTTGACACCGTTTTGACTCCTTTTTAAGCACGATCTCTCATTTCCGCATTGCTTCATAAGTATTGGGGTTGGAGACTTCGTTCTTGCTTGATTTATGTCCATAAAGTACCTATAAAATCAATAAAACGTACCCAAGCGTGATCGAGTCCAATAAACACAATACGAGTATAAACAACACAGTTCTACACATTTTAGGATCTTAAAACCCGGAAAATCGATGTAAATATATGTGTAAAAATGAGTGTTATCATCACTGCTCGATGAGTTAGCATTATTCCTCGCATTAGCGCGTGTATTCACACGAGGCCTCGGGTTTTGGCCCACGTCACGGCCTCTTCCCCCGCGCCCTCTGCTAGATCTTTCCATACTGAAGTGGAAAGTCATATGATGATTATATATCTCGCATGAATATCACATTATGATTATATTATGAAATGATGAAAATGAGCATACGCGCTCAAACACAATGATTACATGAATGATCAACTGATGTGACGTGATTATCTGATGAAATTCTTGAAATTATTATCTTGAACAAGTTAACAAGATTAATGATATGATCCTCAAGATCAACAACTGAACAATGAAATGAACTGAGTGCTTAATGAATTAACATGATCGACTTGATCAAAAATGAAAATTATGAAAGAGAATTGTTGACTGTTGAATGATGAATGAGTGATTCTATTGCCAGAAATTATACCATGGCGTCACAAATCTTACTTTTCTTTGGTCCGAGGGGCTCGGCTCTTGCACAGGTCACACGTGACGCGAAAGTCCAATGATACTAGTCTGATGAACGATGATTTCAAATGAGACATGACTCGGAAGGTAGTATTCAAAACCACGCTCCGATACCAACTCTGTAACACCCCAAACTAGGCGGATATTACAGTGTCGTGGACCCCCGACTGGGACCCACCAGGCAAATAAAAATTAGTGAATTAAATAATATAATTGTAGTACCGAACCACAATATATCATTAATCACTCTGATGAGGAGTTTCATTACAACACACCCAAGATAATACCGAATACATGTATATTTTATATGAAGATAAAATATACAACACTGAATGAAATGAATATCCAAACGGAAGTCTGCAGCGGAAATAAAATAAAGAAAAAATGAGTGAATGAAAAGGACTGGGGCCTCCTACTAGTATCACTGGGACTCTTCGCCGTCAACATTCTCTTCCCGTGCCTTAGCCTTGCCATGACCTGAAAACAACATCCCCCAACGGGGTCAGTTACACAGAACAACAATCCTCAAGAGTTGAATAAACACAATCATGATATATCTTAATTATGAAATGACGCTGAAGAGAGGCATCATAGTACGTCCGTAATGGTATGTGCACGTGCACAAGACGAGTGTCCGGACACACCCGCCCTTGTACCTAATTAGTCTCACGGAGGTATATTACCGTGTGCACAGTCCAATATGTCGGTGAACCCAAACACATGACCATCACGTGCCCGACTAAAAATCCCACACATCCCCACCCGGCCACGCAATATGAACCCAGAAGGTCATATGGGCAAGGAATGACCATGAAGATTAAGAATGAATAACAATATGACAAAATCAAGAATGACTCACCGAGATGAAATGATAGTGAAACGAATGATAGCTCAATGAAATGATTGGAACCGTCGTTCCTTGTGAATGAAGTGATTAATTGACAATTACAAGTCCCAATACGGTTAATACATTATGAATGAATTATGATTATGAATGAACAACAACAAAAGGAATGAATTTCCTTTTAACCGAGTAAGAATTAACTTACACAACCGGTGACGAATGTCCTTCCTCGAACAAACGTCCTACAATGAGATGTCGGTCGCTCGAACAACCTTGAATGACAATTACCAATAATGCTCAATATACGAATCAAACACGATTATAACCAACTCAAATGTCGATACAACAATATTCAAACTCATTGAGGTATTCTAACGAACACTTAGCAAACACAATCCTTCGATAATATCCAAATCTCGAATATATCAAAACCAACTCCAAAATGAGTATTTCACGCCAACAAAACAACTTTAATGATATCAATAATCCCACAGGAATCCACAAAACGAGTTAACGACAATATCTAATCGTAAACCCCCAAATATCAAAGTTAACTCCAAGGTGTTCTTGAATCAAACCCCAACAATACATGAAATCCGAAATATATGTTATCAAATCCGTAGGAATACATTTATCCAAGGTAGATAATCCATACCCAACATATTCCAACAACAATCTAAGCTTACACGAAGAAATCGGAAAGAAAACCCAAAATCGCCCGGTTATAGTAATCCCAGTTTAGCTGAAGGTGATTAAATGATGATTAATCCGAATGATAAGCTTGAAGGTGATGATTGATGATTGTACCTCGAAGAACACTCTCCAAATCATCCAAAATCGCCCGGTTATAGTAATCCCAGTTTAGCGCGCGCTAGCCCCAGTTCTTAGCATGCGCTAACGGGTGTTTTGGGTAGTCCAGTACCCACTGTCCGAAAACGGTAGCGTGCGCTACGTACCTTTTGTAGCGTGCGCTACGGCTGTACACTTAGCGTGCGCTAACCCCAAAATGTTAGCGTGCGCTAACGAATTATCTGATGCCCAGTGATTGAGTCCAGAACCCTCTCTCCTCTGATCTGTTCGTGATAGCGTGCGCTACATTCAATATTTAGCGTGCGCTACATTCAATATTTAGCATGCGCTACTACACCATTTGCGTACACTAAAAACCACTCATAGCGTGCGCTATGAATTAATCCAATTCAGTCCAGTAGCCACTGGACTCAGTCTGATCCGACCTTAGCACGCGCTACATCGACTGCATAGCGTGCGCTACTCCGGCCTACTAGCGCGCGCTACTTACCATTCGTAGCGTGCGCTACTTACAACCCAACTGCAGTCCAGTGCCTTCTGGACTGCCTGCTTGAACTACACTAGCGTGCGCTAGTGTTGAGAGGTAGCGTGCGCTACCCGTACTCAATTAGCGCACGCTAAAGAGAGTACGTGGCGTGCGCTACTCCTCACACACAGCACACTCTGAAGATGACAACGATGATAAACACGGCACAATACTCCAACTAGATTGATGATGAATGACGATTGATACACGATACAATTACTCTGAACGGTGAATACACTGATTGAATATGAGTAATAAACGATCATTACAACAACAACATCTAAGCCTTAGTCCCAAAATGATTTGGGGTCGGCTAACATGAATCAAACTTTGAAACCGTCAATAATCATTATATAAATAACATAAAAGGAAAAAAGAGGGAAAAAGTAGAGAAAAAAGCAAATACAAAAAAGAGAATGAATGTAAAAAAAAAAATTGAAAAATCCTGAAAAATAAATTAAAAGATAACATGAAATAAAAGAAAATAGGAATTAAAAAAAAATCAGAATCCATCCACCATCCGTATTCTTTCCCGCCACATTTGCCTCTCCATCGCCATACTTTCTCCAATTCCAAGAAACCGCATATCATTTTCAATCATCTTTATCCAAGTTTTCTTGGGTCTTCCTCTACCTTTCACCACATTACTTGTTCCCCAACTTTCTAGCCTCCTCACTGGGGCATCAATAGGTCTTCTTCTCACATGACCAAACCATCGTAATCGATTCTCCATCATCTTGTCTTCTATAGACGCAACTCTTACCTTCTCTCTAATCACCTCATTTCTGAGCCGATCCTTTTTTGTATGACCACACATCCATCGTAGCATACGCATCTCTGCCACATTCATCTTTTGAACGTGACACTGTTTTACTGCCTAACACTTGGTGCCATATAACAGCGCATGCCTAATTTCCGTGCGGTAAAATTTACCCTTTAATCTATTAGGCATGCCAGGATCACATAAAACCCCTGTGGCACTCTTCCACTTCAACCACCCTGCCTTTATTCTGTGAGCCACATCGCCATCTAGCTCTCCATCCTTTTGGATAATAGATACAAGATACCGAAAGAAAGTAGATCCATGAACAACTTTCCTATCAAATGTGATCATCCCCGCCTCTCTATCACTATTTTCGCTAAACCTACACTCCATATATTCAGTCTTACTTCTGCTCAGCCTAAAGCCTCGAGCTTCCAAAGTATCCCTCCAAAGTTCCAATTTCTGTTGCACTCCAACCTTCGTTTCATCAATCAACACAATATCATCTGCGAACATCATACACCACGGAACGTCATTTTGAATTTCTCTCGTCAATTCGTCCATGACTATGGCAAAGAGAAAAGGACTAAGAGCAGATCCTTGATGCACCCCAATCGTAATAGGGAATTCTTCTGTCCTCCCAACATTAGTACGTACACTTGTACTAGCTCCCTCATACATGTCCTTTATAATGTCAATATATTTCCGCGATATACCCTTCTTTGCTAAAGCCCACCAAAGTACTTCTCTTGGTACTTTATCATATGCCTTCTCTAAATCAATAAAAACCATATGCAGATCTTTACGATAATTACTGAATGACAATCAGTAATTAATGAGTGAAATTTACTGAGTGACAATTACTGAACGATAATTACTGAATGATAATTACGAAATGATAATTACTGAATCATAATTAGTGAATGATAATTACTGAATTACAACCGGGTATTACACAATCACTAAGTTCAGGCATGTCATATCTACTTGACAACATGTATGTATTTCAAATTTAACAAAGCGTTCCCTTCTCACTGAGCAAGTTGAAAGCTCACCCCATTATTTAACCCTTTCAGGTTGAGGAGTCTGGCGTGGCATGCAAAGGCGTGACGTGATAATAATATTTATCTATTTTTTCAATTATTTCATTTATTTAAAATTTTAAACTTTGGCTTCAATGTCATGGTTGGATTATGGATGTTTTGAAATGTTGGGAATTTATTTTATATTTACTTGCGAAATGGATGACTTTATTTCAATTTCCGCGGCAATTATTCAATTATTTTCTTAAGGATATTTAATCTCCCGTGCAATTATTTTAAAATGACATTTTGAAAAGTGGTCGCTACATCATGTGTGACCTTTTTTTGGAATTTCTCAGCCAGTCGACTTTTTTTTTGGAGTTTCTTGCGTTATTTGATTTCGATATGTGGATTTTTTTGGAACTTTTGAATTTACGAGGCAGTCGTCTTTTTTTTTTTTGGAATCTAAGGCAATGGACTTTTTTCTTTAATCTCAGGCAGTCGACTTTGTGGCCGTGCGTTGCTTCTTTTTGCAATTACTTTTCTTTTTTTTTCCACACACGCACACGAAGGGGATCGTCCCCTATCCTGAGTACCCCCCAAGAGGCTCGACATCACCCCCGATCTAGAGGTAAGTTTTCCAACATGACCTGTTCGGCTCATTTCCCCCCGCTTGGGTTACAGGCCCGCGCTTACTGGGCCCGGTTCTTTGTTACTGGCATTATAATTTTGTTGGCTCCTTTTCTTTGTCACTTGCTTATAGGGCTGTAAACGAACCGAGCTGTTCGCGAGCAAGCTCGAGCTCGGCTCGTTAAGAGCTCGGTTCGGCTCGGTTCGTTAAGAACTCGAGCTCGAGCTCGAGCTCGAAAATGTGTGCGTTATGGAAACGAGCTCGAGCCGAGCTATGAGCGTGTGCGGCTCGAGCTCGGCTCGAAATCGTTCGAGCTCGGTTCGGCTTGGTTCGGCTCGTTATAGCTCGAAAAAATATGACATATTTTTTCCTGATTTGAAGTCTCGAACAAACAGTTTTAAACATTAAACAACTTCCAGTACAAGTCTAAACAAAATTAAGTCTTTAAATTTAAAAGATTACATCTTAAAAAATTACAACCGAATAGATTCAAAATCCATTATTTTGAGAATAAAAGAGCAAAACATCTCCAATTTCCACTTCCAGCAGCAACTCTACTTTGGTCTCTCCAGCTCCATCTGCATTTTGCACCAACTAGACACCTGTTCATAAAATAAAATAAAAAGATTTAAGCATTAATGACAAAAACAAAAGTAAATGTAGCACTGCTCTCAGCATAAACCTCAAAAGGATACAGTGGGTGTATCATACAGTGCTTGAAGCATGTTGCTGGACATACAGTGGGTGTATCATAAATGAGAAATAAATGTATCAGTATCACTGATGAGATACAGTATCAATATTAGTGCTGGGGAGAACTTTAATTAAACCTCAAAACTCAAAAGGATAAAAAAGAATCCGACTCAGCAAATATTATGTAAAACTGTAGAACTTACAAGGATTAGGCTTCGGGCCGGTAAGATTTGGACTTTAATCTAAATGTATCACAATATCCTTGTCGTCCTTCTGCATTCAAATATTATTAAAAGGATCAGCTTAGTTTTTAAAGCAGAACATTGACAGTAGGCATATAAAAATAAAAGTGACAGTACTTTATAAAGAATAAACTAATAGTATTACTTGCTTAGATTTTTTCAGACCATACAGCTCACGAACCCAATCAGCTCCACACATCAACATTTCAACTGTTTGGGGCTTCAAACATGAGCGATGTGGTTCAATCACTCTACCACCAGCGCTAAAGGTCGACTCAGAAGCCACAGTGCTAATGGGAATACTCAACACATCACATGCCATCTTAGACAAAGTAGGAAATTTTGAAGTGTTTCCTTTCCACCATGTTAAAGCGTCGAACTTTGAATTTGGAGGAACAATTTTCTCACTCAAGTACTCTTCCAGTTCTGACTTTGTGGTGTTTCATTGTGTTTGATAATGAAATTTGCATCAGAAGAAGATACCTGATCAGATTCGTTACTCTCAATATTAGCTTCTCTATCTTTCTGGCAATATTCTTGATAGAGTTCAGCCAATGAATTTAATAAATAGGTCAGATTTTTTTTCCAATTCACCTGCCACTGGATAAAGGGTAGGAAAACAAAAGATTGGAAGCTTCATTTTAATCCGTGGATCCATGACAGCAGCGATCGACATTATCAAATTGGTTTCACCCCAATATTTATTGAACTTCAATATCATAGCTCGTGCCATCTCTCGAATATGCAGATTTGGGTGAATCAAATTTTTGTCTATTACTTGCTTAACTCTTCTTATTTCTGATAGAAACAAGTTCGAAGTGGAATACTCGGTCCCGGAAACAACTTTCGTTACATCACAAAAAACCTCAAGAAAAGAACACACACCTTCAACTCTTTCCCAGTCCTCTTTATCCGGCACATAATCTGTAAACCCCCCTTCAGATCTGGCATACACTAAAAAAGCATCTTTGAACTCAACAGCACATGACAACATGTTAAAAGTGGAGTTCCATCGAGTTGGAACATCTAGAATCAGTTTCTTAGATTTTAATCCTAAAGACATGGAAACTTCAGCAAACTTAGTTCTACGACCTTCTGAGCCTGCCACATATTTAACCCCATCCCGAATTCTATCAACAATGCCCTTAATTGGTTCTAGACCATCTTGCACACATAAATTCAATATATGTGCACAACATCGTGCATGAAAGAGTTTCCCACCAATTGATAATTTCTTTCTAACACTAAACATTTGTTTTAAGTTTCGCAAAGCAACATCGTTTGCCTTTGTATTATCCACAGTTAATGTCCCAATTTTATCAACAATACCCCACTCATTCAGACTTTTGAACAAAGCCTTTGAAATTACATATCTACTATGTGGGGGAGGGACATTATAGAAATTAAGAACTCTCATATTAAGCTTCCATTCAAAATCAATCCAATGTCCGGTGACAACCATATATCCAAGTTTTTGATGAGAGGAAGTCCACATATCTGTTGTAATATTTATCTTTCTAACAGATTTAAAAAGTTCTTTCAAGTTCTTTTTTTTAATTTCATATGTAGTCATGCAATCTTGTTTAACAGTTTCCCTACTTGTTTTCTGCCAATACGGAGAAGCTTTTCTCATAATCACATCAAACATAAAGCTTTCGGCATGCCTAAAGGGTAACTCATTTACCAAAATGTAATGAGAAATGACTTTTCTCATTTCAGAATGATCATACTGGAAGTTTGCAAGTGTCACCTCAGATGATTTGTCACTACTCGGTTGAAATTGAAGCTGTTTTTGGTGTGTTCGTCCATGTGCAAGTAGACATTAATCCACGTGCCTATTGAATGTTGTTGTGCATCATGTGGGGCCATATTTCATCCTACCTTGGCATAGTTTACACACTGCAAACTTCTGGTTGTTCTCCACAATAGTGTTCAAATACGGCCAACAACGAGATTTTTTCTTTCTTTCCTTCTTTTGGTAAGGCTTATGTTGATTGGATTGCTGAGTATCAACGGATTCAACAATGCTGCTGTTTCTTTTTTTCTTTCTGTTTCTGGAAATCTCCTCTTGGTCAAGCTGTATAGATATATGTCATCAGCTTCACCCGTGTCTTCAGATGGCGTATCATCACCAAGACTTCTTAAGTGTTCTTGTTCAAATTCCACATTTTGTGGAATAATTTCGATGCATTGCTTTTTTATGGAAGATGCCATCACAACTCTGTCTTATCTGCAAAAATGAAGACATGACTTAATGAACTCATGGTATAACAATAATTATATAATAACTAAACTTAAAAATGGAGACATGACTTAACTAAACTTAATAAACTTAACTAAACTCCTGGTATTAAAGTAACTCGCTAAGGTTTCTGCTTTGTCCTTTGAATCTGCTTTGTCCTTTGAAAGTAACTCGCTAAGTGATTTTCTATTCTTACAGAGGCTTATGCTTTCTCCTGGAATTTATGAGTGTGGTAATTCGTTACTCAAACCATGTTCTCTGTGAAAAGAGACTTTATCTCTGACCTTAATTTTGTACTGTTGAAGCATTTGTTATTTGTACTCTCCCCATGAACTATATTTTCATCCAGTTTATGGTGTGTTGTATTCGTTTAGCCCAAAGAAAAAAAAACTCCTGGTATTAAACTCCTAGTATGAACACTGAACACACAAAACCCAAAAAAGCAACAATACATACACACAGAAAATCAAGACCACTGACCACCATAGATAGAAAATAATCCAAACGACTTAACCAGCAAAAATCAAGAAGAAAAACAAACATAAGAATTTCACTCCCATCTCATAACAGTACCGGAAACAATAACAAAAACACTATTAGCATCAGAAACTGGAAAAAGCATAAAAAATAACATAAATCCATATCAGAATCTTCATTATATGCTCAAATACTCGCATGCATACACAAATACGCACATCGAATGTGAAATACACGCAGCTCGACAATTAGAAAAACTGGAAAGTTGTGAAATTCCAAGTAAATAAATTTAATTCACCTGTTAGTAGTTACTGGTTGGTCAATGGTGATGATTAAAACGAAAACCCTACTGATCAGTGGTGAGATTGAGACGGGAGACGGGAGACGGGAGACGACAGATTGAGATTTGTGTGAGATTTGAGTGTGAGAGTTGCGAAATGAGGTGAGTTGTGAAATGAGGTGAGAGAGACGGCAGAGCGGCGGGTTAGGTTAGAAGAATAGAAATTAGGAGTTGAGGTATTAGCATTTTGCTAGGTATTATTTAGGTTATGTTAGGTTAGCAATTAGCAGCAGATTAGCCCAGGTATTATTTAGTTTGGGCCGATTACATGGGCTTTTCTTTTTTTCTTTTTGTTAACGAGCTGTTTGTTAAAGCTCGTGTGCGACTCGGCTCGATATTGTTCGATAAAAGCTCGTGTGCGGCTCGATTTATTAACGAGCTCGAGCTCGAACACGATTTTTGTTCGGTAAGAAAGCTCGGCTCGACTCGGCTCGGCAGAAAAAAAAATTAAAACTCGACTCGGTTCGATCAAAGCTCGGCTCGACTTGGTTCGTTTACAGCCCTACTTGCTTATGATGCTTGACGTTAATGTGTTACCTGATTTGTAGTAGTTTATAACTTAAATTTTTAATAAGATATCTTGTTATCGCCTTTGCACTTAATTTCAAGGTCTTATGTTTGTTGGCCTTGTTTCATAAATCTTGTGTAAGGGTGGAGGGAGTGCACCACTCACTTCTATTTCCTTCATTCACTTCCAACCAATCCCATTACGCCACATCATTTCCTACTTTTTTCATCACTCACCCTTCACTCACTTCTTTTTTGGAGGCGCCACTTCACTCACCCTTTTCTCACTTTTTTTTTTCTTTTTTCTTTTTTAAATTCTATTAAAATTTCATTAAAATTAAAAAAAATAATTACATAAAGTCTTCTTCCTGGTGCTTTACACCATCACTATAATTAAAAAAAAAAAAAAATAAATAAATAAACTGCTCCATTTTTCACCCTTCTCGTGTGTGAGATGTTCACTCAACATGACCTCCCCGTGAGTGAAGGAAGGACAGGCGGCGGTGTTCCCGCGAGTGAGCCACCCCGCACCGCTTCTTCACGTACCCACTCCCTCCCCCCTAAGGAATAAAGATAGAGAAGAATAAACTAATATATATTCATATTTTAGAAGTTGTTCACACGTTAATTTGCTTGTGGTACCAAGTTAGCCCACATGACAAATGTTGAAGTTTTAGGGGCAGTTTGTTTGGTTCTTAATGTAATCATTAAGAGCCTACCTCTGAATCGCTCAGAGGCACGGCTGTTTGACAAAAATTTTTTTACCTCTTAATGGTTACAAAGAGATTTGAACCATTAAGTATCCATACCTCTCTTAACCATTCAGAAGCAAACAATTTCCAGATTTACCCCTCATCTTAAATTAAGAATTATTATTCATAATTATTATTATTATTTTTTAAATGAATTTAAATAAAAAAATATTATACATAATATTATTATAATTTTATAAATGAGTTAAATTAAAAAAATATTATACATAATTATTATTATTTAAATGAATTAAATTAAAAAATATTATACATAATTATTATTATTATTTTAAATGAATTAAATTTAAAAATATTATAAACATTATTATACACAATTATTTATAAATATTACCCTCTCTCAACAATACAGAGTCTCTCAACCATTCCGCCCTCTCAACCATTCTGCACTAAATCATTCAGCAACTGCCAAATAGCCCCTTAGTTTGCCTAACTTTATTCGTCATTCGAAAAAGTCTACACATTTTTTTGCCTAACAGTATTTTGTGAAAATAGTCTCTTGTATTTTCCATGATTATTATTATTTTTATTATTTATGTACTTGAATATGCTTGAATTTGCTGTTGAGTGGTTGGATTTACCATGTTCTTTTTCATTATTTGAGAAGAGTGTCCCTTCCTGAGATAAGAACTGCTGGTCAACAATCATCATCATACATTAATAAAAACTGCTGCTCAACAAGAACAATTAAAGCTTGAAAACATGAAATTTGGTAGCAGAACTGTAAAATTGAGAGGAGTTTATTTTATTTTTTATTATTTTTCATGTGCACTTTCTGTTGTTGAGCTTATATATATATATATATATATATATAGGGATTGACTATGGTGGAACACCCTTGATGGTGAAATCTAGAAACCAATTGCATTATTAAGTAATTTCATTGCAGATTTATTATTATTTGTTGCATCAAGCTGGTCGCTAGTATATGCAACAAATAATGCAATAAAAGAAATACATAAATGTATATAATTCTATTCATCTACAGTCGTTAGATCACTAATATCAATGGCCTACAAAAATTTTAGATTTCAGAAGGTAATTAGTTTTCATATGATATATTTCCTATATATATATATATTCTTCATTATATATTGCTAGAATAATCATCTTACAACCCAATGTAGAACTGTTTTGAATAAATATCATGTGAAAGTTTTGTTTTTCTCGTATGTTTAGGCTTTGGTCGTAATCCAAACGAAGATTAATTATGAAGCATTATAAGGTTAGCTAGAGCGCCCTACAAGAGCGCCCTAATTAAATTATTTATGTTATTGTTGTAAAGAATGCTTTTATGCTAGGCTTTGAAGTAGGAAGAAGCAACACGTGCAAGCTCTGTTCAGAAAAATGTTTAGGCATGAGGCTCTACACATTTATAGCTATCGATCGTTTGTCTTTCTTCAAATATTTTGAGAATTTGCAAGTACTTTGGCCATTTGACATGTATACTTTATGACTTGTATTCTGAAAGTTTGGAGTTTGGACTGGATTGCTACCAGTGGGAACTATATGTGATATTTTTTTTTTGGAAAGAATAGAATATGAATTTAAATTTATGAGTCATAATTGTCTTGGTAGAAATCCATTACCAACCGTATCCACCAAGTACCAATTAGTTAATACACCGACTTTAGTGGTTGGTACAAGTGCTGAGTTTCTTCTACCAATTTTATGTTGGTTGATACATGGTACTAGAAAATTGAATCGATATACTCCCAATCTAGCCCTACCTGCATCCACCTGTCATTTCTTGACCCGTCAGGCTGTAATATCCACGTTTTTCGTTTCCGTTTATTCCAAATCGTTTAGTCCAACTACTCTGGTTCATTAGTACTCGATTTGATTTTGTGGGGTTAATGTTGTGTATTATACTCGTTCTTCTATTGTGATGCCTGATTTAGTTATTGCAGTCTGTATTGTGGAATAGTGGTATTTCTCGTCATGTCATTTTTTTTTCTTAGAACTGTACTGCTGATCCAACTAGCATAACATACGCTATCATTCGGGCATAACGTACGTAAGAGTCCATTACAGATGTTTTCCCTACCCCATAACGTACGTAAGGAGGGTATCCAGTCAGTTAGCCTTGAGCAGTTCATTACGCACGCTACAGTCTATACCTTAACGTACGCTATCATATATTGCGTACGTTAAGCCTTCCACACAACGTACGTAAAGGTAGCTGTGTATCGGGTCAGTGAGTTTTGGTAGGGCTTGCTACATACGTAAAGTCAATAGAGTAATGTACGTTATGTTGTTAACGTACGTAACCCTTAAGGTATTACGTACATAATGGCGCTCAGCTCTATATACGGACTTTAGATCTGACTTCGTCATTTTTCATCCTCTTCTTTTCTCTCCTTCGCGAATCGCGACAGCTGGACTAGGAAGGCACAAATCTTAGTTGATTATCACCACCTTTCAACATCTTTGAGTTCTCAGCAAGTATTTAACAAGTATTACATCACCTTCCACCATTTTAATCGAGGTATATTCCTGGAACCCTAGCTTTTGGGGATTTCGGGATTTTGGCATGATTTTACCCTTTGAATTCGATTTAGCCTTGATAAGTTGCTAGATTACGATTGTATGATCGTAATCCCTTGCTTTCATTATGGTTTAACGGATTAAACTTCTAAGTTTCACCGTTAATAGATTAAGATCGATTATGACTTCGTAGTGACCGATGAATTGTCCCAATGGGTAGAACTAGGATGAATTGTTACGTTTCCGCAATGTTGAGATTGATTGTATATAGATATTATGCTAGGAGCAAATTTGTGAAGATCATTCGGGCCGAAACCTTTTTCCCTTCGCCACATCCTTCGTCGTACTATTCAAGGCAAGTACGTACTTTACATAGTATTATATAGAATGTAAATTCGACATTGATAAAAGTTGTGATAAATGTGTGTGTGTGTATGTTGATGTTGTTCTTCCACCTGGGGACGGTCCGACGGGGCCTCTGGGGGTTGCTACTAAGGGGTACGATCGCGGAAGTGGTTTCCCACCTGGGGATGGTCCGACGGGGCCTCTGGGGGTCAATACTAAGGGGCATGGACGCGTGTTACCAAGTATGGAATTGTGTTGGAACAATGTGATGTTATATTGCTTCGATGGCTTGTTTTGGTGAAAATGTGATATTCCGGAATATTGTCTTTCAAAGATTTTCTAAGGCATTTTTCATGTTGGATTGTACTCGTATGTTATGTTATGTAAATTTGTACTTGCACTAGCTATTCGAATGCTAACCCCTTAAATGGGGAAAATGTGTCTTATGCATTTCAGGTACCGGGCGAGCTGAGGAGCCGGCACGGGACACGCATGAAATGGATGGCCCAGCATGATGATGAGGCTCGGGTCGGTGTTATTTCTTTTACTATATTTATTAAGTTATTGATAAATGATGTCGTTGAAGTCCCCTCCGTGGGCAGTGAATACATTTCGCTCTCTAGTTTGTTGGTATTGAACTAAAATATTTTGGCTGAGGCCACGGACCTACTTATTATTTTAAATGTGTCTTATGGGATTCACTTGTGGATTATGTGTCATGTGTTAGCCTAGTAGACCTTGCGAAGGTTCTACGGCATGTAACATCCCTTATGAGATTTGGGGTGTTACATTTATGGTATCCGAGACTTAGGTTATTAATGCCTAGGCTGTTGGTTAATTTTGGATCTGTCAATTGAGTTGTTAGAGTATGTCGTTGAGCCTAATATCATCGTGATACCATCTCTTCGTGTGACCGTGGCTGTAAGTCTCCTCGAACTCTTATGTTTCTGTAATTCATTTTCCCTTGTGTGGATTGGAATTATGAGTTGTGGTACCAACTTTGTGAACTGTGAATTTTTCTGATATTGTTCTTTTCAATTCTTTTCTTCACTATGTTGAGAGGTCGCGGTAGACCAGCTAGGGGGCGCGGCCGTGGCCGTGGTCATGGTGCTATTAGTGAGGAAGTTCCGCTTTCTCAGTCCTTTGCAGATTCGGCCTCTCATTCAGTGCCGAATACTCTACCCTTGAGTTCTGACGGGCAGCAGAATTTGTCAGTCAGTCAGGATCAGCCGTCGGGTGCTGATGCCAACGTTGGAGCTACCGCTGTACTTCAGCAATTGGTAGCTCATCTCGCTCAGATAGCTCAAGGAGGACGTCAGAATCCGTCCCCGACTCCAGAAGATGAAGCTAGTAAATGGCTTCAGAAAGTAACCAAGATGCACCCCCTCACTTCGCTAGTTCTTCTGACTCCCTAGGTTGGGAGAATTAGATTTTTCAGATGAGTAGGACATTCGATGCCGTGGATTGTCCTGACGACAGGAGGGTACCTATTGCTCAGTACCTCCTGGATAATGAAGCTGCGGAGTGGTGAGAAGTTGTGATGCCCAGGGACCGTTTAGCTACCTCAGAGGAGTTTAAGACCGCTATGGAAGCAGAGTACTGCCCACCTCCGGTTCGAGACCATAGGATCGTGGAGTTCTTTACTGCTATGCTTCAGGATATACCGAGCTCTCAGGCCATCATCACTTATAACCAGCAGTTGGGATATGTAAAAGAGCAAGTGAGGACTTAGGCTGATAAGACTCGCTACTTTAATATGCGCATGAAGCCGCATATCAGACAGAGCATGGCACCGCTCATGTGTACTACCTTGAAAGAGTACCAGGATCTCGCTCTAGCGATTGAGATGGCAGTCCCGGAGTCAGAGTTGGGTTCCGAGGCAAAGTAACAGAAGAATTCTGGTAGTTTCTCAGCCAGTAAGGGTGGTCGGTTTTCGAGGTCTCAGTCTGCTCCTGTATCTGGGAAGAAGCCATTTCACCAGACTGGAGGGTCTCAGTCTAACCGTTCAGTCCAGTCTTCTATTCCATGCGGTAGAGTATGCTTCAATTGTAGTCAGAGTGAGCATCTGGCGAAGAATTGTCCGTATCCTCCAGTTACATGTTTCTCATGCGGACAGAGTGGTCATCGTGCGATTCACTGTGAGGTAGTCGCCAGGTCAGTTAGGGCTCCTATGGTAACTACAGCAATGGGGGAACCTAGTGTTGGCCAAAAGGCACTGGTATCACAGAGTCATCAGAGTACTGGTCGTGGTAGAGGTTGGGGTCAGCCGGACCGCCGAACTGCATCTAGTTCGGGCTCAGTCCACCCTCGTTTGAATTAGATGAGATGCACAGAGGAGACAGACGTTCCGGTGGCATCAGGTACCACTCAAATCCTTTCTCATCCAGTTCGGTGCTTTTTGATTCGGGTGCTACTCACTCTTTTATTGCTTCGGATTGTATATGTCGTATTGGTATTGACTGCTTGTTCGAGTGTGAACCGTTTGTAGTGGGTATGCGTAGTGGGGATCATATGGTTAGGAACCGGGAAGTTAGAGATTGCCCAGTGAGGATCGGGAGCCGGGATTGGCCCTCGAACCTCATTTTTGTAGACCTTAATGGTGAGGATTTGATCCTCGGGGACGATTGGTTGGATCGTCACAGTGCTATCATGAACTATCAGACTTGTACTATCTCGATAGTGGCCAAGGATGGAACAGATCATACTCTCGTCGGTTGTAAGCCAGGTAGATCGGGAAATGTGATTACTGCCTTGAAGGCGATGAAACTTCTGAACCAGGGTTGTGTAGGCTACTGGTGTTACGCCTTGAAAGCAGAAGATGGTGGAGTTGACATGTCGTCGATTTCAGTCATGAACGAGTATCCTGACGTATTTCTGGACGACTTGCTGGGATTACCACCGCAGCGGGAAGTGGAGTTCCCTATTGACCTAGATCCGAATGTGTCTCCTATTTCTCGAGATCCGTACCGTATGGCACCGCCGGAGATGTTAGAGTTGCAGAAGCAGTTGGGGGAGTTGTTAGATAAAGGGTATATCCGACCGAGCATATCGCCTTGGGGTGCGCCTGTGCTTTTTGTTAAGAAGAAAGATGGATCGCTTCGTTTATGCATAGACTATTGAGAATTAAACAAGTTGACCATCAAAAATAAGTACCCTTTGCCCCAAATTGACGACTTATTTGATCAGCCTCAAGGAGCGACAGTCTTCTCGAAGATTGATTTGCGATCGGGTTATTACCAGTTGAGGATTCGGGATAGCTACATACCGAAAGATGCATTTCGGACGAGATATGGCCATTACAAGTTTGTGGTTATGCCTTTCGGGCTAACCAATGCCCCAGTAGTGTTCATGCAGTTGATGAACAAAGTTTTTATCGAGTATCTGGACAAATTTGTAGTTGTCTTTATCGACGACATGCTTATCTATTCCCGGAGTTAGTAGGAGCATGCTACTCATCTTCGCATTATGTTAGACATTTTGAGAACTGAGCAGTTATATGCTAAGTTTTCTAAATGTGAGTTTTGGCTCAATGAAGTAACGTTTCTCGGGCATGTGATATCAGCGGAGGGAGTTCGGGTTGATCCACAGAAGATAGAGGCGGTACTAGCATGGGAACTGCCTAAGAATGTGAAAGAAGTGAGGAGTTTCCTAGGACTTGCGGGCTATTACCGTAGGTTCGTTGAAGGATTTTTGAAGATTGCGCGACCACTCACTCAGTTGCTCCAGAAAACTCAGAAATTCGAGTGGAACGCAGATAGACAGGATAGCTTTGATGAGTTGAAGAGACGACTGACTACCGCACCAGTTTTAGATTTGCCTCAGGGGAGCGAGGATTTTGTGGTGTATAGTGATGCTTCGGGCCTCGGACTCGGTTGTGTTTTGATGCAGATAGGTAGGGTTATTGCTTATGCGTCCCGTCAGCTGAAACCTTATGAAGCTAATTACCCCACACATGATTTGGAATTAGCTGCGGTCGTCTTCACTTTAAAAATTTGGAGGCATTATCTCTATGGGTCGTCGTGTAAGATTTACACGGATCACAAGAGTCTGAAGTATATCTTCAGTCAGAAGGAGTTGAGCATGAGACAGCGTAGGTGGTTGGAGTTAATTAAAGATTACAATCTCGAGATTCTTTATCAATTAGGCCAGGCCAATGTTGTGGCAGACGCGTTGAGTCGTAAGCCGATGGCACTACATATGTTACAGGTACTTACGCCTCAAAGCAGGATCTAGTGGGATTTGATTTGTCAGGATATCGAGGTTTGGATTCAGAGAGTTCAGGGTCAGTTATGTGCGTTAGAAATCACTTCATCTTTGGTTGATGATATCAAGGCGAGACAATATGATGATCCATTTTTAGTCCAGTTGAGAGAGGACGTGAAGAAGGGGAAAGCCCCTGGATTTGTGGTTCAGGATGATGGAATTTTGAGATTTTGCGGCAGATTATGTGTACCGAGTGATATTGTGTTGAGATAGAAGATATTGAGTGAAGCTCATACTACGCCTTATTCCATACATCTTGGTACGAGCAAAATGTACAAGGATGTAAGGAGTAACTACTGGTGGTGTAATATCCGCATTTTTCTTTCCCTTGTATTTTTCTTTTTCGGCGTATTTCCCGATAGTAGTGACCCTCGTGTATCTTTCAGTGTATCTTTCCTATTATCTATGGATTTTATTCTCGTTATTGTCGTGTGGAACCGCCGTTTCGGGGTTGTCGTGGATCCATTCTACGTTATGATGCCTGTTGAGATGTTCCGTTTGACGTTTCGTTTACATTCCGTTGTTTTGGACCGTTCATATTTCGTACCTAGCGCACGCTATTTTCTCTGCATAGCGCACGCTAGGGGTCCCTTAGTAGCGCACGCTACGTTTGTTTCGTAGCGCGCGCTAGCGAGTTAGCCCTGGGAGTGGCAGTGCTGTTTTTCCAGCCTTCTGGATTGGCGTATTAGCGTACGCTACGCAGACTAGCGCACGCTAAGGTCGGGAGGCTAGCGCACGCTGATGATACCCGATAGCGTGCGCTAGCGTGAGTGTCCAGTACTGGACAGTTTACTACTGAACCCGGTCAGGTGCCAGTTAGCGCACGCTACGCTTGTATGGTAGCGCACGCTAACGGATCAGGTGGGTTCTGGACAGTTTGTCACTGGACTCGACTGATGTCCAGGTAGCGCACGCTATTGGTCGATAGCGCGCGCTACCGAGAGGTTATTAGCGCACGCTACGTTTCGAGTAGCGCACGCTAACGGCCAAAAATCTGGCTACAGGACTGGGACGCTAACGGTAGGGATTGGAATTTTATTCCGTTAGCGCACGCTAACCTTGAGGTTTTAGCTTGCGCTAACACTCCCTGGCTATATAAACCAGGGAGTTGACCGAGATAAACATAATTTCTCATTTCTTCCTCTCTCCCCGGCGAAGGCGATTCCAAGACGATTTTCTTGGCGATTTCTTCCTCCAATCATCTCATCCAACATCTTTCTTGAGTTCTTGGAGTATTATAACAACATCAACACGAATCTTTCATCCTAATCCACGGTAAATCTCTTAGAACCCTACTTTTGGATAATTTGGGGGTTTTGGGATTTTCTTCCGATCCGTTCCGTTTTGTTGGTGGATTCATGATGAATATGATTAATCTTGTTGGTATGATTAGTTTTCCTATGGATTCATGGTATATTTTCATGGTTTTGCGAAATCGAGAGGGTTTGGTTGTGGTCCGCCCTCGTTATTTTTATACGAATATACATGAATCTTAGGTGGGTTTTCGGGTGTATTCCATTTCCGTATTCGTCTGGAGTGGGTTGTGATTATGTTCTTCGAATCGTTAGTTCCGGTTCCATCGATTCTTAGCGTTCGTTGGTGATTATCCTTCTGTTCGTTACGTCGTTAATAATTCAAGGCAAGTATTCCTTTGGAAACCTTTATGCTTAACGTGAAATGGTAATGTATATTGTGTGTGCTTTGCTCACCCTGGGAGGGTCCGACGGGGCCTCGGGGGAATCTACGACTTCACTCTGGATTCATGAGTTGTTTCGCTAGCCAGCTCGGGAGGGTCCTTAGAGGCCTCGGGTGGGATTCATGGTGGCGTCCTGGTCCTAGGCGATGCCTGTGCGTGATTTGTTGTTATAAAGTAGCTAGCCCGAAAGGGGTCCTTAGAGGCCTCGGGTGGGATTCATGGTGGCGTCCTGGTCCTAGGCAAATTAATTGTTTGACTGTTTGTTTCCGGAAAAGACATGTCTCGTTTTGGCCCTTGAAATTGTTTGTTTTGGTGCATTGTACTATGAAATGTGTAAGCGATTGGTTTGCCTTGATTACTTGTACTAGCGTAATTGCTAACCCCTTTGGGGACCCGTTATGGGGAAATTCTTGTTATGGATTTCAGGTTATGTTCTTCCGGACGAGCGGGCACTGGGGCAGTACGAGGATGTTGGCCAGGGTCGTTGACATGTGCATTTTGGTCCTCTGATGTCTCTTGTCTATTTCAATATGGTTGTTGTCCACTTTTGAAACTTATAAATGGTACTCGCGAGTACTTAGGCTTTTCATTTCAAACCCCGTATTGTATTACTTTAAATTGTTACTTTGTCGGTTGATGCTTATCTCGCCGGTCGTTTCGGGCGTATCTTTATATGTCATATTAATTAAATGTGCGTCCTCGCTATCCGAGATGGTTAGTCGAGTAGTGTTTTCTTACTGTAGCCTGGTGGGTCCCATGTAGGGATCCACGGCGCTGTAATATACTCCGAATATCTCGGGGTGTTACAGGTGGAGCAATTTGAAGACGGACGTTAGCGAGTTTGTGGCGAAGTGTTTGACCTATCAGCAGGTTAAGATCGAGCTTCAGCGAACCGCAGGGTTATTACGACCACTTCCTATTCCAAAGTGGAAGTGGGAGGACATTTCTATGGATTTCGTTACCGGTATGCCTAGGACTCGGACTGGAATGAACATGATTTGGGTTATTCTCGATGTACTAACCAAATCAGCTCATTTTCTGGGTATTAAGGATACTTAGGGACCGGAGAGACTAGCCCGAGTGTTTATTGCATATATCGTGAGGTTGCATGGGACTCTTAAGAGTATTATTTCGGATCGAGATGGTCGGTTTGTATCACATTTTTAGCAGGCTGTTCATCGAGCTTTGGGAACTGAGTTGAGACTCAGCACATCCTACCACCATCAGACAGACGGACAGTCGGAGCGGACGATACATACACTGGAGGATATGTTGAGAGCCTGTGCTTTAGACTGAAAAGATGATTGGGAGTCGCACTTGTCGTTGATTGAGTTCACGTACAACAATAATTGGCACACCTCAATCAAAATGGCACCATTTGAGGCATTATACGGAAGGAGAAGCAGATCGCTGTTGTGTTGGGATGATGCATCCGACTTGATTGGCAATGAACCAAATTGGTAGTTGAGATGAGAGAGAAGATTGCTTTGATTCGTGATAGGTTGTTAACGGCCCAGAGTCGACAGAAGTCTTATGCCGACACGCATCGTCGTCCGTTGGAGTTTGGAGTGGGAGACCATGTTTTACTGAAGGTGTCGCCGACGCGGGGAGTTTACCACTTCGGCCGGAAGGGCAAACTTACTCCGAGATATATTGGACCATTCGAGATTTTAGAGAGAGTTGGAGAGCTTGCATATCGGTTAGCATTGCCGCCGTCCTTGAGTCACGTGCATAATGTGTTTCATGTTTCCCAGCTTAGGAAGTATGTACCGGACCGTATCCATATTATTAAGTTTAGAGAGATTGAGTTGGGTCCCGACATTACCTTTGAAGAGAAACCAATTCAGATTTTAGAGCATCGTGTGAAGCAACTAAGGCACAAAACCATTCCTTTGGTTAAAGTTCAGTGGTCGAGACATGGATCAGAGGAAGCGACTTGGGAAACATAGGATAGTATGAAGACGAGATACCCCGAGTTATTTAAATTGTAAGTTTCGGGACGAAACTTCTTCTTAGAGGGAGAGAATGTAACATCCACATTTTTCGTTTCCGTTTATTCCAAATCGTTTAGTCCAACTACTATGGTTCGTTGGTACTCGATTTGATTTTGTGGGGTTAATGTTGTGTATTATACTCGTTCTTCTGTTGTGATGCCTGATTTAGTTATTGCAGTCTGTATCTGTGGAATAGTTGCATTTCTCGTCATGTAATTTTTTTAGTTAGAACTATACTGCTGATCCAACGATCATAACGTACGCTATCATTTGGGCATAACATACGTAAGAGTCCGTTATGGACATTATCTCTACCCCATAACGTACGTAAGGATGCCTGGGTATCCAGTCAGTTAGCCTTGGGCAGTTCATTACGCATGCTACAGTCTATACCTTAACGTGCGCTATTATATATTACGTTCGTTAAGCCTTAGACACAACGCACGTAAAGGTAGTTCTGTATTGGGTCAGTGAGTTTTGGCAGGGCTTGCTACGTACATAAAATCAATAGAGTAACGTATGTTATCTTGTTAACGTACATAACCCTTAAGGTGTTACGTACGTAATGGCGCTCAGCCTTATATAGGGACTTTAGATATGACTTCATCATTTTTCATCCTCTTCTTTTCTCTCCTTGGCGAATCGCGACGGCTGTACTAGGAAGGCATAAATCTTAGTTGATTATCACCAACTTTCAATATCTTTGAGTTCTCAGCAAGGATTTAACAAGTATTACATCACCTTCCACCATTTTAATCGAGGTATATTCCGAGAACCGTAGCTTTTGGGGATTTCGGGATTTTGGCATGATTTTACCCTTTGAATTCGATTTAGCCTTGATAAGTTGCTAGATTACAATTGTATGATCCTAAGCGCTTTCTTTCATTATGGTTTAACAGATTAAACTTCTAAGTTTCACCGTTAATAGATTAAGATCGATTATGACTTCTCAGTGACCGATGAATTATCCCAGCGGGTAGAACTAGGATGAATTCTTACGTTTCCGCAATGTTGAGATTGATTATATATAGATATTATGCTAGGAGCAAATTTGTGAAGATCATTCGGACCGAAACCTCTTTCCCTTCGCCACTTCCTTCACGTCATACTATTCAGGGCAAGTACTTACTTTACATAGTGTTATATAGAATGTAAATTCAACATTGATGAAAGTTGTGATAAATGTGTGTGTGTGTGTGTGTGTGTATGTGTATGTTGATGTTGTTCTTCCACCTGGGGACGGTCCGACGGGGCCTCTGGGGGTCGTTACTAAGGGGTACGACCACGGAAGTGGTTTCCCACATGGGGGTGGTCTGACGGCCACGGGTTACCAAGTATGGATTTGTGTTGGAATAATGTGATGTTATATTGCTTCAATGGCTTGTTTTGATGAAAATGTGATATTCCGGAATATTGTCTTTCAAAGATTTTGAAAGGCGTTTTTCATGTTGGATTGTACTCGTATGTAATGTTATTTAAATTTGTACATGCACTAGCTATTCGAATGCTAACCCCTTAAATGGGGAAAATGCATTTTATGCATTTCAAGTACCGGGCGAGCTGAGGAGCCGGCACGGGACACGCATGAAATGGATGGCCCAGCATGATGATGAGGCTCAAGTCGGTGTTATTTCTTTTACTATATTTATTAAGTTATCGATAAATGATGTCGTTGAAGTCCCGTGCGTGGGTAGTGAATATATTTCACTCTATAGTTTGTTGGTATTGAACTAAAATATTTTGGCCAAGGCCACGGCCCTACTTATTATTATAAATGTGTCTTATGGGATTCACTTATGGATTATGTGTCATGTGTTAGCCTAGTAGACCTTGTGAAGGTTCTACGTCATGTAACGTGCCTTATGAGATTTGGGGTGTTACACAGGCTGACCTCGGGGTTAAGGTATTACCATTGCTATGTGCTGCATCATCCCGTTGAAGCACAGTAGGAACCTCATCATTGACATTATTTTCAACAGTAGGTTCATGTTTAACAGTATTCCCCTCATGGCCATCTCAGATCCACTGGATTGGGTAGTGATTGAGCGATAGAGTTCGATTCTGAAGCATTCATGGTAGTATCCGCAATAATTCTACCATGTCCGCGTCCATGTCCTCTCGTCATTCTGTGGTATATCATACTTAGAATAATTCTAAAAAGATACGCTTTATCTCATATTTCAAGATTCTCGATCCAAAGCCAATCCTACACAAATTTCACGATTAACTAATTCACTATATCATAATCATAGAAATAAGGAGACTTACATTCATAGATCATACACAGGCTTTGGTAGTAGCGGACATACTAGTTTTCAAATGACTCATAAGACCTAATACAATCCTAGAGCCTAGGTTTTCCTAACCTATCCCTCAGATACCATATTCTGTAACACCCCAAACCGCAAGAAAAATTACAGCGCCGTAAATCCCACCTTAGAGTTTACTAGGCTGTAGAAGTAGTAAAACAACGATAAATGATTAGGTCAAACTCAATACTAGACAAATTACATAACACAAAATACAAAATTTAAGCCTGTAAGACTTGAGAAACGTGTCGTGATGACAATACAAAGTAATAAAATCCAAGTATGTTTATTACACACCAAGTTCAAATGCAATAGCGGAAGACACAACACTCAATCTTCTTGAATACTAATATTAGCTGATTACCGCGGGTACTGTACTGCCTCTGCGAAGGATCCTCCGCATCCCCTGTATCTGAAATACATAAAAAGTGTTCGCCCAAAAAGGGGTTAGACTAGAATCACTAATACAAGTACAATAACCCTATGGAATATATTTACAAAATCACAATATATATCAACGAATTAATACTATTCTTGAATAAACTAATCAAGAGTCCTTCAACTCTAATTATCTCACTTTGGCGATTTATCCCGTGATGTTGCCTCATGCATACATACACCATAAGTCCCGTCAGACAAAGGTTGGATAGCCAGTTTAGACCATGACCTCCATCATGAATCCCTAGACACATCTGGACGAACTATAACAACAATTCACGATATCATTTATACAAGAATAAATACAAGACATATAACTAAAGTACTTGCCTAAACCGCAACTGTGATATAACTCGATTAGAATTGGCTTCCCAGGTCAATACTTCGAATAACCAAACCTGAAGTACCAAAATAACAAATTCATAACTAACAATCCAATCGACCCAACATCATAAGGTAACTCGAGTATGGTCCTAATATCTTTAAAACCATCTGGCCATAATGATAATAGCAATATGATTCTGGTTATCATGACAACGATAATATGATTCCGGTTATAATGACAATGATAATACAATTCCATCTATCAACCAATTTATTCTCAAGGCCACCCTTATAATCATATAAATAATAATCAGAGTTTCAAGATTAACATAAGACTGAGATGATCGAACTACTACGATTATTAAAACTTTAATTCCTCCACTACAAGGTCAAATTCGAAGTCTTATGAATTCCATCATTATGAATTTTTCGATAACTACTTAATTAAAAACTCTTACAATAACATAAATCGATTCTTCTAATAACAAGCTTGGTGTAACTCCATCATAATGGATTTCCTATGAATAATCTAATCAATATGATCATTATACTCTTCATCAAGACATGGTCAACTATTAAGAGTTAATAATCAATCTTCATAACATCGTGAAAAAACTAGGAGTTATAACAAGAGCATGAACTCAACCTAATTTTTTTCCAAGATTCATTATCATGTTCATAATCATCCTTATCGACCATTAACCAACAAGAAAGAATCAAGAAGTTAGCTATTGGTACCTCTTGAAAAACAACAATCACCAACATAGCCAAGAACAACCTTCCAAGCTTGCTCCAATGGATGATGACCTAAGTGTTAGGAATATGCCCTCGAATGCCACTCAGGGGATGATAGAGTAGGGGCATTGTACTTGTAATTATGGAATAATTAATAAAAAGGCAATACGATTCATTCACTGTTTATTGTATTTCAATTGCATTCTTGACTTGGTAAACATTGAAGTGAAGTCCATGTAAATAAATCGAACATTCCATTCTCGTTATGGGATAAGAGAAAATGTACTGGAAGTGTTTAAAGTTTATTTACGTAAATTGTTCGCAAGTCAATAAACTTAAAATGGGCATTAAGTTTTAATATGACTTGTATAACTGATGCTAGGACGTGTGCACGTCTTGATAGCATAGTTATAAGTATATTGGTGGGGCAAGTATACTCGAACACGACTCATACTCGATTCAGTCACACGGTATTCACTCTCGGAGAGTCGATGACGAATCGAAAGGTTGTGATAGTATACGTGGACCTTTGACTTGAGGGTTCAGTAGAAGATGTGCCTGTGACGTTTAGTTTGTCATTAGAGTAGTTAGACTCATTTGCTTAATTGCTGAGTCGACCTCGAAGTGCGGACTATACGGGCAGGTAGCAGTCTTTACTGTACGCCAAGAAAGGATTCTATCTCCTGTTAGTGAGCAGGCGAATGTCCTATACGGTTAATGGCAAATAAGATCATAAGTCTTTGGCCAAAGCATTCTGATATAGTCGTATTAGATACACTATTAATCAGTCGGTCTTGATTTGCATTAACACATGTATAGAGTTTAGTCAATAGTAGGGTTTGACTTTACCGTGACCCGAAGACTTGACCGGGACATCCGAACACGAAATCCCTTCGTTCCAAGCACCGAAAATCCGAAGCCTCTACTTCACACGCGTCGGAAGTTGCCCGGAAAAATCTACAATACTCCGTTCTATGAAGAACACGGCTAGGAAGTGTTGTAGGAATTTTTTCTCTCTTAATTTTTCATATATACGTTACTTGATCGATCCTGTTTGGGATTCGTATTTATTTCCGCTGCGTATTTCGTTTTATTTTCGGAATCCCAACAGTGGTATCGGAGCGAGGTCAATGATATCGTATATACGATTATTTGTGCATTTTGAATGCTTTTGGATGATGATTATGATTTAGAATCATATTTGGAATAATTTTAGATTTTAAATTGTTCGTTGTAGCATCACGTTTTTGGAAACGGGCCGAAAAAACGAAGAAACGGGGCTGTCGGCAGGGTGCTGGCAGCACTGCCTGGGCTGCCTGCCCAGGCTGCCGAGCATGCTCGGCCATGATCGGCCATGTCTCGGCCACAGCGGCCGAGAATGATCGGCCAGCCTGCCGAGCAGTGGCTCGGCCAGGCAGCCCTCGGGTTTTTGGCCCGATTTTGAATCGGGCCGCGGGCTGGGCCTAAAACCGGATTATCCGGGACTCCGTTTTAAGTTTATATTTTGTTGTAATTATTTCCCAAAATTTAAATTGGATTTTAATTTGACTAAATTAATATTTGGAATATTTTTTTTGTTAAGGGAAATAAATTAAACGAAAATATTATTTTGGCGGATTACTTGAGCGAATTAAAATGACAATTATTAGTATTAATTGGATTAATACCAGTAAAATTGAATAGATTAATTTTATATTGATTGGATTAATATATTAATTGATTATTTAATATTAATGCCACTTTATATTAATTGGATTAATATAGTAGAAATTGAATAGATTAATTTATAGATTAATTAGATTAATTTATATTAAAGATTAATTGTTTAATTTCGTTGCCATTACATGTTGTATGGAATCCTTATGTGATGGTGATATAGCTCGTGGACTTAGTTTTTGATTTGTTCGATTCGATTGGGTTGTAAAGGCCGTTTTGAGCCTATTTATATTTACTAGAAAAACTTGTATAGGATGCAATTTTTCAATGATGTAATTATAATTATGCGTATGAAGAAGACCGAATACAAACTAACGAGAAGACGAAGTATCGAAGACTGTTTTTTTTATTTATTGGGTCATTCGCTTGGCCCAGTACTTAGGAATTAGGTCCATGAGCTATATGTTGGTAGTAACTAGGTTACTATTTTCTGTTTTTTCATTTTGAATGATTGACAAACATACAAACGTGCGTATAAATGAATTAATGTGCAAAGTGTAACATTAATCGCGAAATTCTCCCGACAACAAACAGACTAAGTTTGAAAAAGGTTACGAGGTTTCCTACCCTCCATCAAACTCGTAGAAAATTGATACCCGAGCTGGTGTGCTATGCTTCCGAGTTATCGGGGTAGTACATTTGGTAGAGGTTGAAAAATTCTTGAGTGCATTAGATGCCTTCGGTTGGTGATAAATTTCGCCCTAGAAACCCGATAGGTTCAGGGTGAGATTCAATAGTCAAACGATAGACGTTGATGGTCAACAACTTAGATAGTCTGGATTGCCAAGAAACCCGATAGGTTGAGGGCATGAAGACTAGGGGTAAAAGAAGATCAAATCATCCGTTAGACGGGTTGGTGTTAGACACCACTTTACGAAATTAATTGGCAAGAAACCCGATAGGTTGCGTCATTAAAATTTGTAAAGAACTTGATCACCACTAAGAAATCGATCTAACCATGATTTCGGATTATAACATGGGAGTGTATAATTCGATAAAATTAGTGGGAGCCGAGACAAGAATTATACAAGCCCTTAAGTTCTATACTCGGTCATAATTAAACAAGTCACTAATTCAATCTTGTCTAAATCTTTGCGTAAAACGAAATTGAATCTCTCTAAAATGGCTAAAAACCCACTTGCAATACTACTTGAAAAGAATCTCCTAATCGGCCCTAACTTTGTTGGTAGTTGCGGAATCTGATGATTGTACTCAGTATGGAGTCTCTGGGATACGTCTTGGAGGCGGACATTCCACCGACTCCAATTCGGACTAGGGGTAATCAGGAAGACATTGATGTCCATGAAAAATGGGTCAAGGATGATGTGCTAGTCCGTGGTTTTATGATGGGCTCAATGACTAATGAGCTGCAGAGAGCGCACGAGAAAATGACTTACGCTGGCGATTCGGCACACTTGACCGAACTTTATGGAGAGCACAGAGATCGCTAGATATGAGATATCAAAGCTTTTGTTGTGTGCTAGTATGAATGATGGTGAGTATGTTGGAGACCACGTCCTCAAGATGATCTCTATGATTGTGAGGATCTAGGTGATCATCTTTTATATTGATTTATCCCTTCAAATTGATCTCATCCTTCAATCTCTACGACTCTTTCACGCAGTTTGTAATGAATTTCAACCGTAATGAAATTACATGCACATTAGCCGGGCTAATGAATAAACCGGTGACGGCGTGATCTAACATGAAGACTAAACCGAGAGAGGTGCTCTTGTGATTTCTTCCGGGCCTAAGAGGTCCAAGAACAAGAAGAAAAAGACCTACGAGCAAGACAAACCCAAGAAAGGGGTGCAAAAGGAAAGGGCAAGGCCCGAAAGGTTCAAAAGGTAGGCGGTCCAAAACCTACGGACAAATGCCTTGAATGCGGTGAGTGGGCCATTTGGCGAAGGACTTGTCCCAAGATTAATGGCGCATTAGGTACGGAACTTTTGTTTTTGAAACTAATTGTTCCGCTCGTATATTACGCTTCGTGGATTCGGATTCAGTGCCACTTCTCACATTTGTACTATGAATCAGGATCTGGAACGAAGTAGAAAACTTGAAGCTGGGGAAATAATGATCACTGTTGGAAGCGGACAAAGTGTCGAGCCAACCGATATTGGATCAATCCTTCTGGGTTTAGAATCTGGTTTTATTTTGACATTAGATGAAGTACTTGTTTTGCCCAAGGGGCATAAAAACATTGTATCCATTCCAGTCTTGGACCGGAAAGGATTTTGTTTCTTCATTGGCAATGGCAGTTGTAAAATTTATTTTCGAAATAAATTGGTTGGAACAGCTACATTATTGAATGGTTTATATCATCTGAACATGCAAAATAAAACAGCAGTGAACACTATAACTAGGAAACGTGGTAGGCAAGATACTAATCAAGCTCTTAAATGGCACCTTAGACTTGGTCATGTTGGTGAGACCAAGCTTCAGAAAATGGAAAAAGATGGACTTTTAAGTCCATTGGGTGTAGAACCCTATCCAACTTGTGAATCTTGCCTTAGAGGCAAAATGACTAAGTTCCCCTTCACAGGGACTTTTGAAAGGGCTGCCGATAAACTTGGATTGGTGCATACCGATGTTTGTGGTGCTTTAGAAGTAGCCCGAGACGGATATCAATATTTCATAACGTTCACAGATGATCATACTAGGTATGGGATTGTGTACTTAATGAAACATAAATCTGAAGCCTTTGCTAAATTCAAAGAATTTAAGGCCCTAGTTGAAAAACAAACTGGATGTCATATCAAAGCACTTGGTCGGGCCGAGGTGGCGAATATATGAGCACGAGTTTGATGAGTTCCTTAAGGAACATGGAATAGTTTCACAATTTACGCCTCCGGGAACCCCACGGTTAAATGGTGTTTGAAAGGAGAAATCGGACTTTGTTGGACATGGTTCGCTCCATGTTAAATTACACCGATTTACCTATTTACTGTGGGGTATGCCTTACTAACATTGCCTATATCCTAAATAGATGTCCTTCCAAATCTATTCCTATCACTCCGCATGAGATGTGGAAGGGTAAGAAACCAAGCCTTAATCACATAAGGATTTGGGGATGTCCAGCCTATGTCAAAAAGGCTAAGGTGGACAAACTGGAAGCGAGGTCCATAAAAGGACGTTTCATAGGATACCCAGAGGACTCGATGGGTTATCTATTCTACATACCAGGAGACCATAGGGTCGTTGTGGCATTACAAGCGCACTTCCTTGAGGATGAATTCATTCAGGAAGGTGGCTCGGGTAGAAATATCTCTTTGGAAGAGCATAATGAAAGTCCTAAGGAGACATCTGATCAGGGATCAAGAACCGAACCTATTGTAACACAACCTCCACTTGAAGGTCGATAGGGTATCTCACTTACGAGAGGTATGGCTATACACATGTCGAGGCTGGGTCTCCACGACACACCCGTGCGATGAAAACGACCTGTCACCTATGACCAAGCGATAGTGGATGTAGACTCCGATAAATGGCAAGAAGCAATGAAAGTGAGATAGACTCGATGCATACCAATCAGTCTGGACTCTAGTAGATCTTCCAGTGGCATGAGGACTATTGGAAATAAATGGATCTATAAGAGAAAGACTGATGGGGATGGCAAGGTTGATGCCTATAAGGCCGGGCTTGTGGCAAAGGGTTATACCCAAGGAAGGAATCGATTATCATGATACTTTCTCGCCCGTAGCTATGATAAAGTCGATTCGCATGATGCTTGCCATTCTCGCCTATTATGATTATGAAATATGGCAAATGGATGTCAAAACGGCTTTTCTAAATGGATACCTCGAGGAGGAAATCTATATGGAGCGAATTCAAAGGTTTTGTGTCCAAAGCTAATATTCATAAAGTGTGCAAGCCGCGAGCCATTTATGGTCTGAAGCAAGCTTCTCGGAGTTGGAACCTTCGATTTGTGAAGCGATTAAGGACTTTGACTTGAACGAAATGAGGAGGAACCGTGTGTTTACAAAAGGTCGATGGGAGCAACATTGCGTTCTTAGTACTATATGTAGATGATATTCGCTTATAGGAAATAACGTAGCAATGCTCGGCCGTGAAAGCTTGGCTTTCTAAAACGTTCTCCATGAAAGACACGGGAGAAGCTTCCTATATTCTAGGGATCCGTCTTTACAGAGATAGACCACGAAGAATGATAGGACTTTCCCAAGCCCTTTATATCGATAAAATCCTTAGAAGATTCAAGATGGATGAATCTAAAGAGGGTTCCTTCCCATGCGACATGGAATTCATCTCACCACGAAAATGTGTCCTCAAAGTGAGGAAGACAAGAGAGAGATGAGTAAGGTACCTATGCCTCGGCGATGGGTAGCCTCATGTACGCTATGTTGTGTACGAGACCAGACTTAGCCTACGCTGTGAGTATGGTAAGTCGATTTCAAGCAAACCGGAAGGGAACATTGGTGCCGTAAAGAACATTCTTAAGTACTTAAGAAGAACTAGAGATTTAGTTCTTACTTATGGTGGTGGAGAATCAAGGTGATTGGATTCACCGATTCTGATTTTCAAGGAGACAATGACGACTCTAAGTCGACATCCGGTATTTATTTACTCTCAATGGAGGAGCGGTATCTTGGAGAAGCTCCAAGCAAACCGCTCTCTGCGATTCCACACCCAAGCGAGTATCAAGTGCCTCGGAGGCTAGCAAAGAAGCATTTTGGATGCAGAAGTTTATACAAGAACTTCAAGTGGTGCCTAACGCGGAGTTGCCTATATCACTATTCTGTGATAATGATGGAGCTGTCGCCCAAGCCAAGGAGCCGAGGGCTCACCACAACACCAAGCATATAGAGAGAAAGTACCACATCGTTCGAGAGATGGTGGAAAAAGGATATGTTTCATTGGAAAGAGTAGACTCAGAAGACAATGTCTCTGACCCGCTGACTAAGCCATTATCTCAGGCCGTCTTAGAAAGACATCTGAAGAACATGGGTATTGGATACCATGATGTGTGGCATTGAGTGCAAGTGGGAGATTGTTAGGAATATGCCCTCGAATGCCACTCAGGGGATGATAGAGTAGGGGCATTGTACTTGTAATTATGGAATAATTAATAAAAAGGCAATACGATTCATTCACTGTTTATTGTATTTCAATTGCATTCTTGACTTGGTAAACATTGAAGTGAAGTCCATGTAAATAAATCGAACATTCCATTCTCGTTATGGGATAAGAGAAAATGTACTGGAAGTGTTTAAAGTTTATTTACGTAAATTGTTCGCAAGTCAATAAACTTAAAATGGGCATTAAGTTTTAATATGACTTGTATAACTGATGCTAGTACGTGTGCAAGTATTGATATCATAGTTATAAGTATATTGGTGGGGCAGTATACTCGAACACGACTCATACTCGATTGATCACACGGTATTCACTCTCGGAGAGTCGATGACGGATCGAAAGGTTGTGATAGTATACGTGGACCTTTGACTTGAGGGTTCGGTAGAAGATGTGCTGTGACGTTTAGTTTGTCATTAGAGTAGTTAGACTCATTTGCTTAATTCTTGAGTCGACCTCGAAGTGCGGACTATACGGGCGAGTAGCGATCTTCTTGTACGCCAAGAAAGGATTCTATCTCTGTTAGTGAGCGAGGCGAATGTCTATACGGTTAATGGCAAATAAGATCATAAGTCTTTGGCAAAGCATTACGATATAGTCGTATTAGATACACTATTAATCAGTCGGTCTTGATTTGCATTAACACATGTATAGAGTTTAGTCAATAGTAGGGTTTGACTTTACCGTTGCAGAAGACTTGACCGGGACATCGATGAAGGGTCTATACGTATATAGTATTCACGACATAATGGTTACGGAATGATCCCTTCATTCGTTCTCGATCGGGGTTTACGGTGCGGCCCGCTAGGTGGCTAAGTCTTGCCGCACTCATTGGTTCCTCCCAATGCCGGTGAGACGGACCTACGGAGTCGCGCATCGGGAGCGTTGACGGATAAATGTGAATTTATTATCTCTCTATTAATATTAGATATTGGATATCTAATTATGATTTATTAGATAAATCAAAATAGCGGTCTTATGAATTAAAATTAAATTCTGGGTAATTAATTTAATTCATAAATTATATTTCTTAGAGAAATATATTTGTATTTGATATTATTAATTAATTAGATTAATTAATTAATATAAATACATTGGTGATTAAACGGAGTGTATTTAACGAGTCGTTTGTGAACGTCCGTACACGAGCCGAGTGACTCGGCTCGTTTTCTAGGAAACTTCCACCATGGGCCACCTTCCCTCTCCCCACATCACATGGAATCATTTCCATGCATGTGTATGTGTTAGTTGTATTTTTGTTATTATGTGTTGACATTTTATCTCAATTATATGATTTGTATTATATGTTTGAGATAATATATAAGCAACATAATATAACAACTACAAACACACATACTAACCCGACAATTGAGAGCCGCTTCCGTGATTTGAAGTGAGGAGAGAGAGAAAAATTTTCTTTCTTCATTTTGTTCATCTTTGAGGTGAAAAGAAGTAAGAAAAATTAAGAGAGAAAAAATTCCTACAACACTTCCTAGCCGTGTTCTTCATAGAACGGAGTATTGTAGATTTTTCCGGGCAACTTCCGACGCGTGTGAAGTAGAGGCTTCGGATTTTCGGTGCTTGGAACGAAGGGATTTCGTGTTCGGGACGGGATCGTGATCATCGTCTACACTTTACGAAGATTTATTTCAAAGGCTTCAAGGGTATGAATCTTTATCTTTGTATATTATTTTTCATATATACGTTACTTGATCGATCCTGTTTGGGATTCGTATTTATTTCCGCTGCGTATTTCGTTTTATTTTCGGAATCCCAACACTAAGATGGATATATCAAGTCCCTAGAGCTCAAAACTGACTAAAAGTATGTTATGAGGCTTAAGGAGATGAAAATCAAGGCTGCCAAATAAAGAGGGGCGAGTTGATATAAATAACGGTCCATAACGTAAGTTACATCCTTCGTATTACGTGTGATAGGAGCTTAACTTACGTAAGGTACTGCCACGTATGTATGTTGTGCTATTCCATTAACCTACGTCCAAACTGACTAAGTGTTATATAAACGACATCCTAAGGTTACGTACGTAGACCTAACAACTTATGTACGTTACCTTGAACACCTAACATACGTTATACATAGTTGAGCTGCTTTCCAGCTATTAGTCGAAAGATGCTCGTGCGCGAGGTCCCGCTTGTTAACTGCCGATTTGTCTATCCACATCCACCATTATGTACGCTACCGATGGCCTTTAGCGTACGTAATCTTCAAGGGTTCATGTTAAGCTCATGATTAATGTACGCTAGTTGTGGTACTTAGCAACAATAAAGATAGAAACAATACAGATAATTTCAACACTGTATACACAAGTCCGGACTGATAAAATCTTATCCAAACATATATTGAAATCAAAATACAATGTTCTTGCCGGTAAAAATACGGATGAAAATACATAGTAAAAATATAGATATTATAAGGAGAAACAACTTAAAGTACATCGTCATGAAAGCGGAATATAAAGTATAGATTACATCTCCAATATCAAGTTCAGCTAGGTCATTCATTCTCCACCTCAGGCTCGTCATGACTGGACTGCTCCTCATCTTGGTTTGTAACAAAAAGATAAGGTGAGACAAAGGGTCTCAGTGAGTGGGTGACCATGTAAGTGATGCATGTGTCATGTCTGGTTCGTTTGATGCAACGAGAGTGTTATGACATTTTGGAATAGTATGAAAAGTATTATTATTTTTATTATGCGGAACTTGTAAGTCAAAAACACTTTCGTCCATTGTAAATACACATAATAGTATCCAACTCCGTATATTATCAGTCAATAGCAACTAATCAATCAAGCACTACAGTTTACCTTTGGAATCTACCGATTTGGACTTGGAACCTAAGATCTTTCTTATGATTCCACCAATATAGGACGTCTCCCCATTACTTGGAACCGTCGCCCTGCTTTTTGGGATATCGCCCCAGTATTTGAGCCGAGCTTCATTTTTGGATCGCTAAGTGCCACTCCACCCTTATGCTTCTGCGATATCATTATTAGGACTCAACATGTCATATGCCAAGGCCCTGTCTTGGTATTCCGTCAAGGTAGTACAAGAAAATCCAGCCATATAACGACGTAAATCCATATTCATCCCCATATCAAAGTAACAGATATTGTCACGCTCATCCCGAACTTGATTCTTCACGTGGATCAGCTGTTGATTGTATTCGACTATCGCCTGCGAGACTGGAATATTCTGCGGCTTAGCCTCAAAAAAGGCTCGGATTCTGCCTTCTTGCACTAGCCAAGGACAAAACTCGGCCTTCAGTAGCTCTTTAAATTCTTCCCACGTAGCAGCACGATCCTGTGGCTTGATAACTTTCCACCAAGTCGCGGCCTCCTTGGTAAGGTAGTACTGAGCAATCGGTACCTTCCTTACTTCTGGACAATCATCCGCTTCAAACACTTTCTTTAACTCTGCCAACCAATTCTCCCAACCCATCAGGTCTATAGCACCGCTGAACTGCAGAGGGTGCATACGGATCACATTCTGAAGCAAGGCATCCGATGTCGGATTCGGATTGTTCAGTTGAACGGCTTGGGCCAGGATAATCATCTGGTTAGCCAATTGCTGAAGGACATTTGTAACTCCAACATCTACTTTATTCCCTTGGCCGGTCGACTGGTCGTGATGACCCTCAGTATCAAGGTATATTGAGTTAGATAAAATAGGGGTGGTCAACCCCACAACGGTGTAACACCCCCAAGATATTCGAGGTGTATTACAACGCCGTGGACCCCTACCTGGGATCCACTAGGCTAACACAAGAAAACACCTCTCGACTAACCGTCTCGGTTAGCAAGGAAACAATTGTTAACAACAAGAACATAAAACAACACGTCCGGTACAACCGGCATAATAAACATCAACCGACAAATACAGTAACTCCAACAAAGACCAATCACAATCTGAGAGGAAAAGCCTAAGTACTCGCGAGTACAATCTATAAGTTTACAATTTGGAAAAATATCCACATCAAAAGAGACAGTAGGAAATAACAAGACTCAATTGCACATGTCAACAACCTTGGCCAACATCCTCGTACCATCCCAGTGCCCGCTCGTCTGGCTGAACATAACCTGAAATCCATAACAAGAATTTCCCCGACAACGGGTCCCCAAAGGGGTTAGCAATTACGCTAGTACAAGTATTCAAGGCAAACCAATCGCTTACACATTTCATAGTACATGCACCAATATCAATTCGAAAGTCAAAACCAGACATGTCTTTTCCGGAAAATAAACAGTCAAACAATTAGCCTTGAGAACAGGGCGGCAGCATACATTCTCACTCGGGGCCTCACAGGGACCCTAACGAGTTGGCTACAATTACAGAAAAACAAAACCACGCACACGCTATGCCGTGAGAACAGGGCGGCAGCATACATTCTCACTCGGGGCCTTGCAAGGACCCTAACGAGTTGGCTAGCGGTACGAAACTCGTGAAATCCAGGGCGGCAGCATAGATTTCCCTCCTTGACCCCGTCGGGCCAACACAAGGTGAGTAATTTACAAACAATATACATTACCATTTCACGTTAAGCATAAAGGTTCCCAAAAATACTTGCCTTGAATTATTGACGACGCAACGAACGGAAAGGAAAGTCGCCGACGAACGCTAAGAACCAATGAAACCGAACCTAACGATTCGAAGAATACAATCACAACCATTTCTAAATGAATATGGAATTGGAATACACCCGAAAACCCGCCTACGATTCATGTATATTCGTATATAAACAACAACGAGGGCGGACCACAACCAAACCCTCTCGATTCCGTAAAAATCACGAAATATACCATGAATCCGTAGGGAAACTAAGAATACCAACAAGATTAATCATATTCATCATGAATTAATCGACAAAACGGAACGAATCGGACAAAAACGCGAAAATCCCCAAATCTACCCAAAAATAGGGTTCTAAAGATCTAACCATGATTCGCTGGATCGAAGGATGTTATAGGATGATTAATCAACGATATAACCTCAAGAACTTCATGGATTTGTTGTTCAACAACATGGTTTCGTCTCCTCCGAAACCCCAGCCGCGGACCGAAGAGAAAGGAAATGAAAAATGACGGAGAAAGTCGCTGGTCTGTCATTTATATACTGGGCCGGAACTAGCGTGCGCTAGCCTTTTCCGACTAGCGTGCGCTATCGGCAAGATCGGCCGAGCACACTCGGCCATGGCCCGCACGACCCGGCACCACCGACCACCCCGCCGACCGTGACTCGACCGCCCGACTCCCGCTAGCGTGCGCTACGGCCGAAGCTCGCGCGCTTAGCCGACCTGGCCCAAAGAGCCACCGGATCGACAACTCATCCCGTGAGCGTACGCTAGTCGGCCGGCAGCAGGCGCTACCCTCGCGGTTAGTGCACGCCACGACCGACAGAGCGTGCGCTACCCGCCAATCCCGACCGAGTCCGTAACCTCGTAATACCTCTGTGCCCGAGAGCGTCTGGCCGACTCGACAGCAGGCGCTACATCGCTGAAGCTAAGCGCAGCTGGCCCCGGCCGTGGCGTGCGCTACGCGGTTCTCGCGTGCTGCTCGGCTTGTCCAAGACTCGTCCGGCCATCCCCGCACCCGTCCGGCCACCGCCACCGCCACGACCCGACGCCTCGATTTCCGAAAATGCCCGGAACGGACACAACGAAAAGTTCGCGGATGACGTCAACGACTCGAGATGAAAACGTAATGCAATAATTAATCATACGCGACCAAGAAAAGGGTCAAGACGACAAATACAGATATGGATACCCGTAATTTTCAAGAAATTACAAAATGGCCCAAAACGCCCGGAAATCACGATACGTGATCGAATAACCAAACCGAAGTTCACAACACGTCTAACAAAGTTAAACGGACTTGCGGGAAACTCGAAACAGCAGTTTCGGACGAGATTCGCAAGAATCGAACTCAAGTGCGGAAAAGTCGCTAAAAACCACAGAACTCAACAAAACAACACCGAAACGAACTCGGATGACAAAAAGTGTAGAATTAATCATTCTCGAATGACGAAACGGTCATGAGCGAGCGCCAAAACGGACTCACCAAAAAAGAAATTTACCAAAATCGAAAATTGCGGATATTACATTCTACCCTCCTAAAAGAAGTTTCGCATCGAAACTTAGAATAAGTAGGGAGAAGCAATATCCCTTGCCAGAAACTCGACGAGATACACAAAACCAAGACTCGCGCCCGTCGGCAAACGCCGCAAGGAACGCAAAGAGACATACGGCGAGAAAATACACTCTAGGCGACTAACACAACGTCACGGTAGAGACATAATAAAATCAACGAGTGACAAGCGTCATTAAATGGATAATACAATCAAGTCAATTATCCGAACAATCACAAAACACAACGAACGAAAATCAATATGATTGACCAACCCAACAGTTCATCAATCAAAATGCGAGCCAAACGCTGAACAATCACGAAACGAGAACAAAAACCGAACAAACAAACGATTGAGACAACAAAAATCGAACAATCATGTCCGAAACACGTAGGATAATAAAATTCAAACAACAACTCCCGTGATGACACGGTGAGAACAAAGAAGACGTGCATTCCCACAATATCCACATGAAAGGGAATAGCGATTGAAAAGCCACAACGACAAATGAGTTATTAGAAACAATACCACCTCGTTCGATCAACAAAAGCAAGGGATAGGAAAGTTCGAAATGTTAACGAGCATAAACGAGTTGATAGAGCTAAAAATACGAAGTTCAAAATCCGATCCACTTTGAATAAAAGAACTATTAGAACCAAAAGATGTTACTTAGAACAAGATTCACAATAGTCGAACCGAATTCGGAAAAGTCACAGCGATAACCAGATCGACTCAAAACCAGATTACTGCTCGTTCGAATGATGAAACCAAGGTATAGATCAAGTTCGAAGGTATCAATGAACCCGAGCGAATCGATAGACTGGAGAAAGAGAAGATATAGAAGTCAAAATAGTACGGGTATTACTTTTGACCTCGCCCCCGAATCTCACAACAACGGAACCAAGGTAACAATATAACAAGCAATCGACACAACGCGGAACAATCACCGATGCACACAATCATACCAACCCGATCTCTAACAGCTCGCATATATGCGATAAAGCATAAACCGCCACAAGGCGACAACATCCAATACCAACATCACACCCCTCAGAGAGGTTAACACGACTAGTGTGTGGCGAACGACTCAACGCTCGCACCACCAATTCAATCAACAACTCGGGGGTTAACACCCTAACGAGAGTATGAACATCACACATATATTCCCGGACCACAAATAGGAATGATAGGTTTTGAAAACGAAAACCACCTTTTGAAAATAACTTGCAAGCACCGGTTGATCTTGAGTATCAAATATCAAAAGTAGTACAAACATCGTCATCGAGACAAAAAAAAATCATCTTGCGTTTGAAAAAAATGAAGACACCTTTCGTTAAATTAAAACTTTTCGATTATATTCGACCTTCGGGTCTAAGCGAATACGTTTCTAAATCATTAGAAATATTTCAAAATATTTTGATCCTCAAAGTAGAATAATTTTGAAACATAGCGTGACACTAGTAGGCATCTTGAGAGCACTGTGAGAAAATAATTTATTTTAAAAGTACGTCTCGAGGTTTATTTTCTAAGATACTCAAGGTTTTTCAGAAGTACAATAGGCCAAAATGCCCAAAATTCGCACGTATCAACCTTTACTCAAACACATCATATCACACGCATCAAATCGCTCAAAATCACGACAGTGATATACAATCCTCAGGATATGTTTAACAACATCGTTAAAACAACAATCGGTTTATCAAAACTGGATGGAAAACGATATCAAGAACAAAACTCCAAAAAGTCAACTCTAGGGATTCAAGAAAATACCTAGATTCGGCGAAGAACAATGGATTAGATGATGTTAAAAATCATCTAGGATACTCCAAAACACCTTTGGGTGGTAAGAAAAATCAGCCCAGATGCGAAACCGAGTCGCTACGTCTCAAACTCATGGAGGAAGGAGAAGAAATGAAGAAAATGCAACTTAGATCGGTGTCCAGATTTATATCGACACAATTAGCGTGCGCTAATCATTAAGGTTAGCGTGCGCTATCACGGCACCAAACAAAACTCGACCAAAAATACATCCGTTAGCGTGCGCTAACCCCAAGTGTTAGCGTGCGCTAACGGGAACTCGTGCCCATCCGGTAGCTCTGGATCGCCACGAACTACTGTGTAGCGTGCGCTATCCTCCCTTAGCGTGCTACCAACGCACTCTTGCGCGCGCTAGCTGCAAAGCGTAGCGTGCGCTAACGACCCACAGAGACAACAACAGAACACATCAGAAAAATTACATGCCGTAAACCTTTCTCACAAGGATTTACCAGGCTAAGCACAATTTCCCATGTCATTCCGAAAATGCTAAAAAGACCAATGATCTCAAACGACGCGTTGCGATGCGACTAAGTCAGACAAAATCCGACGAGACAAAACTCAACAAACACAACTTGACTCGACAGCCTAGGTTTCCCCAGGCTAATCTGATTTTAAAATCGTATACTTTAGTTATTCAAAAATAAAACCGATAAGTTAAAAATCGTTTTCAAGACCCTTTCAAATACGACAAGGGCTTAACAGCGGTGGCATTTTATAAAATGTCCTAAAACACTTTTAAACACGACCTTTAAATACCGACTCAAGGTTTTATTTGAAAATACAAGGCTGGCTCGCCCAAATTCATGTCACTTTCAAAAACCCACAATACGATCAAGTCTAAGAAATTTTCAAGCATGCACGCCGCATGTATTATTATTAATAGAAACACATTGATTGTAAATAACAATAATTAGCCAAGTACCAACAATTTCCGAACACACGCATATACGGCATTCAAAAATCACCAGTTCAATAAGCGCAACTCGGGAATACTAATTCCAAGCATATGTCAAACTATCTCTTCAAGTTTGACAACAGAACTAAAGATCACCGATTTGGACGTATGTCGAAACCACTATGTGAGTTTCTCAACAAACTCGCCATCAATACCTATACCGAACATATCAATGTTCAAAACTTCTACATCATACTGCACCCTTCGGTGTCCAACCCATCAGTACATTCGGCTCAACATACATTTAGTATATCGCAATTACCAAACACAGATTCCACCATACAACAAAAGACTAGAGAGTCAAGCCCTCTCACAATATACCACGGAGAAAAATTTGGACCTTTCGATCACCAACGATCCCACCAATGCTAGGAAGTTTAGCGATGGAAGGCTCGAAAAACAACAAACGGTCAAGCCTTAACGGCGCACATACTCCAGAGAGATAAAGGGCTGCGCAATACTAGAATCAAAAGTGCACGAACCGGATGGATCGAAAAACAACTCGACAATAAGTACGAGAGAGGCAATCACAGTTCAAGAAGTGGAATTTCAATACGAGAAAACAAGAGAATCGAGTAAGGAAAACTTACGAGCACTGGATGTACTGAGATGCCGGCAGCGGTGTGACAATGTGCAAAACAAAACACAACTAGACCCAAATAACCAACAAGCCTAGGTATCCATAAACCTAGAGCTCCGATACCATTTTCTGTAACACCCCCAAGATATTCGAGGTGTATTACAGTGCCGTGGACCCCTACCTGGGATCCACCAGGCTAACACAAGAAAACACCTCTCGACTAACCGTCTCGGTTAGCAAGGAAACAATTGTTAACAACAAGAACATAAAACAACACGTCCGGTACAACCGGCATAATAAACATCAACCGACAAATAAATAAACTCCAACAACTACCAATCACAATCTGAGAGGAAAAGCCTAAGTACTCGCGAGTACAATCTATAAGTTTACAATTTGGAAAAATATCCACATCAAAAGAGACAGTAGGAAATAACAAGACTCAATTGCACATGTCAACAACCTTGGCCAACATCCTCGTACCATCCCGTAGCAGCTCGTGCTGGTGAACATAACACGAAATCCATAACAAGAATTTCCCGACAACGGGTCCCCAAAGGGGTTAGCAATTATGCTAGTACAAGTATTCAAGGCAAACCAATCGCTTACACATTTCATAGTACATGCACCAATATCAATTCGAAGTCAAAACCGGACATGTCTTTTCCGAAAATAAGCAGTAAACAATTAGCCTTGAGAACAGGCGGCAAAGATACATTCTCACTCGGGGCCTCACAGGGACCCTAACGAGTTGGCTACAATTACAGAAAAACAAAACCACGCACACGCTATGCCGTGAGAACAGGGCGGCAGCATACATTCTCACTCGGGGCCTTGCAAGGACCCTAACGAGTTGGCTAGCGGTACGAAACTCGTGAAATCCAGCGGCAAAGATAGATTTCCCTCCTTGACCCCGTCGGGCCAACACAAGGTGAGTAATTTACAAACAATATACATTACCATTTCACGTTAAGCATAAAGGTTCCCAAAAATACTTGCCTTGAATTATTGACGACGCAACGAACGGAAAGGAAAGTCACCGACGAACGCTAAGAACCAATGAAACCGAACCTAACGATTCGAAGAATACAATCACAACCATTTCTAAATGAATATGGAATTGGAATACACCCGAAAACCCGCCTACGATTCATGTATATTCGTATATAAACAACAACGAGGGCGGACCACAACCAAACCCTCTCGATTCCGTAAAAATCACGAAATATACCATGAATCCGTAGGGAAACTAAGAATACCAACAAGATTAATCATATTCATCATGAATTAATCGACAAAACGGAACGAATCGGACAAAAACGCGAAAATCCCCAAATCTACCCAAAAATAGGGTTCTAAAGATCTAACCTTGATTCGCTGGATCGAAGGATGTTATAGGATGATTGATCAACGATATAACCTCAAGAACTTCATGGATTTGTTGTTCAACAACATGGTTTCGTCTCCTCCGAAACCCCAGCCGCGGACCGAAGAGAAAGGAAATGAAAAATGACGGAGAAAGTCGCTGGTCTCATATTTATATATCGGCGGAACTAGCGTGCGCTAGCCTTCCCGACCTAGCGTGCGCTATCGCCAAGATCGGCCGAGCACACTCGGCCATGGCCCGCACGACCCGGCACCACCGACCACCCCGCCGACCGTGACTCGACCGCCCGACTCCCGCTAGCGTGCGCTACGGCGGAAGCTCGCGCGCTAATGACTGGCCCAAAGAGCCACCGGATCGACAACTCATCCCAGAGCGACGCTAGTCGGCCGGCAGCAGGCGCTACCCTCGCCGGTTAGCGCGCTACGACCGATAGTAGCGTGCGCTACCCGCCAATCCCGACCGAGTCCGAACCTCGTAATACCTCTGTGCCCGATAGCGTCTGTTGCCGACTCGGCACAGGCGCTACATCGCTGAAGCTAGCGCAGCTGGCCCCGGCCAGAAGGCGTGCGCTACGCGGTTCTCGCGTGCTGCTGGCCGATGTCCAAGACTCGTCCGGCGATCCGCACCCGTCCGGCCACCAGCCGCCACGACCCGACGCCGATTTCCGAAAACGCCCGAACTGACACGACGAAAAGTTCGCGGACGACGTCAACGACTCGAGATGAAAACGTAATGCAATAATTAATCATACGCGACCAAGAAAAGGGTCAAGACGACAAATACAGATATGGATACCCGTAATTTTCAAGAAATTACAAAATGGCCCAAAACGCCTAAATCACGATACGTGATCGAATAACCAAATGAAGTTCACAACACGTCTAACAAAGTTAAACGGACTTGCGGGAAACTCAAAGCAATAGCTTTGACGAGATTCGCAAGAATCGAACTCAAGTGCGGAAAAGTCGCTAAAAACCACAGAACTCAACAAAACAACACCGAAACGAACTCGGATGACAAAAAGTGTAGAATTAATCATTCTCAGAATGACGAAACGGTCATGAGCGAGCCGTCAAAACGGACTCCGGCCGAAAAAAGAAATTTACCAAAAATCGAAAATTGCGGATATTACATTCTACCCTCCTTAAAAGAAGTTTCGTACCGAAACTTAGAATAAGTAGGGAGAAGCAATATCCCTTGCCAGGAAACTCGACGAGATACACAAAACCGAAGACTCGCGCCCGTCGGCGAAACGCTGCAAGGAACGCAAAGAGACATACGGCGAGAAAATACACTCTAGGGCGACTAACACAACGTCACCGGTAGAGACATAATAAAATCAACGAGTGACAAGCGTCATTAAATGGATAATACAATCAAGTCAATTATCCGAACAATCACAAAACACAACGAACGAAAATCAATATGATTGACCAACCCAACAGTTCATCAATCAAAATGCGAGCCAAACGCTGAACAATCACGAAACGAGAACAAAAACCGAACAAACAAACGATTGAGACAACAAAAATCGAACAATCATGTCCGAAACACGTAGGATAATAAAATTCAAACAACAACTCCCAGGATGACCTGGTGAGAACAGCAAGACGTGCATTCCCACAATATCCACAGGAAAGGGAATAGCGATTGAAAAGCCACAACGACAAATGAGTTATTCCGAAACAATACCACCCTCGTTCGATCAACAAAAGCAAGGGATAGGGAAAGTTCAGAAATGTTAACGAGCATAAACGAGTTGATAGAGCTAAAAATACAGAAGTTCAAAATCCGATCCACTTTGAATAAAAGAACTATTAGAACCAAAAGATGTTACTTAGAACAAGATTCACAATAGTCGATCCGAATTCGGAATAGTCTCAGAGATATCCAGATCGACTCAAAACCAGACATACTGCTCGAATGATGAAACCAAGGTATAGATCAAGTTCAGAAGGTATCAATGAACACGAGCGAATCGATAGACTGGAGAAAGAGAAGATATAGAAGTCAAAATAGTACGGGTATTACTTTTGACCTCGCCCCCGAATCTCACAACAACGGAACCAAGGTAACAATATAACAAGCAATCGACACAACGCGGAACAATCACCGATGCACACAATCATACCAACCCGATCTCTAACAGCTCGCATATATGCGATAAAGCATAAACCGCCACAAGGCGACAACATCCAATACCAACATCACACCCCTCACAGAGGTTACCACGACAAGCGTGTGGCGAGCGACTCAACGCCCGCACCACCAATTCAATCAACAACTCGGGGGGTTAACACCCTAACGAGAGTATGAACATCACACATATATTCCCGGACCACAAATAGGAATGATAGGTTTTGAAAACGAAAACCACCTTTTGAAAATAACTTGCAAGCACCAGTTGATCTTGAGTATCAAATATCAAAAGTAGTACAAACATCGTCATCGAGACAAAAAAAAAAATCATCTTGCGTTTGAAAAAAAATGAAGACACCTTTCGTTAAATTAAAACTTTTCAGTTATATTCGACCTTCGGGTCTAAGCGAATACGTTTCTAAATCATTATAAATATTTCAAAATATTTTGATCCTCAAAGTAGAATAATTTTGAAACATAGCGTGACACTAGTAGGCATCTTGAGAGCACTGTGAGAAAATAATTTATTTTAAAAGTACGTCTCGAGGTTTATTTTCTAAGATACTCAAGGTTTTTCAGAAGTACAATAGGCCAAAATGCCCAAAATTCGCACGTATCAACCTTTACTCAAACACATCATATCACACGCATCAAATCGCTCAAAATCACGACAGTGATATACAATCCTCAGGATATGTTTAACAACATCGTTAAAACAACAATCGGTTTATCAAAACTGGATGGAAAACGATATCAAGAACAAAACTCCAAAAAGTCAACTCTAGGGATTCAAGAAAATACCTAGATTCGGCGAAGAACAATGGATTAGATGATGTTAAAAATCATCTAGGATACTCCAAAACACCTTTGGGTGGTAAGAAAAATCAGCCCAGATGCGAAACCGAGTCGCTACGTCTCAAACTCATGGAGGAAGGAGAAGAAATGAAGAAAAATGCAACTTCTAGACTGGTGTCCAGTATTTATACTGGACACAATTAGCGTGCGCTAATCATTAAGGTTAGCGTGCGCTATCACGGCACCAAACAAAACTCCTGACCAAAAATACACTGTTAGCGTGCGCTAACCCCAAGTGTTAGCGTGCGCTAACGGGAACTTCAGGCCCAGTCCAGTAGCTCCCGGATCGCCCGAACTACTGTAGCGTGCGCTATCCTCCCCTTAGCGTGCTACCAACGCACTCTTGCGCGCGCTAGCCGCAAAGCGTAGCGTGCGCTAACGACCCACGAGACAACAACAGAACACATCGGAAAAATTACATGCCGTAAACCTTTCTCACAAGGATTTACTGTGCTAAGCACAATTTCCCATGTCATTCGAAAATGCTAAAAAGACCAATGATCTCAAACGACGCGTTGCGATGCGACTAAGTCGACAAAATCCGACGAGACAAAACTCAACAAACACAACTTGACTCGACACCTAGGTTTCCTGTGCTAACTGATTTTAAAATCGTATACTTTAGTTATTCAAAAATAAAACCGATAAGTTAAAAATCGTTTTCAAGACCCTTTCAAATACGACAAGGGCTTAACAAATGTGGCATTTTATAAAATGTCCTAAAACACTTTTAAACACGACCTTTAAATACCGACTCAAGGTTTTATTTGAAAATACAAGGTGGCTCGCCCAAATTCATGTCACTTTCAAAACCCACAATACGATCAAGTCTAAGAAATTTTCAAGCATGCACGCCGCATGTATTATTATTAATAGAAACACATTGATTGTAAATAACAATAATTAGCCAAGTACCAACAATTTCCGAACACACGCATATACGGCATTCAAAAATCACCGGTTAATAAGCGCAACTCGGGAATACTAATTCCAAGCATATGTCAAACTATCTCTTCAAGTTTGACAACAGAACTAAAGATCACCGATTTGGACGTATGTCGAAACCACTATGTGAGTTTCTCAACAAACTCGCCATCAATACCTATACCGAACATATCAATGTTCAAAACTTCTACATCATACCGCACCCTTCGGTGTCCAACCCATCAAGACATTCGGCTCAACATACATTTAGTATATCGCAATTACCAAACACAGATTCCACCATACAACAAAAGACTAGAGAGTCAAGCCCTCTCACAATATACCACGGAGAAAAATTTGGACCTTTCGATCACCAACGATCCCACCAATGCTAGGAAGTTTAGCGATGGAAGGCTCGAAAAACAACAAACGGTCAAGCCCGTAACGGCGCACATACTCCGAGAGAGATAAAGGGTCGCGCAATACTAGAATCAAAAGTGCACGAACCGGATGGATCGAAAAACAACTCGACAATAAGTACGAGAGAGGCAATCACGGTTCAAGAAGTGGAATTTCAATACGAGAAAACAAGAGAATCGAGTAAGGAAAACTTACGAGCACTGGATGTACCGAGATGCCGAGGCGGTGTGACAATGTGCAAAACAAAACACAACTAGACCCAAATAACCAACAAGCCTAGGTATCCATAAACCTAGAGCTCCGATACCATTTTCTCGTAACACCCCAAGATATTCGAGGTGTATTACGCTGCCGTGGACCCCTACCCGGGATCCACCAGCTAACACAAGAAAACACCTCTCACTACCCGTCTCGGTTAGCAAGGAAACAATTGTTAACAACAAGAACATAAAACAACACGTCCGGTACAACCGGCATAATAAACATCAACCGACAAATACAGTAACTCCAACAAAGACCAATCACAATCTGAGAGGAAAAGCCTAAGTACTCGCGAGTACAATCTATAAGTTTACAATTTGGAAAAATATCCACATCAAAAGAGACAGTAGGAAATAACAAGACTCAATTGCACATGTCAACAACCTTGGCCAACATCCTCGTACCATCCAGCGCCCGCTCGTCTGGCATTGAACATAACACGAAATCCATAACAAGAATTTCCCGACAACGGGTCCCCAAAGGGGTTAGCAATTATGCTAGTACAAGTATTCAAGGCAAACCAATCGCTTACACAAATCATAGTACATGCACCAATATCAAATCGAAATTCAAAACCAGACATGTCTTTTCCGGAAAATAAACAGTCAAACAATAAGCCTAGAGAACAGGCGGCAAAGATACATTCTCACTCGGGGCCTCACAGGACCCTAACGAGTTGGCTACAATTACGTAAAAACAAAACCACGCACACGCTATGCCGTGAGAACAGGCGGCAAAGATACATTCTCACTCGGGGCCTTGCAAGGACCCTAACGAGTTGGCTAGAAGTACGAAACTCGTGAAATCCAGGGCGGCAGCATAGATTTCCCTCCTTGACCCCATCGGGCCAACACAAGGTGAGTAATTTACAAACAATATACATTACCATTTCACGTTAAGCATAAAGGTTCCCAAAAATACTTGCCTTGAATTATTGACGACGCAACGAACGGAAAGGAAAGTCACCATAACGCTAAGAACCAATGAAACCGAACCTAACGATTCGAAGAATACAATCACAACCATTTCTAAATGAATATGGAATTGGAATACACCCGAAAACCCGCCTACGATTCATGTATATTCGTATATAAACAACAACGAGGGCGGACCACAACCAAACCCTCTCGATTCCGTAAAAATCACGAAATATACCATGAATCCGTAGGGAAACTAAGAATACCAACAAGATTAATCATATTCATCATGAATTAATCGACAAAACGGAACGAATCGGACAAAAACGCGAAAATCCCCAAATCTACCCAAAAATAGGGTTCTAAAGATCTAACCTTGATTCGCTGGATCGAAGGATGTTATAGGATGATTGATCAACGATATAACCTCAAGAACTTCATGGATTTGTTGTTCAACAACATGGTTTCGTCTCCTCCGAAACCCCAGCCGCGGACCGAAGAGAAAGGAAATGAAAAATGACGGAGAAAGTCGCTGGTCTGTCATTTATATACTGGGCCGGAACTAGCGTGCGCTAGCCTTCCCGACCTAGCGTGCGCTATCGGCCAGTATCGGCCGAGCACACTCGGCCATGGCCCGCACGACCCGGCACCACCGACCACCCCGCCGACCGTGACTCGACCGCCCGACTCCGCTAGCGTGCGCTACGGCCGAAGCTCGCGCGCGCTAGCCGACTGGCCCAAAGAGCCACCGGATCGACAACTCATCCCAGAGCGCACGCTAGTCGGGCCGGCGGCGCTACCTCGCCGTTAGCGGCGCTACGACCGATAGTAGCGCGGCGCTACCCGCCAATCCCGACCGAGTCCGTAACCTCGAATACCTCTGTCCGAGGCACAGACGTCTGGCCGACTCGACAGCAGGCGCTTACATCGCTGAAGAAGGCTACAGAAGGCCCCGGCCAGAAGGCGTGCGCTACGCCGGTTCTCGCGTGCTCGCTCGGCGATGTCCAAGACTCGTCCGGCCGCCCCGCACCCGTCCGGCCACCGCCACCCGCCACGACCCGACGCCGATTTCCGAAAACGCCGAACGGACACGACGAAAAGTTCATGACGACGTCAACGACTCGAGATGAAAACGTAATGCAATAATTAATCATACGCGACCAAGAAAAGGGTCAAGACGACAAATACACAGATATGGATACCCGTAATTTTCAAGAAATTACAAAATGGCCCAAACGCCTGAAATCACGATACGTGATCGAATAACCAAACCGAAGTTCACAACACGTCTAACAAAGTTAAACGGACTTGCGGAAACTCAAACAATAGCTTTGACGAGATTCGCAAGAATCGAACTCAAGTGCGGAAAAGTCGCTAAAAACCACGTAACTCAACAAAACAACACCGAAACGAACTCGGATGACAAAAAGTGTAGAATTAATCATTCTCGGAATGACGAACGGTCATGAGCGAGGCCAAACGGACTCGGCCGAAAAGAAATTTACCAAAATCGAAAATTGCGGATATTACATTCTACCCTCCTAAGAGAAGTTTCGTATCAAACTTAGAATAAGTAGGAGAAGCAATATCCCTTGCCAGAAACTCGACGAGATACACAAAACCGAAGACTCGCGCCGTCGGCGAAACGCCGCAAGGAACGCAAAGAGACATACGGCGAAAATACACTCTGTGGCGACTAACACAACGTCACCAGAGAGACATAATAAAATCAACGAGTGACAAGCGTCATTAAATGGATAATACAATCAAGTCAATTATCCGAACAATCACAAAACACAACGAACGAAAATCAATATGATTGACCAACCCAACAGCCATCAATCAAAATGCGAGCCAAACGGCTGAACAATCACGAAACGAGAACAAAAACCGAACAAACAAACGATTGAGACAACAAAAATCGAACAATCATGTCCGAAACACGTAGGATAATAAAATTCAAACAACAACTCCCGTGATGACACGGTGAGAACAAAGAAGACGTGCATTCCCACAATATCCACAGAAAGGGAATAGCGATTGAAAAGCCACAACGACAAATGAGTTATTAGAAACAATACCACCCTCGTTCGATCAACAAAAGCAAGGGATAGGAAAGTTGAAATGTTAACGAGCATAAACGAGTTGATAGAGCTAAAAATACAGAAGTTCAAAATCCGATCCACTTTGAATAAAAGAACTATTAGAACCAAAAGATGTTACTTCCGAACAAGATTCACAATAGTCGAACCGAATTCGGAAAAGTCACAGCGATAACGATCGACTCAAACCAGACACACTGCTCGAATGATGAAACCAAGGTATAGATCAAGTTCAGAAGGTATCAATGAACACGAGCGAATCGATAGACTGGAGAAAGAGAAGATATAGAAGTCAAAATAGTACGGGTATTACTTTTGACCTCGCCCCCGAATCTCACAACAACGGAACCAAGGTAACAATATAACAAGCAATCGACACAACGCGGAACAATCACCGATGCACACAATCATACCAACCCGATCTCTAACAGCTCGCATATATGCGATAAAGCATAAACCGCCACAAGGCGACAACATCCAATACCAACATCACACCCCTCACAGAGGTTACCACGACAACTGTGTGGCGAACGACTCAACGCTCGCACCACCAATTCAATCAACAACTCGGGGGTTAACACCCTAACGAGAGTATGAACATCACACATATATTCCCGGACCACAAATAGGAATGATAGGTTTTGAAAACGAAAACCACCTTTTGAAAATAACTTGCAAGCACCAGTTGATCTTGAGTATCAAATATCAAAAGTAGTACAAACATCGTCATCGAGACAAAAAAAAAATCATCTTGCGTTTGAAAAAAAATGAAGACACCTTTCGTTAAATTAAAACTTTTCAGTTATATTCGACCTTCGGGTCTAAGCGAATACGTTTCTAAATCATTAGAAATATTTCAAAATATTTTGATCCTCAAAGTAGAATAATTTTGAAACATAGCGTGACACTAGTAGGCATCTTGAGAGCACTGTGAGAAAATAATTTATTTTAAAAGTACGTCTCGAGGTTTATTTTCTAAGATACTCAAGGTTTTTCAGAAGTACAATAGGCCAAAATGCCCAAAATTCGCACGTATCAACCTTTACTCAAACACATCATATCACACGCATCAAATCGCTCAAAATCACGACAGTGATATACAATCCTCAGGATATGTTTAACAACATCGTTAAAACAACAATCGGTTTATCAAACCGGATGGAAAACGATATCAAGAACAAAACTCCAAAAGTCAACTCTAGGGATTCAAGAAAATACCTAGATTCGCGAAGAACAATGGATTAGATGATGTTAAAAATCATCTAGGATACTCCAAAACACCTTTGGGTGGTAAGAAAATCAGCCCAGATGCGAAACCGAGTCGCTACGTCTCAAACTCATGGAGGAAGGAGAAGAAATGAAGAAAAATGCAACTTAGATCGGTGTCCAGATTTATATCGACACAATTAGCGTGCGCTAATCATTAAGGTTAGCGTGCGCTATCACGGCACCAAACAAAACTCGACCAAAAATACATCGTTAGCGTGCGCTAACCCCAAGTGTTAGCGTGCGCTCGGAACTTGAGCCCACCCGGTAGCTCCCGGATCGCCTCGAACTACTGTGTAGCGTGCGCTATCCTCCCCTTAGCGTGCTACCAACGCACTCTTGCGCGCGCTAGCTGCAGCGTAGCGTGCGCTAACGACCCACAGAGACAACAACAGAACACATCGAAAAATTACATGCCGTAAACCTTTCTCACAAGGATTTACCAGGCTAAGCACAATTTCCCATGTCATTCCGAAAATGCTAAAAAGACCAATGATCTCAAACGACGCGTTGCGATGCGACTAAGTCAGACAAAATCCGACGAGACAAAACTCAACAAACACAACTTGACTCGACAGCCTAGGTTTCCCCAGGCTAATCTGATTTTAAAATCGTATACTTTAGTTATTCAAAAATAAAACCGATAAGTTAAAAATCGTTTTCAAGACCCTTTCAAATACGACAAGGGCTTAATAGCGGTGGCATTTTATAAAATGTCCTAAAACACTTTTAAACACGACCTTTAAATACCGACTCAAGGTTTTATTTGAAAATACAAGGCTGGCTCGCCCAAATTCATGTCACTTTCAAAAACCCACAATACGATCAAGTCTAAGAAATTTTCAAGCATGCACGCCGCATGTATTATTATTAATAGAAACACATTGATTGTAAATAACAATAATTAGCCAAGTACCAACAATTTCCGAACACACGCATATACGGCATTCAAAAATCACCAGTTCAATAAGCGCAACTCGGGAATACTAATTCCAAGCATATGTCAAACTATCTCTTCAAGTTTGACAACAGAACTAAAGATCACCGATTTGGACGTATGTCGAAACCAGCTATGTGAGTTTCTCAACAAACTCTGCCATCAATACCTATACCGGAACATATCAATGTTCAAAACTTCTACATCATACTGCACCCTTCGGTGTCCAACCCATCAGTACATTCGGCTCAACATACATTTAGTATATCGCAATTACCAAACACAGATTCCACCATACAACAAAAGACTAGAGAGTCAAGCCCTCTCACAATATACCACGGAGCAAAATTTGGACCTTTCGATCACCAACGATCCCACCAATGCTAGGAAGTTTAGCGATGGAAGGCTCGAAAAACAACAAACGGTCAAGCCCAGAACGGCGCACATACTCCAGAGAGATAAAGGGCTGCGCAATACTAGAATCAAAAGTGCACGAACCGGATGGATCGAAAAACAACTCGACAATAAGTACGAGAGAGGCAATCACAGTTCAAGAAGTGGAATTTCAATACGAGAAAACAAGAGAATCGAGTAAGGAAAACTTACGAGCACTGGATGTACTGAGATGCCGGCAGCGGTGTGACAATGTGCAAAACAAAACACAACTAGACCCAAATAACCAACAAGCCTAGGTATCCATAAACCTAGAGCTCCGATACCATTTTCTGTAACACCCCCAAGATATTCGAGGTGTATTACAGTGCCGTGGACCCCTACCTGGGATCCACCAGGCTAACACAAGAAAACACCTCTCGACTAACCGTCTCGGTTAGCAAGGAAACAATTGTTAACAACAAGAACATAAAACAACACGTCCGGTACAACCGGCATAATAAACATCAACCGACAAATACAGTAACTCCAACAAAGACCAATCACAATCTGAGAGGAAAAGCCTAAGTACTCGCGAGTACAATCTATAAGTTTACAATTTGGAAAAATATCCACATCAAAAGAGACAGTAGGAAATAACAAGACTCAATTGCACATGTCAACAACCTTGGCCAACATCCTCGTACCATCCCAGCGCCCGCTCGTCTGGCTGAACATAACCTGAAATCCATAACAAGAATTTCCCCGACAACGGGTCCCCAAAGGGGTTAGCAATTATGCTAGTACAAGTATTCAAGGCAAACCAATCGCTTACACATTTCATAGTACATGCACCAATATCAATTCGAAAGTCAAAACCAGACATGTCTTTTCCGGAAAATAAACGAATAAACAATTAGCCTTGAGAACAGGCGGCAAAGATACATTCTCACTCGGGGCCTCACAGGACCCTAACGAGTTGGCTACAATTACGTAAAAACAAAACCACGCACACGCTATGCCGTGAGAACAGGGCGGCAAAGATACATTCTCACTCGGGGCCTTGCAAGGACCCTAACGAGTCAGCTAGCGGTACGAAACTCGTGAAATCCAGTGGCGGCAAAGATAGATTTCCTCCTTGACCCGTCAGGCCAACACAAGGTGAGTAATTTACAAACAATATACATTACCATTTCACGTTAAGCATAAAGGTTCCCAAAAATACTTGCCTTGAATTATTGACGACGCAACGAACGGAAAGGAAAGTCACCGACGAACGCTAAGAACCAATGAAACCGAACCTAACGATTCGAAGAATACAATCACAACCATTTCTAAATGAATATGGAATTGGAATACACCCGAAAACCCGCCTACGATTCATGTATATTCGTATATAAACAACAACGAGGGCGGACCACAACCAAACCCTCTCGATTCCGTAAAAATCACGAAATATACCATGAATCCGTAGGGAAACTAAGAATACCAACAAGATTAATCATATTCATCATGAATTAATCGACAAAACGGAACGAATCGGACAAAAACGCGAAAATCCCCAAATCTACCCAAAAATAGGGTTCTAAAGATCTAACCTTGATTCGCTGGATCGAAGGATGTTATAGGATGATTGATCAACGATATAACCTCAAGAACTTCATGGATTTGTTGTTCAACAACATGGTTTCGTCTCCTCCGAAACCCCACCATGGACCGAAGAGAAAGGAAATGAAAATGACGGAGAAAGTCGCTGGTCTGTCATTTATATACTGGGCCGGAACTAGCGTGCGCTAGCCTTCCCGACCTAGCGTGCGCTATCTGCCAGTATCGGCCGAGCACACTCGGCCATGGCCCACACGACCCGGCACCACCGACCAATTCTGCCGACCGTGACTCGACCGCCCGACTCCCGCTAGCGTGCGCTACGGCCGGAAGCCTGCGCGCGCTAGCCGAATTGGCCCGGTAGCCACCGGATCGACAACTCATCCCAGAGCGTACGCTAGTCGGCCACAGGCGCTACCCTCGCCGGTTAGCGCGCACGACCGACAGAGCGCGGCGCTACCCGCCAATCCCGACCGAGTCCGTAACCTCGTAATACCTCTGTGCCCGAGGCAGACGCTGGCCGACTCGACAGCAGGCGCTACATCGCTGAAGCTAGAAGGCGGCATCCCGGCCAGAAGGCGCTACGCCGGTTCTCGCCGTGGATCGCTCGGCGATGTCCAACACTCGTCCGGCCAGTCCCGCACCCGTCCGGCCAGCTGCTCAGCCGCCACGACCCGACGCCTCGATTTCCGAAAACGCCCGGAACGGACACGACGAAAAGTTCGCGGACGACGTCAACGACTCGAGATGAAAACGTAATGCAATAATTAATCATACGCGACCAAGAAAAGGGTCAAGACGACAAATACAGATATGGATACCCGTAATTTTCAAGAAATTACAAAATGGCCCAAAACGCCTTAAATCACGATACGTGATTGAATAACCAAACCGAAGTTCACAACACGTCTAACAAAGTTAAACGGACTTGCGGAAACTCAAACAATAGCTTGACGAGATTCGCAAGAATCGAACTCAAGTGCGGAAAAGTCGCTAAAACCACGTAACTCAACAAAACAACACCGAAACGAACTCGGATGACAAAAGTGTAGAATTAATCATTCTCGAATGACGAAACGGTCATGAGCGAGCCGTCAAAACGGACTCTACTAAAAAAGAAATTTACCAAAAATCGAAAATTGCGATATTACATTCTACCCTCCTTAAAAGAAGTTTCGCATCAAACTTAGAATAAGTAGGGAGAAGCAATATCCCTTGCCAGGAAACTCGACGAGATACACAAAACCGAAGACTCGCGCCCGTCGGCGAAACGCTGCAAGGAACGCAAAGAGACATACGGCGAGAAAATACACTCTAGGGCGACTAACACAACGTCACCGGTAGAGACATAATAAAATCAACGAGTGACAAGCGTCATTAAATGGATAATACAATCAAGTCAATTATCCGAACAATCACAAAACACAACGAACGAAAATCAATATGATTGACCAACCCAACAGTTCATCAATCAAAATGCGAGCCAAACGCTGAACAATCACGAAACGAGAACAAAAACCGAACAAACAAACGATTGAGACAACAAAATCGAACAATCATGTCCGAAACACGTAGGATAATAAAATTCAAACAACAACTCCCAGGATGACCTGGTGAGAACAGCAAGACGTGCATTCCCACAATATCCACAGGAAAGGGAATAGCGATTGAAAAGCCACAACGACAAATGAGTTATTCCGAAACAATACCACCCTCGTTCGATCAACAAAAGCAAGGGATAGGGAAAGTTCAGAAATGTTAACGAGCATAAACGAGTTGATAGAGCTAAAAATACAGAAGTTCAAAATCCGATCCACTTTGAATAAAAGAACTATTAGAACCAAAAGATGTTACTTAGAACAAGATTCACAATAGTCGAACAGAATTCGGAAAAGTCACAATGATAACCAGATCGACTCAAAACCAGACACACTGCTCGAATGATGAAACCAAGGTATAGATCAAGTTCAGAAGGTATCAATGAACACGAGCGAATCGATAGACTGGAGAAAGAGAAGATATAGAAGTCAAAATAGTACGGGTATTACTTTTGACCTCGCCCCCGAATCTCACAACAACGGAACCAAGGTAACAATATAACAAGCAATCGACACAACGCGGAACAATCACCGATGCACACAATCATACCAACCCGATCTCTAACAGCTCGCATATATGCGATAAAGCATAAACCGCCACAAGGCGACAACATCCAATACCAACATCACACCCCTCACAGAGGTTACCACGACAACTGTGTGGCGAACGACTCAACGCTCGCACCACCAATTCAATCAACAACTCGGGGGTTAACACCCTAACGAGAGTATGAACATCACACATATATTGTCGGACCACAAATAGGAATGATAGGTTTTGAAAACGAAAACCACCTTTTGAAAATAACTTGCAAGCACCAGTTGATCTTGAGTATCAAATATCAAAAGTAGTACAAACATCGTCATCGAGACAAAAAAAAAAAATCATCTTGCGTTTGAAAAAAAATGAAGACACCTTTCGTTAAATTAAAACTTTTCAGTTATATTCGACCTTCGGGTCTAAGCGAATACGTTTCTAAATCATTAGAAATATTTCAAAATATTTTGATCCTCAAAGTAGAATAATTTTGAAACATAGCGTGACACTAGTAGGCATCTTGAGAGCACTGTGAGAAAATAATTTATTTTAAAAGTACGTCTCGAGGTTTATTTTCTAAGATACTCAAGGTTTTTCAGAAGTACAATAGGCCAAAATGCCCAAAATTCGCACGTATCAACCTTTACTCAAACACATCATATCACACGCATCAAATCGCTCAAAATCACGACAGTGATATACAATCCTCAGGATATGTTTAACAACATCGGTAAAACAACAATCGGTTTATCAAAACTGGATGGAAAACGATATCAAGAACAAAACTCCAAAAAGTCAACTCTAGGGATTCAAGAAAATACCTAGATTCGGCGAAGAACAATGGATTAGATGATGTTAAAAATCATCTAGGATACTCCAAAACACCTTTGGGTGGTAAGAAAATCAGCCAGGATGCGAAACCGAGTCGCTACGTCTCAAACTCATGGAGGAAGGAGAAGAAATGAAGAAAATGCAACTTAGATCGGTGTCCAAGATTTATATCGACACAATTAGCGTGCGCTAATCATTAAGGTTAGCGTGCGCTATCACGGCACCAAACAAAACTCGACCAAAAATACACTGTTAGCGTGCGCTAACCCCAAGTGTTAGCGTGCGCTAACGGAACTTGTGCCCATCCGGAGCTCCCGGATCGCCCTAAACTACCAGTAGCGTGGCGCTATCCTCCCCTTAGCGTGCTACCAACGCACTCTTGCGCGCTTAGCCGCAAAGCGTAGCGTGCGCTAACGACCCACAGAGACAACAACAGAACACATCGAAAAATTACATGCCGTAAACCTTTCTCACAAGGATTTACTGTGCTAAGCACAATTTCCCATGTCATTCCGAAAATGCTAAAAAGACCAATGATCTCAAACGACGCGTTGCGATGCGACTAAGTCAGACAAAATCCGACGAGACAAAACTCAACAAACACAACTTGACTTGACAGCCTAGGTTTCCCCAGGCTAATCTGATTTTAAAATCGTATACTTTAGTTATTCAAAAATAAAACCGATAAGTTAAAAATCGTTTTCAAGACCCTTTCAAATACGACAAGGGCTTAACAGCGGTGGCATTTTATAAAATGTCCTAAAACACTTTTAAACACGACCTTTAAATACCGACTCAAGGTTTTATTTGAAAATACAAGGCTGGCTCGCCCAAATTCATGTCACTTTCAAAAACCCACAATACGATCAAGTCTAAGAAATTTTCAAGCATGCACGCCGCATGTATTATTATTAATAGAAACACATTGATTGTAAATAACAATAATTAGCCAAGTACCAACAATTTCCGAACACACGCATATACGGCATTCAAAAATCACTACTAATAAGCGCAACTCGAATACTAATTCCAAGCATATGTCAAACTATCTCTTCAAGTTTGACAACGTAACTAAAGATCACCGATTTGGACGTATGTCGAAACCAGCTATGTGAGTTTCTCAACAAACTCTGCCATCAATACCTATACCGGAACATATCAATGTTCAAAACTTCTACATCATACTGCACCCTTCGGTGTCCAACCCATCAGTACATTCGGCTCAACATACATTTAGTATATCGCAATTACCAAACACAGATTCCACCATACAACAAAAGACTAGAGAGTCAAGCCCTCTCACAATATACCACGGAGCAAAATTTGGACCTTTCGATCACCAACGATCCCACCAATGCTAGGAAGTTTAGCGATGGAAGGCTCGAAAAACAACAAACGGTCAAGCCTTAACGGCGCACATACTCGAGAGAGATAAAGGGTCGCGCAATACTAGAATCAAAAGTGCACGAACCGGATGGATCGAAAAACAACTCGACAATAAGTACGAGAGAGGCAATCACAGTTCAAGAAGTGGAATTTCAATACGAGAAAACAAGAGAATCGAGTAAGGAAAACTTACGAGCACTGGATGTACTGAGATGCCTAGTGTGTGACAATGTGCAAAACAAAACACAACTAGACCCAAATAACCAACAAGCCTAGGTATCCATAAACCTAGAGCTCCGATACCATTTTCTCGTAACACCCCCAAGATATTCGAGGTGTATTACTGCCGTGGACCCCTACCGGGATCCACCAGCTAACACAAGAAAACACCTCTCGACTAACCGTCTCGGTTAGCAAGGAAACAATTGTTAACAACAAGAACATAAAACAACACGTCCGGTACAACCGCATAATAAACATCAACCGACAAATACAAGAACTCCAACAAAGACCAATCACACCGAGAGGAAAAGCCTAAGTACTCGCGAGTACAATCTATAAGTTTACAATTTGGAAAAATATCCACATCAAAAGAGACAGTAGGAAATAACAAGACTCAATTGCACATGTCAACAACCTTGGCCAACATCCTCGTACCATCCCAGCGCCCGCTCGTCTGGCTGAACATAACCTGAAATCCATAACAAGAATTTCCCCGACAACGGGTCCCCAAAGGGGTTAGCAATTATGCTAGTACAAGTATTCAAGGCAAACCAATCGCTTACACATTTCATAGTACATGCACCAATATCAATTCGAAAGTCAAAACCAGACATGTCTTTTAGGAAAATAAACAAATAAACAATTAGCCTTGAGAACAGGGCAAAGATACATTCTCACTCGGGGCCTCACAGGGACCCTAACGAGTTGGCTACAATTACAGAAAAACAAAACCACGCACACGCTATGCCGTGAGAACAGGCGGCATCATACATTCTCACTCGGGGCCTTGCAAGGACCCTAACGAGTTGGCTAGCGGTACGAAACTCGTGAAATCCGTGGCAAAGATAGATTTCCCTCCTTGACCGTCGGGCCAACACAAGGTGAGTAATTTACAAACAATATACATTACCATTTCACGTTAAGCATAAAGGTTCCCAAAAATACTTGCCTTGAATTATTGACGACGCAACGAACGGAAAGGAAAGTCACCGACGAACGCTAAGAACTAATGAAACCGAACCTAACGATTCGAAGAATACAATCACAACCATTTCTAAATGAATATGGAATTGGAATACACCAAAACCCGCCTACGATTCATGTATATTCGTATATAAACAACAACGAGGGCGACCACAACCAAACCCTCTCGATTCCGTAAAAATCACGAAATATACCATGAATCCATAGGGAAACTAAGAATACCAACAAGATTAATCATATTCATCATGAATTAATCGACAAAACGGAACGAATCGGACAAAAATGCGAAAATCCCCAAATCTACCCAAAAATAGGGTTCTAAAGATCTAACCTTGATTATTTGGATCGAAGGATGTTATAGGATGATTGATCAACGATATAACCTCAAGAACTTCATGGATTTGTTGTTCAACAACATGGTTTCGTCTCCTCAGAAACCCACCATGACCGAAGAGAAAGGAAATGAAAATGACGGAGAAAGTCACCGGTCTGTCATTTATATATCGGGCCGGAACTAGCGTGCGCTAGCCTTCCCGACCTAGCGTGCGCTATCGCCAAGACGGCCGAGCACACTCGCCATGGCCCGCACGACCCGGCACCACCGACCACCCCGCCGACCGTGACTCGACCGCCCGACTCCGCTAGCGTGCGCTACGGCCGGAAGCTGCGCGCTAGCCGACTGCCCAAAGAGCCACCGGATCGACAACTCATCCCGTAGCGTACGCTAGTCGGCCGGCGTCAGGCGCTACCTCGCCGGTTAGCGCGCACGACCGACAAGAGCGTGGCGCTACCCGCCAATCCCGACCGAGTCCGTAACCTCGAATACCTCTGTCTGTGCCCGATAGCGTCTGGCCGACTCGACAATGCGCTTACATCGCCGAAGCTAGCGCACAGAAGGCCCCGGCCAGAAGCGTGCGCTTACGCGGTTCTCGCCGTGCTCGCCGGCTTGTCCAAGACTCGTCCGGCGATCCCCGCACCCGTCCGGCCACCGGCCACCGCCACGACCCGACGCCGATTTCCGAAAACGCCGAACGGACACGACGAAAAGTTCATGACGACGTCAACGACTCGAGATGAAAACGTAATGCAATAATTAATCATACGCGACCAAGAAAAGGGTCAAGACGACAAATACAGATATGGATACCCGTAATTTTCAAGAAATTACAAAATGGCCCAAACGCCGGAAATCACGATACGTGATCGAATAACCAAACCGAAGTTCACAACACGTCTAACAAAGTTAAACGGACTTGCGGGAAACTCAAACAATAGCTTTGACGAGATTCGCAAGAATCGAACTCAAGTGCGGAAAAGTCGCTAAAAACCACAGAACTCAACAAAACAACACCGAAACAAACTCGGATGACAAAAAGTGTAGAATTAATCATTCTCAGAATGACGAAACGGTCATGAGCGAGCCGTCAAAACGGACTCCGGCCGAAAAAAGAAATTTACCAAAAATCGAAAATTGCGGATATTACAAACGGAACTGAGGGAAGCGGCCGCGCCACGTCCTTGTCCGCGTCTACGACCACGGCCTCACCTCTGTCCCCTATCAGCAGACATTCTGAAGGATACACAAAGCACGTAAGTACAATTCAAATCGCATGTCATCGAAGTGACCGATTCCCAAAATACCAATTCAAAAGTAAAACGATTACGAAAACATTAGGAGAGTAAGAGGTCTTACAAGTACCGGTCGCATTGTGATGATGGCAAAGTAGTGATACTGTAGACAAACGATGACTCAATCGACCCAAAAGACCAACAACCTAGGTATCCATAAACCTAAGCTCTGATACCATATTCTATAACACTCCCAAGTTATTCAGGAAATATTACAGCGCCGTGAGCCCTACCGTGGGACCCACAAGGCTATTTATACACGGAACTATGAACTTTGACCGAAGAGGTCCAATATAATGAAATGAAGGACAATACAAATGGTACTCAAACCATATCCAATATATCCAAAAATAACACATCTCAATTCGATACCACGACAACACAGGCCGGAACATCAAGGAAACTGAAAACAATACTCGAGTATTCAAAAACCATTCAAGTACAAAAATGCTGAATGGAGGAAATACAAAACATAACCGGAGACAAGACACAGCATTATACTTGCCCATCATCTTCATGCCGACCCGGTACATGCCTATCCGCTCTCCTAAATCCTGAAATACATGAAAGGTATTTCCCTCAAAAAGGGGTTAGCCATCGAATAGCTAGTGCAAGTATATCGAATATGAAATACAATACTCCGCAACAATAAAGTAAATGTAATCATCATCTCATCAATTCAAGACTAGTATTCCGGAATAACTAAATCTCAAAGCATCACATTCAATACATATATGATTAACCGCGGAACCACACCAGAGCCTACGGAACCCTCAGAGGACCCATTGGTCCGTCCCAGAGTGGTTAACCCAAAATATCCATGGAACCGCACCATAGGCTACAGAACCCTCAGAGGACCCGTCGGTCCATCCCAGAGTGGATATAAACCATTATAAAATTCGTATATCTTACTTTCAAAGTCGAGAACGCACAATCATAAACATATACTTGCCTTTGAGACATCGAGAATTCGGAAGGAAAAGAATATAAGTTCGGTAGGTCCAAGAATGCACTCCCAACACTTAAACAATTCATAAGGAATACGATAATCAATAATCTATACTCAAATCACACGAAGAAACTCCTGAAACTCGCCTACGATTCACGAAACTACAAGGATAATCATCTAGACACTACTAACAAATACCCATTTAACAGCGGTTATGCCAAAACCGCTGTTAAATTTGTGCGGTGGCACACATCGTAAATGTTATGAAAAATTAACAACGGTTAAAAGAGAAACTGCTTTTTAATTCGGAAAATTAACGGCGGTTGACTAACAACCACTGTTAAATTTAGGAAATTAACGGAGATTCTTGAAAACTCATGTTGCTCTTCCTCTGTTAACAGCGGTTGTCGTCATAACCGCTGTTAAACTTTTTTTTTTTAACAACGGTTTTCTATAACCGCTGTTAACGTTCTATTTCATTACTCCCGGTCTTCTTTCTTTCTTTCTTTCTTCCTGACGCTTCTGACTCCCCCGATGCTTTACAATCGACCCGCGACCTCCGGCGACCTCCCGACCTTCGAGACCCCCGCAATCTCCCCACTGTTTCGAAATCGACCGCGGTACTCTACATTGAAATCAAGTAACTATTCCCAACTCTCTTCTTTGTTTCTATTGGTAATTTTATCTAGTCTTTTAAGGATTGTTCTGTGCTGTGAGTGTTTAATATGTGTGTGTATGTGCGTGTATAGGTGTGGCAGTTTGTGTAGTGTGTGTGTGCAGTGTGTGCATGTGTATTGTGTGTAAGGCTGTATTGTGTTGTGTGTGTTGTGTGTGTGTATTGTTTGTGTGTGGCAGTGTGTACAGTGTGTGTGTGGCAGTGTGTATTGTGTGTTTGTGTGTATTGTTTGTGTGTGGACATTTAATTATACTTGGATTGTTTTGGAGAACAATGTTAAAACCTCAATAAAACCACAATAATCACAAAGGTAGTATTCAAACGCACATATGACACGTTCTTAGTGTAACTATCGCAAGTGCACGATATCGTATCAAGTAGTAAGTGGACTTTTTGAGTCCGGTTTATCGATCCCACGAGGAAGTTTGGTTATAATTTGAATTATACACTATTAGTCTATTTTTATATATACTAAGATGAGTGAAACACACAATTAAAGAGTTTGGTTTAATAATTGCAAAGAAAATGCAATAATAGTTCTAATATTCAAGGAAATAAAAAGATTGCAACAATAATAGATTGATTAAAGATAAAATGAAATAGTTGGGATTACAAGCTTAGTTCATCATTAGTTATAGAAGATGTATAGGAGATCATAAGATGAATTTACTTATTATGTTGTGTAGATTCGATTTTCCTTAAAAAGATGGTTTCTCTTTCGAACTATAAAACGCCCCTTATATATTGAATCCATCCACTATATTTCTATGTTGATTGGCTTCAATACATAGCATTAGGATTTATGAAAATAACTCAAAGAATCATCTAAGGTCTAGAGGTATATTTCTATCCCCTAGAACAACTTAGAGTGAAGATCATTTGATCTAATCAAACATATTTTCTTTCGAAACATATGAAGACCATGAATATCGTCATTTATTGGCCAAATAAATAAAGATTGTTAAAATAATGAAAATCACACACAATAATAAGAAATTCATAATAGATCTTTATACAAACTTAAATAACATGACTAACCTTGTTTATAATCCCAACTAAGGTAACTTAGCCCATGAAGGGTTTAGTATACATAATACCAGAGAGAGTGGTCATTATTAGTTGAAAAAGATAAAGAATTGATCCTAACTCCCTTAGTAGATAAAGGAGAAAGAAACAATAAACTCTCTGAACAACATATGCTATACCACACTTACACAAATCACTCAAGAACACAAGTGTGTTCTTCACACAAAAAGAAAATATTACAAAAAGTGAAAAATTATAAGATGAATGATGAATGATGATGGATCTAAGTGGTCTATTTATACACCTAAAGTCATCTAATAGCTCCAAAACTCCAGCATTATTACAATAGATCGGATAAATGCCAGCCATCCCCTCAATAATAGACCAAAAGTATAAAAAATTATGCAATGATCAAAATCTGCCAAGAGTTACGGCCGTAACAGTCAGGAGTTACGGCCATAACATGGATGACTTACGGCCGTAATATACATGAGTTACGGCCGTAAGTAGGCTACGGCTTTTTGTTTTGTGAGTTACTGTAACAGCCCGAAAATAGTGGTTATTACAGTGCCGTGGACCCCCTACCGGTACCCACCAGGCGATATCACGATATAGACTTACAACCTGACAACGTGGCACCGTACCACAATAAAAACCCCGATGTGGAGTATAAGTTATACATGTCTCTAATACGAGTAAGCGTACACAGGATCCAAATTCGGTACAGACCATATGACGATGAGCAATACCTAACAGATTATAGTACATTCATCCGACACAAAATAAAATGAAAATCATAATAATACATAACCGAATATCAAAAGACTCGGGCCCCTCGAAATAGCATACTTAAAAACCCTCCGTCGCCATTGTGCTCCTCCTGTGCCTTGCCCTTTCCTCGCCCTGAAATACAAGTATTTCGCCCCAAACCACAGGGTCAGCTATACATGATAATAATTCTCATGACATTATACAATTCATATATATACTGATTTCAAAGAAAACCATCGACTACTGAATATACCCCGAAGGCGTATAAATAATCAGTCCCAACTGTCGAACATAACCAAATATATGAATGACCACACAATATGGCTCAAGACGGATGTCACAGTACGCCTGACCCGGAAATGTGTCCATGCACATGTCCACCCCGTATACAGAATCCAGAATATACGTGGGACGATGTACCTAATTAGCCTCACGAACTACGTCTCGTGTGCACGATCTAAATGCGGAAAACATCCACGCATGATCATCAAGTGCCCGGCTAAAAATCCTACATATAACCAATCGGCACGCAGATATGACTCCAGAGATGTCACGAGGCAACATGACAAAGAAAATCAACGAATTATACCTTTACCAAGGAAACCGAACAACTCACCGAAGTGTCAACAAGGCTCAAAAGGACCAACAGTAACAAGAACGGTAATTTCGGGTATATCACCCCAACACCATTATAATACGATCGAGGGCATCACGAATCATAGATTATCAGAATATTTCATACACACGAAACGCACAATAATCACAAGAATTCAACCATCATTATAACCAAGCAAGATAACTTTCCTCAATTCCGTAGATGAGTAATCCTTCTATGAATGATCAAACGAACGGTATCCTCGTCTAACAATACTCACGTGAACAAGCAACCTTGAATGAAATGTAATTCATTCAACAACACATTCGTATGATAACGGTATTATTACATGAACAATATTTGTAAATTTACTTGAATAAATCAACTATCCTATGGATCACTTTAATGGTCCAATTATAAATCATCATATGTTTATCATGTTCATTATATATTCTAACATTAATGTCAAATACTTGAGGTCTAGATTATTATCAATGTAATATCGTGAAAATATCTTTTCAAATCATCGACACTTCCAATTACGATATAAGTTTGTGTTTAATTATGTTCTTCATTATTTTACCAACGATTACATTCAAAATTGATTACTATATGAAACATAAGTTTAAGTTTTTTTTTAGTGAACTAAGAACATCATCTTAATTTACGTCTCTTAACACGCACGGATTAATGAAATGGAATTCGGCTACTCCTCTACCGCATTTGTATCATCATATTCAACACAATCCTATTAAGAACATTATCAACCCATTAATGTAGTGATTAAAACCCTTTAATGAAATCGATTAATTTGAACATATGAAGATTACAACTTCCTTCTATCAACATCCATTGTTTTACTTTTGAAGAATTTATTAAAAGCCTAGTTATATCATTGGATACTTGAAATTTTAAAAGTAACTTCATTCCATCTTGCGAAGATCATCTTCAAAGGGTTAACATAATCTTTCCAACAATTTTATTACAAAGGTTTTAGAGGCCAAAAATCATGGTTCCATATTACCTTCAAAAATCAATTGAATGTTCAAGACAAATTTAACATTTCTCACCTTTAATTATTAAGGATATCATCCCTAACATGTTCCTAGTGTTGAGACTATAATCAACTTCCGATTATCATGTTATACATCAGGTTTTATGTATATCATTATCAATACAATCACATTATGAAGTTATTTACATCAAGAAGTAACACTAATACCCTCAATGTTAATCTTCACTTAGTTTGAGCATGATTCAATTAACTTATCATGTTTACACTAGCTTAAACTAACATTATGTGAAGTATTTATCTACTAACATCATCATAAGCATGGAATTGATATGAGTTAAAGAAATACCAACCTCAAAATGAAGAACAACACCAACACTTCAAGGGATACACTTCAATATCTAACTCTCCAAGTCACCAATCAAGTGCTGAAGCTCCAACACAAGTTAGAAGGGCTTAGAAACAGAGTTGGAAGGGAAAGGAATCGTTTTCTCAGTTGGGAGGTTGAAAGGGTCGAGTAGGAAATGAATGGCAAGTCATACATTTATAATCTGAACTCGGAATTACGTACGTTAACGAAAGTGGTTAACGTACGTTATAGTCCTTACGTACGTAATCTCATGGTCATTACGTACGTAACCAATTTCATCAGATCTTTCTGCCTCAAAACACGCCATTCGTTACGTACGTAACTATATAGCTATTACGTGTAATACCCGGTCGAAAGTCATGTCATTTCAAACCTCTTCTTGTTCTTCGAATCGTGATTTGTTGGGCGAACCCTTGTAATCATTGCTTGGAACCACCGTTTTGGGGTTCCCGTACTTCTACTTCGTGTTATTGTTGCCCAGACATTGAATCGGATTGCTTTTATTCTCTTTCCGGGTCATTTTTCATCATTTTAGGACCCAAAGGGGGTGTGAGCCGTGGCACAAGGAGTGTGCGCCGCGGCACACACATTTCCTAAACCTGGCCGAGCGTACTGTACTAGGTGCCGCGGAACACGCCGGCAGTGCCGCGGCACACTGCCGAGCCAATGCCGCGGCACACCTATGCTGAGTCACGGCACACTGGTGTTCCATCCTCAGCCAAAACCCGCCTGTACCTGGTGCCGCGGCACACCTGAGCTGAGCCGCGGCACACTGCCGAAACCTGGGAGCAATATTTAGGCCTGTGCCGCGGCACACAATGCGGTCAACCGCATAATTCGGCTTTTTAAGCGAGATTTCAGCCTTCTCCTTCATTTCCTTCTTCCGCCGGCGAGAGAGAGAGTTTGAGGGAGGAGTTTCCTCACATCTATCACTTGTGTGTTGGAGATTTACCACTTTCACTCGGTTGGGAAGCCCGGATAGTCGATCTAACGCGTATTCCTTGGATCATAGAGCTTGGATATTCAAGAGGTAATTTCTTCGACATCTTGACTTCTCGATTTTGTGTGGGTATTGACGTTTTGGATGATAAAATCATGGTGTATGATGTGATATATGCGTGATTATGGACATGTTTGGGTATTCATCGGATTATTGAAAGATTATTCAAGAACACTTTGAATTTTGTGTTGGTTTTTGGGGGTTTTCGTAGATTCATCCGTTTTATCCGGTTGAAGCTTGATAACCTTGAGATTTTGATATATCTATACCGTATGAGTGTTTTCTTCCGATTTTACGGGTTGAATTATGTCGTTTTCGGACTTGTGAGATTTGGACGATTTTCCAACCTCTAGTTGATTATCCGTGTATCTTTATGAAACATAGATGGGTTTCGGGGGTTTCTTCGTGTAATTTGAATATGGATAATTGATTATCATATTCCTTGCGAATCGTTTAGGTGCCGGAAGCGCGTTCTTGGACCTACCAATCTCACACCCCCTTTTTCCGTTCGTTCCTCGATGTCTCAAAGGTAAGTATATATTTATGATCGTACGTTCTCGACCTTGAAAGTAAGATATATGTTTGGCATAATTATTTATATCCACTCCGGGATGGGCCGACGGGTCCTCTGAGGGTTTCGTAGCCTCTGGTGCGATTCCATGGATAATATGAATTAACCACTCCGGGACGGGCCGACGGGTCCTCTGAGGGTTCTGTAGCCTCTGGTGCGGTTCCAAGGTTGATCATATATGTATTGATGATGGATGATATGAACGAACCACTTTGGGGCGGGCCAACAGGTCCCCTAAGGGTTCCGTAGCCTCTGGTGCGGTTCCACGGTATTCATATACGTCTTGTTGTGATGCTATGAGATTTAGTTATTCCGGAATACTAGTCTTGAATTGATGAATTTACGGTTACATTTACTTTATTGTCGAGGAGTATTGTGTTTCATACTTGATATACTTGCACTAGCTATTCGACGGCTAACCCCTTTATGGGGGAAATACGTTTCATGTATTTCAGGTTCCAGGAGAGCGGACGGGCAGGTATCGGGTCGGCATAAAGATGGTGGGCAAGTATGATACTGTGTCTTTCTTTCAGTTATGTTTGGAGTTCCCGTTCAGTGTTGTTGTACTGGATTGGCTATTGAATACTCGAGTATTGTTTTCCTTTTTCCTTGATGTTCCGGCCTGTGTTTGCCGAAGTATTGAATTGAGTTGTGATGTTTGTGAATACATTGGTTATATTTCGAATACGTTTGTATCGTTTTTCATTCCATTGTGTGTAGACCTTATCGGTCAAAATTTATGGTTCCGCGTATGTTTAGCCTTGTGGGTCCCACGGTGGGGCTTACGGCGCTGTAATATCCCTGAATAACTTGGGGGTGTTACAGAATATGGTATCAGAGCTTAGGTCTATGGATACCTAGGCTGTCGGTCTTTTGGGGCGATCGAGTCGTTAATTGTCCACAGTATCACTACTCTGCCATCATCACAAGTGCGACCGGTACTTGTAAGACCTCTCACTCTTCTGGTGTTTCCTTATTCGTTTTGCTTACTTTTATCGGTATTCTTGAGAATCGGACACTTTGTTGATGCGTGATTGAATTGTGCTTACGTGACTTGTGTGTTCTTCAGTATGTCAGCTGGTAGGGGCCGTGGCCGTGGTCGTGGCCGTGGGCGAGGAAGAGGTCGTAGCGCGGCCGTTTCCATCAGTTCAGTTGCGGGGTCGACCAACCCCAGTTTGTCGAACTCGGTGCATCCCGACACCGAGAGTCAGCACGACCAGTCAGATGGTTAGGGGAACAACGCAGACGTTGGAGTGGCGAATGCACTTCAACAATTGGCTACTCAGATGACTATTTTGGCCCAAACTGTTCAGCTGAATAACCCGAACCCAAACACGGATGCCCTGCTTCAGAATGTAATCCGTATGCACCCTCCACAGTTTGGCGGTGCCACAGGCCCGTTAGGCTGGGAGGATTGGCTAGCAGAATTGGAGAAGATTTTCGAGGCAGTTGATTGCCCCGAGGTGAGGAAAGTACCGATTGCTCAGTATTTCCTCACTAAGGAGGCCGCTACTTGGTGGAAGGTCATCAAGCCACAGGATCGTATTGCCTCATGGGATGAATTTAAGGAGCTCTTGGAGGCCGAGTTTTGTCCTTGGCCGGTACGAGAGAGCCGAATCCGAGCCTTCTTCGAGGCTAAACCACAAGATATTCTCGTTTCGCAGGCGATCGTGGAGTATAACCAACAATTGATCCATGTGAAGGATCAAGTACGTAACGAGCGTGATAAGATCCGTTATTTTGATATGCGGATGAAATTGGACTTACGGCGGTACATGGCCGGATTTTCTTGTACCACACTGAAAGAGTATCAGGACAGAGCTTTAGCCCATGATATGTTGAGCCCCGACAATGATACCGTGGAAGAACCGAAGAAGCAGAAAGTCGGGGGAAATTTTTCTGGCTCTAAGGGTGGCAACTTTCAGAAGTCACAGACGACTAACCGTTTTGTCGGACAGTCGTCACGTTCTAATAAAGGGAAGAGGGGTTACCGTCCCACTTCGGGTACCTCAAATCGCGTGGTGACTTGCTATAATTGTGGCCGTTCAGGCCACATTAATTTGGAATGCCACTTTCCACCGTTGAAGTGTCACACGTGCGGGCAGATGGGACATAGAGCGGCTTATTGCTCCGAGCCGAATCAGACTTTGGACACTCGGGCTTCTGCCCCAGCTGGTCAACCTCAGCAGAATTTTGACAGGGGCCGGGGACGGGGTCAGAACGCTGGAGGGGGGAACTCTAGCGTCGGTTCGGTACAACCACGAGTTTATGAGATGCGTCGAACAGACGAGCCCGACGCGGCGGTGGCTTCAGGCACCATCCATATTTTATCTTATCCAGTCCGTGTGCTTTTGATTCGGGTGCTACACATTCTTTTATTTCTTTGGAGTGTGTACGCCGTTTGAATATAACTTGTTTGACTGTTTGCGATCCCTTCATCGTGAGACTGCCGAGCGGGGATAGAATTGTGGGGAACCGGGAGATTAGAGATTTTCCGGTGACTATATCCGGTATGGACTGGTTATCTAATTTAATTGTAGTTGATATGGAAGGCGAAGACGTGATCCTTGGCGAAGATTGGCTTGATAGTCATCAAGCGATTATGAACTACCGTACTAAGGTTATCACCATGATGACTAAAGACGGATCTGAGTACTCATTTTTGGGGTGTAAGTCGGGACTATCCAAGTTACTTATCAGTGCCATGAAGGCCGTAAAACTTTTGAATAAAGGTTGTGCGGGCTATTGGTGTTATGCCTTGAAAACGGAAGGAAATGAAATCGTTTTCTCATCGATTCCGGTTGTTAGTGAGTACCCCGATGTATTCCCGGATGACCTCCCGGGATTACCACCAGATCGAGAGATAGAATTTACCGTGGACTTAGAGCCAGATGCGGCTCCGATTTCTAAAGCACCTTACCGGATGGCACCTTCCGAAATGCAAGAATTGAAGACTCAGTTGGGAGAACTTTTAGAAAAAGGGTACATCAGACCGAGCGCTTCGCCTTGGGGCGCGCCTGTTCTCTTCGTGAGGAAGAAAGATGGTTCACTACGTTTGTGCATCGACTACCGTGAGCTGAATAAAGTAACCATCAAAAACAAGTATCATTTGCCTCGTATAGACGATTTATTTGATCAATTGCAAGGGGCTGCAGTTTTCTCGAAAATCGATTTAAGATCCGGGTATTATCAACTCAGGGTGAGTGAGTCCGACGTTCCGAAGACGGCGTTCCGGACGAGATATGGGCATTATGAATTTGTAGTTATGCCTTTTGGGTTGACGAATGCGCCGGCAGTATTCATGCAGCTAATGAATAAAATATTCATCGAGTACCTCGACAGGTGTGTAGTCGTCTTTATTAACGACATCTTGATCTATTCTCGAGATAAGGAGGAACATGCCCGGCACTTGCGTTTGGTCTTAGACATTTTGAGAACCGAGCACCTCTATGCAAAATTCTCGAAATGTGAGTTTTGGTTGAAAGAAATTATGTTTCTCGGCCATGTGATTTCGGCCGAAGGGGTTCGTGTAGACCCGCAGAAGATCGAGGCAGTGCTAGATTGGGCACCTCCTAAAAATGTTAGGGAGGTTCGTAGCTTTTTGGGCCTTGCTGGGTATTACCGTCGGTTTGTTGAGGGGTTCTCGAAACTCGCTCGACCGCTTACGAAATTACTCCAGAAGACCGAAAAGTTTGTTTGGACGGATGAGAGACAGCAGAGCTTCGATGAACTAAAGAGACGATTGACTTCAGCGCCGATTTTAACTTTACCGCATGGTAGCGAGGGCTTTGCAGTTTATAGTGACGCTTCGGGTCAAGGCCTGGGCTATGTGCTTATGCAGCATGATAAGACGATAGCTTTTGCGTCTCGACAATTAAAGCCTTATGAGATGAATTATCCTACTCACGATTTAGAGTTGGCCACAATTGTCTTCGCACTCAAGATTTGGCGGCATTATTTGTATGGTTCACCGTGCCGGATTTATACCGATCACAAGAGCCTGAAATATATTTTCAGTCAGAAGGAGCTGAATATGAGACAGAGACGTTGGTTAGAGTTGTTAAAGGATTATGATTTGGAAATTCTTTACCACCCCGGGAAAGCCGATGTCGTTGCGGATGCTTTGAGCCGCAAATCGGCGTCTCTTCAAATGCTCGAGGTTCTTACCCCTCAGACGAAAATTCGTCAGGACTTAATTGAGCAAGGGATAGAAGTTTTGCTTCAACGAGTACAGGGACAGCTGTGTACTCTCGAAATTACTTCGTCCTTAGTTGATGATATCAAAGGGAAGCAGTGGAGTGACCCAATGATTTCTCAGCTGAAGGAAGACGTAATTAAAGGAAAAGCTCCGGGCTTTATGGTACATGAGGATAGTATTCTGAGATTTCAGGGCAGACTTTGTGTTCCGAATGATTCAGAGTTGAGACAGAGAATCCTCCGAGAAGCCCACGCTACGCCTTACTCAATCCACCCCGGGACGAGTAAGATGTACAAAGATTTGAAGCGAAACTTTTGGTGGAATAACATGAAGAAGGATGTTACGGAGTTTGTACTACGGTGCTTGACGTGTCAACAAGTCAAGATCGAACATCAACGACCGGCGGGGTTGTTAAAACCACTTCCCATTCCCGAGTGGAAGTGGGAAGATATCTCAATGGATTTTATCACTGGCATGCCGAGAACTCGGACTGGAATGAATATGATTTGGGTAATTGTCGATCGATTGACCAAGTCTGCACACTTCTTGGGTATTAAGGATACTTGGGGACCGGATAGACTGGCTCGAACCTTTATCGCTGAGATTGTGAGGTTACACGGTACCCCCAAGACCATTGTTTCTGATCGAGACGGCCGTTTCGTATCGCATTTTTGGCAGGCCGTTCATCAGGCTCTGGGTACTGAGTTGAGATTGAGCACTTCCTTTCATCCTCGCCTGGACGGTCAGACAGAGAGGACGATTCAGACGTTGGAAGATATGTTACGGGCTTGTGCCTTAGACTGGAGTAATGATTGGGAGCTTCACTTGTCGTTGATCGAGTTTGCTTACAATAATAGTTGGCATGCGTCGATCAAAATGGCACCCTTCGAGGCACTCTATGGTAGGCGATGTAGGTCGCCATTATGTTGGGACGAGGCTTCTGAGCTAGTTGGGACGGAACCGGATATGTTATTGGAGACCAAGGAAAAGATTTCTATTATCCGAGATCGACATCGATCGCCTGAGTCGTCAGAAATCTTACGCCGATACTCGTCGACGACCCTTGGAGTTTGAAGTGGGGGATCACGTCTTGCTCAAAGTATCGCCGACCAGAGGAGTTTTCCACTTCGGTAAAAAGGGAAAACTCAGTCCAAGGTATATCGGACCTTTTGAGATTTTGGACAGAGTTGGAGACTTAGCTTACCGCTTGGCGTTGCCTCCAGCTTTGAGTCACGTCCATAGTGTTTTTCATGTGTCCCAGTTAAGGAAGTACGTACCGGATCCGAGCCACATTATCGACTACAGTGAGATCGACGTAGCCGAGGATATTACCTTTCCGGAGAGACCCGTGAAGATCCTTGAGCGTCGCGAGAAACAGCTTCGGCATAAGACCATTCCACTGGTTAAAGTTAAATGGTCGAGGCATGGAGTCGAAGAGGCGACTTGGGATACGGAAGAGAAGATGCGGGTGGAATACCCCGAACTATTTATTTCTTAAGTTTCGGGACGAAACTTCTTTTTAGAGGGGGAGAATGTAATACCCGGTCGAAAGTCATGTCATTTCAAACCGCTTCTTGTTCTTCGAATCGTGATTTGTTGGGCGAACCCTTGTAATCATTGCTTGGAACCACCGTTTTGGGGTTCCCGTACTTCTACTTCGTGTTATTGTTGCCCAGACATTGAATCATATTGCTTTTATTCTCTTTCCGGGTCATTTTTCATCATTTTAGGACCCGAAGGGGGTGTGAGCCGCGGCACAAGGAGTGTGCGCCGCGGCACACACATTTCCTAAACCTGGCCGAGTGGATCGCACGGTGCCGCGGCACACGCCGGCAGTGCCGCTGCACACTGCCGAGCCAATGCCGCGGCACACCTATCTTGAGCCGCGGCACACCGGTGTTGCATCCTCGGCCAAAAACCGCCAGACCCGGTGCCGCGGCACACCCGAGCTGAGCCGCGGCACACCGCCGAAACACAGGAGCAATTTTAGGCTCGTGCCGCGGCACACACCTATGCCGAGCCTGCACACAATGCGGTCAATCGCATAATTCGGCTTTTAAGCGAGATTTCAGCCTTCTCCTTCATTTCCTTCTTCCCGGCGAGAGAGAGTTTGAGGGAGGAGTTTCCTCACATCTATCACTTGTGTGTTGGAGATTTACCACTTTCACTCGGTTGGGAAGCCCGGATAGTCGATCTAACGCGTATTCCTTGGATCATAGAGCTTGGATATTCAAGAGGTAATTTCTTCGACATCTTGACTTCTCGATTTTGTGTGGGTATTGACGTTTTGGATGATAAAATCATGGTGTATGATGTGATATATGCGTGATTATGGACATGTTTGGGTATTCATCGGATTATTGAAAGATTATTCAAGAACACTTTGAATTTTGTGTTGGTTTTTGGGGGTTTTCGTAGATTCGTCCGTTTTATCCGGTTGAAGCTTGAGAATCTTGAGATTTTGATATATCTATACCGTATGAGTGTTTTCTTCCGATTTTACAGGTTGAATTATGTCGTTTTCAGACTTGTGAGATTTGGACGATTTTCCAACCTCTAGTTGATTATCCGTATATCTTTATGAAACGTAGACGGGTTTCGGGGGTTTGTTCGTGTAATTTGAATATGGATAATTGATTATCATATTACTTGCGAATCGTTTAGGTGCCGGAAGCGCGTTCTTGGACCTACCAATCTCACACCCCCTTTTTCCGTTCGTTCCTCGATGTCTCAAAGGCAAGTATATATTTATGATTGTACGTTCTCGACCTTGAAAGTAAGATATATGTTTGGCATAATTATTTATATCTACTCCGGGACGGGCCGACGGGTCCTCTGAGGGTTTCGTAGCCTCTGGTGCGATTCCATGGATAATATGAATTGACCACTCTGGGACGGGCCGACGGGTCCTCTGAGGGTTCCGTAGCCTCTGGTGCGGTTCCACGGTTGATCATATATGTATTGATGACGGATGATATGAACGAACCACTTTGGGGCGGGCCGACAGGTCCCCTAAGGGTTCCGTAGCCTCTGGTGCGGTTCCACGGTATTCATATACGTCTTGTTGTGATGCTATGAGATTTAGTTATTCCGGAATACTAGTCTTGAATTGATGAATTGACGGTTACATTTACTTTATTGTCGAGGAGTATTGTGTTTCATACTTGATATACTTGCACTAGCTATTCGACGGCTAACCCCTTTATGGGGGAAATACGTTTCATGTATTTCAGGTTCCAGGAGAGCGGACGGGCAGGTATCGGGTCGGCATAAAGATGGTGGGCAAGTGTGATACTGTGTCTTTCTTCCAGTTATGTTTGGAGTTTCCCGTTCAGTGTTGTTGTACTGGATTGGCTATTGAATACTCGAGTATTGTTTTCCTTTTTCCTTGATGTTCCGGCCTGTGTTTGCCGAAGTATTGAATTGAGTTGTGATGTTTGTGAATACATTGGTTATATTTCGAATACCTTTGTATCGTTTTTCATTCCATTGTGTGTAGACCTTATCGGTCAAAATTTATGGTTCCGCGTATGTTTAGCCTTGTGGGTCCCACGGCGGGGCTTACGGCGCTGTAATATCCCTGAATAACTTGGGGGTGTTACATTACGTACGTAATAGCCGTTGACTTGGCTGTCACGATCGATTCCCGACCACCTACCCCCGCTCGGCCCCACCCGCCGAAAGGCGGACTGCTAGTGGATCTCCCGCATTACGTACGTTAACATATGGATGTTACGTACGTAAGGCGACATACATAGCGTACGTTAAGAAGATAGGTTAACCTACGTTAAGTGCTATAACAAGCATAAATGGAATTCTCCCAATATCACCCAACAATTAATATAGTATGAATGACCATGATTCCAGCTTAACATAATTCGTTGATATATTTGCTACAACAACACAGATATGGTGCGAAAATACTTAGCTTAAATCAGAAAATACAATATTAAAGGCGAGGGTATTACATACTCCCCCCCTTAAAAGGAGTTTTGTCCCCGAAACTAAGGGGTAAACAGTTCGGGGTATTTCTCTCGCATGCTATCTTCAGTCTCCCACGTAGCTTCCTCAACTCCATGTCTCGACCACTGAATTTTTAATAAGGGAATTGCCTTGGTCCTCAGCTGTTTAATTCTTCTCTCAAGTATCTGCATAGGCCGTTCTTCATACGAATGGTCATCGGCTATTTCGACCTCATCGAAGTGAATAACGTGGCTTGGATCAGCAACATACTTCCTTAACTGAGATACATGGAAACGTTGTGAATCCGGCTCAAAGCTGGTGGTAATGCTAAACGATAGGCTAGGTCGCCTACTCGTTCCAGGATCTCAAACGGACCAATATACCTTGGGCTCAACTTGCCTCTCTTCCCGAATCAGAAAACACCTCTAGTAGGAGATACTTTGACTAGTACATGGTCACCAACCTCAAACTCGAGTGGTCGTCGACGATTATCTGCATATGATTTCTGGCGGCTTTGGGCAGTTAATAGATGACTCTTGATCAGGGAAATCTTCTCGCAGGCTGCCAATAACATATCAGGTTCCGTACCAATAGATTCAGACAAATCGTCCCAGCACAAAGGGGACCTACAATGACGACCATACAATGCCTCATAAGGTGTCATCATGATCGAGGCGTGCCAGCTGTTATTATATGTGAATTCTACCAACGGCAGTTGGGCTTCCCAGTCCGGCTTCCAATCGAGAGCACATGCCCTCAACATATCCTCTAGAGTTTGAATTGTCCTCTCAGACTGACCGTTGGTCTGAGGATGAAAAGCCGTACTGAAGGGGCCTTCCCCTGATCGATTTCTCCTCGAATTCTGGATAAGAATGGGTCCGTCATCTGTTTCGTCCTGATCGTCTCATCAAGGGATGATGAAATCTCAAGCGTGCACAGTTGTCCCTGAATGCGTTGTAACCAGACCTCAATCTCTGGTCTCATGAACTCTAATTGCAATTCCTTCTGGGCGGTCAAACGAGCCAGTATCTGCTACTGCACCATGTTGCGGCTCAAGGCATCGGCAACCACATTTGCCTTGCCTGGATGATAAAGGATCTCGATATCATAGTCTTTGATTAGCTCTAACCACCTCCTTTGTCTCATATTCAAATCCTTCTGGGTAAAAATATACTTCAGGCTCTTGTGGTCCGTAAAAATCCGGCACGTAACTCCATACAGATAGTGGCGCCAGATTTTTAAAGCAAACACTACGGCTGCTAACTCCAAGTCATGAGTCGGGTAGTTGACCTCGTAAGGACGCAACTATCTGGACGCATAGGCTATCACTTTCCCGTCCTGCATTAATACGTAGCCAAGGCCCTGTCTCGATGCATCGCTATATACCACGAATCCTTCCGTTCCTCTAGGTAGTACCAAAACAGGTGCTGAAATTAATCGACTTTTGAGTTCCTCAAAACTTTGCTGACATGCTTCCGACCACAAGTACTTCTTATGTTTTCTCAACAGATTAGTCATCGGTTGAGCAATTTTGGGAAATCCTTCCACGAATCATCTGTAATAGCCTGCTAGACCCAGAAAACTACAAACTTCCTTCACGTTCTTCGGAGGTAGCCAGTCTCGGATAGCTTCTGTCTTCTGTGGGTCTACTCTTACTCCATCTGCTGATATTACATGTCCCAGAAAAATAACTTCAGACATCCAGAATTCACACTTAGAAAACTTTCCATAGAGTTGTTCTCGCCTTAATGCATCGAGAACCTGGCGGAGGTGACACTCATGCTCCTCATGATCACGAGAGTAGACCATGACGTCGTCAATAAAAACGACTACAAAACGATCCAGATAATTAATAAAAACCCGATTCATCAATTCCATGAACACTGCAGGTGCATTAGTCAGTCCGAATGGCATGACAACGAACTCATAATGCTCATAGCGAGTGCGAAAAGCTGTCTTCGGGACGTCAGACTCTCGAATCCGCAATTGGTGGTACCCGGATTTCAAGTCGATCTTGGAAAATACAGCGGCTCCCTGGAGCTGATCCAATAGATCATCGATGCGAGGTAAAGGATATTTGTTCTTAATTGTTACTTTGTTCAGCTCCCGATAATCAATACACAAACGCAGCGATCCGTCCTTCTTCCGTACGAATAACACCGGCGCTCCCCAAGGGGATGCACTGGGTCAAACATATCCTTTCTCAGTTAATTCTTCAAGTTGTCTTTTCAACTCCTGCATCTCAGTCGGGGCCATACGATATGGTGCTTTTGAAAGCGGGGACGTCCCTGGCTCCAACTCAATGGTGAATTCTACCTCTCGCTGTGGGGGTATTCCTGGAAGCTCTTCTGGAAATACATCTGGATAATCTCGAACTACTGGAATACCAATCAATTCGACTGGCTGGTCAGTTGTCTTGGTCATGTAACACCAATAACCAATGCATCCCTGGTTTAGTAATCTCACAGCCTTCATAGCGCTGATGACTCTCCCAGAATGATTGGGATTATCACCCCGAAAAATACACTCGACGCCATCATCCGATGTGACAGTCACCATTCGCTTACGGACGCTAAGTACGGCATCGTGACGATCCATCCAGTTGATACCCAAGATTACATCATCTTTAGGTAAATCAACCACAATCAAGTCGGACAACCACTCACGGCTGTTCATGTTAATCGGACAGTTCTGTACTTTACGACTCCCAATAATTCTTCTACCATCGGGTAGACCAATTACATAAGGTTCACAATCGGTAACATGATTCAAATGCAAACGACTCAAACAAGAACTAGACAAAAAGGAGTGTGAAGCACCAGTATCAAAAAGAACACAAACGGGCTGAGAGTGGATCTCGAGAGTACCTGAAATCATGCTGGCTTCGAGATCATCGACTTTCTTCATCTCGTAGACTCTGGGTTTTGCAACCCCGGAAGCAGGTGTACCAGCTTGATTTCCACGGCCCATCCCTTTGTTCGCCCCGGTAGTCTGGTAAGAAGCGGACGGAGGAGCACGTTCCTGAACAGAAGACTGTACTGGAGCAAGAGATGCTACTGGAGCATGTCCGAGTCCACCCCGACAATAGCGAGCACGATGACCGTTCTTTCCGCAAGTGTGACAGGAAACGACAGGCTTCGGACACTTGGAGCTGATATGCCCCTGGTCCCCACAGTTATAACACACGACAGGTGAGCTGATTGCCCGAGAGTGCGTTCCTGTCGGTTTCGGTGCCATAGGTGGCCGTTCAGAAGGATTTGGTACAGGCTGGGGTTTCTTGAATACCCCCCAGTTACTGTCTCCATGGGTCTGGTTCCTGGATCTCTTGTTGGAAAACTGAGGCTGCTTCTTAGAAATCTCTTTCGCAGTAAGTTCATACTCCAAAGCCTTCTCAATAAACTCTGGTAAGGTCGTATAGTGGTGATTGAGTAATTGCATCCTCATTCGGGGTTTAAGCCTCTTGAGGAAATATTTGATCTTATCAGCTTCCGAACGGACAACTGACGTAGCAAAAGGGAGAAGTGCTTGGAATATTTTAGCAATCGCTAACACATCCTCGTCTTCCGATGGGTCGGGGTTTAGTAATTCGGACAGTTTGGCTTCACGGAGGGGCGCAGGATAGTAACGATCTAGCATAAGATTCTTGAATTCCTCCCAAGTACTCGCGCCATCGGAAGGCCTCACAGAAAGCCACCAAGTATGGGCACTCTTACTAAGGTAGTAGGCTGCCACAGCAACTCGATTTTCCTCTGGGCACTCCACCATCTCGAACAGTTTTTCGAAATGCTCTATCCAGTGTACAATGTCAGCAGGCTCAGATGAGCCTTCAAAGGTCGGAGGTCGCTGTCGTGATATGTCGCTAATAATCCGGCTCACGATCCCTTGAGCACCGAGGCGGAGGTCGTTGTCCTGCTTTGTTGACCAGTAGTATTTCTCTGCATAGCTTCCATCAGCTGACCCATTTGGGTCATCTGGGCCATCATGCCCTGCATCACGGTGTAAGGATCGACACGTGCATTCTCTCCGGTGTGGTGTGATTGGTCCCCAGAAGGCGAATCACTGCCTGCGGAACTCTGTTCCACATTCGCGTGTCTGTTGGCTCGTGGTATCGGAATTCGGCCTCTTCCGCGGCCTCGTCCCCCTCTGCCACAGCCTCTCAGATTCCTTTCCATACTGAAAGAATCAAGTCACAAGTACAGTTCGATTTATCAATCATAATTCATGCCAAGTTAATAGCAACAAGGAATTTCCTATCCAACAAAGCAGTTCGTAAAGAATCACTGGCACTACAAGTGTTACACACTCAATATCATATCAACATCAAGTCGAAACAATTCCAATCACATAATTAATTTAGGTTCACCTCAAACAGATGAATTTTACCTCATGTTAGCAAGATGCCAAGATAAGTAAGGAGACCAATACATCGTCAATATCATGCCAGTAATAAAATTATGGTTCATGAGAACATACCGTTTTTGACGGGTCAGGCGTCTGCACAGGTTACATGTGGCACGAAGGTTTCTTGATGCTATTTCGATTCTACAATAACTCAAAATAAAAAAAAACACGCTCCGATACCATCTTCTGTAACAGCCCGAAAACAGTGGCTATTACAGTGCCGTGGACCCCCTACCGGGACCCACCAGGCGATATCATACTCGGCTACTCCTCTAACGCATTTGTATCATCATATTCAACACAATCCTATTAAGAACATTATCAACCCATTAATGTAGTGATTAACACCCTTTAACGAAATCGATTAATTTGAATATATGAAGATTACAACTTCCTTCTATCAACATCCATTGTTTTACTTTTAAAGAATTTATTAAAAGCCTAGTTATATCATTGGATACTTGAAATTTTAAAAGTAACTTCATTCCATCTTGCGAAGATCATCTTCAAAGGGTTAACATAATCTTTCCAACAATTTTATTACAAAGGTTTTAGAGGCCAAAAATCATGGTTCCATATTACCTTCAAGAATCAATTGAATGTTCAAGACAAATTTAACATTTCTCACCTTTAATTATTAAGGATATCATCCCTAACATGTTCCTAGTGTTGAGACTATAATCAACTTCCGATTATCATGTTATACATCAGGTTTTATGTATATCATTATCAATACAATCACATTATGAAGTTATTTACATCAAGAAGTAACACTAATACCCTCAATATTAATCTTCACTTAGTTTGAGCATGATTCAATTAACTTATCATGTTTACACTAGCTTAAACTAACATTATGTGAAGTATTTATCTACTAACATCATCATAAGCATGGAATTGATATGAGTTAAAGAAATACCAACCTCAAAATGAAGAACAACACCAACACTTCAAGGGATACACTTCAATCTCTAACTCTCCAAGTCACCAATCAAGTGCTGAAGCTCCAACACAAGTTAGAAGGGCTTAGAAACGGAGTTGGAAGGGAAAGGAATCGTTTTCTCAGTTGGGAGGTTGAAAGGGTCGAGTTGGAAATGAATGGCAAGTCATACATTTATAATCTGAACTCGGCATTACGTACGTTAACGAAAGTGGTTAACGTACGTTATAGTCCTTACGTACGTAATCTCATGATCATTACGTACCTAACCAATTTCATCAGATCTTTCTGCCTCAAAACACGTCATTCGTTACGTACGTAACTATATAGCTATTACGTACGTAATAGCTGTTGACTTGGCTGTCACGATCGACTCCCGACCACCTACCCCCTCTCGGCCCCACCCGCCGAAAGGCGGACTGCTGGTGGATCTCCCGCATTACGTACGTTAACATATGGATGTTACGTACGTAAGGCGACATACATAGCGTACGTTAAGAAGATAGGTTAATGTACGTTAAGTGCTATAACAAGCATAAATGGAATTCTCCCAATATCACCCAACAATTAATATAGTATGAATGACCATGATTCGAGCTTAACATAATTCGTTGATATACTTGCTACAACAACACAGATATGGTGCGAAAATACTTAGCTTAAATCAGAAAATACAATATTAAAGGCGAGGGTATTACAGTTACGCCCGTATGTTATGATGTTACGCCCGTATGGAGTTTCAGACTTCATTCTCAGCCCAGAAATTTCTTAGACTTTGCGTTTTTGCCCCAAATCTTCTTCGGATGATAACTTTTGATATATAACTCAGATTTTGAATCCGGAAAGACTGCCGAACTCATCTCGGAAAGCCCTACAACATGAATACATAAAAACTCAACAAATCGAATATTTTATAAACATATTATTTCTTGAGTAAATCAGTAATTCAATCCGATTAAGACTAGATTTACATCATTATCCGATAAAAATAAAATTATTAAAAACTAATTAATTAAAAGCAAAAAAACGAGTAGACTAGCTTAATTATGGGTGAAATTTATCGATACAAACCATGAATAATTATATAAAACTGACACTTATCACACCCCCAAACTTGAATTCTTTCTAGTCCCGAGCAAGACTCTTTATTATTCACGCTCCAAAAAATAAAAATAAGACAAAAATAAGAAAAATAATACACACATAAATTAAAATAAAAAAGAGAAAAGGAGATCAAAATACCATTAATACACAACAACCAGCTTTATACAGTAGATAGAAATGAATCAAGATTCAAAATAAATCTACTAATAATTTTGAAGTTAAAACTGTAATATCCGCAATTTCGATTTCCGGTATTTTTTTGGCGGAAGTCTATCTTAGAGACTCTATTGTGACCGTTTCATCATTTCGAGAATGATTAATTCTGCACTTTTCGTCATCCGAGTTGTTTTCGGTATCGTTTTGTTGAGTTCCATGTTCTTAAACGACTTTTCCAAGTATGAGTTCGACTTTGTAAAATCGCCATCAATTCTTAGAAACCCCAAAAATTCTGTATATTTTCAGTATTATAGAGAATCATGTTAGCTTTCCAATGGTTTAAACGGTGAGTCAATCAGAGTCCGTACGAAGAAGTTATGGTCGAAATAGCTAAGACTGCACTGTGTGCCTTTTGATGCTGGAGCCGGCTGTACCGCGGCCCGCGGCCCTCTGCTGGCCGGGCCGCGGCACTAAATCATGCTGGGCAGTATTAATAATGGTCGGGCAGGTCATTTCATCACTCGTTTTTCTCACCCATTTCATCTCCTCCGCGGCCGATACTTGGAGAACACGAAGGCATGATGTTCTTATATAAATCGATGAAGTCTTGGAGTTCATATCACCGATTATCCATCCTATAACATCCTTTGATCTAGTGAATCAGGTCAGCTTTCCTAGTTTGGGAAATTTGGAGGGTTTTTTCGGTTTTGTCCGATTTAACCGTAATAACTTAGATTTGTGATGGATTGATGATTATTTAGATATATTCTATCATTTCCCTTGTTATTCCATGGTTGGATTGTATAGATTCGTCGTTTCGATCGAGTTCTTAATCGACGCCTTGAAGGTATCCGATGAAAGGTCTTAGAGGGGGATTCGGGCGTTATGCGATTATTATTTATCGTACGATTGTTGATTTATTATTGATATGACTTAGGGACGAAATCCTTGTGAAGAACTCGAGTCGGAACCCTCTCGTTCATTGTCTTCTTCAGGGTCCGAGCTTCCTGGTCGAACCGTGTTCTTCGGAGTGTTCGGTAGAGGTTATTGAGGCAAGTATCTTGCTATATGATTTGTGTCTTGTGGATAGACACTTCGTGTTAGGTTTGTGATGAATTGTTTTGCCTTCGTGAACATGCTTCGTATGATTTGATAAGTGTGAACAATTGATGGTAGTGATGATGTTTCTCACTTGGTTAATGTCGTGGAATGGTCTTGGTTGTGCTAATCATGTGGTTCGTGTTGTGCGTGATTGGTCATGGTTAGAATTATCGTGATGATCATGACAGTTGTGTCGGTTTGATTACATATTTGAATATGTATTACGATGTATTGTTGATTAGTTTGACTTATTGATAACCATGTGTGTTACTTGCTGTGATGTGTTGAGTTGATCAATATGAGTTGCATCGTAATAATGTGTGTGTTCCATGTAAGGTCTGACGAGGACTCTCGGTACATGATGTGTACGAACGATGTATGTTGTCCAGGTAGGGTCCATCGAGGCCTCTGGAGTTCGGTACATGATGTGTACGAACAATGCGTGTGGTCAGGATAGGGTTCGTCGAGGCCTCTTGAGTTCGGTACATGATGTGTACGAACAATGCGTGTGGTCTGGGTAGGGTCCGTCGAGACCTACGGAGTTCGGTACATGATGTGTACGAACAGTGATCGTATGACAGTGATTGTTTGGATAACGTTTTATAACATGGGTCACGAACTCATAATGATATCTTAACTAGTGTGTTTTGAAATGAGAATCGGGATGTGGCCCTAACATTTTCGAAAAGGTTTTGTAAATCGGGACTTGAGGTCCAAAAGCATTTCTACTTTAAAAAATTTCCGAGCTAATGAGTTCCTTTTCAAATATTGCTTGCTTGAGTTCAAATTCTAAAACTTCTCGGGAACATTTTGATAGTTAATTTCCGTGGTAAGTTCGTGGTTGCTATTTACTTGTTGCATTTCGTATCGTATTATACTTGCACTAGTAAAACAGTGGAGTTTTACTAACCCCGAGTAATCGGGGGGTGGATGTCTGTTTCGCGTCCAGGTACATGCAGGTTCAGGGGAGCAGTCACATGATTGGCACAAGAGGATGACGAGCTGCAATACTAATCAAGAGTTGAGAGTTGTTTTGATTTTCGTTGGGCTTTCAGAGTTGATTTCAGTCTTCTGCTGTATTGTGTTTCGACCCCTGTGTGGGTAATGTTGTTTTAGTCAGATCTGTTGATTGAATTGTTTGACCTCATCGGTCTGTGTATTCACGTGTAAGTGACCTTAACGGTCTGTATTATTTTATTGTTTGACCCTAGCCAGGCAAACATTTGGTCGTTTTGTAAGGTTTAGCCTGGTAGACCCTCGTGAAAAGGAGTCTACGGCATGTAATATTCCCATATGGTTTTGGGGGTGTTACAAAAACACGGTTTTATTTTGTAATTCCAAATTCAAGGTTTTCCCCCCGAAAGGTTGATTATTTCTTTCCCACTCGTGATACACACGACTCCCTTTAATGGTTGCTCTCGATCACTCGTTTATTTTTCGACTCGATATGAAGAATAATTTCATTGGCGTAATCAAATATTGTGATTTTTTACGAAATTGAGTGTATTGAAATTCAGCCGCTAATTAATTCAGATCTGCTCATAAACTATATCCCTTAGTGATAGCTTTCACACCGTTATTTGCTAACGTGTAGCTCTTTTCACCAACTTTTTTTTTGTGAGACGGCAGCTACGCACTAACAATGGTTACTCCTTTATTTTTCGCAAAATTTTAAGACCCCCAAAATTAGGCAGCTGTTGCTGCTCAACACTTCTCCTTTTCGTCATTTTTTTAGGTGATAGCTTTCACACCATTATTTGCTAACGTGTAGCTCTTTTCACCAATGACTCCATTTTTTAGGGAATCGAATTTTTACAGAAAATCATTTATTAGTTAAGCATGAAAAATCAAAAACTCCACAAATTAAGTAAATTTCAGTTCTATTTTTCATCAACCGACTGATTCTTCTTTTCTCAAGGTAACGAATGACTCGATTTTATATGATAACTACAAGGCTTGGAAAGATAGATTAAGGCTCAAAATTTTTTGGAATATACAATTTTTTTTAACTGGTTTAAAACGATTTAGAAGCTTGTATATAGCTAACTTATTGGTGTTATGGCCAGATCTAGAAATCTCACAAATCAAAATAATATATATATAAATATATAAAAAGAAAAATTTAAGGCAAATAACCAAAATAATCAAAAACACACCAAAATAATTAAAACATACCACCCCCAAACTTGAAAATAAAACTGTCCTCAGTTTTAAAAAAAATAGAAAAATTAAAAAGAATAAAATAAAAAGCAATGGAGAAAAGCAGAATACTCCCTGTTGATGAAAGTTTTGCTTGAGCTAACACCTTTTAGAATCTGCAAGAGAATAAATATACGAGGCAAACAACAAAAGAAAAGAAAATATACTCGGAAGTATAACACAATTTTTAAAATGCGCTTCAAGAATGTCCGAAGAGTCGCCTTACGCTGCCATCAATGCTTTTATAAAAAACACACGAATAGATGCGCGTCAAGAGTTCAAAAAGAAGCTCCTTAAGCTGCCATCATTTAGCACGATTTTTACACATGACAAAAAGTAAAAATACAAGAGGTCTGATATGGGTTATCAAAGGGAGAGGAATGAATCCACTTTTCCTTTTCTCATGGTAAAATCTTCCATCCAGACAATTTTAGCTAGAGCTGGATCTGATTGAGGAATAAATTCATTGAGTTTTTTGATTAGTTCTTTTGGTGTTGTTGCAACGACTATGATTCATTTAGCACGCTCGGAAATAAAACCTTTTTCATCATAGTAGTCGATGAAAGATAGTAAACCATCAAAGAAACCATTGACATTAAGCAGACCTATTGATTTTTTATGAACATTTAGCTGGGCTCTGGTAACCACATGAAAAAGTTCCTCAAGAGTGCCAAAACCACCGGAAAGGGTGATAAAGGCGCCAGAATTATTTATCATGTGAGTTATGCGATCTTGGATATTTACAGATCTAAACTCATCTCCAATAGTTGCCCCAATAATTTTACTTTCAGCCAGAGGCTTTGGAATTACTCCCAACACTCTTACTCCTTCCATATAGGCATAAGCAGCAGCTCGTCCCATTAATCCTAGACTTCCTCCTCCGTAAACTACATTAATGAATTTTTATCCTAAGGTACGACCTAAGTTGTGGGCTGCTTCAGTAAAGCATGCCTCTTTTTCATAACTAGCTCCACCAAAAATGCAGATTGTGCTAAATTTTTTTGTGGAAGATGATGATTCCATTTTTGAAAAGAAATTTATTAGAGAGAAAAAGAGAAAAGTACAAGTTTGAGGAATGAATAAAAGAAACAAGCACAGAGTGTATTTATAGAAGAAAAATGAGGAAAAATTGCTTAACAAGTTTGTGATTGCGTTGATTGCGCTTCAACTACTCAATATAATAATGAATGCATTTATCGCGTATCACATTTTTTATTCAGAAAATCTCACCATACGACAAAAATAAAAGATACTTACGCATATGTACAGTAGCTGTGATTGTGGCTCACATCTTCCTCTGATTTTATGTTCAGAAACGGCCTAAATGCCTTCTATGAGTCGGGAAGAAGCTTCCCATCCAATTTTCTTACAAATTGGCAAACAGGGTCTTTTAACGTCAGATTCCCAAGACGTTGTTCATATTCTGGATTGAATTTATTCCACAAACATCGAATTTCGTAATGTAGGAGTCCACTAGGATGCGTGTCAAGACAAATTTCGATATCATCTAGATTCTCTTTATTGAGACCATCCTTAATGAATTGAATTTTATCTTCTCTGTTTGTAGATGGAATTCCTAAAGATCGACATTTTAAATTACAGTTCCATCTAGCACATTTATAGCAGACGGCTATCATCTTTGCTCGTCGTTTCTTGGCATATGAACTTTTTCCAAGCCCTGGTAAAAATCTAGTCGGTGTTTCTGTGAATTCACCTGCTATTCTTACTTTGGCTTCAATTATGAATCTAATATCAAAAGGTATGCTTTTATTCATAAGCAACCTCATCCTTTCAATTCTAGCTTTGTAGATTTTTAAAATTACTTTTTTGCTTAGAAAGGGAAATCTTTTTTCAATTTTATTCAAAGTTTCTTCCATGATAAAAAAAATAAAAAAAATAAAATGAAAATAATTGAAGAAAATATCTACAAATATCAGTTGTTGTGGGAAACTGAAAATTCCGACTTTAATAGTCATGGAGTACCGTTATCCGCCACTTGACCGGACAGACACAATTGAGTACTAAGTTACAATGTCGAGAAATTGTATCTATAACAATAGTTTACAATGTAAGATTTCAAAATAAAACTTATACTTCCCCGGCAACGGCGCCAAAAACTTGACACGTTCTTAGTGTAACTATCGCAAGTGCACGATATCGTATCAAGTAGTAAGTGGACTTTTTGAGTCCGGTTTATCGATCCCACGAGGAAGTTTGGTTATAATTTGAATTATACACTACTAGTCTATTTTTATATATACTAAGATGAGTGAAACACACAATTAAAGAGTTTGGTTTAATAATTGCAAAGAAAATGCAATAATAGTTCTAATATTCAAGGAAATAAAAAGATTGCAACAATAATAGATTGATTAAAGATAAAATGAAATAGTTGGGATTACAAACTTAATTCATCATTAGTTATAGAAGATGTATAGGAGATCATAAGATGAATTTACTTATTATGTTGTGTAGATTCGATTTTTCTTAAAAAGACGGTTTCTCTTTCGAACTATAAAACGCCCCTTATATATTGAATCAATCCACTATATTTCTATATTGATTGGCTTCAATACATAGCATTAGGATTTATGAAAATAACTCAAAGAATCATCTAAGGTCTAGAGGTATATTTCTATCTCCTAGAACAACTTAGAGTGAAGATCATTTGATCTAATCAAACATATTTTCTTTCGAAACATATGAAGACCATAAATATCGTCATTTATTGGCAAAATAAATAAAGATTGTTAAAATAATGAAAATCACACACAATAATAAGCAATTCATAATAGATATTTATACAAACTTAAATAACATGACTAAACTTGTTTATAATCCCAACTAAAGTAACTTAGCCCATGAAGGGTTTAATATACATAATACAAGAGAGTGGTCATTATTAGTTGAAAAAGAGAAAGAATTGATCCTAACTCCCTTAGTAGATAAAGGAGAAAGAAACAATAAACTCTCTGAACAACATATGCTATATCACACTTACACAAATCACTCAAGAACACAAGTGTGTTCTTCACACAAAAAGAAAATATTACAAAAAGTGAAAAATTATAAGATGAATGATGAATGATGATGGATCTAAGGGGTCTATTTATACACCTAAAGTCATCTAATAGCTCCAAAACTCCAGCATTATTACAATAGATCGGATCAATGCCAGCCATCCCCTTAATAATAGACCAAAAGTATAAAAAATTATACAATGATCAAAATCTTCCAAGAGTTACGGCCGTAACAGTCAAGAGTTACGGCCATAACATGGATGACTTACGGCCATAATATACATGAGTTACGGCCGTAAGTAGGCTACGTCTTTTTGATTTGTGAGTTACGCCCCTATGTTATGATGTTACGCCCGTATGGAGTTTCAGACTTCATTCTCAGCCCACAAATTTCTTAGACTTTGCGTTTTCGCCCCAAATCTTCTTCGGATGATAACTTTTGATATATAACTCAGATTTTGAATCCGGAAAGACTGGCGAACTCGTCTCGGAAAGCCCCACAACATGAATACATAAAAACTCAACAAAGAGAATATTTTATAAACATATTATTTCTTGAGTAAATCAGTAATTCAATCCGATTAAGACTAGATTTACATCATCATCCGATAAAAATAAAATTATTAAAAACTAATTAATTAAAAGCAAAAAATGAGTAGACTAGCTCAATTATGGGTGAAATTTATCGTTACAAACCATGGATAAGTGTATAAAACTGACACTTATCAACATAATGGACAAAATATGTATGTGCGTGTGTACTCTATGTATGTCAGTGTGTAATGTAGTTTTACATGTTATTTTCTTCTTGTTTGTTGTATAATTTAATCGAGTTAGCCGAGTGTGTGTTTAATTGTGTGTGTTGCTTTTGACAACACTGTTTTGTGAAACACGAATTATTTTGGGATAGATGTGGTTAACTTCTTAAGGATCTTCTCCCTTTGGGATAGATGTTAACTTTCGTCTTAAGGAGCTTCTCCCAACAGTTCGTGCAGATAGAGTTAGCAATCTTGACAAAGCCATAAGTTGACGTAGTATACAGTTAATTCTATTTTGACAATCGTCGTTCATGTTTCTATTTTAAACAACAGTTATAGGATAACCATACATTTGTCATTATCTGTCAAAACAATTTTCAAAAAGTTAGTAATCATATAGAAATGAAATTCTTTCCCTTATACAAAACAATAGCAAATTCAATTTCATAGTATGTGTAATAGCAAAAAAGGAAATGGATCGAAGCTGGATGAATGCAAGTCGTGCGAGTGCGGAGTATGACAATGGAATTGATCAATTTCTTAAATTTGCTCGACAACATCGCTCGGAACCCGATGAAAGATACTTTTTTCCTTGTGTTAAGTGTATGAATGGGAGACGACATGAGGCTGACACAATTCGTGAACATCTTGTTTATGAGGGGATAAACACCAACTATACGGTGTAGATATGCCATGGCGAAATAGTAGATGTTCCAACTGGAAACACTCATATAGATATAGATGGTGATCAATTTGAAGAAATGATTCGTGATGTCGCACAAGAATCATTTCAAAGAGCTCATGTTTATGATGCATTGAAAAGTGATTCAGAGACTCCATTGTACTTGGGGTTTGAAAATTTCACACGACTATCTGTCGTGTTGAAGCTGATTAATTTGACGGCAATAAATGGGTGTAGTGACAAAAGTTTCACCGAATTGCTCCAGTTGATGAATGAGATGCTACCAAAAGGCAATACATTTCCTAAGTGTACCTATGAGGCGAATAATGTTTTGGGTCCGATGGGTATGGAGTATGAAAAAATACACGCTTGTCCCAATGATTGCATACTGTACATAAAAGAGTTTGAAGAATTGCATAAGTGTCCTAGGTGTGGGGTATCACGATACAAAGTGAAGAATGATGGATAGAACACACAACAAGGACCTCCCGCGAAGGTGTTATGGTATCTTTCGATTGTTCCAAGGTTCAAGCGATTGTTTGCTAATAGAAATGATGCAAAGAATCTCACATGGCACACAAATGATAGAAAATGGGACGGGCTAATTCGTCATCCAGCTGATGCTGCACAATGGAAGAAAATAGATCATTTATTTCTAGATTTCGGGAGTGAGGCAAGAAACCTTAGGCTTGGAGTTTCCACAGATGGAATGAATCCATTCGGTAACTTAAGCACCAAGCATAACTCTTGGCCTGTTTTACTTGTGATATATAATCTACCTCATTGGTTATGTATGAAACGGAAGTACGTTATGTTGTTAATGATGATTTCAGGACCAAAGCAATCAGGAAATGACATAGATGTTTATCCATGTCCGTTGATTGATGACTTGAGAATGATGTGGGATGAAGGGATTTACGTGTTTGATGGATACCGCCAGCAAAGTTTCAAGTTACGTGCAATGTTATTTTGTACGATTAATGACTTTCCTGCATATGGAAACTTGAGTGGATATAGTGTGGAGTGACATCATGCATGTCCTATATGTGAAGAAAACAGAAGCTACATCCAGTTGAAACATGGAAATAAAATAGTTTACACTCAACATCGGAGGTTTCTCAGTCGCCATCACCCGTATTGTAGATTGCGAAAAGCTTTTAATGGATTCCCATAAAATGGACTTACGTCGATGCCCTTAACAGGTGAGAAAGTATACGATCGTGTGAAGAACATAAATACTATATTTTGAAAAACTAGAAAGAAGGCTGCTACGACAAACAGTTGGAAGAAGAGGTTAATATTTTTTGATCTTCCTTACTGGAGACATCTAGATGTTAGACATTGCATAGATGTTATGCATGTCTAAGAAAAATGTATGCGATAGTGTGATCGGCACATTTCTCAATGTTAAACACAAAACAAAGGATGGTGTCCAGGCTCATCAAGACTTAGAGAAAATGGGTATACGTCCTCAGTTGCATCCGCAAGTAGTCAGTAAACGAACTTATCTTACCTCGTCATGTTATACATTATCCAAAAGAGAGAAAATCAGCTTTTGTAATTGTTTACAAGGCATTAAAGTGCCACAAGGTTATTCGTCGAATACTAAGAGTCTTGTATCGATGCAAAATCTGACATTGGTCGGACTAAAGTCTCACGACTGTCATGTCTTGATGCAACAACTTCTAGCTGTGGATATACGTGACGTCTTGCCTAAAAAAGTGAGAAATTCCATAACTCGCTTGTGTTTTTTCTTCAATTCTATATGCAGCAAAGTGATTGATCCTTTGGTTTTGGATGAGTGGAAAAACGAGGCTGTTGTTATCTTGTGCCAATTGGAGATGTATTTTCCTCCTTTTTTTGATATTATAGTTCACTTACATGTCCATGTAGTTAGAGAGATTGAAGAATGTGGCACCGTTTATTTGCGATGGATGTTTCCGATTGAGCGATACATGAAAATTTTTAAAGGGTATACTAAAAACCCATTTCGTCCAGTTTTGAGAGGTATATTGTAGAAGAAGTAATCGAGTTTTGCATAGATTACATGTCACAAACACCATCTATAGGGATTCCGAAGTCTCGACATGATGGGAAACTTAATGGAAAGGGTACACGGGGTGTTAAAATATTAACCAAGAATCGCAATGAGGTCCTTCAAGCACATCTGTACGTTTTGAATAACACTGATGAGGTTCTTCCGTACTTGTCTGCTCACAAGAATATTTTAAAGACAAAGAATTCCCGAATGAGTGAGAAATGGTTGTTGATTGAACATAATAAGACTTCTTGATGTGGTTTAAGGTACAAATCTCCAAAAGTGATAGTACATCTGAAATGTTAAAATGGCTAGATTACGGGCAGAAGTCCGATGTCGTAACTTGGAATGGATATGATATCAATAAGTACTCATTCTATACAAAGTCACAATATGACAAAAGTTCGGTTCAAATAGCGGAGTTACTCTTCAATCCGAGTCCATGCACTTTTCAAGCTCGAAAGATAAAAATCCAGTTATGGCATCGACAAGTTACTATGGAGTTATTGAAGATATGTGGGACTTTATTATGCTAAGTTTAGAGTGCCTATTTTTAAGTGTAAGTGGGTTGATAATAACACGGGTGTGGTAATCAATGAATTGGGCTTTGCATTGGTACATCTTCATAAGATAGCTTACACTGACGAGCCTTTTATCATGGCATATCAAGCTAAACACGTGTTCTATGTCAAGGATCCATGCAATGAAATATTGTCAGTGGTCATTCTGGGTAGAAGTGTGGATATTAATTAAACTGAAGAATCAAGTTTTGACATTTGTGAGTTTATTCCTTTATCAATACGGATGCCCACTATCATTGAAGAAAATGAAGCAGACGACATACATGTTGTTACCTAAAATATTATCCGAAGATAGTATTGCTGGAATGATCGAGTAACAAACAAATGCGAGAACACTTCCGTGAGAAAATAGATAACACAAGATTTGCCGGGGTTGTTAATCCCGGGCTTGAATGCTCTCGCGAGATGTTATTAATAAATATACTGTCGAGTACAAATATTAATGTTAGAATCTATTACAATGAGTGTAAAGACTTCTAGTTATCTAGGCTGTAGAGCGCGTAGATTGCCAGAAGAACCAGATATATAAATCTGCGAGTTCTTGCTTGGGATATATGATAAGTGTGTATGAATATCACTATGAATGTATAAGTGGTTGCCAGATGAGTCTTTGATTCTCTTTCTGTGTGTATTTTGCACTATATTAACGGTAAAATCGCGTCCCTTTGGCCACTGTAATGTGTTCTCTATTTATAGGGGACAAGGTAGTTGGGACCACTCAGGCGATCGCGAGCGACCGCCGTTTTCTATATTATAATAAGATGGACGATCGTCCCGTCACGTGGGGTTGTTCCCTTAAAGTCTAGGGCCGCTGCTGGTGGCCAGCTGTGCGAGCCAATGGGAAGCCAACACGTGTCCTGGGTCGCTGTCCGGGGAGGACCCACTTTGTACCTTTCGGCGGCCCTGTCGGTAGGTGTGGTAGGTGACAGGCTAGGGTCAAAGGTCCTATCTGTCGGCGCCCTTTGAAGATCCGCACGTGGGCCACCATACAAGATTCGGTCTTCGACGACTTTGACGGATGTTGGATCCATACGTGGCACGAGACGATTGCCTCTGGTTCGCTCAATAAAGACGATCGCCAGATATCGAAAGACGATCGCCGGGTACCAAAAGACGGTCTCCATATTGTGCCGATCGCTGGGCGTTTGCCCAGAGTATGTCTTCTATGGTTGGCTTCTCTGATCGTGATGACGATCGCCTTTCGAGGCGTATTAATCGCCGCACAACAATTGCCCCCCAGCTCTCCTCGATGTTGAAAACATGGGGTGAGGTGGCACTGTTGGCGATCGCTGATGTTTAGACGATCAGGCGATCTGCTTTCAACTTTGGATGATCTCTTTTTGTGCTGGGAGTAGCGGGAAATGAAGGCGGGCTCTCGAAACGTTGCAAGGATACGCGTCGCGCTACTGTTGGGGGAGTCCGGCGGTCTGTCAGACTTGTCGCCTAGCGTGCCCTCGAAAAGACGCGTACGCGGGATTCGAGGGCCACATTTAATGTGTCCCCTACTGACGGTTGTTCTCCAGCCCTCAGACTTTCGCCTATTTGCACAGAGGCCCCCGCCTCCATCTATAAAAGGGGCTAGGGCTTCTTCATTTTCACCATTCACGCATTCTCGCATTTTTAGCCGAAACTCTACAGAATTTTCCGGAGCTTCTTGTGCCGATCGTCTTCATTTCTTTAGGTAAGAAAAATCAATCTTCTTTCTCCCTCTACTTTTTATAATATGTCGGGAGGATCCAAGACCTTCGAGGCCAGAAGTTCTTCTGCTGCCGCAGCTTCGCCTGACCGGGAGGAGATTCCCGTTGGAGTCGACATGGAAACGGCCGTTGAGGCCATTCGTGCGGGGATTGCACCCACAGAACTCGAAGAGCTTTTCAACGAGGCCGCAGTGGCGAGGACGGCGGCGACGGCGGAGCAGGGGGGCTTGCCGGCGGATGAGGACGAACTGGAGCGGCTAACTTGGGAACGGCAGAGTGTTTTTGGCCCCGCCTATATGGCTTTTGCCAAGATTATGGAGGGGATCGCCGGACCCTGTCCGGAATTTGACTTCGAAGCCTACTCCGCCGCTCATCCTTATGAACATGTGAAACGGACGATGTTTCGGGCCGCCAACCCATCTCAGTGGACCCTTGGTAAGATCCGGAGTTCGGCGACCCGGAAAGACGTGAACCGCTGGAGGGAAAAATATCATATTCCCTCTGACGTCTCCCTGCACGTTCCATCAGAAAATGAATGTGCCGATCAACCGCCCGAGGGGATGGTCGCCGTTAGTGAGATAATCATGGAGGCCGGTCTGCGATTGCCTCTCCCATTCACCGTCTCCTACTTGCTGATCGCCTGGAATCTGGCGCCGCTCCAACTGACGCCGAATGCTTGGCTACAGGTCATCTGCACTTTGACACTATTTGGCGGTCACCGGTTGTTTCGCCTCCTTTCTGCGATGGAGATGAACTATTTGTTTAAACTGGCTACGCAGAAAGGGTCGATCGGCGGTAATCATATCCAGGGCCGAATGGGAAGAGTGGTCCTCGGTGTGCCGAACAAATCCCGGGGCGATCTGGCGAAATGGTGCTGGGTCGGCGGAGCGTGGCAATCGGCATCGAGTGATAGGCCGGAGGAGGAGTTGGATATTCCTACCAATTTTCGGGAGAGGAATCCGAGTAAGGATATTAACTCTCCCTTTGATCGAGCTTGTCTTGGACTGATCTAATTTCGTTTTATTTTTGCAGGACCTTTCGTTCCAGCGATCAGCGATCTCCCTTTCGATTTGTTGATCGTTTGGGAGCGGATTCGTGCCTTGCCGGATTCCTTCATAGACGTTCGCTCACTAGGTAACGAACTTCATCAGTTGGGGGCTCGGTTGTTTCGCTTCCCTCGTCACTTGAGAGCTCCAGGTATAAACTTAAGTGGTGCTTCCTTGCTTGACGATCGTCTCCAGGAGGTCGCAGCGTTTAAGTAGTTGTCTAACTTGTTTGTATTTCTTCTTTGGCAGAGACTCATTTTCCCCTCTTTACCGAGCCACCACCAGAGATTGCCATGTCTAACCCAGGACTCATCGGTCGCCTTCACCTGGGTAAGAAGACTGGTCGCGTTCCTGCGACGACGTCTCGCCCTGCTCCGGTGATGAGGCCTGCTGAGGTGCCGGTCGCTGAGCCGGTAGTTTAGGAAGAGGAACAACTTCAGCGCCGCAAGAGGCGGAGGCCGGAGGAGTCCCTGCCGATTACTAAGGCGGATGTGTCCATTCTTGAGCCTCCGGTTGCTGCAGCTCCTATTTATGCCATCCCGATGACGGAGGGATCAGGCCCTAGGCCCTCGGCGTCCGGCTCCCGGTCATCGGGCGGCCCCACGAAGAACTTGGCGATCGCTGAGGCGGAAACCTCTCAGGGCAAGCCTTATTTTGGCCGCGATCCCGAGCTGGTCAACAGGTAAGAAAGGATCGAAATTTCCGAGTTAGGCATTTTGAGTGAGATATAGACTAACCCCCTTGTCATTTTTGTTTGCGCTGCAGGATTCGTCTTGCCAACCCTGATGTCGCTCCCATGGTGCTCGACTTCTTGTCGAGTAAGTCTCCACCAAAGTCCCTCGACGTCCCTACCTACGTCCAGAAGGCCATCTCCTCATTGCCCAAGGCCTGGATGACCGATCTTGATGCGATCGCTCGTCGGCGATCTGGAGATACCATGCAGGCGACCATCGCCCTGGCTCTCGAGACGGCGACGATGGCCGTCCAGGCTGCCAAGGATTTTGAGGGGTGACCCTCCACTGCTCGCCTCCATAGCGATCTTGAGGCCGCTCGGAACGCCAACATTGAGTTTGCTAACCGGATCTAGTCTATGGAGATAGAGTGTGTGGAGACGGCCAAAAAGGCTAAACAGGACGTCGACCGATTGAAGCGGGAGCTGAGCCGCTCCAAGGAGGCTGCCGACCGGTTCCGTGATCAGGAGAAGGAAACCCACCGGAAGCATGCGGCTTCGCAGGAGGAGGTCGCCAGGCTGAAGGCGACGGTGGATCGGCTCAGCAGTGAGCTGGAGGCGGCGAAGAAGGAGCTGGAGAAGGCCAAGGGGGAGAACGCCGCCAAGGTGGTCGAGCTGGCGGAAGCTGAGAAGACGACCGTGGAGTTGAAGGGGCAGCTGAAGGTGATCGAGACCGATCCCTATCTCAATGTGGCACTCGTCGGCGAGTTCGCCTATTATTTGGCCTACGCCGATGCTGTCATAGCCGCCAAGAAGGTAGGGATCGAGGTCGGTCCTCTTATGGAGAGCTTCAAGGTTTATGCGCTTGAGCACCCTCTGCACCCGGAGTTCTCTTTGCCGATCCTTGACCTCATCGACATCGGGATCGACTTGAGTTGGTATCCTGGTAAACTCATTCATCCTGAGGCCGATGGGGGGCGCATGCCGATCCGCCTCCTGAGGGCGAAGACCAGCCGGCGGGACCTTGAGAGATGTTTTTGTCTTCCTTGTATCTTGTAATTTTTGCTTTCTCTTTGTATTGCCTTCGGGCTTCATGTTGTACGAACTCCTTTTGATAATGAATGAAATATTCCTTTTTTTGCACTGTGTCTTTTTTATGTACGATCGCCCTTGAATGTTTGCGTGCAATTTGTACAAGTATGTGTATGATTGCATCCGATGTCTTGTTTACCCGACCGATTGTCTGAGTGTTGAATGTATTGATATGTTTTGAATCGAAATTCTTACTTGTAACTTTTGTCGAACGATTCCGATCGTCCTGCGTGTGTTTGAGTGAAGCCGATCGGGCGTGGTTCCTTTCTGTCCGATCGCATTTGGGATTAGCTCGACCCATCTCTGCCCCCTTGTTTTTGTTTGCTTATTGTAAGTAAGGGAACAAAAATTAGTTTGTCTGGCGAGCTATTTTCAGTTTTGCCGATTCTGAAGAATCGTGCATGGTCGGGGAGTTCGATGGATCGACCTCCCCAATCGTGTCTTTGTGTGCGAGGGACACTGTATATCCCGCGACTCACTTTTTTATGAGGGTCCTCCATTAGGCTGCGCCTGCCTTGTGATAAAACGAAAGGCGAGCGATCTTGGTCTGGAGGAGTCCTTGCACGGGGCGTCGTCGGCTTATTCGACTCCACGTCCGCGGCTTGCTAGATCTGCTTCCACCTCGGCCCGCCATGAAGATAGCGACCCTCGACGGTGTATGTTGAGACGGGGGTAGTGCCACGTCGCATTGTCCGTGTTCACCATGTACCTTGGGGACGTGCGAACGTGTCCACTTATTATTTTGGAGGGTCCTTCGGCCACACCGGCCTCGTATTTAAACGAAGGGCAGGCGATCTCAGCCCAAACGAACCTTGCATGGGCGAAGCTGTGGGTTCCATCGACCTCCAGGACCATGGCCGCATTGCTTCTACCTCGGATCGTCATGAATGGATGACGATCCTCGTCGGTATGTGAAACGCTCGGTGGGGTGATCGCCAAAATAAACGGGATAGCAAAAAATCTCATTATATTCCTTGTACATAGGATTAGTAGAAAATGACTGCAAAATTTTCACTGGTAGTATTTCTTCAGATGTACGGCGTTCCAGGGGTATTGATCCGGAGTACCGTCAGGATGTTCAAGCTCGTAGGCTCCCTTAGTTAGCCATTTAGATATCCTGAAGGGTGCTTCCCAGTTCGGACCAAAGACGCCTGTATGGGTTTGGATCTTCTTGAGGACGAGATCGCCTACTTGAAACCTTCTTTCCTTGACCTTCGAATTGAAGAACTTCTCGGATCGCCTTTTGTGGATTGTGTTCTTCATTTCTGAGGTCATTCGCCGTTCTTCGAGCATGTCGAGGTCGATCCGTCGGGCCACCTCATTGTCGGTCATCATCTATTGCTCGGTCCGATGGCTGAGGACGGCAATCTCCGAGGGGATCACCGCTTCTGTTCCGAAGGCCAGGGCGAACGGGGTTTCACCGGTTGAATTACAGGTCGTCGTTCGATAGGACCACAAAACGTCCGGGAGCTCGATCGCCCATCATCCTTGTCTGGATTCGAGCCGCGCTTTAATTGTGTGTTTGAGGATATTGTTCACTGCCTCTACCTGCCCGTTCGTCTGAGGGTGATAGGGTGCTGAGAACAACCTTTTGATTCCCCACTTTTCACAGAATTGCATGACTCCTAAGCCGTCGAACTACTTTCCGTTGTCGGAGATGATGGCCTGGGGCAGACCGAATCGGCATATGATGTTTCTCCAGATAAACTTGATCACTTGCTCTTGGCCGATCTTGTTCAGCGATTCGGCCTCAGCCCATTTTGTGAAATAGTCGACCCCTACGATGGCGAACTTACAGCCCCCTGGAGCCGTCGGCAAGGGACCTATAAGGTCGATGCCCCATTGCGCAAATGGCCAAGGGCTATACATGGAGGTGAGCTGTTCGGGGGATAGTTTAATGTTGGGGCCCATTATTTGACACCTATGACACGATCTGGCATAGGCAATCGCATCCTTCTGAAGTGATGGCCAGAAAAAAGCTTGCGTGGTTGTCTTATGGATGAGAGCTCGCCCGCCCGCATGGTTTCCGCAAATTCCGTCATGGATCTCGGCTAAGACGAGCCGACCTTCCTACGGTGTAATACACTTGAGGAGGGGAAGGCTGAAGGCTCGCATGTAAAGCCGGTCGTCCAATAGGGTATATCTGGTCGCACGGAGCTGGAGTTGGCGAGCTTTTACACGGTCGTCAGGGACCGTTTTGTCCTTTAAGTATTTGATGAATGGAGTCATCCAGTTCTCCTCGGTGATGGAAACCGTGGTAACCAGGCTTCTGTCGATCACCGGCCTTGCTGACTTTGTGATTTGGATATTGTAGAAGTCGGCTGCCCCATCCGATGATGCTAGTTTGGAAAGGGCATCGGCCTGGGAGTTGTGCTCTCTCGGGACTTGTTCGATTAGCACTTCTTCAAATTTTGTGCACATTTCGGCGACCAGCTCTTGGTATTTGACCACCTGTTCGCCGCGCGCCTCATATTCTCCCTTGACTTGGTTCACGACCAAAAGGGAGTCCATGAAGATATGGAGGCGACGAACATCTAGGGCGAGGGCAAGATCGAACCCGCCTACCAAGGCTTCGTATTCGGCTTCATTGTTGGTCGCACGGAAGCTGAAACGCACAACATTAGTGAAACTTTGTCCGTCGGGACTGATGAGGACAATCCCTGCCCCTGCTCTCGAATCGGTCGCCGAGCCATCCACATATAACTTCCAGGCAGGTCGGCCGACCTGGGTTGGACTGTGAGGGAACGTTAGTTCCACCACGAAGTCCGCCAGAGCTTGGCCTTTGATCGCCGTGCGAGGAGCGTAAGTGATACCGTATTGGGCGATCTCCAGTGACCACTTGAGAAGTTGCCCGTTGGTGTCTGGTCGGTGTAGAACTTGTCTTAGAGGTAGACTTGTCAGGACTTCCACTTGATGTTTGAAGAAATAAGCCCTTAGTTTACGGACACTCATGACAAGGGGGTAGGCGATCTTCTCCAATGGTGTATAACGTGTTTCAGCGTCATGGAGCGCTTGACTAACATAGTAGATCGGCAAGTGGACTTGTCTCTCTGCTCGCACCAGAACGGCACTCAATGCAACCTCCGAGGCTGCCAGGTAAAGGAATAGTTTCTCACTGGGGATCGGCTTTGCCAGGATCTGGGGGTTAGATAGATATTCCTTTATTTTGGCGAACGCTATCTGACTTCCCTTCGTCCATGCGAACTTCTTGTTCTTGATGGTCGTGAAGAAAGGCTTTGCTTTTATCGCCGAGTCAAGATATGAAACGGTTGAGGGCGGCTAGACAACCTGTGAGGCGTTGTACCTGCTTGATGTTTCGCGGCTCCTGCATGTCAAGGATCGCCTGTATCTTGGTGGGGTTCGCCTCGATCCCCCTTTGCCTCACAATGTGCCCCAGGAATTTCCCGGAGCCCACCCCGAAGTTGCATTTCTTGGGGTTTAGCTTCATGTTGAATTTTTTGAGGATGGCGAATGTCTCGGCGAGATCATTGAGGTGATCTTCCTTCTTGAGGCTTTTGACCATGATGTCGTCAATGTAGACCTCCATGGTCTTTCCGATCTAATTGGCGAACATTCTGTTGACTAGTCGCTGGTAGGTTGCCCCTGTGTTTTTCAAGCCGAACCGCATTCGGACCCAAAAGTATATGTCTTTTTCCGTGTGGAAAGATGTGCGTTTTATGTCTTTCTCCGCCATTGGGATTTGATGATATCCGGCGAAGGCATCCATAAACGACATCATTTCGCAACCTGCTGTGCTATCGACCAAGTGATCAATATGAGGCATCGGAAAGTGATCTTTTGGACATGCTGCGTTGAGGTCGGTGAAGTCGATGCATAACCTCTAGGAACTAGTCGGCTTATTGACGAGTACCGCATTGGCGACCCATTGTGGTTCGTCTGTAGCTACCCCAATTAATTTGTTGTTGAGTAATTTTTGGACTTCTACGTCGAGTGCCACGTATTTTTCGGGACCGAATTTCCTACGTTTTTGGTGAACAGGCTTCATTGCCGGGTCGATCTTTAGATAGTGGCAAGCGTGCTCAGGACTTATGCCGACCATATCTTGATGCGATCAGGCAAAGACTCCGATGTTCTTACGTAGCAAATTGATCAGATCCCCTTTTATTTCGCGGTCGCGCCGATCTGTACATCCCGTTCTGGATGAGCCGGGTCCATCATAATGCCTTCCAAATATTCGACGGGGACGGTCGCCTCTCTTTTGGAACAATCTCCGGACTCGATCCTTGGATCGATGTCGAGACTTGGCTCGAAACCGATCCTTGGCTCGATGTCATCCATTAATCGAACCGAGATGACGTCCTCCGAGTTGGGTTGGTATGATGTGCTCGGCTCGTCGATCTCCATGGGTTGATCGTCGATCGCTTCAATGTTATACATAGCATGGGAAGTATTGAAAGAAGTAACAACATAGGAGTAATTCAAACATCTTTTTGCCATTAGTTGATCTCCTTTTATAGTACCGACCGTCCCATCGGCAGTGGGGAATTTGATACAGTAAAAGAAAGACGAGGCGACCGCCTCAAAGGTTTCTAGAAAGGGGCGACCTAGGAACCCATTATAGATGCTGGGACTATCTATGATTACAAAGTTTAGGTTCCTAGTAATCCTAACCTTGGGATCGTAAAAGCATATTAGCTCGACAGAGAACTTGATCTTTCCGTAGGCTTGGACTATGTTGTCGCCGAACCCTTGGAGCACGGTGTCGAACGGCTTGATGAATTTGGTCAAGTTGCCGAGCTGGTCCAGGGCGGATTTGAATATGATGTTGCAGAAACTTCCATTGTCGACCAGCACGCCATCGACCATCTTCCCAAGGATACAAGCAGAGATCACCAGTGCATCCTCTTTGGGGCATTGCACTCCTTCCCTATCCTTGTTGGAGAAGGTGATGAGTGCGTTTTAGAAATGGTAGGCTCCGGAGGTACCACGGTATGGACCCCGGCGAACGCCCTCAGCTCGGCCTTTCGCTTCCTGTTTGACATGGTGGAAACCGGGGAAAGGCCCCCGAGGTTTCCATCTCCTGCTTGAAGCATGCTGATCCGACCGCCAGGGTTGATCGGAGGGATCGACTCATCAGAGTACTCTGGCTCATGCTCGATTCTGGTGACCGGATTGGGAGGAGCTCTTTCATTTTCCCGGCACTCGCGTCCCCCGGTCCTTTCCGTCCTAGGTTCTGGCTTGGTGACCAAGTTGTCCAGTTTGCCCTCCTCAAACAGTCGCCAGAGCTGTCTGAGGAGATCGCGGCATTGGCTGGTGTTGTGGCCGGGACTCTTGTGGTAGGCACAGAGTTTGGTACGGTCTAGATGACCTTGGTCCGTTATCGGCTTTGGTTTGGAGAGCAACTCACAACCTTTGATTGTGTTGAAGATGTGGGCCGGAGATAAGTTGAGGTTGTGGAGAAAGTGGACCTCTACATCCTCGAAGGCTTTGAACTTGCCCGGCGGTTTGGCGACCGCCTTTCTGGGCTTGGCGACCGCCTTCTTCTGGACAGGGGATGGTGTCTTTCCTTCTCCAAAGGGTCCTTCGCCTAAGCGGAGGGAGAGCATCCTCTTCCTGGCCAGAAAATCGGCGGCTCTGCCGCGGAAGACCGAGTAGGTCGGGGGAATATCCTTTGTGAGGTGCCTGAACATGGGCGAGCGTCCGTGGAATCCGCTCAGGACTGAGTGGAGAGCGAGCTCGTCGCTGATGGGCTCGCCGGTGAGGACTATCTCGTCTACCCGGTCGATGTAATCTTCATCTGACTCGTCCTTCCCCTGCCTGAATTTCATCACGCGGTGGGGACCATCTGGCCGAACAACTTTGGCGGCGAAGTACGATGTGAAGTCGTTCGCCAGCTTTTCAAAGAAATTGATTGAGCGGGGTGGTAGTGAGATATACCACTTGTGGGCGAGGTCGCCTAGGGTTAATGGGAACATCCGACACTTGGTCGCATCTGACGCTCCGCATCCGGTCATGTAGATCCGGAACTTGCTCAAGTGGGTTTCCGGATCCGATCTCCCCTCATATAGAGGTGTTTGTGGGGGATTGATCGTTGGTTGGACTGGGGCGAGCTCGATCTGAGCCGTGAGTGGTTCGCTTGGCCCAACGATCGATCTCCTGGCGCCTGCCCCATTTTCCAGGAGTGCCTTCATCTCGTCGAGTTGGCATTGCATGGCGGCCATTGCCGTCGCCTGACTACTCGCCGATTGGCTCTCAGAGCGCGAACCAAGGCGATCGTGTACTGATCCCCTAGCCCCGTGGTGAATGACGAGCTCCCTGCCAGTGGGTTCCTTCCTTGGGCGAGCAGGGGCTCGCTGACCGACTTGTCTCCTGGGAGTCGGATATGCCGAACTCTTGGTAAAGGATTCGGATTCCGATGTCTCCCGGCTGGGGTCTGAGTGCCTGGGTCGCCATGAGGGATCGCTCCCTAGGCGGCTGAAGACGGAATCGTCCTGCCTCACGAGAGCCTTCTCCTGCGGCTCGGGGCTTTCTGTCGATTTCTCAACATAGAACCCCTTAAGATTCCGCTTGCCTGCCCGGCGGATGGCCGATGGAGTGATGGTGGGCGAGTCGTAGGCATTCCGTCGCTCACTGAGGATGGCTATTGCCTCCTCAATCTGTTCCGCGGTCTGGAACTGATCGAGTGAGAGGCTAGAACCGTCCCTCGGGGGCGGGAGTGAGAGCCTAGCGTCGCCACGGTCGCCTTCCGCCGTGGGCTGGGATTCGGTCCGGGCCGGAATGAGATTTCCAGCGGATCTTAGGGTGGCTCTCTTGGAAGTCGTAGCAGACGTCATTTTCTGAAGGCTTTTCTGTTGAAGAACAGAGGGTGTTTCTTCAAGTATATGTCCGGAGAACAGTGAGTGTTCTTCGAGACGGTCAGAATAAAAATGAAGATTTAGATCCCCTTCCTCTAGCGCCAATTGTTGTTACCCAAAATATTATCCGAAGATAGTATTGCTGGAATGATCGAGTAACAAACAAATGCGAGAACACTTCCATGAGAAAATAGATAACACGAGATTTGCCGGGGTTGTTAATCCCGGGCTTGAATGCTCTCGCGAGATGTTATTAATAAATATACTGTCGAGTACAAATATTAATGTTAGAATCTATTACAATGAGTGTAAAGACTTCTAGTTATCTAGGTTGTAGAGCGCGTAGATTGCCAGAAGAACCAGATATGTAAATCTGCGAGTTCTTGCTTGGGATATATGATAAGTGTGTATGAATATCACTATGAATGTATAAGTGGTTGCCAGATGAGTCTTTGATTCTCTTTCTGTGTGTATTTTGCACTGTATTCACGGTAAAATCGCGTCCCTTTGGCCACTGCAATGAGTTATCTATTTATAGGGGACAAGGTAGTTGGGACCCCTCAGGCGATCGCGGGCGACCGCCGTTTTCTATATTATAATAAGATGGCCGATCGTCCCTTCACGTGGGGCTGTTCCCTTAAAGTCTGGGGCCGCTGATGGTGGCTAGCTGTGCGAGCCCATGGGAAGCCAGCACGCGTCCTGGGTCGCTGTCCGGGGAGGACCCACTTTATACCTTTCGGCGGCCCTGTCGGTAGGTGTGGTAGGTGACAGGCTGGGGTCAAAGGTCCTATCTGTCGGCGCCCTTTGAAGATCCGCACGTGGGCCACCGTCCAAGATTCGGTCTTCGACGACTTTGACGGATGTTGGATCCATACGTGGCACGAGACGATCGCCTCTGGTTCGCTCATTAAAGACGATCGCCAGATATCAAAAGACGATCGCCGGGTACCAAAAGACGGTCGCCATATTGTGCCGATTGCTGGGCATTTGCCCAAAGTATGTCTTCTATGGTTGGCTTCTCTGATCGTGATGATGATCGCCTTTCGAGGCGTATTAATCACCGCACAACAATACATTCTATTCAAGATGATCACGATGAAGGCATATGAGAAAACATTGTTTTCTAGAGTCAAGTTAGATGATGATGAAGGCACAGTCGATTATGTTGAATTTAGTATTAAATTCAATTTTGTGACATTGTTAGTGATAAAGTTGGTTTTGTTGCATTTTAGTATTAATGTTGAACGTTGTGTTGGTTTATGAGTTTTTATATTTTAGTATTTAAGATTTATTTCATTATTTGTTATTAAAAAAATGTCTGTGTATGTGTATATGCAGTGTGTGCAGTGTGTATAGTTTGTGTGCAGTGTGTGTGAGTGTGTGCACAGTGTGTGTGTGTGCAGTGTGTGTGTGTGTGAGTGCAGAGTGCAATGTGTGTGTGTGAGAGAGAGAGAGAGAGAGAGAGAAAGTGCAGTGTGTGTGCAGTATGTGTAGTGTGTGTGTGTGTGTGAGTGCAGATTGCAGTGTGTGTGAGTGTGTGCAGTGTGTGTGTTTTATGTGTGCAGTGTGTATGTGAGAGTGCAGAGTACAGTATGTATGTGTGTGTGAGTGAAGTGTGTGTTTGAGAGTGCAGTGTGTGTAGTGTGTGTGTGTGTGCAGTGTTTGTGTGTTTTATGTATGCAGTGTGTGTGTTTTATGTGTGCAGTATATATTGTGGTTGATGATTAAATTTATTTGTTTATGCAGGCACATGGCATCTCCTTCTCGTTCCCCTCACACTCCCCCTCTCGCTCGTTTTCCTCATTCCTCCCGGTCTCCCGATGCTCATAGACATAGTACTTCTGCATCGAGAAATCCCACGCGATGTAGAAGTATGTCGAAATGCCGTGTTGACGGAAAAAAATTATCTCTCGACATTGATCCAGTACGGGGAAAGATCAAATATGAACACAAATTGAAGTTTAGTATGAACTTGGGAAAAACTTGCCAAAGATCATGTGTCGATACTGTACAAGAGTTGGAAACAAGTACCCGACACACCGGATAAAGAAATGTTGTGGCATGATATATTGGTACATGACTCTCTTTTTGTATTAAGAATTGTGTGTGTCATGTTCCATTGTGTGGCAGTGTGTGTGTTTGTGTGTGTGTGGTAGTGTGTGTTTGTGTGTGTCTGTGTGTGCCTGTGTGTTGTATGTGTGTGTACGATATGTGTGTGTGTATTTGTGTGCTGTGTGTGTTTGTTTGTTTGTGTGCGGTGTGTGTATGTGTGTGTGTGTGTGTGCTGTGTGTGTACTATGTGTGTACTGTGTGTGTATGTGCGTGTGTGTCTTTGTGTGCTCTTTGTGTGTGTGTGTGTGCTGTGTGTGTGTGTGTGTTTGTTTGTGTGTTGTGTGTGCGTTTGTGTGCTGTGTTTACTCTCTGTGTGTGTGCGTTTGTGTGCTCTGTGTGTGTTTGTGTGTACTGTGTGTGTGTGTGTGTGTTTGTGTGCTGTGTGTGTGTGTGCTGTGTATGTGTGTTTTTTTGTGTACTCTGTGTGTGTTTGTGTGCTGTGTGTACTGTGTGTTTGTGTGCTGTGTGTGTGTGCTGTGTGTGTGCTGTGTGTGTGTGTTTGTGTGCTGTGTGTACTGTGTGTGTGTGTGTGTTTGTGTGCTGTGTGTATGTTTGTTTGTGTGTTGCGTGTGTGTTTGTGTGCAGTGTGTACTGTGTATATGTGCGTTTGTGTGGTGTGTGTGTGTGTGTGTGTGTGTGTGTGTACTGTGTGTGTGTGTGTGTGTGTTTGTGTGCTGTGTGTGTAACACTCCAAATTCACTTAAGGGACATTACACGCCGTAAAACCTTGACAAGGTCTACTAGGCTAACACATGACTCAAAATTCACAGACAATTTTCATAAGACATAATAATGATAGTAAAATAGGGCCGTGGCCTCGGCCAAAATATTTTACTCGGACATCAAGAAGTATGAGTTAATACGAGTTCATTGCCCATGCAGGGGACTTTAACCAAGATTAAAGAAACCAAATAATATCCAATGCCCAAGTAGACATAATAACAAAACATCTAATACAGACTAGAGCCTCATCATCATGCCGATCCATCATTTGCATGCGTATCCCGTGCCAGCTCCTCAGCTCGACTAATACCTGAAATGCATAAGACGCATTTCCCCCATTTAAGGGGTTAGCATTTGAATGGATAGTGCAAGTACACAATTGCACTACATTATATACAGATACGATTTACACAGTCATCTCATTTAGAAAACATTTGAAAATCCATATTCCGGAATATCACATTGGCATTCAAAACAGTTTAAGAATTCATCACAATATCACAACATTCACAACTGGTAACCCGTGGCCGTACCCCTTAGTATCGACCCCCAGACGCCCCGTCGAACGTTCCGGGTGGGAAACCACTTCCATGGCCGTACCCCTTAGTATCTGCCCCCAGACGCCCCGTCGAATGCTCCTGGTGGAAGTTTAATCACACATGCACCCAAGTCTACTTCCGCGGCCGTACCCCTTAGTATCGACCCCCGGACGGCTCCGGGAGGAAGGACAAATCACACACCCAAAAGATCATAATTCAGTCTCTCCGCCTAAAAATAAGTTTCGTCCCGAAACTTACAACGCGAATAACTAGGGGTATCTCAACTTCATATCCTCTTCCGTCTCCCACGTGGCTTCCTCGGATCCAGGCCTCGACCACTACACCTTAACAAAAGGAATAGTTTTGTGCCTAAGTTGCTTCACCCGACGTTCTAAAATCTGAATCGGCCTCTCCTCGATGGTAATGTCGGTCCCCAGCTCAATCTCTCCAAAATCAATAATATGGCTAGGGTCTGGTACGTACCTCCTAAGCTGGGAAACATGAAACCCGTTATGCACGTGACTAAAGGACGGTGGCAAGCCTAACCGATATGCAAGCTCTCCAACTCTCTCTAAAATCTCGAACGGTCCAATATATCTCGGACTAAGTTTACCCTTCTGGCCGAAGCGGTAAACTCCCCGTGTCGGCGACACCTTAAGCAACACATGGTCTCCCACCTCGAACTCCAACGGCCGGCGGCACGTGTCGGCATAAGACTTGTGTCGACTCTGGGTCTTCAACAATCTATCACAAATCAAAGCAATCTTCTCTCGTCTCAACTACCATATCTGGTTCGGTACCAACAAACTCGGATGCATCATCCCAACACAACGGTGATCTGCACCTCCTCCCATACAATTCCTCAAATGGTGCTATTTTTATCGAGGCATGCCAACTATTGTTGTACGTGAACTCGATCAATGGCAAGTTTGACTCCCAATCATCCTTCCAGTCTAAAGCACATGCTCTCAACATATCCTCCAGCATCTGAATCGTCCGCTCTAACTGCCCGTCTGTCTGAGGGTGGTAGGACGTATTGAGTCTCAACTCAGTCCCCAAAGCTCGATGAACAGCCTGCCAAAAATGTGAAACAAACCGGCCATCTCGGTCCGAAACAATATTCCTAGGAGTACCATGTAACCTCACGATCTTTGCAATAAACACTCCTGCTAGCCTCTCCGGCCCCCAAGTGTCCTTAATACCCAGAAAATGAGCTGATTTGGTTAGTCGATCGACCATAACCCAAATTATGTTCATTCCGCTCCGAGTCCTAGGCATACCGGTAATGAAATCCATAAAAATGTCTTTCCACTTCAACTCCGGAATGGGAAGTGATCGTAACAACCCCGCGGGCCGCTGATGCTCAATCTTAACCTGCTGACAGGTCAAACACTTCGCCACAAACTCGCTAACGTCCGTCTTCAAATTTCTCCACCAGTAGTTACTCCTTACATCCTTGTACATTTTGCTCGCACCAGGATGTATGGAGTAAGGTGTAGTATGAGCTTCACTCAAGATCTTCTGTCTCAACTCAAGATCACTCGATACACATAATCTGCCGCGAAATCTCAAAACTCCATCATCCTGAACCACAAATCCAGGGGCTTTCCCCTTCTTCACGTCCTCTCTCAACTGGACTAAAAGTGGATCATCATATTGCCTCGCCTTGATATCATCAACCAAGGACAAAGTGATTTCTAATGCACATAACTGGCCCTGAACTCTCCGGACCCAAACCTCGATATCCTGACAAATCAAATCCCGCTGGATATTGCTTTGAGGTGTAAGTACTTCTAACCTCTGTAGCGCCATCGGCTTACGACTCAATGCGTCTGCCACCATGTTAGCCTTACCCAGATGTTAAAGGATTTCGAGGTCATAATCTTTAATTAATTCTAACCATCTACGATGTCTCATATTCAACTCTTTTTGACTGAAGATATATTTCAAACTCTTTTGGTCCGTGTAAATCTTACACGACGACCCATAGAGATAATGCCTCCAGATTTTTAAAGCGAAGACGACCGCTGCTAACTATAAATCATGTGTAGGGTAGTTTGCTTCGTAAGGTTACAACTGACGAGATGCATAAGCAATGACTCTATCCCTCTGCATAAAGACATATCCAAGTCCGAGGCCCGAAGCATCACTATAAACCACAAAATCCTCGTTCCCCTGAGGCAAGGCTAGAACGGGTGCGGTAGTCAACCGTCTCTTCAACTCATCAAAACTGTCCTGCCTGTCTGCGGTCCACTCAAACTTCTGAGTCTTTTGGAGTAACTGGGTGAGTAGTCTAGCGATCTTATAAAATCCTTCGACAAATCTATGGTAATAGCCTACAAGTCCCAGAAAACTTCTCACTTCCTTCACATTTCTCGGCGGGTCCCAAGCCATCACTGCCTCTATCTTCTGTGGATCTACCCGAACTCCCTCCGCTGAAATCACATGCCCGAGGAATATCACTTCCTTGAGCCAAAACTCACACTTAGAGAACTTCGCGTATAGCTGCTCAGCTCTCAAAATATCTAACACAGTCCGAAGATGTAAGGCGTGCTCCTCATGACTCCGGGAATAGATAAGAATGTCATCGATAAAGACGACTATGAATTTGTCAAGATACTCAATAAAGACTTTGTTCATCAACTGCATGAACACTGTCGGGGCATTAGTTAGCCCGAACGGCATAACCACAAACTCGTAATGGCCATATCTCGTCCGAAAAGCAGCTTTCGGTATATCGCTATACCTAATCCTCAACTGGTAGTAGCCCGCTTGTAAATCAATCTTCGAGAAGACTGTCACTCCCTGAAGCTGATTAAATAAGTCATCGATCCGGGGCGAAGAGTACTTATTTTAGATGGTTAACTTGTTTAATTCTCGATAATCGATGCATAAACGAAGCGACCCATCCTTCTTCTTAACAAAAAGCAAAGGTGCACCCCAAGGCGATGCACTCGGTCGAATATACCCTTTATCTAGCAACTCTACCAACTGCTTCTTCAATTCTAACATGTCCGATGGTGCCATACGGTACGGCGCTCGAGAAACAGGAGCCATGTTTGCCTCTAGATCAATAGGAAACTCAACCTCCCGCTGCGGTGGTAATCCCGGCAAGTCATCCGGAAATACGTCGAGATACTCACTAACAACTGGAATCAACGACATGTCAACTCCACCATTCTCCGCCTTCAAAGCGTAACACCAGTAGGCTACACATACCTAGTTCAGAAGTTTTATCGCCTTCAAGGCACTAATCACATTACCCGATCAACCCGGCTTACAACCAACAAGTGTATGCTCTGTGCCATCCTTAGCCACTATCGAGATAGTATGAGTCCGATAGTTTATGATGGCACCGTGACGATCCAACCAATCATCTCCGAGGATCACAACAATGAGATTCGAGGGCCAATACCGGCTCCCGATCCTCACTGGGCAATCCCTATCCTCCCGGTTCCTAACCATACGATCCCCACTAGGCATACCCATTACAAACGGTTCACATTCGAACAAGCAGTTAATACTAATGCGGCACAAACAATCCGAAGCAATAAAAGAGTGGGTAGCACCCGAATCAAAATGCACCGAAACTGGATGAGAAAGAATCTGAGTGGTACCTGATGCCACTGGAACGTCTATCTCGACCGTGCGCCTCATCTGATACAACCGAGGATGGACTCAGCCCGAACTAGATGCACCTCGGTGGTCCGACTGACCCCGACCACTACCACAGCCCTAACTCTAAGGAACCTGAGTGACTGGAGTCTTCTGATCGACGCTAAGCTCCTTATGAATGGCGGTGGTATACGGAGCTCTGGCGGCTCTGGTAGCCCTCTCGCAATGAGTGGCTCGGTGCCCGGTCTGTCCGCAAGCAAAGCAAGTAACTAAAGGGAATGGGCAATCCTTCATCAAATGCTCATATTAGTTGCAGTTAAAACAAAATTTGCCGCCAGATGCAACAGACTAGACTGAACGGTTACCCTGAGATCCCCCGGCCTGATGAAACGGCCTCCTCCCTGATGTAGGAGCAGACTGAGATTTCGAAAATCAACCACTCTTGCTGGCTGAAAAACTGCCAGCTGTCTTCTGTTTCTTGGCCTCGGGACCCAACTCTGATTCCGGGGCAGCCAACTCGATCGTTAGGACGCGATCCTGGTATTCCTTCAAGGTGGCACACATGAGCGGTGCCATACTCTGCTTGATATACGGCTTCATGCGCTTATTAAAATAACGGATTTTATCGGCCTCAGTCCTCACCTGATCCTTCACGAATCGCAACTGCTCATTATAAGAGATGATGGCCTGAGAAATCGGCACATCCTGAGGTGTGACAGTGAAGAATTCCACAATCCTTCGTTCTTTGACTGGCGGTGGACAATATTCTGCCTTCATAGCAGTCTTAAATTCCTCTCAAGTGGTTGGGCAGTCTATGGGCGCCACAGCCTCCCACCATTCCGCAGCTCCCTTATCCAGGAGGTACTGAGCAATATGTACCCTCCTATCATCGGGACAAGCTACGGCATCGAAAGTTCTGCCCAACTGAAAAAGCCAATTCTCCCAACCGAGGGAGTCAGAAGATCCAGTGAAACTAGGAGGGTGCATCTTAGTCACCTTCTGAAGCCACTTACTAGGCAAGCTATCTAGGCAAGATGAGCTACCAACTGCTGAAGTACAGCAGTAGTGCCCATGTCAGCATTACTCCCCGACGGCTGATCTTGGCTGACTGACAAATTCTGCTGCCCGTCAGAACTCAGAGGTAGAGTGTTCGACACTGAATGAGAGGTCGAACCTGCAGAGGACTAAGAAAGCGGAGCTTCCTCATTATCTGCACCACGACCACGGCCTCGTACGCGCCCCCTAGCTGGTCTACCGCGACCTCTCAACATACTGAAGAAAAGATAGGAAAGGAACAAGATCAGAAAAATTCACAGTTTGCAAGGTCGGTACCACAATTCATAATTCCAAACAACACAGGGAAATGAATTACAGAAATATAAGAGTTCGAGGAGACTTACAGCCACGGGTCGCACGAAGAGATGGTAGCACGATGATATTAGGCTTAACAACTGACTCTAACGACACGACTGACAGAGCCAAAATTAACCAATAGCCTAGGCATTCATAACCTGAGGCTCTGATACCATAAATGTAACACCCTAAATTCACTTAAGAGACGTTATACTCCGTAAAACCTTCACAAGGTCTACCAGGCTAACACATGACTCAAAATTCACAGACAATTTTCATAAGACATAATAATCATAGTAAAATAGGGTCGTGGCCTCAGCCAAAACATTTTAATCGGACATCAAGAAGTATGAGTTAATACGAGTTCATTGCCCACGCATGGGACTTTAACCAAGATTAAAGAAACCAAATAATATCCAACACCCAAGTAGACATAATAACAAAACATCTAATACAGACTCGAGCCTCATCATCATGCTGGTCCATCCTTTACATGCGTATCCCGTGCCAGCTCCTCAGCTCGACCAATACCTGAAATGCATAAGACGCATTTCCCCCATTTAAGGGGTTAGCATTCCAATGGCTAGTGCAAGTACATAATTACAATAAATTATATACAGATAAGATTTAAACAGTCATCTCATTCACAAAACATTTGAAAATCCATATTCCAGAATATCACATTGGCATTCAAAACAGTTTAAGAATTCATCACAATATCACAACATTCACAACTGGTAACCCGTGGCCGTACCCCTGAGTATCAACCCCCAGACGCCCCGTCGAACGCTCCGCGTGGGAAACCACTTTCGCGGCCGTACCCCTTAATATCGGCCCCCAGACGCCCCGTCGAACACTCCGGGTGGAAGTTTAATCACACACGCACCCAAGTCCACTTCCGCGGCCATACCCCTTAGTATTGACCCCCAGACGTCCCGTCGAACGCTCTGGGTGGAAGGACAAATAACTCACACACACCCAAAAGATCATAATTCATCATTCATACCGAAACCGTAATACACATAACGGAATGTAATACATGTATTTGTCTTGAATACACGATGAGACGGAAACGGTGAAAGGAAGGGGTTCGATTCGAATAATCTTCACAAATCCATTCCTAATACAATAATGATATACAAACAATCTCAATATTGCGGAAACGTAGGAATTCATCCTAATTGTACTCGTTGGAACAATTCGCCGGTCACTACGAAGTCATAAACGATTCCAATCTATTAACGGTGAAAACCTAGAAGTTTAATCCGCTAAAATATATTCAAAGTAAGGGACTACGACTATATAATCATAATCTAACAACGTGTCGAAGTTGAATCGGGTTCAAAGGGTGAAATCATGTCAAAATCCCAAAATTCCCAAAAACTAGGTTCTAACAAAATGTACCTCGATTCGGACGGAGAAGGATGATTATGATGATGATTAACCTCACTTGGAACACAATAATCGATCTACGGAGGAACTCTACAGACTGCTCTGCACGAATCGCTCCAAATTGCTCGAAGAACTCCCGTCGCGAGCAAAGGAAAGAAAAAGAAGAGAAATAACATGTCTGAGGTCAACTCATGATTTAAACACCTGAAAGTGCGTTACGTACGTTAACACATATTGTTAACGTATGCTATGAGGTTTACATACGTAACCCCCCATAAGTTAACGTTCGTAAGAGACCGGCAGAACATTATGTACTATCTGATGAAGGCCATAACGTACGTTACCTGTAAAGCAAAATGTACGTTATGCAGGTATCGATAGCGCATGCTAAGAAGCATGCTTAACGTGCGTTATGCATGCAGCAGTTCCACACTGCTGAACACCGTTTCCTGCACAAGACGATACAAAGACAGAACGCAACACAAGGCCAAAACCAGAAGTGCAAACACGAGGTATCCATAACGATGAAGCTAAGTGCTGAAAGAAAATACACTTCCGACTATCGGGGAATCCAAAATACAACAAGGAAGATAAAATTCCCTAAACTTCTAGGAAATTACAAAATAGCCCAAATGTCCGAAAAATCACGATACGACGTCGGATTAACAATCCGAAACTCACAACATGAGCAACTCAACCATACGAACTCATGGAAAAAGGAAAATAACGAAATCGAACGAGTTTTATGAGAATCGAACGTACACGCGATAAAACATAGCTCAAGATGAAAATACGTAAAAACATCTCCGCTTGGGAGGTATCGAAAAAAATGTTTTAAGTTTTTTTTAAAGGTCAATGCTGAAACTAATGAAGACACAATCAAATAAAATAATTTCTAATTAATAACATAAAATCTGAAATAAAAAAAAATATTTTAAATTTGAAATATTTATAATATATATATATATATATATTACAATATTCATAAAAAGATTGTATAATAATCTGAAAATAATTTTACAAGAATCAAATAAAACAATTTCTAATTAAGAACATATTTCTACCCAAGTTTGTAAAATTTCAGTATATCACTTTAAAGTACACATGCAACGGAAAATAATAGTCAATGAGAATGTTCGATTCCCATCTACAGAACTATCTGAGACCCAAAATTACGAGTTCAACAATCACAGCTCAAAAAAACGGAATTTAAACAATGACCGAACATAATTTGTATCGGTTATCAACAAACTTTACCATCAGTGCAATTTCTAGAACACATCAATGTCCAGAAATTCACAACACATTACATCTCTCATAATTCAATCCATCGTTATATCCCAAACAATTCACGTACAAGATACCACAAGTATCAACATAAGTTCCATCTCACATCATACATATAAACAAAGTCATGAAACACAAGCTATAACACATACAAGAGGAGACTTACGTCAACAGGTCGCACGAAGATTACGGTCGCCCACGATACTAATCTCAACCGATAACATAGAAGACACAATATAAGAACGCACAACTCCACTCGTCAACCGACAACTCAAATGACGCAACAAAAATATGACCCGACTCGACCCAACCCGATAGCCAAGGTTTTCACAACCTAAGATCCAATACCATAAATGTAACACCCCCAAAACCATAACGAAATGTCACAAGTTGTAGACCCTTTTCCCAAGGATATACCAGGCTAGACACTACAATAGACATCTTGATGTCTGACCGGCCAGGATCAAACATAACAATGCATACCAATAAGGTCGAAAACTCAAAATACACCTACCGAACTAAGCATACCTGAAATGCATGAAACACATTTCAGGTATTTAAAAGGGGTTAGCAATTCGAATTTGCTAGTACAAGTATCCTAATCATACGAAATATACCATGCAAAATATTGGTCATAGGCAAACAACAAAAAACATTAAGAGAAGTTCCCGAGAGGTTTTAGTGTTTAGAGAACAACTGAAATCTTTTGAAAGTGAATCCTCATCTCAGACATTTTAGAAAATGGAAAATCCTTTTAAGACTCCAGGCTCGAAGTTAAAAAAACATTTCAAAACATTGGGGTCTCAGCCCAAATTTCATTTCAGAAGATTTTTTTTAAAAAAGAAAACCTTTTTAGACCTCAAGTCCTTAGTTATAAACCAATTCAAAACATTAGGGTCTAGCCCAAAGCCATTTTTCGCGAAACATCCTTTTGAAATACTTAACTTCAAAACAGTATAGTATTCCCGAATATCTTACATAAATCATTGGGTATTAATTAACCCAAAATATTTTCATATTACTCCGGTGATTATCCGTGTTCCGCCCCTCAAGATATGAAATCCTGAACGCCCCGTCGGACATCTCGAGATGGAAAATATTGGCTCAACATTCACTTTCGCAATAATCAATGGTTGCAGAGCCAGTCCACAAAGTTAGGTCCAATTAAGGTGTTCTTTTCGAGTAGTATATTGAGTGGGTTCATTGTCATATTGAGAGCTGATATTAGTCTGCATTAAGTATGACTTATTTATTAGTGACTCGTTCAATTATGATCTGAGTATAGAATTAAGGTCTTTTCTATTCTTTTGACCCAGCTCCCACTATTATTTTCGGAATAACACACTCCCATGTGAAATCTGGAAGTATTGTTCGCATTACTTCATAGTGGTGATTGAGTTCTTTATAAATCTTAATAAAGGGCAACCGAATAGGTTTCTAGTCTATTAATTTTCATAAAGTGGTGTCCAACACCAACTCATCGAATGGATGATTCGATCTTCTTTTTCCCATTGTTCACTCCCCTCAACCTATACGGTTTCTATAGTTCGTGAACATGTTAAGTTTACACCATCGACGCTGATCAGTTTCACAATTGAATCTTATCCGGTAACCGGACAGGTTTCTAGGGATAAAATTTGCTCCAACCGAAGGCATCCAATGCACTCTCGGAATTTATCGATCCTCCCCGAACGATTACCCCGATAACTCGGAAGCATAGCACATCTGGTTTGGATTTCAATATTCCCAAAGCTCGATGGAGGGAAGGAAAACTTGAAACCTTTTAAACTTAATAATTTGTCGTGGGAGAGTTTTCGCGATTAATGTTACACTTTGCATATTAATTCATTTAAGCGCGATTGTAGCATTCATACCATATGAATAAATATTCACAACCTAGTTGTTACCAACTTGTAGTTCATGGACCGTTCCTAGAACAAAAACGTCGTAATCTAATTACAAATCTTCGGTCTTGAATCTTCGTCTTCTCGAATAGATCTCCTCCGGTCTTCATCATTACATATAAATTTTACATTGAAAAATTGCATCCTAGATACAAATATTTCTAGTAAAATAAATAGGCTCAAAACGGCCTTTACAACCCAATCGAACAAAACTGAACGATTCAAAACTAGGTCCATGAACCACATCCCCATTTAAAAGTATTCATCTAATAAATACTAAATAAATGGATGAATATAAATATATTGATCCAACCAATATATAAAACCAACTATAAATAGAATTGATCCAATTAATTCACACAATCAGTAATATGAAAACGTTCAAAGTAATTCGGTCATCTAAAAGTATTCCAATTAATCAATTTTCCCTTATAAATTGAAATACTATAAATTATTTTAATCATATTAAATCCAATTTAATATGCGGGAGATTAATTTTCTTGAACACACGAGAAATCGAGTCCGAAACGGGTCCGAAAATCGACACGGTCGAGTCACAAGATGACATGGGCCATGTCAAACTCACTGGATAGTCGACCCGACCGTGTCAAAGGGTGAGCCGACCGTGTCATCTGTCCAGAATGCCCAAACTCGTCGGAAAGTCGTCCAACGGCGATCCGAGGCTAGATCTTCGACCGGATATCCAATATCAATATTTTCCGACTTTAATATCTTAAATATAAATCACATTTTCCAGAAATTAAAGATTTATATTTAGACATAAATTTACGAAAAATATAACTACAATGAACGAAAAACATACACCATGATTATGACTATAAATGATTCCAAATCATTCACCATCCAATCAAGCATTCCAAATGCTAAATATCGAATATACGATCGCAAGACGTACGCTTCGATACCACTGTTGGAATTTGGTGCCTAAAACGAATGCACAGCGAAAGCAATATACGAATTTAATTCAATTTGAAACCCTTAAGAGGATCGATCAAGCTACGTATATATGAATATTAAAACGAAAGAAAGGAAGATTCGAAGTCATACCCTCGTTGTCCGTTGATTAAATGGTGTACTCCACGTAAGCGATTTCCCAAGTTTTAGGTGATCTTCCCCACGAATCTTATTCGTCAAGCTCTTGGATGATCCAATGCCAAAAACACCGCGTCTCTACTTGCCACGCACCGGAGAAAGAATCGGAACAACTTCACCTTATTATCCCCCAAGGATACGGCTATAACAAAGTGATAAATGCTTTCAAATAACACTCTAAGTGTATAACTCACTATCTCTCAATAATCTCTCGATTTTTCTCCAAGAAAAAGTCAAGAAGAATGAAGAAGAATATGAAGACTTCGAGAATAAATATTTCTCTCTCTTGCTCTTGCAAATGTATGTGAGATGCCTTAGTTTGGGGAATCAAGAGAAGCCTTCTCCTTTTATTCTTTAACTCATCATTATTCAAGTCACCTAGCCCATATCATAAAAGATATGATATCTCATAAGGTCAATGGTCTTCCACCTATTAAGGTGGAGAGAAGACCAAGAGGGCAGCCGCAGTGTGGGAGTTTTATCCCTCCAATGTGGGGGATAGCTCCTTGTAGGCACCAGGCACTGTTCCTCCCACCTAGTGGGCCGTTGAGTCACCATGATTTAATTCCTCCACCAATCCCTGTCGGGCCAAGGGGTGGGGGCCCTGGGGGCGAGGGATTTAGCCTTTTGCTACAAGACCAAGAAGAAATGGGAGTAGGTGGGGCGGCCATATAGAAGAACCGGACGAGTTCGGTTTGTTTCGGACTCTCGAGATTCCATAAAATCCATTCTGTTCCGATGTATTTATATCAATCAATTAATCCAATTAATTAATATATCAAATACAAAATAATATAATTGATTTCTCCAAGAAATAATTATATTCAGGAATTAAATTAATTACCTAGTATTATATTTAATTCATTAAGCCGTAAATTAATTTATCCAATAAATTAATTTAGGCATCTAGTGTTCCAATATTAATTAGACATCGAATGTCCAATAAATTTGATATCCAATATCTAAGATTTATAAAGAGAGAATAAGCTCAAGTCATTCTATCGTCAATCCTATTGCGCGACTCGGTAGGTCCATCTCAGTTAGCAATGGGATGAATCAAAGAGTAGTAGCACCACCTAGCTGGCCTGGCGGCCTACACTGTATCCTAACTGAGAAAGAATGATGAGGATCATTCCAAAACCTTTCTGTCGTGAATACCAATAAACGTATAAACCCTTATCTCAAATGTCCCGATCAAGTTTTAGGGTCGCGATCAGTCAAACCCTATATGTACTTAATGCTATGCATGAGTTAATGCATATTGAGATCATCGAGCTCTCGTGTATCCAATACAACTAGCTCCAATGCTTTGCCAAAGACTTATGATCTCATCTGCCAATAACCGCATAAGACATATAACCGGTTCACTAACAGGAGAAAGAATCCTATTTTAGTATTTAGTAGAACCTGCTACTTGCCCGTCAAGAGGCACGTCGAGGTTGACTCCCACCTTCCGGTTTTCTAGGAAGAACTACTCTAATTAAAATCTTAACATCACAAGCACATCCCTACTAAGTCCTCAAGTCGATGGTTCACGAATACCTATCACAACCTTACGATTCTGTCATTGACTGCCCGGAGTGATTCCGTGTGACGAATCGAGGGTGAGTCAATTCGCGTATACTAATCTCATTAGCATACCTATAATATGTGTTCCCACTAACCATTAGTGTTCGACAGGCACTCTCCAAGTCAAAGGACACGTGATACAAGTCTTCACATAAACTCAATGCCCAGTCAAGTTTCATCGACTTGCGAACGATTAAGTATTTGAGCCATAAACCTTTCCAGTGCCGATCCCCTTTGTAATATCCGACTGTAACTTTTCATTTTTACCTGTCATTGTATTATTCGGATAATCTGATTATCATAAATCGTTGCATTTAGTATTATGTCGTGGTATTATAGATTTAAATATCATATTGTTGTTATTTCATTTCATATGTGATGATTCGATGTTATTAGAGTGTTGCATTTTCGAATTTTTGTTAATGTAGCGTACGCTACATAGTACTATTAACGTACGCTAATCATGTGACTTAGCGTGCGTAAGGTTTCCTATGTTGCGTACGCTAAGAGGGAATCTGGCAGCAGTTGACTTCAGCACATGAACCCTTTTAACCGTTAGCATGCATGAGATCTAAGTCTGAGCTGTCGTGTCGGTGAGAATCTACTTTTATTAGCGTGCGTAACCCATTTATCATTAGCGTGCGCTAACGGCCTGCGATAATTCAAGACAGTAGCCACTGTAAGCCGTTTACGTACGTAATATCGACCGGATAGCGTACGTAAGTTCATTAGCGTACGCTAATCTGTCCCGATAGCGTGCGCTAAGTCTGCACAGTCTATTTATAGGAACAGCCTGTTTTTTCATTTCTTCACAACCCAAACCGAATTTCTCTCTTCACATATCATACCTCTGCACTACCAAAACGATATAAACCTTCACCAACTTGTTTCTAAGCCTTGAATCTCGGAGTGGAGCTCATTTTCTTGGAGATTTGGAGTTGTTTTTAAGCTTGGAATATATTCTCTCATAGCATTGAAGTTGTTCTTCATTTCTGGAGGTTGGTGTGTTTTCTTCTCTGCATTATTTTCTTATGTTGATTATTAATGACGAATTATACTTCACCTAGAGTTAGATTAAGCAAGTAAAACATGGTTATAATTAAACTCTTTAAGCACTTTTGATGAATATGTTAAATAAGGGTTTGAGATGGAGGTGTTCTTGATGATATAGTGATTTTAATCATGTTTGTAATTGTCATTACTCACCTTACGGACGAATTTAGCTCAAGAGGGAAATTGTTGTATCGGTTAGCTTCTTCATAACTGGATTTAATCAAGAACTTGATATCATAAAGTGTTTAAACACCATTTTAGGTATTTATTTGCCTTGAGAAGAACTTGATAATGTTAAAGATAAGATTAGATGATCTAGTTCAGAAATCTTAGAAGCTTTAACAAATCATATTTGTTCAGTTGCACGAGTCTTTGAAGATTGATAAGGATCTTGATAATTACAACAATAACTTTTCATGAATCTAATGTGTTGAGAACTTAGAATGTTTGATCATCATACTAGATAAATGGTAAATTCACCATCATGTTAATGAATCCTCCAGCCTCGTAAACAAAGACTTTGATAACCCTCATGGGTATGGTGTAATCTCAGAACTTATGAACTTGTTGTTAGCTTAAAGTCAATTTAGATGAGAGGAGAATAATCATAATGTGCAGATTTTACCTTTCAACCTTTTAATGTTTTGGAAAGTTTAATCATCATAAGATGATCTTAACATCATAATTGGTTATTCAACATACCCTTGATAGAACTCTTGCTTATGATGAACCATGCGAACATTCGGTAAATATTGTAAACCGATTCTTATGGTTGTAATGATGTTAGAAGGACTCCTGGCATAAGGCTTCAATAATTGGTAGTAACAAACTATTCTAAAGGATTGTAGGTTGACGTCTTACTAATCCTATATTGATAATTATACGAATATGTTTTGAGTAAAATGTATTTCGTTTAAGGTTGTTTGTTCGAGTAAAACTTGTCGAGGACCGTTCGTTCGTTCCGATAAGAAGAGGACTATTCTCGTCTCCGTATTAAGGCAAGTTATCTTGATTGGTTATAATGATGATTAGATTCTTGTGATGATTATATATTTCATGTGTATGAATTGTCCATGTGACGTTTGTCGTGATTTGATATTGTCCTTGACATTATGGGACTGCATTCCCAAGTACGCCGTTTTGAATCGTTGATCTCGTTGGTCCTTATTTTCACTTTGGTGAGTTTTTCTTGATCCTTAATTGGATGTGTATTTCATTGAACTTCGTTGTCATGTTGTGTCGTGACATTTCCGGAATCATATCTGCGTGCCGATTGGATGTTGTGTAGGATTTTTAGCCGGGCACTTGTATAGTCATACGTGGATGTTTCCGTATTGGACTGTGCACACGAGACGTAGTTCGTGAGGCTAATTAGGTACATTGTCACACGTATATTCTGGATTCCGTATACGGGGTTGACATGTACACGGACACATTTCCGGATCGGGCGTACTGTGATGTCCATCTTGAGCTATATTGTTAATCGTTCATAGTCCATGTATGATTGGATGTGTTCGATATTTTGTGACTATTGTTTCATACGCCCGAGGGGTATGATTAATAGTCGGAATGATTTTCTTGAGATCTATATATGTGAATTGTATAATGTCGGAAGAATTGGTTATCATGTATATCTGACCCTGTGTTGGGCGAAATAGTTGTATTGTATTTTAGGTCGAGGCAAAGGCAAGGCACGGGAAGAGCATGTCGACGGCGAAGGGTTCGGAGGATACTAGTTCGGGGGCCCCTCATCTTTGTTGTCCGGTTATGTTAAACCCTGTTATGTTATTTCCCGCTTCATTTAAATTGTTATTGGGTTGTATTTGACATTTGAAGTATTTTCCATCCCCATATGGTCTATACTTGTTTTTCGGATCCTGTGTGTTGTTAGGCCGTTGGCCATATTTTAATAAACTCCTAATCGGAGAAATGACTATTCGTTGTGATTCGGTACCAGAGTTCATCGAGAAGGCTCTGGAGTACGAACTCACCGCGAAGGAGATATCCAAGAAACAACCCCAGTCCAACAACAAAAGATCCAGGAACCAGAACCAGACTGAGAGTAACCGGGGGACATTCAGGAAGCCCCAGTCATTGCCAAACCCTTCTGATCGACCACCCATGGCGTCGAAGCCAGCTGGATCGCACTCTCGAGCGGTCCCCTCCTCTGTTGTGTGCTATAACTGCGGAGACCAGGGGCATATCAGCTCCAAATGCCCGAAGCCTGCCGTCACATGCCATACTTGTGGCAAAAATGGTCACCGTGCTCGCTTTTGCAGGGGTGGACCCGGACCTGAACCAGTAGCGTCTCATGCCCTAGTTCAATCCTCTGTCCAAAACCGGATGCCTCCGTCCGCTTCCTATCAGACCACCGGGGGGAATAGGGGAATGGGCCGTGGGAATCAAGGTGGTACACTGTGCCGAATCGTGAAACCCAGGATTTATGAGATGAAGAAAGCTGACGATCCCGAGGCCAGCATGATTTCAGGTATACTCGAGATCCACTCCCAGCCTGTATGTGTTCTTTTTGATACCGGTGCTTCGCACTCCTTTATATCATCTTCTTGTTTAAGTCGTTTGCCTCTAGACCATGTTATCAATTGTGAGCTCTACGTGATTGGTCTACCTGATGGTAGAAGAATTATGGGGAGTCGTGAAGGCCAGGACTGTCCGATTCATTTGAACGACCGTGAGTGGTTGTCAAATCTGATTGTAGTCGATCTACCTAAGGATGATATAATCTTGGGTATCGATTGGAGGGATCGTCACGATGCAATACTCAATATCCGCAAGCGGATGGTTACCGTCACTTCTGATGATGGATTCGAGTGTATTTTTCGAGGTGATAATCCCAGTCGTTCTGGGAGAGTCATCAGCGCTATGAAAACAGTGAAACTGCTTAATCAAGGGTGTATTGGTTATTGGTGCTACATGACCAAAACAGCTGATCGACCAGTTGAATTGGCCGACATTCCGGTAGTCCGAAACTACCCAGATGTATTTCCAAACGAGTTGTCAGGCTTACCTCCTCATCGTGACGTGGAGTTTATTATTGAGTTAGAACCAGGTACGTCCCCGCTCTCAAAAGCACCGTACCATATGGCTCCAACTGAGATGCAAGAATTGAAGAACCAACTTGAGGAGTTGACTGACAAAGGCTATATTCGACCTAGTGCGTCCCCTTGGGGAGCACCAGTGTTATTTGTGCGGAAGAAAGATGGATCTCTACGATTGTGTATTGACTACCGTGAGCTGAACAGGGTAACCATCAAGAAAAAGTATCCCTTGCCTCGTATTGATGATTTATTGGACCAACTTCAGGGAGCTGCCGTGTTTACTAAGATCGACTTGAGATCTAGTTATCATCAGTTGAGGATTCGAGAGTCTGACATTTCGAAGACAACATTCCGTACTCGCTATGGGCATTATGAGTTCGTGGTGATGCCATTTGGACTGACTAATGCACCGGCAGTATTCATGGAGTTGATGAATCGAGTTTTTATTAACTATCTGGATCGCTTTGTAGTCGTTTTCATTGACGACATTCTGATTTACTCTCGCGACCACGAGGAGCACGAGAGTCACCTCCACCAAGTTCTCGATACATTGAGGCGGGAACAACTTTATGGGAAATTTTCTAAGTGTGAATTCTGGATGCCTGAGGTTGTCTTTCTCGGGCATGTGATATCAGCCGAAGGGGTGAGAGTGGACCCACAAAAGACGGAAGCCATTCGAGATTGGCTACCACCGAAGAACGTGAAGGAAGTTCGTAGTTTCCTCGGCCTAGCAGGTTACTACCGACGATTCGTGGAGGGATTCTCTAAAATTTCGCAACCGATGACTAACTTATGGAAGGACAAGAAGTATTTGTGGTGAAGCATGTCAGAAAGTTTTGAAGAGCTCAAGAGTCGATTGATTTCGCACTGCTTTGGTCTTACCAAAGGGAACGGAAGGATTTGTGGTGTATAGTGACGCGTCGAGACAGGGTCTGGGATGTGTACTAATGCAGGAAGGGAAAGTAATCGCCTATGCATCGAGACAATTGCGACCCTACGAAGTTAACTATCCGAACCACGACTTGGAGTTAGCAGCCATGGTGTTTGCTTTGAAAATCTGGCATCACTATCTTTATGGAGTTACCTGCCAGATCTTTACGGACCACAAGAGCCTAAAGTACATTTTTACTCAGAAGGAGTTGAACATGAGGCATAGAAGGTGGCTAGAATTAATCAAGGACTATGATATCGAGATCCTTTATCATCCGGGTAAAGCAAATGTGGTTGCCGACGCATTGAGCCGTAAGACAGTGCAGGAGCAGATGCTGAGCCGTTTAACAGCACAGAGGGAATTGCAGTTGGACCTTATGAGGCCAGAAATTGAAGTTTGGTTACAGCGTGTTCAGGGACAACTTTGCACCCTTGAGATTTCTTCGTCTCTTGATGATATGATCAAATCGAAGCAAATTACGGACCCATTCTTATCTCGAATTCGGGATGAAGTAACCCAGGGGAAAACCCCTGGATTCGTGATCCACGAGGATGGATTGATACGTTTTAGAAATCGAGTTTGTGTACCCGCTGACGAAGAGTTGAGGAACTCTATCATGAGAGAAGCCCATGCTACCCCGTACTCTATTCACCCGGGCTCTAGCAAGATGTATAAGGATTTGAAACAGAATTATTGGTGGGGGAATATGAAGCGTGAGGTTGCCGAATTGCTGAGGTGTTTGACTCGCACAGGTTAAGATTGAGCACCGACCGCAGAATGCTGAAACCGCTCCCGATTCCTGAATGGAAATGGGAGGACATATCTATGGATTTTATCACTAGCTTGCCGACGAGTCGTCGAGGAATGAATACGATTTGGGTGATTGTGGACCGTCTGACCAAATCAGCCCACTTCTTGGAAATTAAGGATACATGGGGCCCCGAGAGATTGGCCCAGCTGTTTATTAAGGAAATTGTGAGACTACACGGTACCCCCAAGAGCATTGTATCAGACCGTGACGGGCGATTTGTGTCACACTTCTGGAAGGCAGTTCATCGTGCGATGGGCACGCAGTTGAATTTCAGTACGGCTTTCCATCCACAGACTGATGGTCAGTCGGAGAGAACCATACAGACTCTATAAGATATGTTGAGAGCATGTGCTCTTGATTGGAAGAACGATTGGGAAGCCCAACTGCCTTTGGTGGAATTCACTTATAATAATAGTTGGCACGCTTCGATTCAGATGGCACCGTATGAGGCATTATATGGCCGTCGCTGTAGGTCCCCTTTGTGTTGGGACGAGCTGTCAGAATCTCTGGGTACGGAACCGGATATGTTGTTAGCCGCCCGTGAGAAGATCACTTTGATTAAGAGTCAGTTGTTAACGGCTCAAAGTCGACAGAAGTCTTATGCTGACCATCGTCGACGACCGCTTGAGTTCGAGGTTGGTGACCATGTGTTAATGAAGGTGTCTCCTACTCGAGGTGTTTTTCATTTCGGGAAGAGGGGCAAGCTGAGCCCAAGGTACATTGGGCCGTTTGAGGTTCTGGAGCGTGTAGGTGATCTGGCCTATCGACTAGCCTTGCCACCGACCTTGAGTAAGATTCACAATGTGTTTCATGTCTCCCAGCTGAGGAAATATGTTGCTGATCCGAGCCACGTACTTCAATTCGAAGATATTGATTTAGCAGAGGATCATTCGTGCAAGGAGCGTCCTGTACGGATACTCGAGAGGAGGATCAAGAAATTGCGGAACAAGACGATTCCCCTACTGAAAGTTCAGTGGTCACGACACGGAGTCGAGGATGCTACGTGGGAGACCGAGGATAGTATGCGAGCGAGATACCCCGAGTTATTTACCCCTTAGTTTCGAGGACGAAACTCTTTTTAAGGGGGGGAGTATGTAATATCCGACTGTAACTTTTCATTTTTACCTGTCATTGTATTATTCGGATAATCTGATTATCATGAATCGTTGCATTTAGTATTATGTCGTGGTATTATAGATTTAAATATCATATTGTTGTTACTTCATTTCATATGTGATGATTCGATGTTATTAGAGTGTTGCATTTTCGAATTTTTGTTAATGTAGCGTACGCTACATAGTACTATTAACGTACGCTAATCATGTGACTTAGCATGCGTAAGGTTTCCTCTGTTGCGTACGCTAAGAGGGAATCTGGCAGCAGTTGACTTCAGCACGTGAACCCTTTTAACCGTTAGCATGCATGAGATCTAAGTCTGAGTTGTCGTGTCGGTGAGAATCTACATTTATTAGCGTGCGTAACCCATTTATCATTAGCGTGCGCTAACGGCCTGCGATAATTCAAGACAGTAGCCACTGTAAGCCGTTTACGTACGTAATATCGACCGGATAGCGTACGTAAGTTCATTAGCGTACGCTAATCTGTCCCGATAGCGTGCGCTAAGTCTGCACAGTCTATTTATAGGACCAGCCTGTTTTTCATTTCTTCACAACCCAAACCGAATTTCTCTCTTCACATATCATACCTCTGCACTACCAAAACGATATAAACCTTCACCAACTTGTTTCTAAGCCTTGAATCTCGGAGTGGAGCTCATTTTCTTGGAGATTTGGAGTTGTTTTTAAGCTTGGAATATATTCTCTCATAGCATTGAAGTTGTTCTTCATTTCTGGAGGTTGGTGTGTTTTCTTCTCTGCATTATTTTCTTATGTTGATTATTAATGACGAATTATACTTCACCTAGAGTTAGATTAAGCAAGTAAAACATGGTTATAATTAAACTCTTTAAGCACTTTTGATGAATATGTTAAATAAGGGTTTGAGATGGAGGTGTTCTTGATGATATAGTGATTTTAATCATGTTTGTAATTGTCATTACTCACCTTCTGGACGAATTTAGCTCAGTAGGAAATTGTTGGATCGGTTAGCTTCTTCATAACTAGATTTAATCAAGAACTTGATATCCTAAAGTGTTTAAACACCATTTTAGGTATTTATTTGCCTTGAGAAGAACTTGATAATGTTAAAGATAAGATTAGATGATCTAGTTCAGAAATCTTAGAAGCTTTAACAAATCATATTTGTTCAGTTGCACAAGTCTTTGAAGATTGATAAGGATCTTGATAATTACAACAATAACTTTTCATGAATCTAATGTGTTGAGAACTTAGAATGTTTGATCATCATACTAGATAAATGGTAAATTCACCATCATGTTAATGAATCCTCCAGCCTTGTAAACAAAGACTTTGATAACCCTCATGGGTATGGTGTAATCTCAGAACTTATGAACTTGTTGTTAGCTTAAAGTCAATTTAGATGAGAGGAGAATAATCATAATGTGCAGATTTTACCTTTCAACCTTTTAATGTTTTGGAAAGTTTAATCATCATAAGATGATCTTAACATCATAATTGGTTATTCAACATACCCTTGATAGAACTCTTGCTTATGATGAACCATGCGAACATTCGGTAAATATTGTAAACCGATTCTTATGGTTGTAATGATGTTAGAAGGACTCCTGGCATAAGGCTTCAATAATTGGTAGTAACAAACTTTTCTAAAGGATTGTAGGTTGACGTCTTACTAATCCTATATTGATAATTATACGAATATGTTTTGAGTAAAATGTATTTCGTTTAAGGTTGTTTGTTCGAGTAAAACTTGTCGAGGACCGTCTGCCTGCTCCGATAAGAAGAGGACTATTCTCGTCTCCGTATTAAGGCAAGTTATCTTGCTTGGTTATAATGATGATTAGATTCTTGTGATGATTATATATTTCATGTGTATGAATTGTCCATGTGACGTTTGTCGTGATTTTATATTGTCCTTGACATTATGGGACTGCATTCCCAAGTACGCCGTTTTGAATCGTTGATCTCGTTGGTCCTTATTTTCAATTTGGTGAGTTTTTCTTGATCCTTAATTGGATGTGTATTTCATTGAACTTCGTTGTCATGTTGTGTCGTGACATTTCCGGAATCATATCTGCGTGCCGATTGGATGTTGTGTAGGATTTTTAGCCGGGCACTTGTATAGTCATACGTGGATGTTTCCGTATTGGACTGTGCACACGAGACGTAGTTCGTGAGGCTAATTAGGTACATTGTCACACGTATATTCTGGATTCCGTATACGGGGTGGACATGTACACGGACACATTTCCGGATCGGGCGTACTGTGATGTCCATCTTGAGCTATATTGTTAATCGTTCATAGTCCATGTATGATTGTATGTGTTCGATATTTTGTGACTATTGTTTCATACGCCCGAGGGGTATGATTAATAGTCGGAATGATTTTCTTGAGATCTATATATGTGAATTGTATAATGTCGGAAGAATTGGTTATCATGTATATCTGACCCTGTGTTGGGCGAAATACTTGTATTGTATTTTAGGTCGAGGCAAAGGCAAGGCACGGGAAGAGCATGTCGACGGCGAAGGGTTCGGAGGATACTAGTTCGGGGGCCCCTCATCTTTGTTGTCCGGTTATGTTAAACCGTGTTATGTTATTTCCCGTTTCATTTAAATTGTTATTGGGTTGTATTTGACATTTGAAGTATTTTCCATCCCCATATGGTCTATACTTGTTTTTCGGATCCTGTGTGTTGTTAGGCCGTTGGCCATATTTTAATAAGCTCCTAATCGGAGAAATGACTATTCGTTGTGATTCGGTATCACAAATAATATTAATTTAACCTGTTTTGGATATCGCCTGGTGGGTCCCAGTGTGGGATTCACGGCACTGTAATAGCCGCCTCTTGGGGTGTTACACCCTTATCCAATAAGGAGTGGAATGTTTTGCTCTCAAATACAAGGACTATTTTCTATATATATATTTACGAGTCAGGAATGCCAGTGAATACCAGTAAATAAAGAAACATACAATTTCCTTCTGATAATGATATTACATAATAACAAGTACAATGCCCTCACTCTAACATCCCCTGAGTGGTATTCGAGGGCATACTCCTAATACATTATTTATTCATAAAGTATTCACCATTAAAGCAACATTTATTACCGATAGGATGACATTTAAAGCATCTAGAGAGAGACAAGTCTGAATGCTCTGAAGAGCATTTAATGCAAAGACAGAAAGGATGTCCGAAGTATTAAATGCGATCTGCTTTAATTCAAAAATTCAGCAGCTGCCAATCAAGATACAGTCGTCAACATCTCACCAACCAACAACAACTACATTTATAACAGATACATTTCCAAGGTTATCAATAGCCCCAAGATAGAGGACTTCAACACACACGACAAGCTACTTATTATCGCACATACTGTGACAGATTGTCAGCGATTGCAAGAAAAGTATATTTCATGAGCATACAGCAGTAACCAAGTGAAGAAATATATTAAGTCCGCAATGCAAACAACACATCATACAGTGATTTTTCATCAAAGATAAAGCTGCTGTTTGAGATTCGTTCAACCCTTACCATTGAGATTATTATTAGCCCTGTATGGACTAAATATCCTTGCGTATTCTGACATGTGTGGTAAGAATAACATTAAATATGAAGCTTCGATCTGTATGTGTTGGAGCAATTTCAGTATTTGCGCCATTGTGCGGAAGCATAAATATAAAATACGGAAATTAAACGACACACTGATTTATAGAGGTTAGGCTATTAATGAAGCCTACATCCTCTCTCGGTATCTTTTTCTATAGGATCAAGATAAAAACCTATACACCTCTCTTCTATCGGTCGAGGGATAATAGTTACAATCACGTCTTCTATTGGTCCGAGATAAACCACTCGTACTTGTCATTGTGTCGGTCCAAGTTAAACCGTTTTCCTTTTCTATTGGACAAGGAATCAACCACTCTAGCTTTCTATGGGTACTAGATAAACCTCACGAAGATATCGATTGCGATTCTAATAATTCCGGATCCTTGATCCTAATAACACTGAATCCAATCGTATCTTTTCTTTTACCTCTCATGTATGTGTTGAATGTATAAACACTCAAACTAATAATATAAGCTCAATATTACAACAAAAATATAATGTATATGAATATCAGATCAATGACTTGAATGCTTGAAATTTTTGTATTGAAACAATACCATAGGAATGGTATTTATAGCCTTCTTCATCAAACTAGCCATTTGATCCATGTGCCTTCATTACGGCCATTATCTTCTTTCCATTACGTCCGTTAGATCTTTAATGTATGTTAAATCATCTTTGTTATGTACGTTAACATCTCCCAGTTGAGCCCAGTAGCATCTGATTCGATCATTACGTACGTTAATCAATACGTTAAGGATACATCATTGCTGACGTCATATATTCGTTGCCGCCTTTCTGACTTTGACTTGTCCAACAATCATCTTATTTGAATTCACAAACGTCACATTACGTACGTTAAACAACTCTCATTACGTACGTTAAGCTGCACATGTTACGTACGCTATGATATTCTTATTATGTACGTTAGGCTTGTATTTTCCAGCTTTTTGCAACTTTGTTTTGTTCGTTGATTTGCTTCGCCTTTTTGTTGTTTTGTTTTGAGTAACAACTTTAATCTTCAAAACAATATTAAGCATATATGGAACAAAATGTTCCAACAATCTCCCCCTTTTTGATGATTACAAAACAACACTTCGTCAATGGGATTTACCTGCAAAAATACAAATATATGTATATGTGTACATACCAAAGTTTTCGACTTTGTCCGTTTCGTTAGTTTCTTCTCCCATTTCTTTTTTGACTACTTCTTTCATTTTCTTTTTATTTTCGAATTTTCAAATTTTCATCATCTTTTCGACGTATCCTCATTTATCTTTTCGACTTTTCTTCGATTTTCTCCCCTTTCAGGGTTAATCCCATTCTTTTGCTTTTCTCCTTTCTCCCCCTTTTTGTTTTCATCAAAAAGTGTAATAAATGACAATGAAATGATAAATAACAAATTGATGTATAAAAAATATGCGATACCAAATGATGAATATAACTATATGCATGAATAGGGTATAAACTCCCCCTGAAAATATTATCTGCCCTTTGAAAGATTATTACTCCCCATGAGTTAAATACAAATTAAATTTTGGGGATCCAACCTATAGTTGGTTTTTGTTTCGAGACATGAACGATGTTTGGGATGGTGGTTCCAAATTTTCTTAACTTTAATCGTCCGTCTTGGGCTTTTACAGTTTGAAATATGGTGCCCGATTTTCAAACATTTTTCGCAATGGGTATCATAAAATTTAAGGACTCGTTTTTAGAACTAGGTTTGAATCCCAACCCCTATTTATTTAAAGTAAACTTTTCAACTGAAAGCATATTTTCAAATTTCTCGTTTCCGAGAGAAAATTTCTTCATTAAATTTTTGAGCTCGGTTTGCATTTTAACAAGATCATCCTTTAAAATATTTTCATTTTCAATGCATTTTGAATGATCGGTCTCGACAAATTTTCCCTTTTCAAGAATTTTGGAATTTTCAATTTCCAATGATTTATTTTTAGATTTAAGGGATTTGATCTCGGATAAAGCATTTTGAAAATCGGTATGCAGTAATTCAAATGCTTCAAATAATTCATCGTGAGACGATGTATTAACCTGGCTTTCGATGTCGCTATCGTCGAATGAACTTCGGGCCATCAGAGCGAGATTATTTTGATTTATAAAATCACCATCTTCATCGTCATCGCTCCATGTTGCAACAAGAACCTCCTTCTTGGGTTTTACTAGGCAATTTTTAGCAAAGTGGCCTGGTTTACCACATAATCGACAACTGTTGTCGAATTTCTTAGATTCGCCCGAGATGTCTTTCTTTCTCCGGTTTAATAAGGTTTGAAACGTATTAATATTATTGGCATAATATGCCGATTCTTCATCGCTTTCATCAACCGGGATTTCTTCTCTTTTTGACATCTTAGCCTTCAAGGTTATCGATCTTTCCTTCGGTTTCGGCTTTGCATTTCGAGATTTAAGGACATTCTCGTAATTTATTAGTGAACCAACAAGGGCACTAAAATCAAGATTATTGAGATCCTACGATTCCATAATCGCCGTCACCATTCTGTCCCATTCAACAGGTAGTGATCTTAAGATTTTCTTGACTTTGTCACTACTTGATAATGGTTTACCGAACGAAGCAAGTCCATTTGTGATGACCGAAAATCGATCGAGCATGTTGGTGATGGACTCGTCATCCTTCATTATGAATAACTCGTAGTCATGGAGAAGCATATCGATCTTCGTCTCCTTGACTTGAGTTGTCCCTTCGTGTGTGATTTCAATAATTTTCCATATCTCTTTAGCACTTTCACACGATGAGATACGATTGACCTCTTCCGGATTTAATGCACAAAATAGAAATTGAGTAGCCTTACAATTTAGATGGTCATTCTTCCAATCCACGTCAATATGTCTTGGTCCAAAAAGTCCTCTCAAATCCAACGGTACGCTTAAATCTTTCGGAGAATATGATATTTTCCAAAGCTCGATGTCATATGCTCGGATGAATATTGACATCTTTTTCTTCCACGTCATGAAGTTTGATCCATCAAAGAATGGTGGTCGGTTTAGAGAAAGGCCTTCGACTGGAGCAAATTGGAACGCCATTTGGATCTTCTCCTCGGATGTTAAGCCGCTTATTGGAGGAACCTTGATCCGATACCAATTGTTGGAGCAATTTCGGTATTTGCGCCGTTGTGCGGAAGCGTAAATATAAAGTGCGGAAATTAAACGACACGCTGATTTATAGAGGTTCGGTTATTAACGAAGCCTATGTCCTCCCTCGATATCTTTTTATATAGGATTAAGATAAAAACCTCTACACCTCTCTTCTATCGGTCGAGGGATAACCGTTACAATCACGTCTTCTATTGGTCCGTGATAAACCACTCGTACTTGTCTTTGTGTCGGTCCAAGTTAAACCGTTTTCCTTTTCTATTGGAAAAGGAATCAATCACTCTAGCTTTCTATGGATACTAGATAAACCTCACGAAGATATCGATTGCGATTCTAATAATGGCGGATCCTTGATCCTAATAACACCGAATCCAATCGTATCTTTTATTTTACCTCTCGTGTATGTGTTTAATGTATAAACACTCAAACTAACAATATAAGCTCAATATTACAACAACAATAGAATGTATATGAATATCAGATCAATGACTTGAATGCTTGAAGTTTTTGTAGTGAAACAATACCATAGGCATGGTATTTATAGCCTTCTTCATCAAACTAGCTGTTAGCTCCCTGTGCCTTCATTACGGCCGTTATCTTCTTTCCATTACGTCCATTAGATCTTTAACATACGTTAAATCATATTTGCTACGTACATTAACATCTCCCAGTTTGAGTCCAGTAGCATCTGATTCGATCATTACGTACGTTAATCAATCAACCATTACGTACGTTAAGGATACGTCATTGCTGACGTCATATATCCGTTGCCGCCTTTCTGACTTTGACTCGTCCAACGATCTTCTTGTTTGAATTCACAAACATCACATTATGTACGTTAAACAACTCTCATTACGTACGTTAAGCTGCACATGTTACGTACGCTATAATATTCTTATTACGTACGTTAAGCTTGTATTTTCCAGCTTTTTGCAACTTCGTTTTCTTCGTTGATTTTCTTCGCCTTTTTGTTGTTTTGTTTTGTGTAACAACTTTAATCATCAAAACACTATTAAGCATGTATGGAACAAAATGTTCCAACAGTATGAGAAGAAGCTAGTCGAAAGATCTTGAAGCCAATCTATTTGTACGGCAAAAGCTACAGTCCCTGTATCAACCTGTGTGAACGATACAGATACAGGTTTAGTTAAAGTCACGTAGTTGTGTATGTAGTGATTTTAATAAACTCTTTACTCCTGTATGGAGGACCAGTGGACATAGAGGGGATTACCTCGAACCACTTTAAATAGTGTGTTATTTACTTTCTATCATTATTGTTTTCATTCTATTGTGATTTATAAGTATACATTGTAAAACCCTGTACGCATTAAGCAAACAGGAGAACTCGTAGTTATTGTATTTACAGCAACTCACTCAACAGACTTCCGCTACGTAATTAACTTCGAAAATCGTACAGCTTATTATGCTCTTACTATCTAAGCTATTGATTTTATACTTAGTGACCAACAACTGACATCGGAGAGGCTGATTCTAAAAATAATCATTCGATTTTTAACTGACTTAGAATCCATAATCACTAGTTTTTGAAAACCTGGTTTTATACTTTCATCATTCTATGTATAAGATGGACTCATCTATGATAAACAAGGTTCCTATGTTTTCAATTAATGAGTTTGATGACTGGAGAATTAGGATGGAAGCCCATCTCGCGGACATTCACGAGGAAATGATTTATGTCATCCAGGAAGGACCTATCAAAATTTGGAAGGTCAACACAGCCCCAAGGATAGAAGGGCAACCTTATGACGAGATGCTCGAGAAAGAGCGCGATAAGTGGACGACTGATGATCACAAGCGAGCCAATCTGGACAACGTCGCCAAGAATGCGCTATTTGTCACTCTCGACAAAAGCATATTCTCGAAGGTAAAAAGTTGTAAGACAACTAAGAAAATCTGGGGGAAACTCAAGCTGATTTGCACGGGTACTAAGCTCTCGAAAGAAATTAAAATTTCCAAACTTACTCAGCAATTCGAATCTTTTGAAATGAAATCTTCCGAAATGCTTAAGGAGCTTGACCTCAGATTCACAGGCATTGTCGGTGTGGGTAAAGTGTATACCCAAAAGGAGAAAAATTTAAAAATCTTTAGATCACTGACATTAAGGATATAGTTATGCGTGTATCCTGTAATCTTAATGATATCTCTACACCTCTTCTTTGACCTCAAAGCCTTTGAGTATGATATTGATAGGAGAGAAAGGCCGAATAGTCACCTGCCAAGACTACATCACTGGCCGCTGTATCTGACACCATACACGGTGCTGCACCCAACACATCCAAGTCCGCACACAAGACTGTAGACAGCGATGATGATGATATCATGTCACAAGACGAAATGGCCCTGTTAAGGCACAAATTCAAGAAGTTCATCAAATAGTCTGGAAAGACTCCATACATGCCTAAGCCTTTTCACAAGGTAAGTTCTGAATCTCCCTCCTCTGGTGATTCTAACCTATGCTATAACTGTAGGAAACCTGGACATTATGCAAATAAGTGTCCACACCTAAAAGTGGAAAAGTTGCCAGAAGCTGAGAAACTGAAAAGGACGAATGAAGGCGTGTCTGAAAAAACAAGCTCAAGGCCCTGATTGGCGAATCAGAAGTCCATCCCACATCGAACAAGACCGAGGATTGCCTTCAGGCAATCACTGATAGTGACTCCTCCGACAATTTCAACTATTCCTATAAATGCATCACATACCTTTGAAAATATGATGAATGAATTCAAAGCATTCAAAAGGCCCACGAGACTTAAAAATGAGAAAACATACAACTCGAAATTTCAAACTTAGAGCTGAAAGATGAAAATGACTGGCTGAAAAATAACTATGAAAATATGTGAATTGATTGCGAAAACAGCAAGGTCACATTTGAAAAACTCATGGAAAGCAATCATGAACTTGCCCACGATCTAAATGAGGCTAAATCTCATAATGAGAGCAAGACAAATGATTTTTCTTTACTCAAAGCCAAAGTAAAAACTCTCGATAATCGAGAAGGAGAATTAGAAACCATCCTTAAATCATTCGGAAAATCCTCTAAACGAATGGAAGAAATTCTAAACACAGGGCAACATGCCCATGATAAAAGTAGCTTAGGGTAACTCATTTTCCAATATGGGAAAAACCAGTATGGAATTCGTCAGGGGTGTCGAACCCATTCATGTTCCCGAAGAGACTCCAAGTCCCCAAAAAGCTAAAGCTACCCCTCGTACAGCAAAGGCTGTGATTCCGCCGCCAAGTACATATAAAAAACAGCAGAAACCTCAGCCTCCCAGACTTGTAAGGCATAATCAACAACAAAAGCGCCAGCAGCCATCTAGATAAAAGGTTGTATCCAAATATCACAGGCAAACACTGCAGTACTATCAACAGTAAAGTGGGCCTAGATATTGGATACGGGTCGCCTAGAAATCAGGTTGCCGTGCAATATCAACAACAGCCCTAGGAATCCAACTGGATACCTGTAAGGCCTAAGAAAATGGCTCTACCTCCTATACGGCAATCATACTGGAATAATAACCCAAAATTTTACATGCATGATTACCAAAGTTACACCGACTACGTGCTTGCCCCACGCAGACCACGCTAATCTGTACCAAAAGCAACCTACGGCAAATCAATTGATGTCACACAAATTTGGGCACCAAAGGCACTAACATACATGGACCTAACAATCAAAGGGGACCTAAATCTACTTAACTTCTTTTCTTACAGGATATAAAAGAAAAGAACATCTGGTACTTTTATAGTGGATGTTCTCGACACATGAAAGGAGATATAAGCAAACTGTCAGATTATGTATAAGGTCGTGGTCCAAAGGTGCGCTTCAGTGACAAATCCAAAGGAAGAACAGAGGGAAGGGAACCCATGCTTATAGGAAAGTTCAAAGTCACTGAAGTAGCCTATGTTGAAGGCCTATAGTACAATCTACTTAGTATTAGCCAGTTCTGTGACAAACAGTTCTCGATGAAATTCTATATAGACCACTGTAGAGTGAAGGACATAAAGACCAAAGAAATCGTCCTCGGAGGAAGCAGGTCAGGTAATATGTATATTGCTGACAAAAAGACTACGGGCTCCACTGTTCCTTGTTTTGTTGCGAAAGGCACTGTAGATGAAAGTTGGCTATGGCACAAGAGTATGTCTCACATCAACTTCAAGACGATAAACAAACTCGCCGGACAGGGAATGGTTATAGGTTTGCCAAATCTGTCATTCCATAAAGATAGCGTCTCCGGACCCTATCAGAAAGGCAAACAAGTCAAAACCACCATAAAAAGCAAATCATACCTGTCCACCCACAGGGTTCTGGATATGGTACACATGGACCTCTACGGTCCTGTAGACCCTGTAAGTTTGGAAGGTGAGAAATACTGTCTCGTTATTGTTGATGATTTTTCCAGGTATGCTTGGACAATTTTTCTTAGCAAGAAGTAAGAAACCACAATGAAGTTTCCTGAGCACCTGAGAAAGCTACAGAATGAAAAATGGTCGAGTATCGTGTCCATTTATTCTGACAGAGGTACTGAATTCACAAATCGTTTTATAGAGCAATACAGTTCAGACAATGGAATACAGCACGAATACTCAGCAGCCCGAACGCCTCAACAAAATGGTGTTGTCGTGCGAAAGAATAGGACGCTCAAAGAAGCAACAAGAACAATGATTGCTGCAAGTAAGTTGCCACAGCGGTTCTGGGGCAACCAATACAGCATGCTATACACAAAACCGTTGTATCATCAACAAGCTTCATAATAAAATAGCCTATGAGGTATGGAATAATAAAACTCCAATTCAAGACCAATTCAAGACCTTCGACGAAAAGTCGATGAAGGGATATTTATAGGATACTCCTCTGTCAGCAAAGCCTTCAGAATCTTTAACAAAAGAAAGCTGACAATAGAGGAATCTGTTCATGTAGTGTTTGATGAACCTCAAACCCCAATAGAGCCTGTCATAGACTTAGAGATTAATCCCGCATCTGTAAGATCAGAAGTAGTCCAAGCCAATGCTGTACACGCTGAAGCTGAAACTACAATCGAGTATCTACCCGAAGAAGAATACAGAGTACATAGGGAACTGTACTGTGTGTGCAAGAAGAGAATGATTATGAGAAATCTCCATTTCCTGTATGGAAATTTCAAGCTGAACTTAGGAGATTAGATATGTGCACCCTAGCTGTATTCTTAGCGCAATACAAATCTGTTTCAACCAATGAAGCTTTGAATAATTCTCACTGGATAACTTCTATAGAAGAAGAGTTTAATGGTTTCAAAAGAAATAATGTATGGTATCTAGTACCCAGGACAGAACATCAAGCTGTAATTGGAACCAAATGGGTATTTAGAAACAGAATGACGAGAATGGACTAGTTATCACGAACAAATCCCATCTAGTCGCACAAGGCTACAGACAGGAAGAAGGCATAGTTTATGATGAGACTTTTGCCCCTGTGGCCTGACTAGAATCCATCAGGATATTCCTAGCTTTTGCCGCCCATAAAAGCTTTATAGTATATCAAATGGAAATTAGGATCGAATTCCTGAATAGAGATCTCGCCGAAGAAGTCTATGTTGAACAACCACCAGGATTCGTCAACACCGAAGGCGGGGACCTAGTATATAGGCTACGGAAAGCACTGTATGGACTTAAGCAAGCAGCTAGAGATTGGTATGAAACCCTGTCTCTGTATCTTATAAACAATGGATTTGAGAAAGGTGTTGTGGAGAAAATCCTATTTAAAATATAGGAAGGAGATGACCTATTAATGGTACAAACATATGTCGATGATATTATTATTGGTTCTATTAACCTTTCTTTATGTCAAAGGTTCTCCTATCTCATACAAAGTAAATTTGAAATGAGTATGATGGGAGAACTTAGTTATTTCCTAGGATTGCAGGTGAAGCAATTGCCTACAGGAATCTTCATCAACCAGGTGAAGTACAGCAAGGAGCTTCTCAATAAGTTTGGGTTAAATAACACCAAATCATCGTCAACCCCCATGAGCACTTCCACAGAAATTAGTGCTGGCGAAGCTGGAAAGTCGGTTGATCAATCTCTCTGCAGAATCTTATTGGCTCACTGCTGTACCTAACAACTAACAGGCCCGATATCTAATTTGCTGTAGGAGTGTGTGCCCGGTATCAAGTCACACCTAAGGAGTCACACTTCATGACAGCCAAATGAATCCTTAAATACGTGAAAGGAACATTCGATGTAGGTTTGTGGTATCCTAAGGAAGGAGGATTCGATTTGGTTGGCTACAGCGACTCGGATCTTGGAGGCTGTAAGTTGGATAGGAAGAGCACAAGTGGTATTTGTCACTTTCTTGGACCTAGACTTGTGTCATGGTTCAGTAAGAAGCAATTGGCCAACTTGCTTTCTACAGCTGAGTCGGAATACTATGCCGCTGGAAGTTGCTGTACGCAGATTCTATGGATGCAACGGCAGTTACAAGATTATGGAATCAATGCCAAAGAGATCCCAATCATGTGGGATAGCACGAGTGCAATTGCAATAACGCACAACCATGTATTTCACTCGCGAACTAAGCATATTGATATGAAGCATCGCTTCATAAGGAATCATGTTGAGAATAAGGATGTTCGGATCGAGAAGATTCATATAGACATTCAGTTGGCCGACATCTTTACAAAACCTCTCAGCACAACCATATTTTGTATGCTTCGTCAAGAATTGGGAATGCTACAGCCTGACTCCCTGTAAGTTTTCACGCTTTTACTCATCAATTGAGGGTGAATGCTATAAGACCCAAGAATACACTATCCATTTTAATTGACTATACACTCAGAACAAGTTAGAGAGCACTGTAGTGTTAGGCGTATTTTTATACGCTTATTTATCATTATTTTGTAGTATTTTGGAGAGTGAAATCGTCTAAATGAGCTTTTAATGCCTTAATTTGGTATGATTGACAGGAAATTGAAGTCCGGAAGCTAAAACGAGGCAAAACGGGCGAAAACGGAAAATCTGGACTCTGAGCCGCGGCACAAGGAAGCTGAGCCCCGGACAGAAGACACTCCACCAAGGCCGAGTACATCAGACTGTGCCGCGGCAGCCGTGTGAGCCGCGCACGTAAGAAATTGATGACGCCTGTGTTTAAAGTGAAGGCTCGTGCCGCGCACAGTTTAGTGCGCCGCGGCACACTTGGCGGTTTTTGTATGTCCGCGCGGATTTTGGGCCGTTTCGAAGCCAGTTTTCGACCGACTGATACGAACGCGATTTGTTGATGTGCTGAGCTATAAATAGGGTTTAAGACCCTAATTAATTTATCTTTTAATTTTTTAATCTTTTGATCTTTGGGATCTTTGAATCTTGTGGAGCTTAAGCTTGGAGACGGCAGAAGAAGAGGGAAGCAGAAGACTTCAAGGGCAGAGGGCGGAAGCTGAAGAACGGAGGAATCCGAGCTTCATCTGCGTTTGAATTTTATGCTTTCATTTATTTATTCTGTATTTTCAATTATTAGTATGTCAGGCTAAAGCCCTAATCTAGGGTTTTGATGAAACCTTTGTTTTGACGAATTTCTTGAGATTATCCAATTAATTACCTTTTTATTGAGTTTTCCCAATTATGTTTAATGCTTGCAATTATCTGGCCAATAGTTGTATTGATTTAATCATTCACTTCGAATCGGGAGAGGAGATTTGGTGAGGAACTATTGGTGAGGACCGTTTTATTCTGTGAGATAGGAATATACTCATAGGAACTACGTGGTCTTTAGGAGATTTTATGCTTTTCGCCTATTGACGAATTAATTCACCTAGGGATAGAGTGCGTTATTCGCCTTTAGATAAATCTATTGACCTCGGGAGAGGCGGTAGAATATATTAGCAATCTCCGCCTTCAATAAACTGGGAAAATTATTTATTACGGATAATCGAGAGTAAATTCGGATAAGCTAAGGTGGATTCAGAATCCTAGACTTATTCATCATTCGATTTCTTTTATTCAAGCTATTGTTTTCTACTTGTCTTTTAGTAATTCCTTTAGTTATTAGTTGCACAAACCCAAATTCGATTGTTCAAATAAAATTGGAATACGAAAAAATCGGTAGTTAGAGATTCAGTCCTCGTGGGAATGATACTCTACTTATCACTTTCTTACTTGTAAACGATGACGTGCACTTGCGTGTAAAGAAATATCGCAACAAGTTTTTGGCGCCGTTGCCGGGGATTTTAATTTTCTAATATCGATTTAAGTATTTCCAGTCTTAATTTGAACGTTTTATTTTTATTTTATTTTTTTGTATTTAATTTCGTTTATTTGTTTTTCCTTTCAGGACCTTTCGTGTAGTGCATGAGAAAACTCGGTAACGAAGGCCTACTACCTTTGGATACCGAGCTCGAGCGCACTCTAAGAAGGAACAAAAAGGAGAAAAGAGAGTTGCAGACGACGGTCAACATGGCCGAGAATATCGAAGTCCAAGGAGGAGATAACCAAGTGCGGCAAGTTCAACCGGAACTAGCTCTTCGATATTATGCCATGCCGCAGATCAACACTAATTTTTCGGGAATTCGGCGTCCCACTATCCAAGCTAATAATTTTGAGATCAAAGCCTGCTATTATTCAGATGGTGCAGGCGAGCCAATTCTGTGGACTGCCGAATGACGACCCGAATGCCCATATTGCTTCTTTCCTTGAGATATGCGATACGTTCAAGACTAATGGTGTCACCGACGATGCCATCCGATTGAGGCTTTTCCCTTTCTCTTTGAGGGATAAAGCAAAATTCTGGTTAAATTCCTTACCGCCGGGGTCGATTACAACATGGGAGAGGTTAGCGCAAGCCTTCCTTGCCAAATTCTTCCCACCAGCTAAGACGGCAAGGTTGAGAAACGAAATAACCACCTTTGGTCAGTACGATATGGAATCGCTCCACGAGGCGTGGGAGCGATATAAAGATTTGCTACGAAGATGCCCTCATCACGGCATTCCTGATTGGCTTCAACTTCATACGTTCTATAATGGTTTGAGTCCTTCTACACGCACCCTCGTGGATGCGGCCTCTGGTGGGGCCTTCATGGGAAAATCTATGGCCGAGGCACACATGCTTTTGGAAGATATGGCCGCTAATGCGTACCAATGGCCATCGGAAAGATTGACACCGAAGAGAGTCATGGAAGTTTCAAGTAATGACCCGATTTCCACTTTGTCAGCTCAAGTTGCCGCTTTGACCCAACAGCTCCAGGCATTTTCGCACGCACCTTCCCCCGTTACCATTGAGACATGCAATTGGTGTAACGGATATCACCCGAGCGCGGAGTGTCAAGTTGGAAACCCGTTCGAGCAACATCAGATGGAGCAGGCTCAATTCGTGGGAAATGGGAATCGACCGAATAACCCGTACTCCAACACTTATAATCTGGGGTGGCGCAATCATCCCAACTTTTCATGGAGAAACGGACAGAACTCACACCAGCCCCCGTCGCCTGTAATCAACAGCATTCTCCCGCTCCCAAAGTGTCTCTCGAGGAAGCACTTGAAAAATTGGCGGCAAATACGAGTCAATTTATGACTCGTACTGAAGCAACATTGCAAAATCATTCCTTTTCCATTCGGAATTTGGAGGTCCAGCTGGGCCAAATTGCTAATGTGTTGACAGCTCATCCGGAGGGAGCATTGCCGAGTACAACAGAGACAAATCCTAGAGAGAGTCTAAACGCAATCAGCTTAAGAAGTGGGAAAGAGGTGCTGGATCAGCCCGAGTGGTGTGAAAAGAAGAAGGAAATTGAGGAAGAGAAGGATTTAAAGCCAGAGGAGTCGAAGAATTTGAAGCCGGACAACTCGAAGACATGTGTGTCCCCCGTCCCGTTTCCGCAGAGATTACAGCAAAGAAGGGCGGACAAACAATTTTCTAAGTTCCTTGATGTGTTTAAAAAGCTTCACATAAACATTCCGTTCGCCGACGCATTGGAACAGATGCCGAGTTACGTCAAGTTCATGAAAGAGATATTATCGAAGAAGAGAAAGGTTGAGGAGTTTGAAACGGTCGCCTTGACAGAGAAGTGCAGTGCAATTCTTCAAAAGAAGCTCCCACCTAAATTGAAAGATCCGGGAAGCTTCAACATACCGTGCACCATGGGGAATCTTTCGTTTAATAAGGCACTATGCGATATTGGTGCTAGTATCAACCTCATGCCCCTGTCGATTTTCAAAAAGCTGGATATTGGGGAAGCCAAGCCAACAACAGTCTCCTTACAATTGGTGGATAGATCGATAAAGTATCCGAGGGGAGTGATCGAGGATGTATTAGTCAAGGTTGATAAGTTCATCTTTCCGGCCGATTTCATCATACTCGACATGGATGAAGATGAAAATATTCCAATCATCTTGGGACGACCATTTTTAGCGACTGGCCGAACCCTTATAGACGTGGAAAAGGGGGAGTTAACTCTGAGGGTCCAAGACGAGCAAGTTACTTTTCAAGTCTTCAACTCGGTTCCATGTCCTGGAAGTATTGATAAAAGATCACAAAGTGAAAGTGTAAATGTCGTTGAAAGAGGAAAGCACCAAAAACATCGTCGGTGGGAAAATTCAGATTTTGTGTTAAATGGTCCAAGTCTTAAGAAGGATGTAAAACGAGTGGCGTTCCTCGAGCATGAGGACAAATCTGCTGCAGTCTTGAGTGCATTTGTGAAGGAGGAGAGTAAGCCGAAAGCCCAGCGGACAATTAGTCATGGAGAAACCGGGTGTTTCGGAAAGTTGTTCACGTCGAAACCTTTTCGCAAACAACATTTGATGACCGAACCGAAAGTCGAATCACTAACGACCAATGGTCATAATTTTAACAAAAATATGAACGGTTCGATGAATGGGGCGGAAACCAAATGGAGTTTGCGAAAAGCGAACTAATGTTTCCCAATAAGTCCGGCTGAAGACTATAAACTTAGCGCTCCTCGGGAGGCAACCCGAGTATTAGTTGTAGATTCTTTGTTGTTTTCTTGCATTTTAGAGTCTCTCTTTGTCTTCTTTCTTCTTTGATCCATCCTTCCCTCTCGTCTTGATGTTTTCGTGTAAAAATTCTGTGCAGGAATCAGCAAAGGGGAGGAATTCAATGATGGGCCGCGACACAGTCCAAGTGAGCCGCGGCACACACCAGCTGATGAAAAATGGCCGATCAAACTGTACCCTACGCCGCAGCATGATCTTACTGAGCCGCGGCACACCAGGTCGCTGAGCCGCAGCACACTAAACCTGAGCCGCGGCACACTAAATGGCCAAGAAACACCCAAGGAGCCTGTACTTTGTGCCGCGGCACACTAAACCTGAGCCGCGGCACACTAACACACTGAGCCGCGGCACACGAAAACTGAGCCGCGGCACCCGACGACATTACAAAACGTCCCAGTCCTACTGTACTTTGGGCCGCGACTCACTTATATTGTGCCGCGGCCCCCGTCGCAAAATAAGAGCAGCCAGGTAGGGATCATTCAATCGATCGGCCTGCATAAGATACTTCTTCCCTTCCTTCCTTCCTTCCTTCACACAATGAGGTCAGTTGATACCATTCTATTGTCTCCTTCTCAAATTCTCCAGGTAATTGTTGATTTCTAAATCATAAGTGATTCTTGATGTGAAAAGATTTGAAGTTTTATATTGCTAGTTGTTCTTCACTTTTGTTTCTAAAATGGAGTTGGAATATGGGGAATTTGATATTGTGATGGAATTGATGTTTATGGACGAATTGTTGAGGATAGTTGTCGTGATTCAGGGTTATAATCTGTGTTATTATTTTTGGGATTTGGAATTAACCATCAAAATTCTTGTTCTTCATTTTAACTTGTGCACACAAGGTGTTTGATAAATTGCAGCAATGAAAAATTGGTAAGCTAGGCATTTTCAAAATTATATGCAATGAATCGTTTTGTCGAATTACATTATCCCCAACCCCTACATCATGTTAAACTTGAGAGCTCATACTTAACTTCCTTTTTGATGATGCAAGATCATTTATTCACACTCTGCATGATGTAGTCAAGAAGCGTGCAAGCTCACCGGACGATGCCGGCACCAGCTCCTGAGCAGACTGGAGTGGAGTACTTGACCTTTTACTTTTATTGCATATCATTTTTGTCCATTGAGGTCAATGTACGTCCTAAGTTTGGGGGGCGATGCACTTTCAGTTGCTACATTCATTGTTGTACTTTATTTTCTTGCTGTATTTTATTTCGTTGCACTTTTCATTACCCTGCATAAAAATTTTTTTAGATAGCCTTGCTTGTCTTAGTTTTTCTTTATTCGTGAATTTTTCGTGCTTCTATTTGTGTGATACTGATGTTACGACACTGTTTTTCTCTCTGAAGAAACGGTCGAGTTTTAGTCGAGTTGTAGTCAGTTATTTCTGTTCTGCTTAGTATTCATTTAGGTCCAAAATTTTTCGTGATTGTAGAGGTCTTGGCAGATAAGAGACGATACATAGTTGTTTTTAAATCCCCATCAATACGTTTGGCTACATTTTCCGGATAGTGAGTCGTACTGTTTCTTTAGTCGTGTTGGCACTTAGATTGAGTTTAGAGTTGGTCAGTTTTTCCCAAAAGTTGAGATAATGTTGTTCTATGATGGGAAGTCTAGTAACCGGGGGCATTCGCGTGACCCGTTGTTTACTCTCACGTAAAACGACGACCCTGATTAGACTAGTGATTTAGATATTTCACATGTGCCAATGATAAGGAGCCTAGTAACCGGGGGTATTTGCGTAACCCGCTGTTTACTCTCGCGTAAAACGGCGACCTGGATTCGGACATGCGGAAATTATGTATTCGAGTTGTTTCTCCGCTGTAGACGGGAACTTAGTAACTAGAAGCATCCATGTGCCCCATGAGTGTCTTTTACGTCAAACGGTTTTCCAATACATGAGAATGGAGTTTCCACCCTAGGATTATCCCGATGAAACATCCCGAGATCCTAACCTAGTGGTCAACTCGAATCAAATTCTTGAGCATATATATAAGGGAATACTGTCCGAGGTTTATTTGTTATGAAACTCATGAAAATTGTGCTTTTAGACTGTGGAACGGGACGAACTAGCTTGTTTACTTTAACCTTTCATATTAACGGTCGATTTGACTCACGTTTTGTTAATCTTTGAGCTGGATTTTCTTCATGAACGAGTGATTAGGACTGAACTTCATTACTTTGCGTAATCATTATTCTGAGTGCAGCTCGCTTTTATGACACTCGTATTATTTAGAGAGAATTACAGGATAGTATTGATTAGGTTGAACACTATGAGTTGCACGATGATTCACGACATTCTTTTATTGAATTTAATTCTTTTTGCTTGAGGACAAGCAAAGGCTTAAGTTTGGGGGTATTTGTTAGGCGTATTTTTATACGTTTATTTATCATTATTTTGTAGTATTTTGGAGAGTGAAATCGTCTAAATGAGCTTTTAATGCCTTAATTTTGTATGATTGACACGAAATTGAAGTCCGGAAGCTAAAACGAGGCAAAACGGGCGAAAACGGCAAATCTGACTCGAGCCGCGGACAAGGAAGCCGAGCCGCAGACAGAAGACACTCACCAAGGCCGAGTACATCAGACTCAGGCCGCGCACAACCTGTGAGTCGCGCACGTAAGAAATTGATGACGCCTGTGTTTAAAGTCAAGGCCTGTGCCGCGGCACAGGTTTAGTGCGCCGCGGCACACTTGGCGGTTTTTGTATGTCCGCGCGGATTTTGGGCCGTTTCGAAGCCAGTTTTCGACCGACTGATACGGACGCGATTTGTTGATGTGCTGAGCTATAAATAGGGTTTAAGACCCTAATTAATTTATCTTTTAATCTTTTAATCTTTTGATCTTTGGGATCTTTGAATCTTGTGGAGCTTAAGCTTGGAGACGGCAGAAGAAGAGGGAAGCAGAAGACTTTAAGGGCAGAGGGCGGAAGCTGAAGAACGGAGGAATCCGAGCTTCATCTGCGTTTGAATTTTATGCTTTCATTTATTTATTCTGTATTTTCAATTATTAGTATGTCAGGCTAAAGCCCTAATCTAGGTTTTTGATGAAACCTTTGTTTTGACGAATTTCTTGAGATTATCCAATTAATTACCTTTTTATTGAGTTTTCCCAATTATGTTTAATGCTTGCAATTATCTGGCCAATAGTTGTATTGATTTAATCATTCACTTCGAATCGGGAGAGGAGATTTGGTGAGGAACTATTGGTGAGGACCGTTTTATTCTGTGAGATAGGAATATACTCATAGGAACTACGTGGCCTTTAGGAGATTTTATGCTTTTCGCCAATTGACGAATTAATTCACCTAGGGATAGAGTGCGTTATTCGCCTTTAGATAAATCTATTGACCTCGGGAGAGGCGGTAGAATATATTAGCAATCTCCGCCTTCAATAAACTGTGAAAATTATTTCTTACGGATAATCGAGAGTAAATTCGGATAAGCTAAGGTGGATTCAGAATCCTAGACTTATTCATCATTCGATTTCTTTTATTCAAGCTATTGTTTTCTACTTGTCTTTTAGTAATTCCTTTAGTTATTAATTGTACAAACCCAAATTCGATTGTTCAAATAAAATTGGAATACGAAAAAATTGGTAGTTAGAGATTCAGTCCTCGTGGGAACGATACTCTACTTATCACTTTATTACTTGTAAACGATGACGTGCACTTGCGTGTAAAGAAATATCGCAACATGTAGGACAAAGAAGGCATGGAATCTTCCTACAATTGATGTGTCCATTTACTAAGGGGGGATACAGTATGACCCTTGAATACAGTATTAATCTAGATATTGGTATAAAAATTGAATCATGTATGTACCTTTTAAGGGGGAATGTAGTATTGATTCGCGGATACAACATATACACTGTAAGATGTCAATTTATATTATATTACAGCTACATTCATACAGAAAACGTTTTAAGTCCACGTGCCCTATTTACATTTCAAACATTTTATCCTTTAATGTTTTAAAGACACATGGACTTCAATGCCTCAAATACTGCGATTTTTAATAAATTCAAAACCGCTATTTCGTGCAATAAGGGATGCCGAACTGTCAGAAATGGGACTGGTTATCATTTCAAAAATAGATGGATAAGACGTACAAGTTACTCTGAATCTATCCTGGACGTTCTTTAATAAAACGGTTCCCATCCCTTAAATCTGACCGTTCATTGTATGAAACCCTAATCTTCCCTGCACCCTATAAAAGGAATATATTTTGCTCCCTTAGACTCTTTACACTTTCAGCAAATTCAACTAGTCTTCAACAACAATTTACATATCTTCTGCAATTTTCTGCCATATTTCCTAGTTTCTTCAAACTCTTTTTCTGAAAGAATGTCCACTTCCCATACTTCTTCCGTTTCCATGAAGAAAAGAGAATCAATAATCGACGGACGCATCTTCGCCAGATCCATGGTGATGGAGAAAATCTATCTCGAAGGAGAGGACTTCGTTGGAATGGAGGTTGTCATTTCTCGAGTGAAACAGCAAGGGTTGTACCGAATTGCAAGCCACCATGCTGAATTGTACGATGAACATATATTAGAAGAATTTTATTTGGACGCCTCGTTCAAATACTCGTTTCAGAGAAAAGGAGGAAAAATTGCAGAAATCTCTGCAACTATTCAAGGGATTAAGGTCTTTGTGAACAAAGATTTGTTGGAAAAACAACACTGGCTTCCGTCTGATGGCCTGAAAATGGAAGGGATTGAGACCTTTGGGTCTGAGAGTCTTCTATATGCCTACTGGAAGCTGTTCACAAGCGATGAGGATGTAGAGGATGTTCACCCCTCACGCCACAAGAAATTTTTTTGTCTGCCCTATGTCTACCTTCACGACTTCTATTGCTAGGTTGTTGAGAATTGGACAGGAGCTTTCAAAATGTGCACTAATCTACGCTTCAGAATGATGGTCGCCATCATGTGGAGAAAAGGTTAACTGGTGTCAAATTCAGCTGAAGAGGATACAAGAGGAGGCTGCCAAACCTGAAAATGCAAAGAAATCATTCAGCCTCTTCCTGAATCATATCCTCACTCACTACGGGGTAAAATAATCTACCCATGAGAAGAAGATTGGCCCCGGAAAATTCATTGGTGGAATGAAGGCCACCATATTCAACAAGTCTCCCATAATTGCTAAAAGACCGCAACCTCACAGCATGTGGATCTCAAGTGACCTGAGGGATGTCAGTATGAGAATCTCGACCGATGAAAAGAAAAGGAAGAGGAGTGTCTCTAACAGCCAGTCATCTCATGTTGTAGAGAAGAAGAAGAAGACAAAAAAGTCTTCTAAGGCCGAGTCTACAGTGACTACAGCAGTCACTGTAGATGTTCCTTCTGTTCCAATCGCTGAATCACTCCCACAGGGCGCAACCCATATGGAAGAAACCATTGCTGCAAAAACAGCAGATCCCGAGCCTGTGGCAGCTATGACGGATGATCAACTGTTTGCCAAGATGGAGGGTTCCAGCGAGTCGGATGCCCCTTCGGAGCCAAAAGCCGCTACTCCTAACAGGGTACTCACCCCTGTATGGAGTCCCTCTCCCCACAGGGTACCATCCCCTGTTTGGGACCCCTCTCTAAAACAGGCTCCCATACCTATTGTGGATCCCATTCGAATAGTAGAACCAATTACTGTATGGAGTCCCTCCCCCTTTGAAATAATATACAATAATCTCCTCCAATTACAAATAGAACTAGCGTATGAACGCTTTAAAATCTGGAAGGCCTACAGGGTCGCCCCACACGACACCCTGTACCACTGGGCCGATTGGAAGGATGAGGAATTATATTCTTTGGAGGTCACTAACACCCAGAACATCGAATTCTTAATCCGCTGGGAGGATAACTTTTGCCAGGACCTAATGTCTGAATATTTCAAGGTAAAAGAGAAGGATAAGCTGAAAGGGAAGTCACAGTCCAGTACAAAGCTCCATCGAACATCCACCACTCCGACCCTGACTTGGATGACGATGATGCCTTACAGGCCGGCCTAAGGATCAATCGTGAAGAGGCTAGGGAAGGTGAAGTGGCCAAATTCATGAACCAACGGGGTCAGGGGACATCTGACAGACAACATCACATCCCTCACAACAAGAAGCTTCTCACGACCAACAACAGGAGGAATCAGTCCCTCCTGTCACCACTGAAGAGCAAACTGCTCTGCAACAGGACGACCAGCATGTCCCACAACCTAAAGAAGCCACCCACGCTATCCGCCAAGAGGATTCAGTCCCTCTTCCATATAAGGCCGAAGCTAAGAGTCGGTAGGAGGATTCAGTCGCTCCTGTACTTCTGACTATCGACGAACAATCAAACCAGGAGGAATCAGTCCCACCTGTCTCCGAGAGTGAATTTGTTGTACCTACTTCCGAAGCTCCCACTACTGAAGCTCCCACTTCCAAAGCCCCTACTTCTGAAGACCCTTCTCGAGATGCTCCTGCCTCTACCACCTCTGTTAACTGCAAATCAGACTTCGATGATGGTTTCTTTCCAGAATATAGACCACTACGACCTCATCATAATGTGGTTCTCCATCAACTTGAAGAGCCTCAGGATTCCCAAATTGCGCACCCCGGCTCCCCGCGCATCGAAGCCCGCATCGAGCAACTCCAAGCCCTTGGTCGATAGACAGTGTTCTGGAAGACATAGTAAATACACTGTATTACGTCGGAAAGAAACTCGACTGGATGTGAGAAACTGCCCAGGATGAGCTCCCCAAATTGAAATCTGCGATCAACGATGTTGAGGGACGCATTCCGCCTAATGCCTAATGCATTGTGGCAAGCACTAAATCAAATAAAGCAGCATCAGGAGAAAATATTAAGGCAATAACAGGAAAAGCTCAGGATTGCCGAGGCAAAAACAGTTGCCGCCCTTCACCATACCAGTACCAGACTCATTGACCACGACAACAAGATAGATGAAATGTCTCTGGTGCTAGGTACTATGGTTGAGAAAGTGAATAATTCGATGACCAAACAGGACAAGTCCATGAAGCTCCTACAGGAGATTCATTCCACGGTATCATATATTGATGATGCCAAAAAGTGGGAAGAAGCCAGAGAGGCTGGCCGTCCGAAGATGGAGAGAGAGAGAGAGAGAGAGAGAGATGGAAGCAGCACTAGAAGAAAGTGTTGCTGATGCGATTGGTATACTGGCCTCACCCGGATCAAGTCAAGCTTCAAGAGGATACAGGGTAGCTGGATCTCGACCTGAGTTCCAAGATCCTAACTTTCCTTGGAAGAACAATATGTGAAAGCCTATCGAGATTTTGCTGCCGACCAACCGTCAGCCTTCAGCCGATGATGTGAAGGATTGGAAGAAAAATGAACTGGTGAGATACTTCTGTACGCTCATCAGGGAGTCTGCCCTCTTCAACCGATTCAAGACACTGCGGGATGCCGCAAATGAATTCTCGAGGCTATTAGCAGAAGGAAGGCTCCCTCTGCAGATGCTGATGAAGTCCAGGCACCAAAAAGGTGAACGACTCACCCACCCGGAAGACCGGATACTTGATTTTGATAAATCCCCTGAGGGAAGAAGTATCTACAGGGATCAAGGCGATGACTCCCTAGTCAACTGGTGAAAGGGGACCGCAAATGATCCTCACCGAAGACCTTGGAGACATTCTCAGCATAGGAGCACAAAAGGACTTGCGCACGCTATGGACAATCTTTTCCGTACGCTACTATAAGGACTTGGCACACGTTACTCTTCATGTCTTGCGTACGCTACCGGATATCATGGTTAGTAGTCCAGTAGCCACTGGACTCAAAATGAGAAGGCATTTACGTACGCTACACAGGGTAATGTGCGTTACTGATGAAAGCATCTAGCGCACGCTACAATATATATATTAGTGCACGCTAAATCAGTCAACAGTTTACCGTTGGATATTCTACCGTTGGAAAAGCAGGAGTCAAAGAAGATCCGTGAAATCTGGAAAAGATGGAATTAAATATTACTAGTGCACATTATGCATAGCTACTAGCGCACGCTAAGTACAAATTTAGCCGTTGGATAAAGAGACGTTGGGGAGACAAACCAACACTTTCAAAGTCAAGATTGAAGACATGTTGACCAACCGATAACGCACGCTACGAGTACATGACTAGCGCACGCTAGCCATACAATTTTACCATTGGAACAGTTTTGTGACTGTTCAGATAGGCAAAGTCAGAGACGATTACGCACGCTAGAAGGTATTATTAGCGCATGCTAATAATACAAATTTCAGTATTTGAAGAATGGCTGACACCTATAAATACCCATAGGACTTGGGTATTACACACATATACTTTTCCGGATCCCTCAACCGAAGTGAAGAAAATTTCGGAAATCCCAACGAACACAATCGTTGATTTACCTAAATATTGGAAGAACATCAAAGACCATCCAAAGGATCTCGTGATTGGAAATATTGAAGACGGTGTTCAAACCCGAAGGAGAACCACCGAATATATGGCTCATTGTGCTTTCGTATCCGAAATAGTTCCCAAGAATATATCCGAAGCTCTTGATGATGAAAGTTGGGTAATGGCAATGCAAGAGGAGCTTGTACAATTCATGCACAATAATGTATGGAATTTAGTTCCCGCTCCTAAAGATAAAACAATTATCGGAACTAAATGGGTGCACAAAATTAAGAGTGACGAAGACGGTTACCCAATTCGAAATAAATCTCGTTTGGTCGCTCAAGGGTATAATCAAGAAGAAGGTCTTGATTATGAAGAAAGTTTTGCTCCCGTGGCTCGACTCGAAGCCATCCGTTTTTTATGTGCATTTGCCGCTCACAAAAAGATCAAACTATTTCAAATGGATGTGAAAAGTGCATTCTTGAATGGCTATATTCAAGAAGAAGTCTACGTCAAGCAACCTCCCGGTTTTGAAGATCATCAATTTCCGGATCACGTCTACAAGCTTAACAAGGCACTCTACGGGTTGAAACAAGCACCCCGAGCATGGTATGATCATTTAAGTCAATTTTTAATTGCAAATAACTATAAAATAGGCAAAGTCGATAATACATTGTTTGTGAAAATATTGAATGATGATATACTTGTTTGCCAAATCTACGTTGATGACATTGTATTTGGAGCTACTAACGAATCTTTGTGCCAGGATTTCTCTAATATTATGAAAGGAGAGTTCGAGATGAGTATGATGGGAGATTTAACGTTCTTCCTCGGGCTTCAAATCAAGCAATGCGAAGATGGAATATTTATCCATCAAACGAAGTACTCAAACGATCTCCTAAAGAAATTCAAAATGGAAAGTAGCAAGGTGATTTCTACGCCAATGTCTTCATCATTAAAGCTTGAAAAAGATGAAAATGGCAAATCCGTAGATCAAAAATTATATCGAGGTATGATCGGATCTTTATTATATTTGACTACATCTAGGCCAGACATAATATTTGCTACATGTTTATGTGCTCGATTCCAAGCTAATCCCAAGGAATCATATTTAATTGCTTGTAAACGCATTTTTCGCTACTTAAAAGGGACTATCGGACTAGGTCTATGGTATCCTTCTTGCTTGGATTTCAACTTGATTGCATATAGTGATGCCGATTTCGGCGGATGTAAAATTGACAAAAAAAGTACTAGTGGTACGTGTCATTTTATTGGATCATGTTTAATATCTTGGGGAAGTAAAAAGCAAACCAGTGTAGCATTGTCTATAACTGAGGCCGAATATGTTGTTGCAGGGAGCGCCTGTGCTCAGGTGTTATGGATTAAAAATCAACTCCGCGACTACGGCATATATTTTGAAAATACCCCTATTCTATGCGATAATACCAGTGCGATTAATCTGAGTAAAAATCCTATACTGCATTGTAGAACTAAGCAATAGACATTAGACATCACTTTCTACAAGATCATGTACAGAAGAAAGATATCTGTTTAATTTTTGTCGGGACGAAGGACCAACTTGCTGATATTTTTACAAAACCTCTTCCCGAAGAATCATTTAATTCTATTCGTTTACAACTTGGTATGGGACATCTAGACAATTTTTGAAATAAGTTTTATACTCTAGAAATCAATATCTTTGAATCATTCCATTCGCTAGCACGCGCTAGCTTCATTTTTCTTAACGCGCGCTAATTATCACTTTCGATAGCGTACGTTAACCGTCTATGCTTTGCGTGCGCTAATTAAAACCCTTCATATTCCAAACCAGCCACTGGACAGTCCAGTGAGCTTCCTATTTTCACCTAACGTACGCTAACCTTTCATACCTAGCGTACGCTAATTAAAACAACCCAGTCCACTATATAAACTCCGTATGGCCCAGAAACACTTTCACTCTATCTTAACGTACGCAAACGCAGAAAACCCCTTTTCAGCAAAAAAACCTAGTCGCAAAATCCGAACCATCAACCTCCGATTTCTTCGTCAAATCTTCAATTTCTCCTAGATTCATGTCAAGCAAAGGACGCAAAGCCTTGGAAAATCCTACAAAAAACTAAAACGCCCTCGCAATGCCAAATACTATGCGACCCAATTTGTCTCTTACACCGCATCGAAGGTGTTCTTCGATATTCTTCCTCAGGAGCATCTTACCGGCTGCTACTTTTTCAACTTCAGCAGTCTCGAACGAGCAAAGGTCAGTATCCGTGAGTTTTTTGAAGCTTTAGGGATAGCCCGTTTCGTTGAGTGCAAGGAAATCGTTTATCCTTCTTGTGTCCGCGAATTTTATGTAATTTGCATTTGGGAGACAGTGATAATTCTTGTGGTGGATTTGTTCTCGGTAGTTTGGTGAAAGGAACAGTGGTGAAGATTTCGTCGGAAATACTTCACGAATTATTTGGTTTGACGAAGGATGGGTTTGATTGTTGTGGGAAGACAATTGGCGAAGAATCACTTGTGTCTAAGAAAGATGTCGCTGATTTTCTGTGCTCGAAAACTGTCATCGAGGTTACGGATGACGTTTTTGAAGATAATGATTTTGGAATTCATATTCGCTTGTTATTGGCTGCACTCACTAAGTGCTTGATGCCGAAGGTGAACACCCAACACAAGTTAGTAGGAGTGGACAAAAATGTGGTGTATCGAGTACTAAAAGACGACAAGGTGGTTTTCACCGGAATTGTGTTGAATTGGATGAAGGCAAAAGGAGATTCCTTTCGCTCAAAACACTACATGTCGAGGACGCGGAAGTCAGGGCTGCCTTTTGGTTCTATACTCACCGTAATCTCATGTCGACTTGTCAAGTGAGGCATCTGTTCTGGTGTCTCGAGGACACGAGATTAGCGATCTCACCCTCAAAGCAATGCACTACCTTGAAACATTCAATAGAGGTTGGGTGCTATTTCTGTATCTTCGAGAAGACGATCAAGTGCCGAAAGGGACACGAACACCAACTCCTGCCGAACGTGTGACACATCGAGGACCTCTTACGCTTCGGGAGCTGCAAACCAGAAAGTTTGTTTGTCACCCAAAGACAAAAGGCAAGCGACCAATGAGAGACGCAATAACGGAAGAAGAAGAGAGTGATCTTATTGCTCGGATGCGGAGCATCGAGACCTCTCAAATGGAAATTCGAGAGGATGTTCGGTCTCTTCGCTCGGAAGTCTGGGAAGTTCGCGGGCTGATCTCTGATTTCATCTGATACACCCATCCGTCGTTCCCACTTCCATCCTCCTCTTCCGATCAAGCCCCTTAGAGTCTAGGATTTGATACTTGTTGTAGAAACTTATCTTTCGAATGACTTTTATGTCTCATGCCTTGAATATTTGTAATGCTTGAACCATTTTCTTTAATGAAATTTGCATTTTATCTTCGTTTGGTTTCATGACGTATGGCATTTGTTGATTATGTGATTTAATTTTGGTTCATAGTATTTGCTGGTATTACTTGGTAAAAATGCAACGATTCAGGGGGAGTTCCTTTTGCTTATGTCAAAAAGGGGGAGAATACTCCAAAAACCGAAACGTACTAATATATCGAACAAGTTACCTTGATTCTAAGCTTTTAAAAACGTTTTTGCAGGTATAAATTAAATGTTTTGACATCATCAAAAAGGGTGAGATTGTTTGACTCAAAGAATTTTTGATGATAATTTCATTCAAAAGATTTAAATAGATCTCAGCACGTTGCTATATTGATGGAGCAAAATGGACTTAGCGCACGCTACCTGTATCATAGTAGCGCATGCTATCGAGGGATATATTCAGCCAAGTCAACTCAGCTGCAGCCCAGTGAAGTTACCTGATGGATAGCGCACGCAAAGGTCATAATATCAGCGCACACTAAACTGTTAGTTTTAGCACACGCTATCATATCTATGTAACGCACGCTATCGCATCTCCAGTCAGAGGACAGTAAGGTCTGGAAAGAAAAAAGGAAAAGGACTTGCGCACGCTACGGACAATCTTTTACGTACGCTACTATAAGGACTTAGCGCACGCCACTCTTCATGTCTTGCGCACGCTACCAGATATCATGGTTAGTAGTCCAGTAGCCACTGGACTCAAAATGAGAAGGCATTTACGTATGCTACACTGGGTAACGTACGTTACTGAGGAAAGCATCTAGCGCATGCTACAATATATATATTAGCGCATGCTAAATCAGTCAACAGTTTACCGTTGGATATTCTACCGTTGGAAAAGCAGGAGTCAAAGAAGATCCGTGAAATCTGGAAAAGTTGGAATTAAATATTACTAGCGCACGTTATGCATAGCTACTAGCGCACGCTAAGTACAAATTTAGCCGTTGGATAAAGAGACGTTGGGGAGACAAACCAACACTTTCAATGTCAAGATTGAAGACCTGTTGACCAACCGATAACGCACGCTACGAGTACATGACTAGTGCACGCTAGCCATACAATTTTACCGTTGGAACAGTTTTGTGACCGTTCAGATAGGCAACGTCAGAGACGATTACGCACGCTAGAAGGTATTATTAGTGCACGCTAATAATACAAATTTCAGTATTTGAAGAATGGCTGACACCTATAAATACCCATAGGACATGGGTATTACACACACAACTTCAAGCATACAAGCATACAAGCATACAAGCAATCAAAGCATACTTGAGCTCAGTTTTATATCTTTTATTGCATTCTAAGTTGTGAGAAGAAAGATACAAAGAGTGATATACCTTGTAATATTTATTATACTTTGTACTCTTTCATTTGGTTGTGAGTGTTGCATCACTCATACTTGAGCTTTAGAGAAACGAATCAAGAGTCACTAATCTGGTGTTATTAGGATCTTTGATCCGGCATTGTTAGGATTATACTCCTATATTTGTAAGTGAGGATTATCTAGTTCCTATAGAGCACTAGATAAACAAAGTTTATTTTGAGAGTGGTTGAGCTTGGAGCAATAGAAGACAAGCTGTTGTAACGGTTGTATAATCAGACCGATCGAAGACGAGTCAAGTTTGTGGTTGTTCTTGAGCCAATAAAAAAAGAAGTCGGAGAGAGGACGTAGGCAAGTTGCCGAACCTCTATAAATCTTTGAGTCGTTTATTTTCCGCTCTATTTTCTTTTATTCACAAGAAAGTTCTATATTCTGCTTTACCACTATTCAACCCCCCTTCTAGTGGTAAATTTATCTCTTCAGAATAATCAAGTAAAATCGGTTTGGGCTAACTTATTAACTTGGACTATAAATATTACTGGGCTATAATAATACGAGAGTTTGGACTTGAGCATGGAGTGTAAACTAAAATCATGATATGCAAATAAGGAAAAACTTTGACTTTATTTAATAAATAGAATAAAATTTGTAAATAAATTATTGGACATTTTAAAATTATTCATGCACTTTCTATAAATTATAAAATAAATGCATGTGTGAAAATTGGGGCGTCACACCTACCCCTCTTAAATGAATTTTTGTCCTTAAAAATTAAATCATGTACCTTCAATAGCGAGCGTGGGGTACTTAGAACGAATCTCTTCTTCACGTTCCCAAGTCGCTTCGTTCGGTCCATGACATATCCATTGAACTTTAACCAGTATAACCTCTCTGTTTCGCAACCGATGTACTTTACGCTCCGAAACAGCTGTAGGTACTTCTTCATAAGTCAGGTTCTTGGCTACATGCAACTCTTTGAAATTGCATACGTGACCCGGATCATGTACATATTTTTTTAGCATGGAGACGTGAAAGATATTGTGCACTCCCGATAACTCCAACGGCAATGCTAAAGTATAAGCAAGATCACCAACACAACCAAAATCTCAAAAGGTCCGATATAACGAGGTTGTAGCATTCCCTTTTTACCGAATCGTATCGCTCCTTTCATCGGCGCTACCTTTAAGAACACCTTTTCTTCAATATCAAATTGGATATCTTTCCTTCATTTATCAGCATAAGACTTCTGTCGATCCGGGGTAGTCTTAATCCTACTTCTGATCTCGGCTATCTTATCTACAGTCTGTCTGATCAATCCTGGACCCAAAATCTTTCCTTCTCCAACGTCACTCCAATAAAGAGGCGATCGACATTTCCTTCCGTACAGAGCCTCATACAGGGCCATCTGTATAGTCGCTTGGTAACTATTTGTTGGAATATTTTATTCCAAATATTTATTAATCGAGTTTTGATGATTAGTTGTTAAACAAAAAAACAACAAGGAAGCAAAAAAAACAACAAAGTCATTTAAGCTGGGCAAATGTTACCTGATCAGATTAGAGAGGAAAGCTACCTGATCAGACGAGAGGAATGCTACCTGATCAGCCATGAAGTAAAAGTCAGCTGAAGTAAAAGTTACCTGAAGGAACATAACGTACGTAACACAGAACACATAACGTACGCTACCTGATCAGACGAGTAGAAAAGTTGAAAGCAAATGACAAGCTTAACGCACGCTATACGCATTGTATAGCGCACGCTATCGAAAACAATTTAACGTACGTAACACAGATATGTTAACATACGTAATGAGTTGTCTCAGAATTCAAACAAGATGAACGTTGGGAACATTCAGGGTCAAAGTCAAGGAATCAAACGGTCAGTTTGACAAAAGCATGCAATAGACATTTGGTTAACGCACGCTACAGAGTAATGTTAATGTACGCTAAATAAGGGACTTAATTAACGTACGTAATGGAAAGTGACAACATACGTAAAGGAAAAAACGGAAGCCACTGAACTAAAACAGGATGCGATAACGTACGTTACATGACATCAATAACGTACGTAATGAACTTAACATATGCTACGTAAGAAAGCTAGCGCACGCTAAAGAGTCAAATGGAGCTAACGGCTAGTTGGAGGAAAAAGGCTATAAATACCAAACCACTTGCTATTAATCTACACAACAACCTTGAGCAAATCGTTCATACTTGAGAAATCATTGTAATCATTCTAATTGTTGTATTTGAGCTTATATTGTTTAGTGATTGAGTGTTATACACGAAATCATACAAGAGGGGAAAAAGAAAGGATAAGATTGGATTTGGTGTTATTAGGATCAAGGATCTGGCATTGTTAGAATTGCAATCTATATCCATGTGAGGTTTATCTAGTGCCCATGGAAAGCTATATTGGTTTATTTCTTGTCTGATAAAGAAGGAAAACGGTTTAACTTGGACCGACAAAAAGACAAGTGATTGAACAGTTTACTCGGACCAATAGAAGATGAGTTTGTAATGGTTATCCCTCGACCGATAGAAGAGAGGTGCAGAGGTTGATCTTTAGCCTATAGCAAAAGATACTGAGAGAGGACGCAGGCACATTTGGCCGAACCTCTATAAATCCTGTGTTCATTTATTTTCCGAACCTTTAAATATGGTTCCGCACAATAGCGCGTAGACTGAATATCGTACCAATAATTGGTATCAGAGCGGTACCCCTAGAAGCGGCTTAACATCCGAGGAGAAGAAGATCCAAATGGCGTTTCAATTTGCACCAGTCGAAGGTCTTGCCTTGAACCAACCACCATTCTCTGAGGGATCTAAATTCATGACATGGAAGAAGAAGATGTCAATATTCATCCGAGCTTTGGAAAGTAATTTGCCTAGGTCCGAAAATTCCTGCAAAATCGGACGGTTCTCTAAAAAGCTTCGAAAAACATAATGATGAAGATTGGAAAAACAATCATCACAACTGTAAGGCAACTCAACTTCTTTAGTGTGTTTTAAATCCGGAAGAACACAACCGGATATCCTCATGTGAAAGTGCCAAGGAGATATGGAAGATGTTAGAAGTCACACATGAAGAAACGTCTCAAGTGAAGGAGACGAAGATTAATATGCTTCTTCATGAATACGAGCTATTCCAAATGAAAGAAGAAGAATCCATTACAATCATGCTCGACCTATTTCCGGCCATTACAAATGGATTAGCTTGTTATGGAAAGCCCCATTCGAGTAGTGAAAAAGTAAAGAAAATTCTACGATCACTACCTTGGGAATGGGACGGAACGGTGACGGTGATTATGGAATAGAAAGATCTCAATAATCTTGATTTTAGTGCCCCCGTTGGTTTGCTAATTAATTAGGTGATAGTTCTAAAATCACGGAACAACAAGCCGAAGCCGAAGGAAAGAACGATAGCTATGAAAGTTAAGATGTCTCGCAAAGAAGAAATCCCGGTGGATGAAAGTGACGAAGAATCGGCATATTATGCCAAAAAATATTAATAAGTTTCAAAACATATTAAACCAGAGAAAGAAAAATATCAAGACGGGCGAATCTAAGAAATTCGACAACAACTGTCGAATCTGTGGTAAACCAGGCCACTTCGCGAAGAATTAGCGGGCAAATCAAAAGAAAGAAGTTCTAATTGCCACGTGGAGTGACGAAGACGAGGATAAAAATTTCATCAATCAAAATAATCTCACACTTATGGCAAGAAGTTCATTCGACGAAAGAGACGTCGAAAGCCAGGTTAGTACGTCTTCTCAAGACGAATTATTTGAAGCATTCGAATTATTACATACAGATTTTCAAAATGCTTTATCCGAAATTAAATCCCTCCAATCTAAAATAAACAATTGGAAATTGAAATTTCAAAAATTCTCGAAAAAGGGAAAATTGTCGAGATTGATCATTCTCAATGCCTTGAAAATGAAAATATCTTAAAGAATGATATTTTGAAATTTCAAGACGAACTTAAGAGTTTAACAAGGAAATTTTCGTGTGGAAACAAAAAATTTGAACAAATGTTATCGGTTCAAAAATTTACCTTAAACAAATAGGGGTTAGGATTCAAATCTTCTATTAAAACCGAATCCATAAATTTCAAAATACCCCGATGTGAAAAATATTTAAAAATTGGGCACCATATTTCAAATTGTAAAAGCCCATGCCGGATGATTAAAATTAAAAAGATTTGTATTCAAAAGGAACCACTATTCCGAACATCGTCTACATAAATGAAAAACGACCGGCTTTCGGTTGGATCCTAAAAATTAATTTTCATCACTTAGTATTTTACTCAGGGGAAGTATTATATTTTTAAAAAAAGTGGGAGATTTTCGTCACGGGGAGATTACCCATTTTTGCATACACATTTTTGCATACATTTTATTATCGATCGTTATTTATATTTTATTCACACTTTTTGCTGATAACAAAAAGGGGGGAGAAAAATAGTTGAATGGGATAAAAATGTAATATCCGACTGTAACTTTTCATTTTTACCTGTCGTTGTATTATTTGGATAATCTGATTATTAGAAATCGTTGCATTTAGTTTTATGTTGAGGTATTATAGATTTGAATATCATATCGTTGTTATTTCATATGTGATGATTCGATGTTATTAGAGTGTTGCATTTTCGGATTTTTGTTAATGTAGCGTACGCTACATAGTATTATTAACGTACGCTAAACATGTGACTTAGCGTGCGTAAAGGTTTCCTCTGTTGCGTACGCTAAGAGGGAATCGACAATGATTGACTTCAGCACGTGAGCCTTTTAACCGGTAGCATGCATGCGATCTATGTCCGAGTGTCATGTCGGTGAGAATCTACTTTTGCTAGCGTGCGCTAACCCATTCTTCATTAGCGTGCGCTAACGGCCTGCAATAATTCAAGACAGTAGCCCCTGAAAGCCGTTTACGTACGTAATAGCGTTCGGATAGCGTACGTAAGGGCCTTAGCGTACGCTAAACTGTCCTGATAGCGTGCGCTAAGTCTGCACAGTCTATTTATAGGACCAGCCTGTTTTTCATTTCTCCACGAACCAAACCGAATTTCTCTCTTCGCATATCATCCCTCTGCACTCTAAAAACATTATAAACCTTCACCAACTTATTTCTAAGCCTTGAATCTCGGAGTGGAGCTCATTTTCTTGGAGCCTTGGAGTTGTTTTCAAGCTTGGGATATATTCTCTCATATCATTGAAGTTATTCTTCATTTCTGGAGGTTGGTGTGTTTTCTCCTCTGCATTATTTTCTTATATTGATTATTGATGACGAAATATACTTCACCTAGAGTACATTAAGCAAGTAAAACATGGTTATAATTAAACTCCTTAAGCACTTTTGATGAACATGTTAAATAAAGGTTTGTTGGAGGTGTTCTTGATGATATAGTGATTTTAATCATGTTTGTAGTCATTACTCAACTGGACGAATTTAGCTCAAGAGAACTTTGATGGATCGGTTAGTTTCGCATAATCGGATTTAATCAAGAACTTAATACCTTAAAGTGATTAAACCCCCATTTTAAGTATTTATTTACCTTGAGAAGAACTTGATGATGTTAAATATGAGATTAGATGATCTAGTCCGAAACCTTAGAAGCTTTAATGATCATATTTGTTCGGTTTCACAAATCTTTGAAGAATGATAAGGATCTTATAACAATAACTTTTCATCAATCTATTGTGTTGATAACTTAGAGTGTGGTTCATCATCATGCTAAGTAGATTGTGTTCTTAAGTAGATGATGTCTTGGTTATGAATGATACTATCATGGTAGATTGAGTATCAAATTCTTTATGACTATCCTTTTGTAATAAGAGATGTTGAAGAACATGAGAATTTGATTTAAACCAATATTATTGGCAAATTGAAGATGTTATTGTTCATGGAATAACAAGAGAATTTCAAGACACTTTTGGTATGATAATCGGATTTTGGAAGATGAATTAGTTGTTTTGGAAACCTTTCATTAATCGTTAAGGTATTCTTCACGGGGAGGGTGAATTGTTCGAGTAGGTTGCGGGCGTCGTTTCCTACGAATTGATATTAATATTATGTGAATATATTATTGAATGAATTACGTTTCATTCAAGGTTGCTCGTTCGATTGAGTGTTTAACTGAGGATACCGCCCGTTTGATCGTTTGGAGAAGGACTATCTTTCACTTACGGATTTGAGGCAAGTTATCTTGCTTGGTTATAATGATGATTAGATTCTTCTGATGGTTATATCTTTCATATGTATGAATTGTTCATGAAATGTTTGTCGTGATTTGATATTCGTCCTTGACGTTATTCTGTCTTCTTCATGGGATGCATTCCCAAGCACGCTGCTTTGAATCATTGATCTCGTTGGCCTTATTTTCACTTCGGTGAGTTTCTCTTGATCCTTAATCGGATATGTGATTTGTTGAATTCGTTGTCATGTTGTATCGTGACATATCCGGAATCATATCTGCGTTCGATTGGTTCCGTGTAGGATTTTTAGCCGGCACATATAGTCATGGCGGATATTATTCCGCGTTGGGTACACGGGACGTAGTTTCGTGAGGCTAATTAGGTACATTGTCCGACGTATATTCGGATTCCATATACGGGGTGGACATGTGCACGGACACATTTCCGGATCGGGCGTACTGTGATGTCCATCTTTGAGCCATACCGAAAATCGTCCATAGTATTGGATGCTTGTGACTGATCGTTTCATACGCCCGAGGGGTATGATTGATAGTCGGAATGATTTCTTTGAAATCTATATATGTGAATTATATATGTCAGAAGAATTGATTATCATGTATATCTGACCCTGTGTTGGGCGAAATACTTGTATTGTATTTTAGGTCGAGGCAAGGGCAAGGCACGGGAAGAGCATGTCGACGGCGAAGGATTCGGAGGATACTAGTTCGGGGCCCCTCATCTTTGTTGTCCGGTTATGTTAAACCGTGTTGTATTATTTCCTATTCCGTTTAAATTACTTTTGGTTGTATTTGACATTTGAAGTATTTTCCATCTCCATATGGTTTATACTTTTTCTTTTCAGATCCTGTGTGTTGTAAGGCCGTTGGCCACATTTTAATAAACTCCTAATCGGAGAAATGACTTTTCGTTGTGATTCGGTATCACAAATAATATTTATTTAACTTTGTTTTGGATATCGCACAGTGGGTCCCAGTGTAGGATTCACGGCCTTGTAATAACCGCCATTTGGGGTGTTACGAGAAGATGGTATCGAGTTGTTTTCTTTCATGAGTCATTGAGAAATGAACTAGTATCAAGAAACCTTCGTGTCACGTGTGACTGTGCAAGCGCGACCTGCGAGCCAAATGCGGTATGTACTTTATGAGCCATGGTTTAATTCGGCATGATATTGATATCGGTATGGGTTTCTTTGTTGATCATGTTATTTCGAGGAATTGTGAGATTTATCGATTGATAATCCGAGGTAAATCTTGAATTTATTATACAATTGAAATTGTTCGACTTGACACCGATATGATATTCGGTGCGGCATTCGTGGTATCGATAACCATTTTCCCTTTAATATGTGATTCCTTGTTGCTATTAACTCAGCATAAATTTTGGTATCTTGAACTGTACTTATAGTTACCATTATGATTGACTCTTTCAGTATGGAAAGAAACCTGCGAGGTCGTGGCAGAGGGGGACGAGGCCGCGGAAGGGGCCGAATCCCAATACCTCGAGCCAACAGACGCGCGAATGCGGATCAGAGTTCCGCAGACAGTGGTTCACCTTCTAGGGAACAATCGCACCACAGTGGGCGCGGGGATGCATGTGTCGATCCTTACGTCGTAATGCAGGGCATGATGACACAGATGACCCAGATGGGTCAACTAATGGAAGCTATGCAGAGGGCCGCTACTGGCCAGCAGCAAGGGGCTCACCCTCCTCCTGTGATTGGCGGACCCGTGAGTCGGATTATCAGCGACATCTCTCGCCAGCGACCACCGACTTTTGAAGGCTCCTCTGAGCCTGCTGACATTGTGCATTGGATCGAGCATTTTGAGAAACTTTTCCAGATGGTGGACTGCCGGAAGAGAATCGCGTCTCGGTAGCCGCGTATTATCTTAGCAAAGGCGCTCATACCTGGTGGCTTTCAGTAAGGCCAGCTGATGGTGTTTACACTTGGGAGGAATTTAAAAACCTCATGCTAGACCGTTACTATCCAGGGCCACTCCGAGAGGCCAAACTGTCGGAACTTTTGAACCCCGACCCGTCTGAAGACGATGATGTATTATCTGTTGCTGAGAAATTCCAGGCACTCCTTCCTTTTGCCACAACAATTATTCGAACAGAGGCCGACAAGATCAAATACTTTCTCAAGAGGCTTAAACCCCGAATGAGAATGCAGCTGTTGAATCACCACTGTACTACCTTACCAGAGTTCATCGAAAAGGCTCTGGAATACGAACTCACCGCGAAAGAGATTTCCAAGAAACAACCACAGTCCAACAACAAAAGGTCCAAGAACCAGAATCAGGCTGAGAGTAACCGGGGGACATTCAGGAAGCCCCAGTCTTTGCCAAACCCCTCTGATCGTCCACCCATGACGTCGAAGCCAGCTGGATCGCACTCTCGAGCGGTCCCCTCATCTGTTGTGTGCTATAACTGTGGGGGCCAGGGGCATATCAATTTCAATTGCCCAAAGCCTGCCATCACATGCCATACTTGTGGGAAGAATGGTCACCGTGCTCGTTTTTGCAGGAATGGGCCCGGACATGATCCAGTAGCATCTCATACTCCTATTCAATCCTCTGTCCAGAACCGGACGCCTCCGTCCGCTTCCTATCAGACCACCGGGGCGAATAAGGGAATGGGCCGTGGGAATCAAAGTGGTACACCTGGTGCCGGTACTGCGAAACCCAGGATTTACGAGATGAAGAAAGCTGATGATCCCGAGGCCAGCATGATTTCAGGTATACTCGAGATCCACTCCCGGCTGTGTGTGTTCTTTTTGATACCGGTGCTTCACACTCCTTTATATCTTCTTCTTGTTTAAGCCGTTTACCTCTAGACCATGTTATCAATTGTGAGCCCTACGTGATTGGTCTACCTGATGGTAGAAGAATTATTGGAAATCGTGAAGTCCAGGATTGTCCGATTCGTTTGAACGACCGTGAGTGGTTGTCAAATCTGATTGTAGTCGATCTACCTAAGGATGATATAATCTTGGGTATCGATTGGATGGATCGTCACGATGCAATACTCAGTGTCCGCAAGCGGATGGTTACCGTCACTTCTGATGATGGATTCGAGTGTATTTTTCGAGGTGATAATCCCAGTCGTTCTGGGAGAGTCATCAGCGCTATGAAAGCAGCGAAACTGCTTAATCAAGGGTGTATTGGCTATTGGTGCTATATGACCGAATCAGCCGATCGATCAGTTGAATTGGCCGACATTCCGGTAGTCCGAGATTACCCCGATGTATTTCCAGACGAGTTGCCAGGCTTACCTCCTCATCGTGATGTGGAATTTATTATTGAGTTAGAACCAGGTACGTCCCCGCTCTCAAAAGCACCGTACCGTATGGCTCCAACTGAGATGCAAGAATTGAAGAACCAGCTGGAGGAGTTAACTGACAAAGGCTATATTCGACCTAGTGCGTCCCCTTGGGGAGCACCAGTATTATTTGTGCGGAAGAAAGATGGATCCCTACGCTTATGTATTGATTACCGTGAGCTGAACAGGGTAACCATCAAGAACAAGTATCCCTTGCCTCGTATTGACGATTTATTGGACCAACTTCAGGGAGCTGCCGTGTTTTCTAAGATCGACTTAAGATCTGGTTATCATCAGTTGAGGATTCGAGAGTCTGACATTTCAAAGACAGCATTCCGTACTCGCTATGGGCATTACGAGTTCGTGGTGATGCCATTTGGACTGACTAATGCACCGGCAGTATTCATGGAGTTGATGAATCGAGTTTTTATTAACTATCTAGATCGCTTTGTAGTCGTTTTCATTGACGACATTCTGATTTACTCTCGCGACCACGAGGAACACGAGAATCACCTCCACCAAGTTCTCGATACTTTGAGGCGAGAACAACTTTATGGGAAATTTTCTAAGTGTGAGTTCTGGATGCCCGAGGTTGTCTTTCTCGGGCATGTGATATCAGAAGGGGTGAGAGTGGACCCACAAAGACGGAAGCCATTCGAGATTGGCTACCACCGAAGAACGTGAAGGAAGTTCGTAGTTTCCTCGGCTGTGAGTTACTACCGACGATTCGTGGAGGGATTCTCTAAAATTTCGCAACCGATGACTAACTTACTGCGGAAGGACAAGAAGTATTTGTGGTCAGAAGCATGTCAAAAGAGTTTTGAAGAGCTCAAGAGTCGATTGATTTCGGCACCTGTTTTGGTCTTACCAAAGGGAACGGAAGGATTTGTGGTGTATAGTGACGCGTCGAGACGAGTGCAGGATGTGTACTAATGCAGGAAGGGAAAGTAATCGCCTATGCATCGAGACAATTGCGACCCTATGAAGTTAACTATCCGACCCACGACTTGGAGTTAGCAGCCGTGGTGTTTGCTTTGAAAATCTGGCGTCACTATCTTTATGGAGTTACCTGCCAGATCTTTACGGACCACAAGAGCCTAAAGTACATTTTTACCCAGAAGGAGTTGAACATGAGGCAGAGAAGGTGGCTAGAATTAATCAAGGACTATGATATCGAAATCCTTTATCATCCGGGTAAAGCAAATGTGGTTGCCGACGCATTGAGCCGTAAGACAGTACAGGAGCAGATGCCAGAGGGAATTGCAGTTGGACCTTATGAGACCAGAAATTGAAGTTTGGTTACAGCATGTTCAGGGACAACTTTGCACCCTTGATATTTCTTCGTCTCTTGATGATATGATCAAATCGAAGCAAATTACGGACCCATTCTTATCTCGGATTCGGGATGAGGTAACCCAGGGGAAAGCCCCTGGATTCGTGATCCACGAGGATGGATTGATACGTTTTAGAAATCGAGTGTGTGTACCCGCTGACGAAGAATTGAAGAACTCTATCATGAGAGAAGCCCATGCTACCCCGTACTCTATTCACCCGGGCTCTAGCAAGATGTATAAGGATTTGAAGCAGAATTATTGGTGGGGGAATATGAAGCGTGAGATTGACGAATTCGTTTCGAGGTGCTTAACCTGTCAGCAGGTTAAGATTGAGCACCAACGACCCGCAGGAATGCTGAAACCGCTCCCGATTCCTGAATGGAAATGGGAAGACATATCTATGGACTTTATCACTAGCTTGCCGACGAGTCGTCGAGGAATGAATACAATTTGGGTGATTGTGGACCGTCTGACCAAATCAGCTCACTTCTTGGAAATTAAGGACACATGGGGCCCCGAGAGATTGGCCCAGCTGTTTATTAAGGAAATTGTGAGACTACACGGTACCCCCAAGAGCATTGTAACAGACCGTGACGGGCGATTTGTGTCACATTTCTAGAAGGCAGTTCATCGTGCGATGGGTACGCAGTTGAATTTCAGTACGGCTTTCCATCCACAGACTGATGGTCAGTCGGAGAGAACCATACAGACTCTAGAAGATATGTTGAGAGCATGTGTTCTTGATTGGAAGGACGATTGGGAAGCCCAGCTGCCTTTGGTGGAATTTACTTATAATAATAGTTGGCACGCTTCGATTCAGATGGCACCGTATGAGGCATTATATGGCCGTCGCTGTAGGTCCCCTTTGTGTTGGGACGAACTGTCGGAATCTCTGGGAACGGAACCCGATATGTTGTTAGCCGCCCGTGAGAAGATCACTTTGATTAGGAGTCGGTTGTTAACGGCTCAAAGTAGACAGAAGTCTTATGCTGACCATCGTCGAAGACCGCTTGAGTTCGAGGTTGGTAATCATGTGTTAATGAAGGTGTCTCCTACTCGAGGTGTTTTTCGTTTCGGGAAAAGGGGCAAGCTGAGCCCAAGGTATATTGGGCCGTTTGAGGTTCTGGAGCGTGTAGGTGATCTGGCCTATCGACTAGCCTTGCCACCGACCTTGAGTAAGATTCACAACGTGTTTCATGTCTCTCAGCTGAGGAAATATGTTGCTGATCCGAGCCACGTACTTCAATTCGAAGACATTGATTTAGCAGAGGATCATTAAATGCGGAGCGTCTGTCTGAGATACTCGAGAGGAGAATCAAGCAATTGCGGAACAAGACGATTCCCTTACTGAAAGTTCAGTGGTCAAGACACGGAGTCGAGGAGGCTACGTGGGAGACCGAGGATAGTATGCGAGCAAGATACCCCGAGTTATTTACCCCTTAAGTTTCGGGGACGAAACTCTTTTTAAGGGGGGGAGTATGTAATATCCGACTGTAACTTTTCATTTTTACCTGTCGTTGTATTATTTGGATAATCTGATTATTAGAAATCGTTGCATTTAGTTTTATGTTGAGGTATTATAGATTTGAATATCATATCGTTGTTATTTCATATGTGATGATTCGATGTTATTAGAGTGTTGCATTTTCGGATTTTTGTTAATGTAGCGTACGCTACATAGTATTATTAACGTACGCTAAACATGTGACTTAGCGTGCGTAAAGGTTTCCTCTGTTGCGTACGCTAAGAGGGAATCTGACAGCAGTTGACTTCAGCACGTGAGCCTTTTAACCGGTAGCATGCATGCGATCTATGTCTGAGCTGTCATGTCGGTGAGAATCTACTTTTGCTAGCGTGCGCTAACCCATTCTTCATTAGCGTGCGCTAACGGCCTGCAATAATTCAAGACAGTAGCCCCTGAAAGCCGTTTACGTACGTAATAGCGTTCGGATAGCGTACGTAAGGGCCTTAGCGTACGCTAAACTGTCCTGATAGCGTGCGCTAAGTCTGCACAGTCTATTTATAGGACCAGCCTGTTTTTCATTTCTCCACGAACCAAACCGAATTTCTCTCTTCGCATATCATCCCTCTGCACTCTAAAAACGTTATAAACCTTCACCAACTTATTTCTAAGCCTTGAATCTCGGAGTGGAGCTCATTTTCTTGGAGCCTTGGAGTTGTTTTCAAGCTTGGGATATATTCTCTCATATCATTGAAGTTATTCTTCATTTATGGAGGTTGGTGTGTTTTCTCCTCTGCATTATTTTCTTATATTGATTATTGATGACGAAATATACTTCACCTAGAGTACATTAAGCAAGTAAAACATGGTTATAATTAAACTCCTTAAGCACTTTTGATGAACATGTTAAATAAAGGTTTGTTGGAGGTGTTCTTGATGATATAGTGATTTTAATCATGTTTGTAGTCATTACTCAACTTCGGACGAATTTAGCTCGGTAGAACTTTGATGGATCGGTTAGTTTACGCATAATCGGATTTAATCAAGAACTTAATACCTTAAAGTGATTAAACCCCATTTTAAGTATTTATTTACCTTGAGAAGAACTTGATGATGTTAAATATGAGATTATATGATCTAGTCCGAAACCTTAGAAGCTTTAATGAGATCATATTTGTTCGATTTCACAAATCTTTGAAGAATGATAAGGATCTTATAACAATAACTTTTCATCAATCTATTGTGTTGATAACTTAGAGTGTGGTTCATCATCATGCTAAGTAGATTGTGTTCTTAAGTAGATGATCTTTGGTTATGAATGATACTATCATGGTAGATTGAGTATCAAATTCTTTATGACTATCCTTTTGTAATAAGAGATGTTGAAGAACATGAGAATTTGATTTAAACCAATATTATTGGCAAATTGAAGATGTTATTGTTCATGGAATAACAAGAGAATTTCAAGACACTTTTGGTATGATAATCGGATTTTGGAAGATGAATTAGTTGTTTTGGAAACCTTTCATTAATCGTTCAGGTATTCTTCACGGGGTGAATTGTTCGAGTAGGTTGCGGGCGTCGTTTCCTACGAATTGATATTAATATTATGTGAATATATTATTGAATGAATTACGTTTCATTCAAGGTTGCTCGTTCGATTGAGTGTTTAACTGAGGATACCGCCCGTTTGATCGTTTGGAGAAGGACTATCTTTCACTTACGGATTTGAGGCAAGTTATCTTGCTTGGTTATAATGATGATTAGATTCTTCTGATGGTTATATCTTTCATATGTATGAATTGTTCATGAAATGTTTGTCGTGATTTGATATTCGTCCTTGACGTTATTCTGTCTTCTTCATGGGATGCATTCCCAAGTACGTCGTTTTGAATCATTGATCTCGTTGGCCTTATTTTCACTTCGGTGAGTTTCTCTTGATCCTTAATCGGATATGTGATTTGTTGAATTCGTTGTCATGTTGTATCGTGACATATCCGGAATCATATCTGCGTTCCGATTGGTTACTGTGTAGGATTTTTAGCCAGGCACATATAGTCATCGGCGGATATTATTCCGCGTTGGGTAATGCACACGGGACGTAGTTTCGTGAGGCTAATTAGGTACATTGTCCGACGTATATTCTGGATTCCATATACGGGGTGGACATGTGCACGGACACATTTCCGGATCGGGCGTACTGTGATGTCCATCTTTGAGCCATACCGAAAATCGTCCATAGTATTGGATGCTTGTGACTGATCGTTTCATACGCCCGAGGGGTATGATTGATAGTCGGAATGATTTCTTTGAAATCTATATATGTGAATTATATATGTCAGAAGAATTGATTATCATGTATATCTGACCCTGTGTTGGGCGAAATACTTGTATTGTATTTTAGGTCGAGGCAAGGGCAAGGCACGGGAAGAGCATGTCGACGGCGAAGGATTCGGAGGATACTAGTTCGGGGGCCCCTCATCTTTGTTGTCCGGTTATGTTAAACCGTGTTGTATTATTTCCTATTCCGTTTAAATTACTTTTGGTTGTATTTGACATTTGAAGTATTTTCCATCTCCATATGGTTTATACTTTTTCTTTTCGGATCCTGTGTGTTGTAAGGCCGTTGGCCACATTTTAATAAACTCCTAATCGGAGAAATGACTTTTCGTTGTGATTCGGTATCACAAATAATATTTATTTAACCTGTTTTGGATATCGCCTGGTGGGTCCCAGTGTGGGATTCACGGCACTGTAATAACCGCCATTTGGGGTGTTACAAAAAAGAAGAATGATATAATGGGGAAAAAAATTGAAAAGAATAAACGAAGAAGTTGAAAAATAAAAAAAAAAGGAAGTCGAAAAGGAGGAAAAGAAAAGATGGGAGAAACTAATGAAACGATCAAAGCCAAAAACTTTGATTCGTACAAATATATATATACTTTATTTTGTAGGTTTTATCCAATTCAAGTTGTTGTTTTGTAATCATCAAAAGGGGGAGATTGTTGGAATATTTTATTCTAAATATTTATTAATCGAGTTTTGATGATTAGTTGTTAAACAAAGAAACACAACAAGGAAGCAAAACAAAACAACAAAGTCACTTAAGCTGGGCAAATGTTACATGATCAGATCAGAGAGGAAAGCTACATGATCAGACAAGAGGAATGCTACCTGATCATCCATGAAGTAAAAGTCAGTTGAAGTAAAAGTTACCTGAAGGAACGTAATTGTAGAAAAGTTGACTGCAGATCACAAGCTTAACGCACGCTATACGCATTGTATAGCACACGCTATTGAAGGCAATTTAACTTACGTAACACAGATATATTGACATACGTAATGAGTTGTTTCAGAATTCAAAGTCAGGGAAAAAGTCAAGGAATCAAACGGTCAGTTTGACAAAAGCATACAACGGATATATGGTTAACGCACGCTACAGAGTAATGTTAATGCATGTTAAATAGGGGACTTAACGTACATAATGGAAAGTGACAACGTACGTAAAGGAAGAAACGAAAGCCATTGAACTAAAACTGGATGCCGATAACGTACGTTACATGACATCTATAACGTACGTAATGAACTTAACATACGCTACGCAAGAAAGCTAGCGCACGCTAAAGAGTCAAATGGAGCTAACGGCTAGTTGGAGGAAAAAGGCTATAAATACCAAAGCACTTGGTATTAATCCACACAACAACCTTGAGCAAATCATTCATAATTGAGAAATCATTGTAATCATTCTAGTTGTTGTATTTGAGCTTATATTGTTTAGTGATTGAGTGTTATACACGAAATCATACAAGAGAGGAAAAAGAAAGGATAAGATTGGATTTGGTGTTATTAGGATCAAGGATCTGGCATTGTTAGAATTACAATCTATATCCATGTGAGGTTTATCTAGTGCCCATAGAAATCTATATTGGTTGATTTCTTATCTAATAGAGAAGGAAAACGGTTTAACTTGGACCGACAAAAAGACAAGTGATTGAACAGTTTACTCAGACCAATATAAGATGAGTTTGTAGCGGTTATCCCTCGACCGATATAAGAGAGGTGCAGAGGTTGATCTTTAGCCTATAGAAAAAGATACCGAGAGAGGACGCAGGCACGTTTGGCCGAACCTCTATAAATCCTCTATTAGTAAAAATTGTTTTATACTCATTGCCGTATTAATTAGAACCTACAGGGTCACACACTTAAACGAGCAGAGCAGCTATTTTGTTCTGGTTGATTAAAAGTTGGTGAAAGTGTAATATCCGACTGTAATTTTTTATTTTTATCTATCGTTGTATATTCGGATAATTTGATTATCGTGGATCGTTGCATTTAGTATTATGTTGAGGTATTATAGATTTGAGCTTCATATCGTTGTTATTTCATTTCATACTTGATGATTCGATGTTAATTGGAGAGTTGCATTTTTGAACTTTTTCTATTGGTGTAGCGTACGCTACGTAGCTTAGCTAACGTACACTAAACTCGTGATTGTCTGTTGCGTACGTTAAGAAGGAATCTGACATCAGTTGAATTCCGCACGTGAACTTGTTATCCGTTGGCATGTGATAAGTGTCATTTTTGTACACTTATCCATGGTTTGTATCGATAAAATTCACCCATAATTGAGCTAGTCTACTCGTTTTTTGCTTTTAATTTATTAGTTTTAATAATTTTATTTTTATTGGATGATAATCGGATTAAATAACTGAATTACTCAAGAAACAACATGTTTAATAAATATTCTCTTTATTGAATTTTGATATATTCATGTTGTAGGGCTTTTCGAGACGAATTCGGCAGTCTTTCCGGATTCAAAATCAGAGTTATATATCAAAAGTTATCATCCAAAGAAGATCTGGGGCAAAAACGCAAAGTCTGAGGAATTCTGGGCTGAAAACGTAACTATCAAAGCTTCAAATGAGCAAATTTACGAAGCCACGTTACGGCCGTAACATTCAGGAGTTACGGTCGTAAGTCACCTCAGTTACTGTGTAACTCACGAATGTTACGGCCGTAACTCTTGACAGATTGCTATGATTTGTCTAATTTTTATACTTTTGTGTATTATTGAGGGGATGGTGGCATTGATCCGAGATACTGTAATACTGCTGTAGTTTGGGAGCTATTAGATGACTTTAGGTGTATAAATAGACCCCTTAGATCCTTCATCATTCACCATTCATCATATAATTTTCCATTTTCTTGTAAACTTTTCTTTTTGTGTGAAGAACACACTTGTGTTCTTGAGTGATCTTTGTAAGTGTGGTATAGTATATGTTGTTCAGAGAGTTTATTGCTTCTATCTCCTTTATCTACTAAGGAGTTAGGATCAATTCTTTCTCTTGATTCAACTAAGAATGACCACCAAAGCTTGTAATATGTGTAATAAACCCTTTATGGGCTAAGTTTCTTAAGTTGGGATTATAAACAAGGTTAGTCATGTTATTTATGTTTGTATAAAGATATATTATGAATTACTTATTATTGTGTGTGATTTTCATTGTTTTAACAATCTTTATTTATTTGGCCAATTAATGAAGATATTTATGATCTTCATATGTTTCAAAGAAAATATGTTTGATTAGATCAAATGATCTTCACTCTAAGTTGTTCTAGGGGATAGAAATATACCCCTAGTCCTTAGATGATTCATTGAGTTATTTTCACAAATCCTAATGCTATGTATTGAAGCCAATCAACATAGAAATATAGTGGATTGATTCAATATGTAGGGGCGTTTTATAGTTCGAAAGAGAAACCGTCTTTTTAAGGAAAATCGAATCTACACAACATAATAAGTAAATTCATCTTATGATCTCCAATACATCTTTTATAACTAATGACGAACTAAGTTTGTAATCCCAACTATTTCATTTTATCGATAATCAATCTATTATTATTGCTATCTTTTTATTTCCTTATAATATTAGAACTATTATTGCAATTTCTTTGCAATTATTAAACCAAACTTTTTAATTGTGTGTTTCACTCATCTTAAGTATCTATAAAAATAGACTAATAGTGTATAATTCAAATTATAACATAACTTCCTGGTGGGATCGATAAACCGGACTCAAAAAGTCCACTTTACTACTTGATACGATATCGTGCACTTGCGATAGTTACACAAAAAGCGTGTCAAGTTTTTGGCGCCGTTGCCGGGGAAGTATAAGTTATATTTGAACTCTTACATTATAAACTATTTGTGTAGGTACAAATTTCTCGACGTTGTAACTTAGTACTAAATTGTGTTTGTCCGGTCAAGTGGCGGATAACGGTACTCCGTGACTATTAAAGTCGGATTTTTCAGTTTCCCACAACAACTGATACTTGTATATATTTTTTTTTTATTTTTATTTTATTTTCATTATCTTTTTTTTTTTTTTTATCATGGATGAAACATTGTTTAAAATTGAAAAAAGATTTCCCTTTCTAAGCAAAAATGCAATTTTAAAAATTTACAAGACAAGGCTTGAAAGGATGAGGTTGCTTACGAATAAAAGCATACCTTTTGACATAAGATTCATTATCGAAGCCAAAGTAAGAATAGAAGGTGAATTCACAGAAACACCAACTAGATTTTTACCAGGGCTTGGAAAAAGTTCATATGCAAAGAAACGACGAGCAAAGATTCTAGTCGTTTGCTATAAATGTGCTAGATGGAACTGTAATGCAAAATATCGATCTTTAGGAATTCCATCTACAAACAGAGAAGATAAAATTCAGTTCATTAATGATGGTCTGAATAAGGAGAATTTAGATAATATCGAAATTTCTCTTGACACGCATCCTAGTGGACTTGTGTATTACGGAATTCAATGTTTGTGGAATAAATTCAAACCAGAATATGAACAACGTCTTGGGAATCTGACGTTAAAAGACCCTGTTTGCCAATTTGTAAGAAAATTGGATGGGAAGCTTCTCCCCGACTCATAGAAGGCGTTTAGGCCGTTTCTGAACGTAAAATCAGAGGAAGATGTGAGCCACAATCACAACTACTGTACATACGCGTAAGTATCTTTTATTTTTGTCGTGTGGTGAGATTTTCTGAATAAAAAATGTGATACGCGATAAAAGCTTTCATTATTCTATTGAGTAGTTGAAGCACAATCAAACGCAATCACAAACTTGTTAAACAACTTTTACCTTCTTTTTCTTCTATAAATAAACTTTCTACTAGTTTCTTTCATTCATCCCTCAAACTTGCACTTTTCTCTGTTTCTCTCTAAAATTTTTTTTTTCTTTTCAAAAATGGAGTCATCATCTTCAACAAAAAAAATTTACACAGTCTGCATTTTTGGTGGATCTAGTTCTGGAAAAGAGGCATGCTTCACTGAAGCAGCCCACAACTTGGGTCGTACCTTAGGAGAAAAATGCATTCATGTAGTTTACGGAGGAGGAAGTCTAGGATTAATGGGGCGAGCTGCTGCTTCTGCCTATATGGAAGGAGTAAGAGTGTTGGGAGTAATCCCAAAACCTCTAGCTGAAAGTAAAATTACCGGGTCAACTATTGGAGATGAGTTTAGATCTGTGAATATGCAAGATCGCATAACTCACATGATAAATAATTCTGGCGCCTTTATCGCCCTTCACGCTGGTTTTGGCAAACTTGAGGAACTATTGCATGTGGTTACAGAGCCCGACTAAATGTTCATCAAAAACCAATAGGAGTGCTTAATGTCAATGGTTTCTTTGATGGTTTACTGTCTTTCATCGACTACTCTGCTGAAAAGGGATTTATTTCCGAGCGTGCAAAAGGAATCATAGTCGTTGCAACAACACCAGAAGAACTAATCGAAAAACTCAATGAATTTGTTCCTCAACCAGATCCAGCTCTAGCTAAAATTGTCTGGGTAGAAGATTTTACCGTGAGAAAACGAAAAGTAGATTCATTCCTCTCCCTTTGATAACCCATGTCGGACCCCTTGTATTTTTACTTTTTGTCGTGTGTAATAATCGTGCTAAATGATGGCAGCTTAAGGAGTTTCTTTTTGATCTCTTGACGCGCATCTATTCACGATTTATGTATTTTTATTTCATTACTATAATGTTTATTTCGTGTTTTGCTTTTATAAAAACTTTGATGGCAGCGTAAGGCGACTCTTCGGACTTTCTTGATGCGCATCTAAAAAATTATGTTATACTTACGAGTATATTTTATTTTCTTTTGTGTGTGCCTCGTATATTTATTCTCTTGCAGATTCTAAAAGGCATTAGGCTCAGACATCAACTTTCTTAACAGGAGTATTACGCTTTTACGCATTGAATTTTATTTTATTTTTAAACTGAGGACAGTTTTATTTTCAAGTTTGGGGGTGGTTTGTTTTAGTATTTTGGTGTGTTGTAATTTTGGTGTGGTTTGTTTAATAATTTTGGTGTGTTTTGATTGATTTGGTTATTTGCCTTAATTTTTTTTTATATATATATATATATTTATATATATATCTATAGTATTTTGATTTTTGAGATTTTTAGATCTGGCCATAACACCATAAATTAGCTATATACAAACTTCTAAAATCGTTTTAACCGGTAAAAAATTTGTATATTCCAAATTTTTTTTTTGAGCCTTAATCTCTCTTTCCAAGCCTTGTAATTATCATATAAAATCGAGTCATTCGTTACCTTGAGAAAAGAAGAATCAATTGGTTGATGAAAAATAAAACTGAAATTTACTTAATTTGTGGAGTTTTTGATTTTTCATGCTTAACTAAAAATGATTTTCTCGCAAAAATTCTATTCCTAAAAAAGGAGTCATTGGTGAAAAGAGCTACACGTTAGCAAATAACGGTGTGAAAGCTATCACCTAAAAAAATAAATGACGAAAAGGAGAAGTGTTGAGCAAAGACAAATGCTAATTTTGGAAGTCTTAAATTTTGCGAAAAATAAAGGACTAACCATTGTTGGTGCGTAGGCTGCCGTCTCGAGAAAAATTGGTGAAAAGAGCTACACGTTAGCAAATAACGGTGTGAAAGCTATCACCTTTTACGAAAAAAATGAGATAGAAATTGTGTTAGTGAAAAGAGCTACACGTTAGCAAATAACGGTGTGAAAGCTATCACTAAAAGGGATGTAGTTTATGAGCAGATTTGAATTAATTAGCAGCTGAATTTCAATACACTCAATTTTGTAAAAATCACAATATTTGATGACGCCAATGAAATTCTTCTTCATATTGAGTCGAAAAATAAACGAGTGATCGAGAGCAACCATTAAAGGGAGTCGTGTGTATCACGAGTGGGAAAGAAATAATCAACCTTTTGGGGGGAAAACCTTACATTTTGAAATTACAAAATAAAAACCGTGTTTTAACTTCAAAAATATTAGTAGATTTATTTTGAATCTTGATTCATTTCTATCTACTGTATAAAGCTGGTTGTTGTTTATTAATGGCATTTTGATCTCCTTTTCTCTTTTTATATTTTAATTTATGTGTGTATTAATTTTCTTATTTTTTTTATTTTTATATTTATTTTTGGAGTGTGAATAATAAAGAGTCTTGCTCGGGACTAGCAAGAATTCAAGTTTGGGGGTGTGATAAGTGTCATTTTTGTACACTTATCCATGGTTTGTATCGTTAAAATTCACCCATAATTGAGCTAGTCTACTCGTTTTTTGCTTTTAATTTATTAGTTTTAATAATTTTATTTTTATTGGATGATGATCGGATTAAATAACTGAATTACTCAAGAAACAACATGTTTAATAAATATTCTCTTTATTGAATTTTGATATATTCATGTTGTAGGGATTTTCGAGACGAATTCGGCAGTCTTTCCGGATTCAAAATCAGAGTTATATATCAAAAGTTATCATCCGAAGAAGATCTGGGGCAAAAACGCAAAGTCTGAGGAATTCTGGGCTGAAAACGTAACTATCAAAGCTTCAAATGAGCAAATTTACGAAGCCACGTTACGGCCGTAACATTCAGGAGTTACGGCCGTAAGTCACCTCGATTACGGCCGTAACTCCTGAATGTTACGGCCGTAACTCTTGACATTGCTATGATTTGTCTAATTTTTATACTTTTGTGTATTATTGAGGGATGGTGGCATTGATCCGATATAATGTAATAATGCTGTAGTTTTGGAGCTATTAGATGACTTTAGGTGTATAAATAGACCCCTTAGATCCTTCATCATTCACCATTCATCATATAATTTTCCATTTTCTTGTAAACTTTTCTTTTTGTGAAGAACACACTTGTGTTCTTGAGTGATCTTTGTAAGTGTGGTATAGTATATGTTGTTCAGAGAGTTTATTGCTTCTATCTCCTTTATCTACTAAGGGAGTTAGGATCAATTCTTTCTCTTGATTCAACTAAGAATGACCACCAAAGCTTGTAATATGTGTAATAAACCCTTTATGGGCTAAGTTTCTTAAGTTGGGATTATAAACAAGGTTAGTCATGTTATTTATGTTTGTATAAAGATATATTATGAATTACTTATTATTGTGTGTGATTTTCATTGTTTTAACAATCTTTATTTATTTGGCCAATTAATGAAGATATTTATGATCTTCATATGTTTGAAAGAAAATATGTTTGATTAGATCAAATGATCTTCACTCTAAGTTGTTCTAGGGGATAGAAATATACCCCTAGTCCTTAGATGATTCATTGAGTTATTTTCACAAATCCTAATGCTATGTATTGAAGCCAATCAACATAGAAATATAGTGGATTGATTCAATATGTAAGGGCGTTTTATAGTTCGAAAGAGAAACCGTCTTTTTAAGGAAAATCGAATCTACACAACATAATAAGTAAATTCATCTTATGATCTCCAATACATCTTTTATAACTAATGACGAACTAAGTTTGTAATCCCAACTATTTCATTTTATCGATAATCAATCTATTATTATTGCTATCTTTTTATTTCCTTATAATATTAGAACTATTATTGCAATTTCTTTGCAATTATTAAACCAAACTTTTAATTGTGTGTTTCACTCATCTTAAGTATCTATAAAAATAGACTAATAGTGTATAATTCAAATTATAACATAACTTCCTTGTGGGATCGATAAACCGGACTCAAAAAGTCCACTTTACTACTTGATACGATATCGTGCACTTGCGATAGTTACACAAAAAGCGTGTCAGCATGCATGTGTATGACGACTGAGATGTCGTGTCGGCCAGAGTCAACTTTTATTAGCGTGCGTAACACCCTTTTAATTAGCGTGCGCTAATGGCCTGCAGATTCAAGTCGCAGCCACCGTAAGCCGATTACGACGTAACTCTTACTGGTTAGCGTACGTAGTAGCGTTAACGTACGCTAAAATTATTAACTAGCGTATGTTAAGACTGTGCAGTCTATTTATAGACCCAGCCTGTTTTTCATTTCTCTTCAGCCTCAACCCGATTTTCTCTTCGTTTATTCTCTCTCCTACCTCCTAAGACCTATAGTTACCTTCTCCAACTTGGTTTTGGGTCTTGTAACTTGGTTTGGAACTCATTGATTCGAGGTTAGAAGGCATTCTTGAGCTTGAAGTGTGTTTCTTGTGGTGTTGAAGGTTGTTCTTCGTTTCTGGAGGTAGGTGTACTTTCTTCTCTGTATTGTTTTCATATGTTGATGTTAGTAATGAAGTGTACTTCAGCTAGAGTTAGATTAATCAAGTAAAACATGGTTTTAATTAAACTTCTTCACACTTATTAATGAATATGATAAATGAGGGTTTGAAATAGATGAGTTCTTAATGTTATAATGATAGTAACCATGTTTATAATCATCATGCTCACCTTGATGGATGAATTCATCTCAGTAGGACCTTGATAAATCAGTTAGCTTCATCATAGTTAGACTTAATCAATGGGATTGTTACCATAAAGTGTATAAACACCATGTTTGATATTCACTTACCTTGGGAAGAACTTGGCAATGTTAGAAGTAGGATGATGTTCTCTTGTTCAAATTATTAGGAGTTATAACCTCATTATGTTTCAGCCCAGCAGGACCTTAAGAAAAGATAAGTGTAGTTGTGAGAACAACAATAACTTTTTATTAACCGGATGTGTTAATAACCTAAGAATGTGTTTGATCATCAAGTAGTGTTCTTAAGATAGTAAATTCATAATGATATTAATGGATCTTTCAGTTTTGTAAGTATGATTTCATAATCTTCATAAATATGGTGTAATCTCATAACTAATATAACCTTCTTATAAGCTTACTATTCAATTTAGATGAGATGATGAACATAGTGGTGCAGATTTTTACCTTTTAACATTGTAATGTTTTTTAGAAAGTTTAATCTACATAAGATGTTATGGACAACATAAGTGGTTGTTTAACATGTTCTTGATAAATCCTTGGTTATAAAGAATCATGCGAACTTTCGGTAATTGTCTTGCAAACTGATTTTAAGGATGAATTGAGTTAAAAGAATTGTAGGGTGTCGTATCACTAATTTTATATCGTTAAATATACGGATATGTTATTGAGTAAAATGTATTTCGTTTAAAGTTGATTGTTCGAGTAAACAATATTAGTCGAAGGACCTTTCATTCGATTCGACAAGGGAGGATTTTCTCGTCTCCGTATCAAGGAAAGTTATCTTGCTTGGTTATAATGATGATTAGATTCTTCTGATGTTTATACATTTCATGTGTATGAAATGTTTGCGAAATGTTATATAAATTTGATATTGTCTTTGACGTTGTTCCATCGTTCATCATGGGATTTGCATTCCCAAGTTCGTCACTTTGAATCGTTGATCTTGATGGTCCTTATTATCACTTTGGTGAGTTTTTCTTGATCCTTAATCGGATATGTATTTCGTTGAAATTCATTGTCATGTTGTATCGTGATATTTCTGGAATCATATCTGCGTGCCGATTGGATATTGTGTAAGATTTTTAGCCGGGCACTTATATAGTCATACGTGGATGTTTCTGTATTGGATTATGCACACGAGACGTAGTTCGTGAGGCTAATTAGGTACATTGTCACACGTATATTATGGATTTCGTATACGGGGTGGACATGTACACGGACACATTTCCGGATCGGGCGTACTGTGATGTTCATCTTGAGCCATATTGTTAATCGTTCATAGTCCATATATGATTGGATGTGTTCGACGGTTTGCGACTGATTGTTCATACGCCCGAGGGGTATGATTAATAGTCGGGATGTTTCCTTGAGATCTATATATGTGAATTGTATAATGTCGGAAGAATTAATTATCATATATATCTGACCCTGTGTTATGGGGGAAATACTTGTGTTGTATTTTAGGTCGAGGCAAAGGCAAGGCCCGTGAAGAGCATGTTGACGGTGAAGGGTTCGAGGGATACTATTTCGGGGGCCACAAGTCTATTGTTGTCCTGTTATGTTTTAAACCGTGTAATATTACTTTAATTATGCCTTATTCAAATTTTTGTCTGGTTGGATTAATGTTTAAGTATTTTCCATCTCCATATGGTTTATACTTGTGTTTTCGGATCTTGTGTATCATAAGGCCGTTGGCCATACTATTAAATAAACTCCTAGTCGGAGTAGTGACTAATTATTGTGGTTCGGTATTACAAAGATAATGCTTATTTAACCTGTTTTGGATATTGCCTGGTGGGTCCCAGTGTGGGGTCCACAGCACTGTAATAGCCGCCTTTTGGGGTGTTACAGAAGATGGTATCAGAAACTGTTGTTTTGTTTCTCTTTAAGAGTCATTGTATAATGAACTAGTATCCAAAGACCTTCGTATCACGTGTGACCTGTGCAAGCGCCTGACCCTACGAGCCAAATACGGTATGTACTCTTCGAGCCATGATTTAATTACTGGCATGATATTGATATCCGAATGGATCTCTTTGTTGATCTTGTTATTTCGATGATCTGTGGCAGGATTTATGTGATTAATAATTCGAGGTAAATGCTGGATGGATTATATGATTGAAATTGTTCGACTTGACGTCGATGAAGTATTCTGTGTGCCATTCGTGGTGTCTATAGTTAACTATGAACCGTTTCCTTGAATATGTGATTCCTTGTTGCTATTAACTTAACATGAATTTTGAATAGTATCTTGAACTGTACTTATGATCATCATTATGATTGATTCTTTCAGTATGGAAAGGAATCTGAGAGGTCGTGGCAGAGGGGGATGAGGCCGCAGAAGGGGTCGAATCCCGATACCTCGAGCCAACATACGCGCGAATGTGGATCATATTTCCGCAGACAGTGGTTCGCCTTCTAGGAAGACCACAGTGGGTGTGAGGATGCGCGTGTCGATCCTTACGTTATGATGCAGGGCATGATGACTCAGATGACCCAGATGGGTTTCAATTAATGGAAGCTATGCAGAGGGCCACTACTATCCAGCAACAGGGGCTCATCCTACACCTCCTGTGATTGGCGGACCCGTGAGTCGGATAATCAGCGACATCTCTCGCCACTGACCTCCCACCTTTGAAGGCTCCTCTGAGCCTGCTGACATTGTGCATTGGATCGAGCATTTTGAGAAACTATTCGAGATGGTGGACTGCCCGGAAGAGAATCGCGTCTCCGTAGCAGCTTATTATCTCAGCAAGGGCGCTCACACTTGGTGGCTTTCAGTGACGCCAGTTGATGGTGCTTACACTTGGGAGGAATTTAAAAACCTCATGCTAGACCGTTAGTATCCAGGGCCACTCCATGAGGCCAAGCTTTCGGAATTGCTAAACCCGGACCCGTTCGAGGATGATGATGTATTATCTGTTGCTGAGAAATTTCAGGCACTTCTTCCTTTTGCCTCGTCGATTGTCCGAACGGAGGCTGGTAAAATCAAGTATTTTCTCAAGAGGCTTAAACCCCGAATGAGAATGCAGCTATTGAATCACCATTGTACGACCCTGCCGGAGTTCATCGATAAAGCTCTGGAATACGAGCTCACCGCGAAGCAGATTTCTAAGAAGCAACCACAGCCCAACAACAAAAGATCTTGGAACCAAAACCAGACTGAGAGTCACCAGGGGACATTCAGGAAGCCCCAGTCATTTCCAAACCCTTCTGATCGACCACCCATGGCGTCGAAGCCAGCCGGATCGCACTCTCGAGTGGTCCCCTCATCTGTTGTGTGCTATAACTGCGGAGACCAGGGGCACATCAGCTCCAAATGCCCGAAGCCGTCCGTCGCATGACATACTTGTGGGAAGAATGGGCATCGTGCTCGTTTTTGCAGAAATGGGCCTGGACGTGAACCAGTAGCGTCTCATACTCCAAATCAGTCTGTTGTCCAGGACCGTGTGCCTCCGTCCGCTTCTTATCAGACTACCACGGCAAACAGGGGAACGGGTCGTGGGAATCAAAGTGGTACACATAGTGCAGGAGCCGCAAAACCCAGGATCTACGAAATGAAGAAAGCTGACGATCCAGAGGCCAGCATGATTGCAGGTATACTCGAGATCCACTCTCAACCGGTGTGTGTTCTTTTTGATACCGGTGCTTCACACTCTTTTATATCTACTTCTTGTTTAAGTTGTTTGCCTCTAGACCATGTTATCAATTGTGAGCCCTATGTGATTGGTCTACCCGATGGTAGATGAATTATTGGGAATCGTGAAGTCCAGGACTGTCCGATTCGCATGAACGACCGTGAGTGGTTGTCAAATCTGATTGTAGTCGATTTACCTAAGGATGATATAATCTTGGGTATCGATTGGATGGATCGTCATGATGCCATACTTAGTGTCCACTTGCGGATGGTAACCGTCACTTTTGATGATGGATTCGAGTGTACTTTTCGAGGTGATAATCCCAGCCGTTCCGGGAGAGTCACCAGCAATATGAAGGCAGTGAAAATGCTTAATCAAGGGTGTATTGGTTATTGGTGCTACATGACCAATAAAACAGATCGAACAGTCGAATTGACCGACATTCCGGTAGTCCGAGACTACCCAGACGTATTTCTAGACGAGTTGCCAGGCTTACCTCCCCATCGTGACGTGGAGTTTATTATTGAGTTAGAGCCAGGTACGTCCCCGCTTTCAAAGCACCGTATTGTATGGATCCGACTGAGATGCAGGAGTTGAAGAACCAGCTTTAGGAGTTGACTGAAAAGGGCTATATTCGACCTAGTGCGTCCCCTTGGGGAGCACCAGTGTTATTTGTACGAAAGAAGGACGGATCTCTGCGTTTATGTATTGATTACCGTGAGCTGAATAGGGTAACCATCAAGAACAAATATCCTTTGCCTCGTATTGATGATTTATTGGATCAACTTCAGGGAGCTGTTGTGTTTTCTAAGATCGACTTGAGATCTAGTTATCATCAGTTGAGGATTCAAGAGTCTGACATCTCGAAGACAGCCTTCCGTACTCGCTATGGGCATTATGAGTTCGTGGTGATGCCATTGGGATTGACTAATGCACCGACGGTATTCATGGAGTTGATGAATCGAGTTTTTATTAACTATCTGGATCGATTTGTAGTCGTTTTTATTGATGACATTCTGATTTACGCTCGTGACCACGAAGAGCATGAACATCATCTTCACCAAGTTCTCGATACGTTGAGGCGGGAACATCTTTATGGGAAGTTTTCTAAATGTAAATTCTGGATGCCTGAAGTCATCTTTCTTGGGCATGTGATATCAGCCGAAGGAGTGAGAGTGGACCCACAGAAGACAGGAGCCATTTGAGATTGGCTACCTCCGAAGAATGTGAAGGAAGTTCGTAGTTTCCTCGGCCTAGCGGGTTACTACTGATGGTTCATGGAAGGATTTTCCAAAATTGCGCAACCAATGACTAACCTACTGAGGAAGGATACGATGTACTTGTGGTCATAGTCATGTCATCAAAGTTTTGATGAGCTCAAGAGTCGATTGATTTCAGCACCTGTTTTGGTTCTACCAAAGGGAACAAAAGGATTCGTGGTGTATAGTGACGCGTCGAGACAGGGCCTTGGATGTGTACTAATGCAAGAAAGAAAAGTGATTACCTATGCATCAAGGCAATTGCGACCCTATAAAGTTAACTATCCGACCCATGACTTGGAGTTAGCAATCATAGTGTTTGCTTTAAAAATATGGCGTCACTATCTGTATGGAGTTACGTGTCAGATCTTTACGGGTCGCAAGAGCCTGAAGTACATTTTTACTCAGAAGGAGTTGAACATGAGGCAGAGAAGGTGGCTAGAATTAATCAAAGATTATGATATCGAGATCCTTTATCATCCAGGCAAGGCAAATGTGGTTTCCGATGCATTGAGCCATAACACATTGCAGTTGGACCTTATGAGGCTAGAGATTGAAGTTTGGTTACAGCGTGTTCAGGGACAGCTTTGCGCACTAGAGATTTCTTCGTCTCTTGATGATATAATCAGATCGAAACAGATTATGGATCCATTCCTATCTCGAGTTTAGGATGAAGTCACTTAAGGGAAAGCCCCTGGATTTGTGATCCACGAGGACGGATTGATACGCTTCAGGAATCGAGCGTGTGTACCAGCAGACGAAGAGTTGAGGAACTCTATCATGAGAGAAGCCCATGCTACCCCATACTCGATTCACCCGGGGTCTAGTAAGATGTATAAGGATTTGAAACAACATTATTGGTGGGGAAATATGAAACGTGAGGTCACCGAATTCATTCGAGATGTTTAACCTATCAGCAGGTTAAGATTGAGCACCAGCGACCCGGAGGAATGCTGAAACTGCTCCCGATTCCCGAGTGGAAATGGGAGGACATATCGATAGATTTTATCACTAGCTTGTCGACGAGTCATCGAGGAATGAACACGATTTGGGTGATTATGGATCGGCTGACCAAATCAGCCCACTTTTTGGAGATTAAAGACACGTGGGGTCCCGAGAGATTAGCCCAGCTATTTATTAAAGAGATTGTAAGGTTACATGGTACCCCCAAGAGTATTGTATCGGACCGTGACGGGCGATTTGTGTCACACTTCTGGAAGGAAGTTCATCGTGCGATTGGCACGCAATTGAATTTCAATACGGCTTTTCATCCGCAGACCGTTGGTCAGTCCGAGAGAACCATCCAAACTCTAAAGGACAGGTTGAGAGCATGTGTTATCGATTGGAAGGACGATTGGGAAGCCCAGCTACCTTTGGGGGAATTCACTCATAATAATAGTTGGCACGCTTCGATTCAGATGGCACCGTATGAGGCATTGTATGGCCATCGTTGTAGGTCCCCTTTGTGTTGGGACGAACTGTCAAAATCTTTGGGTACGGAACCCGATATGATGTTAGCAGCCCGTGAGAAGATTGCCCTGATTAGGAGTCGTTTGTTAACGGCTCAAAGTCGACAGAAATCCTATGCTGACCACCGTTGACGACCGCTTGAGTTCGAGGTTGGTTACCATGTGTTGATGAAAGTATCTCCTACCCTAGGTGTTTTTCTTTTTGGGAAGAAGGGCAAGCTGAGCCCGAGGTACATTGGGCCATTTGAGGTGTTGGAGTGTGTAGGTGATCTGGCTTATCAATTGGCTTTGCCACTGGCTTTAAGTCGGATTCACAACATGTTTCATGTCTCCCAGTTGGGGAAGTACATTGCTGATCCAAGTCATATACTTCAGTTCGATGAGATCGAATTAGCGGAGGATCATTCATACGAGGAGCGTCCTGTACAGATACTCGAGAGGAGGATCAAACAGTTGAGAAACAAGATGATTCCCCTGCTAAAGGTTCAGTGGTCACGACACGGAGTCGAGGAGGCTAAGTGGGAAACCGAGGATAGTATGCGAGTGAGATACCCCGAGTTATTTACCCCTTAGTTACAAGGACGAAACTCCTTTTTAAGGGCGGGAGTATGTAATATCCGACTGTAATTTTTCATTTTTATCTGTCGTTGTATATTCGGATAATTTGATTATCGTGGATCGTTGCATTTAGTATTATGTTGAGATATTAAAGATTTGAGCTTCATATCGTTGTTATTTCATTTCATACTTGATGATTCGATGTTAATTGGAGAGTTGCATTTTTGAACTTTTTCTGTTGGTGTAGCGTACGCTACGTAGCTTAGCTAACGTACGCTAAACTCGTGATTTGACGTACGTTATATGTTGTCTGTTGCATACGTTAAGAAGGAATCTGACATCAGTTGACTTCCGTACGTGAACTTGTTATCCGTTGCATGTGTATGATGTCTGAGCTGTCGTGTTGGCCAGAGTCAACTTTTATTAGCATGCGTAACACCGTTTTAATTAGCGCGCGCTAATGGCCTACGGATTCAACAGTAGCTACTGTAAGCCGATTACGTACGTAACTCTTACAGGTTAGCGTACGTAGTAGCATTAACGTACGCTAAAATTATTAACTAGCATACGTTAAGGCTATGCAGTCTATTTATAGACCCAGCCTGTTTTTCATTTCTCTTTAGCCTCAACCCGATTTTCTCTTTGTTTATTCCCTCTCCTACCTCCTAAGACCTATAGTTACCTTCTCCAACTTGGTTTCGAATCTTGTAACTTGGTTTGAAACTCATTGATTCGAAGTTAGAAGGCGTTCTTGAGCTTGAAGTGTGTTTCTTGTGGTGTTGAAGGTTGTTCTTCATTTCTGGAGGTAGGTGTACTTTCTTCTCTATATGTTTTCATATGTTGATGTTAGTAATGAAGTATACTTCAGCTAGAGTTAGGTTAATCAAGTAAAACATGGTTTTAATTAGCCAGGCACTTATATAGTCATACGTGGATGTTTCCGTATTGGACTGGGCACACGAGACGTAGTTCGTGAGGCTAATTAGGTACATTGTCACACGTATATTCTGGATTTCGTATACGGGGTGGACATGGACACGGACACATTTCCGGATCGGGCGTACTGTGATGTCCATCTTGAGCCATATTGTTAATCGTTCATAGTCCATGTATGATTGGATGTGTTCGACGGTTTGTGACTGATTGTTCATATGCCCGAGGGGTATGATTAATAGTCGGGATGTTTCCTTGAGATCTATATATGTGAATTGTATAATGTAGGAAGAATTAATTATCATGTATATCTGACCCTATGTTATGGGCGAAATACTTGTGTTGTATTTTAGGTCGAGGCAAAGGCAAGGCACGGGAAGAGCATGTTGACGGTGAATGGTTCGAGGGATACTAGTTCGGGGGGCCCATGTCTATTGTTGTCCGGTTATGTTTTAAACCGTGTAATATTACTTTAATTCGGCCATATTCAAATTTTTGTCTGGTTGGATTAATGTTTAAGTATTTTCCATCTCAATATGGTTTATACTTGCGTTTTCGGATCCTATGTATCATAAGGCCGTTGGCCATACTATTAAACAAACTCTTAGTCGGAGTAGTGACTAATTATTGTGGTTCGGTATCACAAAGATAATGCTTATTTAACCTGTTTTGGATATCGCCTGGTGGGTCCCAGTGTGGGGTACACGGCACTGTGATAGCCGCCTTTTGGGGTGTTACAGAAAGGGATGTAAACCCTTAACTGTAACACCCCAAACTAGGCGGATAATTACAGTGCCGTGGACCCCGCTGGACCCACCAGGCGAATGAAAATTAAAGAATTACATAATATAATTGTAGTACCGAACCACATTATATCATCAATTACTCCGATGAGGAGTTTCATTATAACACACCCAAGATAATACTGCATACATGTATATTTTATATGAAGATAAAATACACAACACTGAATGAAACGGAGTATCCAAATGGAAAAGCTATGGAAAATCAAATGACAACAACACGAATGACTGAAAGGATTGAGGCCCCCTACTAGTATCACTGGGACTCCTCGCCGTCAACGTTCTATTCCCGTGCTTTTGCCTTGCCATGACCTGAAAACAAAATCCCCCAACGGGGTCAGTTACACAGAACAACAATCCTCCAAGGTTGAATATACACAATCATGATATATCTTTAGTTATGAATTAAGCTGAAGAGGAGCATCATAATACGCCCGTAATGTTCTGTGCAAGTGTACAAGACGAATGACCGGACACACCCGTCCTTGTACCTAATTAGTCTCACGGAGGTAATCATTACCATGTGCACATTCCAATGTATCGGTGACCCAATACATGACCATCGCGTGCGCGACTAAAAATTCCACACATCCGCACCCGGCCACGCAATATGAACCCAGAAGGTCATATGAACGAGAATGACCATAATGAATATCAATGAATAACAATTCGACAAAGTCAAGAATGACTCACCAAGATGAAAATGATAGTGAAGTGAATGATAGCTCAATGAAATGATTGGAACCGTCGTTCCTCGTGAATGAAGTGATTATTCGACAATTACAAGTCTCAATACGGTTAATATATTATGAATGAATTAGGATTATGAATGAACAACAACGAAAGGAATGAATATCCTTTTAACCGAGTGAGAATTAACTTACTCAACACCGATGAACAATGTCCTTCCACGAACAAACGTCCTAAATGAGATGTCGGTCGAACAACCTTGAATAACACAATTACCAATAATCCGTTCAACATACGAATCAAACACGAATATAACGAACTCAAAACGTCGATACGACTAAACCAAGTTCATTGGGGCATTATATCAAACACGTTGTGACCAAACTTCGATTGTTTACAATCAATCCTCCATTATACCAACATCAAATCCCCAAGAAGTGTTTTAAACCAACAAAACATCTTCAATACGATCAATAATCCAATATGAATATCCAAATTCGTGATTTCAACAACAATTAATCGAAAACCCCCAAATCCAACTCAATCTTCAAAGTGTTCTTGAATAATCCTTCAATAATCCAATGAATATTTATACAAACTCATAATCATATGTATATATCTTCATACAACATGATTAAAACATCCAAAACATCATATCTCAACACAAAATCGAAATCCAAGATGTTGAAGAAATTACCTCTTGAAGATGCAAACACTTCGATCCGATGAACACGAGTTAAATCAAGTATCCAAGCTTCCAAAACGAATGAAGATGATGAAAATCTAACAGTGATAGATGATGGAAAAATATCTCCCTCAAGCTCTCTCTCTCGGATATAAGTTGAAGAATGAGAAAATCAGCAAAAAGTCCCATCTAATCCCTTATAAACTGCCGGAAGTTACGGCCGTAACTCGGCCAACTTACGGCCGTAACATCCCAGGTCAACGGCCTTACGGCTGTAACCAGCCATCTCGTATGGCCGTAACTCGGCTTCGTCCAGAAACTGCCGACAGCCATACGGCCGTACCCGCACCTGACTTACGGGCGTAACTCACCCTCGTCCAAAACACCTGCCGACATCCATACGGCCGTACCCGCACACCTTATGGGCGTAACTCGACTTATACGGTCGTAACTCGGCCAAACTTACGGGCGTAAGGCCCCTTCGTCGAAACTGACCAGGCACCCTGCCTGTAACGTACGGCCGTATCCGGCCAAGCCTTATGGCCGTACTTGCCTCATCTTACGACCGTATGCCGCAAACCTTATGGCTGTAAGTCCTTCTCGTCCGACATATCCTGAAAAATACGAACACCCCTTACGGCCGTATCCTGCCCATCTTACGGTCGTATCTCGCCTTCGACAAAAAACGCCTGGGCACCCTGGTCGACACATATGGCCGTATCCGGCCAAGACTTACGGCCGTACCTGCTCAACTTACGGCCGTATGCCGCAACCCTTACGGCCGTAAGTCCCGTTCGTCCAAAATGGCCTAAAATAAACGAACGCCTGTTACGGCCGTATCCGACAATCCTTACGGCCGTAACTCGTTGCTGGACAAGGTGAAAATCCGACAACTCCGATTTCTCAATACGATTTATGAATGATCCGACATACCATACGTATGTGGAAGTAAATAAGTCTAACACATGCCAAAAATGATACTTCCAGCACAAGACTACCAATCACGATGAAAATGATAATACTCCCGTCTCGATCTACAAACGGAGATGAAATAACGATCGGTAACTGATACACGGTTACAACATGCCAACAATGAACGCAAATGAATGAATCATGAATGATGAGTGATTAATAATGAGTGGAAATTACTGAGTGACAATTACTGACTGATTAATACTGAATGATAATGAATGAATTACAACCGGGTATTACATACCCCCCCCTTAAAAAGAGTTTTATCCTCGAAACTAAGGGTCAAACAACTCGGGATAATTCTCCCGCATACTCTCCTCGGTTTCCCAAGTAGCCTCTTCGACTCCGTGTCTAGACCACTGGACTTTAACCTCAGGAATCGCCTTGTTCCTCAACTATTTGATTCGCTGCTCTAGGACTCGTATAGGACGCTCCTCGTATGAATGATCATCGACGATCTCGATTTCGTCGAACTGAAGTACGTGACTCGGGTCGGTAACATACTTGTAATATCTGGATAAATTGTTGGGTATTTTCGTCCGTATTTGAATCCTGTATTACCTGAATTGGTGTTATCAATAATCGAAGTATGATCGTTTCCGTATTCGCATCCTCATGCATTATAATACCAACTTTTAATCCTTCGCATGCAACTACGTCGTAATGCATGCTAACCGGTAAGCGTAACGTACATTACGAACTGGAGATAGCGTACGCTACGAGCTAGACATAGCGTACGTAAGAAGGTCAATAATTGAACAGGCTGGCTAGCACATGGACGGCTGGTGGTGGGGCTCGGAAAGATTCCCGCGGATGAACCTGGACAGTTTTGGGGTCAACGGGTGTTAACGTACGCTAAGATTTGTAACTAGCATACGCTAATGTGTGTAGCTTACGTACGTAATGAGTAGGGTGTAACGTACGTAAGTCGGGTACGAACGAGACGAAGCTATCAGTGAATGATAGCGTACGCTAAGATCAAATGGTAGCGTGCGCGAAGTCGATTACGTACGTAAATGGCTAAGGCTAATGTACGTAAAGCTCAAGATATTATATATTTGGACAACACCCCATTTCATTTCGCTTCGTCCCTTTCACTTGTACTTCATTTTCCTTCATTTCTAGACGGTTCTCTAAAAAGCTTCGAAAAACATAATGATGAAGATTGGAAAAACAATCATCACAACTGTAAGGCAACTCAACTTCTTTAGTGTGTTTTAAATCCGGAAGAACACAACCGGATATCCTCATGTGAAAGTGCCAAGGAGATATGGAAGATGTTAGAAGTCACACATGAAGAAACGTCTCAAGTGAAGGAGACGAAGATTAATATGCTTCTTCATGAATACGAGCTATTCCAAATGAAAGAAGAAGAATCCATTACAATCATGCTCGACCTATTTCCGGCCATTACAAATGGATTAGCTTGTTATGGAAAGCCCCATTCGAGTAGTGAAAAAGTAAAGAAAATTGTACGATCACTACCTTGGGAATGGGACGGAACGGTGACGGTGATTATGGAATAGAAAGATCTCAATAATCTTGATTTTAGTGCCCCCGTTGGTTTGCTAATTAATTAGGTGATAGTTCTAAAATCACGGAACAACAAGCCGAAGCCGAAGGAAAGAACGATAGCTATGAAAGTTAAGATGTCTCGCAAAGAAGAAATCCCGGTGGATGAAAGTGACGAAGAATCGGCATATTATGCCAAAAAATATTAATAAGTTTCAAAACATATTAAACCAGAGAAAGAAAAATATCAAGACGGGCGAATCTAAGAAATTCGACAACAACTGTCGAATCTGTGGTAAACCAGGCCACTTCGCGAAGAATTACCGGGCAAATCAAAAGAAAGAAGTTCTAATTGCCACGTGGAGTGACGAAGACGAGGATAAAAATTTCATCAATCAAAATAATCTCACACTTATGGCAAGAAGTTCATTCGACGAAAGAGACGTCGAAAGCCAGGTTAGTACGTCTTCTCAAGACGAATTATTTGAAGCATTCGAATTATTACATACAGATTTTCAAAATGCTTTATCCGAAATTAAATCCCTCCAATCTAAAATAAACAATTGGAAATTGAAATTTCAAAAATTCTCGAAAAAGGGAAAATTGTCGAGATTGATCATTCTCAATGCCTTGAAAATGAAAATATCTTAAAGAATGATATTTTGAAATTTCAAGACGAACTTAAGAGTTTAACAAGGAAATTTTCGTGTGGAAACAAAAAATTTGAACAAATGTTATCGGTTCAAAAATTTACCTTAAACAAATAGGGGTTATGATTCAAATCTTCTATTAAAACCGAATCCATAAATTTCAAAATACCCCGATGTGAAAAATATTTAAAAGTTGGGCACCATATTTCAAATTGTAAAAGCCCATGCCGGATGATTAAAATTAAAAAGATTTGTATTCAAAAGGAACCACTATTCCGAACATCGTCTACATAAATGAAAAACGACCGGCTTTCGGTTGGATCCTAAAAATTAATTTTCATCAATTAGTATTTTACTCAGGGGAAGTATTATATTTTTAAAAAAAGTGGGAGATTTTCGTCACGGGGAGATTACCCATTTTTGCATACACATTTTTGCATACATTTTATTATCGATCGTTATTTATATTTTATTCACACTTTTTGCTGATAACAAAAAGGGGGGAGAAAAATAGTTGAATGGGATAAAAAGAAGAATGATATAATGAGGAAAAAAATTGAAAAGAATAAACGAAGAAGTTGAAAAATAAAAAAAAAAAGAAGTCGAAAAGGAGGAAAAGAAAAGATGGGAGAAACTAATGAAACGATCAAAGCCAAAAACTTTGATTCGTACAAATATATATATACTTTATTTTGTAGGTTTTATCCAATTCAAGTCGTTGTTTTGTAATCATCAAAAGGGGGAGATTGTTGGAATATTTTATTCTAAATATTTATTAATCGAGTTTTGATGATTAGTTGTTAAACAAAGAAACACAACAAGGAAGCAAAACAAAACAACAAAGTCACTTAAGCTGGGCAAATGTTACATGATCAGATCAGAGAGGAAAGCTACATGATCAGACAAGAGGAATGCTACCTGATCAGCCATGAAGTAAAAGTCAGTTGAAGTAAAAGTTACCTGAAGGAACGTAATTGTAGAAAAGTTGACTGCAGATCACAAGCTTAACGCACGCTATACGCATTGTATAGCACACGCTATTGAAGGCAATTTAACTTACGTAACACAGATATATTGACATACGTAATGAGTTGTTTCAGAATTGAAAGTCAGGGAAAAAGTCAAGGAATCAAACGGTCAGTTTGACAAAAGCATACAACGGATATATGGTTAACGCACGCTACAGAGTAATGTTAATGCATGTTAAATAGGGGACTTAACATACATAATGGAAAGTGACAACGTACGTAAAGGAAGAAACGAAAGCCATTGAACTAAAAGTGGATGCCGATAACGTACGTTACATGACATCTATAACGTACGTAATGAACTTAACATACGCTACACAAGAAAGCTAGCGCACGCTAAAGAGTCAAATGGAGCTAACGGCTAGTTGGAGGAAAAAGGCTATAAATACCAAAGCACTTGGTATTAATCCACACAACAACCTTGAGCAAATCATTCATACTTGAGAAATCATTGTAATCATTCTAGTTGTTGTATTTGAGCTTATATTGTTTAGTGATTGAGTGTTATACACGAAATCATACAAGAGAGGAAAAAGAAAGGATAAGATTGGATTTGGTGTTATTAGGATCAAGGATCTGGCATTGTTAGAATTACAATCTATATCCATGTGAGGTTTATCTAGTGCCCATAGAAATCTATATTGGTTGATTTCTTATCTAATAGAGAAGGAAAACGGTTTAACTTGGACCGACAAAAAGACAAGTGATTGAACAGTTTACTCAGACCAATATAAGATGAGTTTGTAGCGGTTATCCCTCGACCGATATAAGAGAGGTGCAGAGGTTGATCTTTAGCCTATAGAAAAAGATACCGAGAGAGAGGGCAGCACGTTTGGCCGAACCTCTATAAATCCTCTATTAGTAAAAATTGTTTTATACTCATTGCCGTATTAATTAGAACCTACAGGGTCACACACTTAAACGAGCAGAGCAGCTATTTTGTTCTGGTTGATTAAAAGTTGGTGAAAGTGTAATATCCGACTGTAATTTTTTATTTTTATCTATCGTTGTATATTCGGATAATTTGATTATCGTGGATCGTTGCATTTAGTATTATGTTGAGGTATTATAGATTTGAGCTTCATATCGTTGTTATTTCATTTCATACTTGATGATTCGATGTTAATTGGAGAGTTGCATTTTTGAACTTTTTCTATTGGTGTAGCGTACGCTACGTAGCTTAGCTAACGTACACTAAACTCGTGATTGTCTGTTGCGTACGTTAAGAAGGAATCTGACATCAGTTGAATTCCGCATGTGAACTTGTTATCCGTTGGCATGTGATAAGTGTCATTTTTGTACACTTATCCATGGTTTGTATCGATAAAATTCACCCATAATTGAGCTAGTCTACTCGTTTTTTGCTTTTAATTTATTAGTTTTAATAATTTTATTTTTATTGGATGATGATCGGATTAAATAACTGAATTACTCAAGAAACAACATGTTTAATAAATATTCTCTTTATTGAATTTTGATATATTCATGTTGTAGGGCTTTTCGAGACGAATTCGGCAGTCTTTAGGATTCAAAATCGAGTTATATATCAAAAGTTATCATCAGAAGAAGATCTGGGCAAAACGCAAAGTCGAGGAATTCGGGCTGAAAACGTAACTATCAAAGCTTCAAATGAGCAAATTTACGAAGCCACGTTACGGCTATAACATTCAGGAGTTACGGCCGTAAGTCACCTCGATTCTGGTGTAACTCCCGAATGTTACGGCCGTAACTCTTGACATTGCTATGATTTGTCTAATTTTTATACTTTTGTGTATTATTGAGGGATGGTGGCATTGATCCGATATAATGTAATAATGCTGTAGTTTTGGAGCTATTAGATGACTTTAGGTGTATAAATAGACCCCTTAGATCCTTCATCATTCACCATTCATCATATAATTTTCCATTTTCTTGTAAACTTTTCTTTTTGTGTGAAGAACACACTTGTGTTCTTGAGTGATCTTTGTAAGTGTGGTATAGTATATGTTGTTCGAGAGTTTATTGCTTCTATCTCCTTTATCTACTAAGGGAGTTAGGATCAATTCTTTCTCTTGATTCAACTAAGAATGACCACCAAAGCTTGTAATATGTGTAATAAACCCTTTATGGGCTAAGTTTCTTAAGTTGGGATTATAAACAAGGTTAGTCATGTTATTTATGTTTGTATAAAGATATATTATGAATTACTTATTATTGTGTGTGATTTTCATTGTTTTAACAATCTTTATTTATTTGGCCAATTAATGAAGATATTTATGATCTTCATATGTTTCGAAGAAAATATGTTTGATTAGATCAAATGATCTTCACTCTAAGTTGTTCTAGGGGATAGAAATATACCCCTAGTCCTTAGATGATTCATTGAGTTATTTTCACAAATCCTAATGCTATGTATTGAAGCCAATCAACATAGAAATATAGTGGATTGATTCAATATGTAAGGGCGTTTATAGTTCGAAGAGAAACCGTCTTTTTAAGGAAAATCGAATCTACACAACATAATAAGTAAATTCATCTTATGATCTCCAATACATCTTTTATAACTAATGACGAACTAAGTTTGTAATCCCAACTATTTCATTTTATCGATAATCAATCTATTATTATTGCTATCTTTTTATTTCCTTATAATATTAGAACTATTATTGCAATTTCTTTGCAATTATTAAACCAAACTTTTAATTGTGTGTTTCACTCATCTTAAGTATCTATAAAAATAGACTAATAGTGTATAATTCAAATTATAACATAACTTCCTGGTGGGATCGATAAACCGGACTCAAAAAGTCCACTTTACTACTTGATACGATATCGTGCACTTGCGATAGTTACACAAAAAGCGTGTCAAGTTTTTGGCGCCGTTGCCGGGGAAGTATAAGTTATATTTGAACTCTTACATTATAAACTATTTGTGTAGGTACAAATTTCTCGACGTTGTAACTTAGTACTAAATTGTGTTTGTCCGGTCAAGTGGCGGATAACGGTACTCCGTGACTATTAAAGTCGGATTTTTCAGTTTCCCACAACAACTGATATTTGTATATATTTTTTTTTTATTTTTATTTTATTTTCATTATCTTTTTTTTTTTTTATCATGGATGAAACATTGTTTAAAATTGAAAAAAGATTTCCCTTTCTAAGCAAAAATGCAATTTTAAAAATTTACAATACAATGCTTAAAAGGATTAGGTTTCTTAAGAATAAAAGCATACCTTTTGACATAAGATTCATTATCGAAGCCAAAGTAAGAATAGAAGGTGAATTCACAGAAACACCAACTAGATTTTTACCAGGGCTTGGAAAAAGTTCATATGCAAAGAAACGACGAGCAAAGATTCTAGTCGTTTGCTATAAATGTGCTAGATGGAACTGTAATGCAAAATATCGATCTTTAGGAATTCCATCTACAAACAGAGAAGATAAAATTCGGTTCATTAATGATGGTCCGAATAAGGAGAATTTAGATAATATCGAAATTTCTCTTGACACGCATCCTAGTGGACTTGTGTATTACGGAATTCAATGTTTGTGGAATAAATTCAAACCGAGAATATGAACAACGTCTTGGGAATCGACGTTAAAAGACCTGTTTGCCAATTTGTAAGAAAATTGGATGGGAAGCTTCTCCCGACTCATAGAAGGCGTTTAGGCCGTTTCAACGTAAAATCGAGAGGAAGATGTGAGCCACAATCACAACTACATACATACGCGTAAGTATCTTTTATTTTTGTCGTGTGGTGAGATTTTACGAATAAAAATGTGATACGCGATAAAAGCTTTCATTATTATATTGAGTAGTTGAAGCAAAATCAAACGCAATCACAAACTTGTTAAACAACTTTTACCTTCTTTTTCTTCTATAAATAAACTTTCTACGAGTTTCTTTCATTCATCCCTCAAACTTGCACTTTTCTCTGTTTCTCTCTAAAATTTTTTTCTTTTCAAAAATGGAGTCATCATCTTCAACAAAAATTTACATGATCTGCATTTTTGGTGGATCTAGTTCGGAAAAGAGGCATGCTTCATGGGCGACCCACAACTTGGGTCGTACCTTAGGAGAAAAATGCATTCATGTAGTTTACGGAGGAGGAAGTCTAGGATTAATGGGGCGAGCCGTACGCCTATATGGAAGGAGTAAGAGTGTTGGGAGTAATCCCAAAACCTCTAGCTGAAAGTAAAATTACCGGGTCAACTATTGGAGATGAGTTTAGATCTGTGAATATGCAAGATCGCATAACTCACATGATAAATAATTCTGGCGCCTTTATCGCCCTTCCCGGTGGTTTTGGCACACTTGAGGAACTTTTTCATGTGGTTACCAGAGCCCAGCTAAATGTTCATCAAAAACCAATAGGAGTGCTTAATGTCAATGGTTTCTTTGATGGTTTACTGTCTTTCATCGACTACTCTGCTGAAAAGGGATTTATTTCCGAGCCTGCAAAAGGAATCATAGTCGTTGCAACAACACCAGAAGAACTAATCGAAAAACTCAATGAATTTGTTCCTCAACCAGATCTAGCTCTAGCTAAAATTGTCTGGGTAGAAGATTTTACCGTGAGAAAACGAAAAGTAGATTCATTCCTCTCCCTTTGATAACCCATGTCGGACCCCTTGTATTTTTACTTTTTGTCGTGTGTAATAATCGTGCTAAATGATGGCAGCTTAAGGAGTTTCTTTTTGATCTCTTGACGCGCATCTATTCACGATTTATGTATTTTTATTTCATTACTATAATGTTTATTTCGTGTTTTGCTTTTATAAAAACTTTGATGGCAGCGTAAGGCGACTCTTCGGACTTTCTTGATGCGCATCTAAAAAATTATGTTATACTTACGAGTATATTTTATTTTCTTTTGTGTGTGCCTCGTATATTTATTCTCTTGCAGATTCTAAAAGGCATTAGGCTCAGACATCAACTTTCTTAACAGGGAGTATTCTGCTTTTCTGCATTGAATTTTATTTTATTTTTAAACTGAGGACAGTTTTATTTTCAAGTTTGGGGGTGGTTTGTTTTAGTATTTTGGTGTGTTGTAATTTTGGTGTGGTTTGTTTAATAATTTTGGTGTGTTTTGATTGATTTGGTTATTTGCCTTAATTTTTATATATATATATATATATATTTATATATATATCTATAGTATTTTGATTTTGAGATTTTTAGATCCTGCCATAACACCATAAATTAGCTATATACAAACTTCTAAAATCGTTTTAACCGGTAAAAAATTTGTATATTCCAAAATTTTTTTTTGAGCCTTAATCTCTCTTTCCAAGCCTTGTAATTATCATATAAAATCGAGTCATTCGTTACCTTGAGAAAAGAAGAATCAATTGGTTGATGAAAAATAAAGCGAAATTTACTTAATTTGTGGAGTTTTTGATTTTTCATGCTTAACTAAAAATGATTTTCTGCAAAAATTCTATTCCCTAAAAAAGGAGTCATTGGTGAAAAGATCTACACGTTAGCAAATAACGGTGTAAAAGCTATCACCTAAAAAAATAAATGACGAAAAGGAGAAGTGTTGAGCGACAAAATGCTAATTTTGGAAGTCTTAAATTTTGCGAAAAATAAAGGACTAACCATTGTTGGTGCGTAGTCGCCGTCTCGTAAAAAATTGGTGAAAAGAGCTACACGTTAGCAAATAACGGTGTGAAAGCTATCACCTTTTTACGAAAAAAATGAGATAGAAATTGTGTTAGTGAAAAGAGCTACACGTTAGCAAATAACGGTGTGAAAGCTATCACTAAAAGGGATGTAGTTTATGAGCAGATTTGAATTAATTAGCAATGAATTTCAATACACTCAATTTTGTAAAAATCACAATATTTGATGACGCCAATGAAATTCTTCTTCATATTGAGTCGAAAAATAAACGAGTGATCGAGAGCAACCATTAAAGGGAGTCGTGTGTATCACGAGTGGGAAAGAAATAATCAACCTTTTGGGGGGAAAACCTTACATTTTGGAATTACAAAATAAAAACCGTGTTTTAACTTCAAAAATATTAGTAGATTTATTTTGAATCTTGATTCATTTCTATCTACCGTATAAAGTGGTTGTTGTTTATTAATGGCATTTTGATCTCCTTTTCTCTTTTTATATTTTAATTTATGTGTGTATTAATTTTCTTATTTTTTTATTTTTATATTAATTTAGGAGTGTGAATAATAAAGAGTCTAGCACGGGACTAGCAAGAATTCAAGTTTGGGGGTGTGATAAGTGTCATTTTTGTACACTTATCCATGTTTTGTATCGTTAAAATTCACCCATAATTGAGCTAGTCTACTCGTTTTTTGCTTTTAATTTATTAGTTTTAATAATTTTATTTTTATTGGATGATGATCGGATTAAATAACTGAATTACTCAAGAAACAACATGTTTAATAAATATTCTTTTTATTGAATTTTGATATATTCATGTTGTAGGGCTTTTCGAGACGAATTCGGCGGTCTTTAGGATTCAAAATCGAGTTATATATCAAAAGTTATCATCAGAAGAAGATGCGGGGCAAAAACGCAAAGTCCGAGGTGCAGGCTGAAAACGTAACTATCAAAGCTTCAAATGAGCAAATTTACGAAGCCACGTTACGGCCGTAACATTCAGGAGTTACGTAGTAAGTCACCTCGATTACGGCCGTAACTCACAATGTTACGGCCGTAACTCTTGACAGTTGCTATGATTTGTCTAATTTTTATACTTTTGTGTATTATTGAGGGATGGTGGCATTGATCCGATATAATGTAATAATCTGTAGTTTTGGAGCTATTAGATGACTTTAGGTGTATAAATAGACCCTTAGATCCTTCATCATTCACCATTCATCATATAATTTTCCATTTTCTTGTAAACTTTTCTTTTTGTGTGAAGAACACACTTGTGTTCTTGAGTGATCTTTGTAAGTGTGGTATAGTATATGTTGTTCGAGAGTTTATTGCTTCTATCTCCTTTATCTACTAAGGGAGTTAGGATCAATTCTTTCTCTTGATTCAACTAAGAATGACCACCAAAGCTTGTAATATGTGTAATAAACCCTTTATGGGCTAAGTTTCTTAAGTTGGGATTATAAACAAGGTTAGTCATGTTATTTATGTTTGTATAAAGATATATTATGAATTACTTATTATTGTGTGTGATTTTCATTGTTTTAACAATCTTTATTTATTTGGCCAATTAATGAAGATATTTATGATCTTCATATGTTTGAAAGAAAATATGTTTGATTAGATCAAATGATCTTCACTCTAAGTTGTTCTAGGGATAGAAATATACCCCTAGTCCTTAGATGATTCATTGAGTTATTTTCACAAATCCTAATGCTATGTATTGAAGCCAATCAACATAGAAATATAGTGGATTGATTCAATATGTAAGGGCGTTTATAGTTCGAAGAGAAACCGTCTTTTTAAGGAAAATCGAATCTACACAACATAATAAGTAAATTCATCTTATGATCTCCAATACATCTTTTATAACTAATGACGAACTAAGTTTGTAATCCCAACTATTTCATTTTATCGATAATCAATCTATTATTATTGCTATCTTTTTATTTCCTTATAATATTAGAACTATTATTGCAATTTCTTTGCAATTATTAAACCAAACTTTTTAATTGTGTGTTTCACTCATCTTAAGTATCTATAAAAATAGACTAATAGTGTATAATTCAAATTATAACATAACTTCCTGGTGGGATCGATAAACCGGACTCAAAAAGTCCACTTTACTACTTGATACGATATCGTGCACTTGCGATAGTTACACAAAAAGCGTGTCAGCATGCATGTGTATGACGACTGAGATGTCGTGTCGGCCAGAGTCAACTTTTATTAGCGTGCGTAACACCCTTTTAATTAGCGTGCGCTAATGGCCTGCAGATTCAAGTCAGTAGCCACTGTAAGCCGATTACGTACGTAACTCTTACTGGTTAGCGTACGTAGTAGCGTTAACGTACGCTAAAATTATTAACTAGCGTATGTTAAGACTGTGCAGTCTATTTATAGACCCAGCCTGTTTTTCATTTCTCTTCAGCCTCAACCCGATTTTCTCTTCGTTTATTCTCTCTCCTACCTCCTAAGACCTATAGTTACCTTCTCCAACTTGGTTTTGGGTCTTGTAACTTGGTTTGGAACTCATTGATTCGAGGTTAGAAGGCATTCTTGAGCTTGAAGTGTGTTTCTTGTGGTGTTGAAGGTTGTTCTTCGTTTCTGGAGGTAGGTGTACTTTCTTCTCTGTATTGTTTTCATATGTTGATGTTAGTAATGAAGTGTACTTCAGCTAGAGTTAGATTAATCAAGTAAAACATGGTTTTAATTAAACTTCTTCACACTTATTAATGAATATGATAAATGAGGGTTTGAAATAGATGAGTTCTTAATGTTATAATGATAGTAACCATGTTTATAATCATCATGCTCACCTTGATGGATGAATTCATCTCAGTAGGACCTTGATAAATCAGTTAGCTTCATCATAGTTAGACTTAATCAATGGGATTGTTACCATAAAGTGTATAAACACCATGTTTGATATTCACTTACCTTGGGAAGAACATGGCAATGTTAGAAGTAGGATGATGTTCTCTTGTTCAAATTATTAGGAGTTATAACCTCATTATGTTTCAGCCCAGCAGGACCTTAAGAAAAGATAAGTGTAGTTGTGAGAACAACAATAACTTTTATTAACCGGATGTGTTAATAACCTAAGAATGTGTTTGATCATCAAGTAGTGTTCTTAAGATAGTAAATTCATAATGATATTAATGGATCTTTCAGTTTTGTAAGTATGATTTCATAATCTTCATAAATATGGTGTAATCTCATAACTAATATAACCTTCTTATAAGCTTACTATTCAATTTAGATGAGATGATGAACATAGTGGTGCAGATTTTTACCTTTTAACATTGTAATGTTTTTAGAAAGTTTAATCTACATAAGATGTTATGGACAACATAAGTGGTTGTTTAACATGTTCTTGATAAATCCTTGGTTATAAAGAATCATGCGAACTTTCGGTAATTGTCTTGCAAACTGATTTTAAGGATGAATTGAGTTAAAAGAATTGTAGGGTGTCGTATCACTAATTTTATATCGTTAAATATACGGATATGTTATTGAGTAAAATGTATTTCGTTTAAAGTTGATTGTTCGAGTAAACAATATTAGTCGAAGGACCTTTCATTCGATTCGACAAGGGAGGATTTTCTCGTCTCCGTATCAAGGAAAGTTATCTTTCTTGGTTATAATGATGATTAGATTCTTCTGATGTTTATACATTTCATGTGTATGAAATGTTTGCGAAATGTTATATAAATTTGATATTGTCTTTGACGTTGTTCCATCGTTCATCATGGGATTTGCATTCCCAAGTTCGTCACTTTGAATCGTTGATCTTGATGGTCCTTATTATCACTTTGGTGAGTTTTTCTTGATCCTTAATCGGATATGTATTTCGTTGAAATTCATTGTCATGTTGTATCGTGATATTTCTGGAATCATATCTGCGTGCCGATTGGATATTGTGTAAGATTTTTAGCCGGGCACTTATATAGTCATACGTGGATGTTTCTGTATTGGACTATGCACACGAGACGTAGTTCGTGAGGCTAATTAGGTACATTGTCACACGTATATTATGGATTTCGTATACGGGGTGGACATGTACACGGACACATTTCCGGATCGGGCGTACTGTGATGTTCATCTTGAGCCATATTGTTAATCGTTCATAGTCCATATATGATTGGATGTGTTCGACGGTTTGCGACTGATTGTTCATACGCCCGAGGGGTATGATTAATAGTCGGGATGTTTCCTTGAGATCTATATATGTGAATTGTATAATGTCGGAAGAATTAATTATCATATATATCTGACCCTGTGTTATGGGCGAAATACTTGTGTTGTATTTTAGGTCGAGGCAAAGGCAAGGCACGTGAAGAGCATGTTGACGGTGAAGGGTTCGAGGGATACTATTTCGGGGGCCACAAGTCTATTGTTGTCCTGTTATGTTTTAAACCGTGTAATATTACTTTACTTATGCCTTATTCAAATTTTTGTCTGGTTGGATTAATGTTTAAGTATTTTCCATCTCCATATGGTTTATACTTGTGTTTTCGGATCTTGTGTATCATAAGGCCGTTGGCCATACTATTAAATAAACTCCTAGTCGGAGTAGTGACTAATTATTGTGGTTCGGTATTACAAAGATAATGCTTATTTAACCTGTTTTGGATATTGCCTGGTGGGTCCCAGTGTGGGGTCCACAGCACTGTAATAGCCGCCTTTTGGGGTGTTACAGAAGATGGTATCAGAAACTGTTGTTTTGTTTCTCTTTAAGAGTCATTGTATAATGAACTAGTATCCAAAGACCTTCGTATCACGTGTGACCTGTGCAAGCGCCTGACCCTACGAGCCAAATACGGTATGTACTCTTCGAGCCATGATTTAATTACTGGCATGATATTGATATCAGAATGGATCTCTTTGTTGATCTTGTTATTTCGATGATCTGTGGCAGGATTTATGTGATTAATAATTCGAGGTAAATCCTGGATGGATTATATGATTGAAATTGTTCGACTTGACGTCGATGAAGTATTCTGTGTGCCATTCGTGGTGTCTATAGTTAACTATGAACCGTTTCCTTGAATATGTGATTCCTTGTTGCTATTAACTTAACATGAATTTTGAATAGTATCTTGAACTGTACTTATGATCATCATTATGATTGATTCTTTCAGTATGGAAAGGAATCTGAGAGGTCGTGGCAGAGGGGGATGAGGCCGCAGAAGGGGTCGAATCCCGATACCTCGAGCCAACATACGCGCGAATGTGGATCATATTTCCGCAGACAGTGGTTCGCCTTCTAGGAAGACCACAGTGGGTGTGAGGATGCGCGTGTCGATCCTTACGTTATGATGCAGGGCATGATGACTCAGATGACCCAGATGGGTTTCAATTAATGGAAGCTATGCAGAGGGCCACTACTATCCAGCAACAGGGGCTCATCCTACACCTCCTGTGATTGGCGGACCCGTGAGTCGGATAATCAGCGACATCTCTCGCCACTGACCTACCACCTTTGAAGGCTCCTCTGAGCCTGCTGACATTGTGCATTGGATCGAGCATTTTGAGAAACTATTCGAGATGGTGGACTGCCCGGAAGAGAATCGCGTCTCCGTAGCAGCTTATTATCTCAGCAAGGGCGCTCACACTTGGTGGCTTTCAGTGAGGCCAGTTGATGGTGCTTACACTTGGGAGGAATTTAAAAACCTCATGCTAGACCGTTAGTATCCAGGGCCACTCCATGAGGCCAAGCTTTCGAAATTGCTAAACTCGGACCCGTTCGAGGATGATGATGTATTATCTGTTGCTGAGAAATTTCAGGCACTTCTTCCTTTTGCCTCGTCGATTGTCCGAACGGAGGCTGATAAAATCAAGTATTTTCTCAAGAGGCTTAAACCCCGAATGAGAATGCAGCTATTGAATCACCATTGTACGACCCTGCCGGAGTTCATCGATAAAGCTCTGGAATACGAGCTCACCGCGAAGCAGATTTCTAAGAAGCAACCACAGCCCAACAACAAAAGATCTTGGAACCAAAACCAGACTGAGAGTCACCAGGGGACATTCAGGAAGCCCCAGTCATTTCCAAACCCTTCTGATCGACCACCCATGGCGTCGAAGCCAGCCGGATCGCACTCTCGAGTGGTCCCCTCATCTGTTGTGTGCTATAACTGCGGAGACCAGGGGCACATCAACTCCAAATGCCCGAAGCCGTCCGTCGCATGACATACTTGTGGGAAGAATGGGCATCGTGCTCGTTTTTGCAGAAATGGGCCTGGACGTGAACCAGTAGCGTCTCATACTCCAAATCAGTCTGTTGTCCAGGACCGTGTGCCTCCGTCCGCTTCTTATCAGACTACCACGGCAAACAGGGGAACGGGTCGTGGGAATCAAAGTGGTACACATAGTGCAGGAGCCGCAAAACCCAGGATCTACGAAATGAAGAAAGCTGACGATCCAGAGGCCAAAGATGATTGCAGGTATACTCGAGATCCACTCTCAACCGGTGTGTGTTCTTTTTGATACCGGTGCTTCACACTCTTTTATATCTACTTCTTGTTTAAGTTGTTTGCCTCTAGACCATGTTATCAATTGTGAGCCCTATGTGATTGGTCTACCCGATGGTAGATGAATTATTGGGAATCGTGAAGTCCAGATCGTCCGATTCGCATGAACGATCGTGAGTGGTTGTCAAATCTGATTGTAGTCGATTTACCTAAGGATGATATAATCTTGGGTATCGATTGGATGGATCGTCATGATGCCATACTTAGTGTCCACTTGCGGATGGTAACCGTCACTTTTGATGATGGATTCGAGTGTACTTTTCGAGGTGATAATCCCAGCCGTTCCGGGAGAGTCACCAGCAATATGAAGGCAGTGAAAATGCTTAATCAAGGGTGTATTGGTTATTGGTGCTACATGACCAATAAAGCGGTCGACGATCGAATTGACCGACATTCCGGTAGTCCGAGACTACCCAGACGTATTTCCAGACGAGTTGCCAGGCTTACCTCCCCATCGTGACGTGGAGTTTATTATTGAGTTAGAGCCAGGTACGTCCCCGCTTTCAAAGCACCGTATTGTATGGATCCGACTGAGATGCAGGAGTTGAAGAACCAGCTTTAGGAGTTGACTGAAAAGGGCTATATTCGACCTAGTGCGTCCCCTTGGGGAGCACCAGTGTTATTTGTACGAAAGAAGGACGGATCTATGCGTTTATGTATTGATTACCGTGAGCTTAATAGGGTAACCATCAAGAACAAATATCCTTTGCCTCGTATTGATGATTTATTGGATCAACTTCAGGGAGCTGTTGTGTTTTCTAAGATCGACTTGAGATCTAGTTATCATCAGTTGAGGATTCAAGAGTCTGACATCTCGAAGACAGCCTTCCGTACTCGCTATGGGCATTATGAGTTCGTGGTGATGCCATTGGGATTGACTAATGCACCGACGGTATTCATGGAGTTGATGAATCGAGTTTTTATTAACTATCTGGATCGATTTGTAGTCGTTTTTATTGATGACATTCTGATTTACGCTCGTGACCACGAAGAGCATGAACATCATCTTCACCAAGTTCTCGATACGTTGAGGCGGGAACATCTTTATGGGAAGTTTTCTAAATGTAAATTCTGGATGCCTGAAGTCATCTTTCTTGGGCATGTGATATCAGCCGAAGGAGTGAGAGTGGACCCACAGAAGACAGGAGCCATTTGAGATTGGCTACCTCCGAAGAATGTGAAGGAAGTTCGTAGTTTCCTCGGCCTAGCGGGTTACTACTGATGGTTCATGGAAGGATTTTCCAAAATTGCGCAACCAATGACTAACCTACTGAGGAAGGATACGATGTACTTGTGGTCATAGTCATGTCATCAAAGTTTTGATGAGCTCAAGAGTCGATTGATTTCAGCACCTGTTTTGGTTCTACCAAAGGGAACAAAAGGATTCGTGGTGTATAGTGACGCGTCGAGACAGGGCCTTGGATGTGTACTAATGCAAGAAAGAAAAGTGATTACCTATGCATCACGGCAATTGCGACCCTATAAAGTTAACTATCCGACCCATGACTTGGAGTTAGCAATCATAGTGTTTGCTTTAAAAATATGGCGTCACTATCTGTATGGAGTTACGTGTCAGATCTTTACGGGTCGCAAGAGCCTGAAGTACATTTTTACTCAGAAGGAGTTGAACATGAGGCAGAGAAGGTGGCTAGAATTAATCAAAGATTATGATATCGAGATCCTTTATCATCCAGGCAAGGCAAATGTGGTTTCCGATGCATTGAGCCATAACACATTGCAGTTGGACCTTATGAGGCTAGAGATTGAAGTTTGGTTACAGCGTGTTCAGGGACAGCTTTGCGCACTAGAGATTTCTTCGTCTCTTGATGATATAATCAGATCGAAACAGATTATGGATCCATTCCTATCTCGAGTTTAGGATGAAGTCACTTAAGGGAAAGCCCCTGGATTTGTGATCCACGAGGACGGATTGATACGCTTCAGGAATCGAGCGTGTGTACCAGCAGACGAAGAGTTGAGGAACTCTATCATGAGAGAAGCCCATGCTACCCCATACTCGATTCACCCGGGGTCTAGTAAGATGTATAAGGATTTGAAACAACATTATTGGTGGGGAAATATGAAACGTGAGGTCACCGAATTCATTCGAGATGTTTAACCTATCAGCAGGTTAAGATTGAGCACCAGCGACCCGCAGGAATGCTGAAACCGCTCCCGATTCCCGAGTGGAAATGGGGGGACATATCGATAGATTTTATCACTAGCTTGTCGACGAGTCATCGAGGAATGAACACGATTTGGGTGATTATGGATCGGCTGACCAAATCAGCCCACTTTTTGGAGATTAAAGACACGTGGGGTCCCAAGAGATTAGCCCAGCTATTTATTAAAGAGATTGTAAGGTTACATGGTACCCCCAAGAGTATTGTATCGGACCGTGACGGGCGATTTGTGTCACACTTCTGGAAGGAAGTTCATCGTGCGATTGACACGCAATTGAATTTCAATACGGCTTTTCATCCGCAGACCGTTGGTCAGTCCGAGAGAACCATCCAAACTCTAAAGGACAGGTTGAGAGCATGTGTTATCGATTGGAAGGACGATTGGGAAGCCCAGCTACCTTTGGGGGAATTCACTCATAATAATAGTTGGCACGCTTCGATTCAGATGGCACCGTATGAGGCATTGTATGGCCATCGTTGTAGGTCCCCTTTGTGTTGGGACGAACTGTCAAAATCTTTGGGTACGGAACCCGATATGATGTTAGCAGCCCGTGAGAAGATTGCCCTGATTAGGAGTCGTTTGTTAACGGCTCAAAGTCGACAGAAATCCTATGCTGACCACCGTCGACGACCGCTTGAGTTCGAGGTTGGTTACCATGTGTTGATGAAAGTATCTCCTACCCTAGGTGTTTTTCTTTTTGGGAAGAAGGGCAAGCTGAGCCCGAGGTACATTGGGCCATTTGAGGTGTTGGAGTGTGTAGGTGATCTGGCTTATCAATTGGCTTTGCCACTGGCTTTAAGTCGGATTCACAACATGTTTCATGTCTCCCAGTTGAGGAAGTACATTGCTGATCCAAGTCATATACTTCAGTTCGATGAGATCGAATTAGCGGAGGATCATTCATACGAGGAGCGTCCTGTACAGATACTCGAGAGGAGGATCAAACAGTTGAGAAACAAGATGATTCCCCTGCTAAAGGTTCAGTGGTCACGACACGGAGTCGAGGAGGCTAAGTGGGAAACCGAGGATAGTATGCGAGTGAGATACCCCGAGTTATTTACCCCTTAGTTACAAGGACGAAACTCCTTTTTAAGGGCGGGAGTATGTAATATCCGACTGTAATTTTTCATTTTTATCTGTCGTTGTATATTCGGATAATTTGATTATCGTGGATCGTTGCATTTAGTATTATGTTGAGATATTAAAGATTTGAGCTTCATATCGTTGTTATTTCATTTCATACTTGATGATTCGATGTTAATTGGAGAGTTGCATTTTTGAACTTTTTCTGTTGGTGTAGCGTACGCTACGTAGCTTAGCTAACGTACGCTAAACTCGTGATTTGACGTACGTTATATGTTGTCTGTTGCATACGTTAAGAAGGAATATGACATCAGTTGACTTCCGTACGTGAACTTGTTATCCGTTGCATGTGTATGATGTCTGAGCTGTCGTGTTGGCCAGAGTCAACTTTTATTAGCATGCGTAACACCGTTTTAATTAGCGCACGCTAATGGCCTACGGATTCAACAGTAGCTACTGTAAGCCGATTACGTACGTAACTCTTACAGGTTAGCGTATGTAGTAGCGTTAACGTACGCTAAAATTATTAACTAGCATACGTTAAGGCTATGCAGTCTATTTATAGACCCAGCCTGTTTTTCATTTCTCTTTAGCCTCAACCCGATTTTCTCTTTGTTTATTCCCTCTCCTACCTCCTAAGACCTATAGTTACCTTCTCCAACTTGGTTTCGAATCTTGTAACTTTGTTTGAAACTCATTGATTCGAAGTTAGAAGGCGTTCTTGAGCTTGAAGTGTGTTTCTTGTGGTGTTGAAGGTTGTTCTTCATTTCTGGAGGTAGGTGTACTTTCTTCTCTATATGTTTTCATATGTTGATGTTAGTAATGAAGTATACTTCAGCTAGAGTTAGGTTAATCAAGTAAAACATGGTTTTAATTAGCCAGGCACTTATATAGTCATACGTGGATGTTTCCGTATTGGACTGGGCACACGAGACGTAGTTCGTGAGGCTAATTAGGTACATTGTCACACGTATATTCTGGATTTCGTATACGGGGTGGACATGGACACGTACACATTTCCGGATCGGGCGTACTGTGATGTCCATCTTGAGCCATATTGTTAATCGTTCATAGTCCATGTATGATTGGATGTGTTCGACGGTTTGTGACTGATTGTTCATATGCCCGAGGGGTATGATTAATAGTCGGGATGTTTCCTTGAGATCTATATATGTGAATTGTATAATGTAGGAAGAATTAATTATCATGTATATCTGACCCTATGTTATGGGCGAAATACTTGTGTTGTATTTTAGGTCGAGGCAAAGGCAAGGCACGGGAAGAGCATGTTGACGGTGAATGGTTCGAGGGATACTAGTTCGGGGGGCCCATGTCTATTGTTGTCCGGTTATGTTTTAAACCGTGTAATATTACTTTAATTCGGCCATATTCAAATTTTTGTCTGGTTGGATTAATGTTTAAGTATTTTCCATCTCAATATGGTTTATACTTGCGTTTTCGGATCCTATGTATCATAAGGCCGTTGGCCATACTATTAAACAAACTCTTAGTCGGAGTAGTGACTAATTATTGTGGTTCGGTATCACAAAGATAATGCTTATTTAACCTGTTTTGGATATCGCCTGGTGGGTCCCAGTGTGGGGTACACGGCACTGTGATAGCCGCCTTTTGGGGTGTTACAGAAAGGGATGTAAACCCTTAACTGTAACACCCCAAACTAGGCGGATAATTACAGTGCCGTGGACCCCCGACTGGGACCCACCAGGCGAATGAAAATTAAAGAATTACATAATATAATTGTAGTACCGAACCACATTATATCATCAATTACTCCGATGAGGAGTTTCATTATAACACACCCAAGATAATACTGCATACATGTATATTTTATATGAAGATAAAATACACAACACTGAATGAAACGGAGTATCCAAATGGAAAACTGCAGCGGAAAATCAAATGACAACAACACGAATGACTGAAAGGATTGAGGCCCCCTACTAGTATCACTGGGACTCCTCGCCGTCAACGTTTTATTCCCGTGCTTTTGCCTTGCCATGACCTGAAAACAAAATCCCCCAACGGGGTCAGTTACACAGAACAACAATCCTCCAAGGTTGAATATACACAATCATGATATATCTTTAGTTATAAATTAAGCTGAAGAGGAGCATCATAATACGCCCGTAATGTTCTGTGCAAGTGTACAAGACGAATGACCGGACACACCCGTCCTTGTACCTAATTAGTCTCACGGAGGTAATCATTACCATGTGCACATTCCAATGTATCGGTGACCCAATACATGACCATCGCGTGCGCGACTAAAAATTCCACACATCCGCACCCGGCCACGCAATATGAACCCAGAAGGTCATATGAACGAGAATGACCATAATGAATATCAATGAATAACAATTCGACAAAGTCAAGAATGACTCACCAAGATGAAAATGATAGTGAAGTGAATGATAGCTCAATGAAATGATTGGAACCGTCGTTCCTCGTGAATGAAGTGATTATTCGACAATTACAAGTCTCAATACGGTTAATATATTATGAATGAATTAGGATTATGAATGAACAACAACGAAAGGAATGAATATCCTTTTAACCGAATGAGAATTAACTTACTCAACACCGATGAACAATGTCCTTCCACGAACAAACGTCCTAAATGAGATGTCGGTCGAACAACCTTGAATAACACAATTACCAATAATCCGTTCAACATACGAATCAAACACGAATATAACGAACTCAAAACGTCGATACGACTAAACCAAGTTCATTGGGGCATTATATCAAACACGTTGTGACCAAACTTCGATTGTTTACAATCAATCCTCCATTATACCAACATCAAATCCCCAAGAAGTGTTTCAAACCAACAAAACATCTTCAATACGATCAATAATCCAATATGAATATCCAAATTCGTGATTTCAACAACAATTAATCGAAAACCCCCAAATCCAACTCAATCTTCAAAGTGTTCTTGAATAATCCTTCAATAATCCAATGAATATTTATACAAACTCATAATCATATGTATATATCTTCATACAACATGATTAAAACATCCAAAACATCATATCTCAACACAAAATCGAAATCCAAGATGTTGAAGAAATTACCTCTTGAAGATGCAAACACTTCGATCCGATGAACACGAGTTAAATCAAGTATCCAAGCTTCCAAAACGAATGAAGATGATGAAAATCTAACAGTGATAGATGATGGAAAAATATCTCCCTCAAGCTCTCTCTCTCGGATATAAGTTGAAGAATGAGAAAATCAGCAAAAAGTCCCATCTAATCCCTTATAAACTGTCGGAAGTTACGGCCGTAACTCGGCCAACTTACGGCCGTAACATCCCAGGTCAACGGCCTTACGGCCGTAACCAGCCATCTCGTATGGCCGTAACTCGGCTTCGTCCAGAAACTGCCGACAGCCATACGGCCGTACCCGCACCTGACTTACGGGCGTAACTCACCCTCGTCCAAAACACCTGCCGACATCCATACGGCCGTACCCGCACACCTTATGGGCGTAACTCGACTTATACGGTCGTAACTCGGCCAAACTTACGGGCGTAAGGCCCCTTCGTCGAAACTGACCAGGCACCCTGCCTGTAACGTACGGCCGTATCCGGCCAAGCCTTATGGCCGTACTTGCCTCATCTTACGACCGTATGCCGCAAACCTTATGGCTGTAAGTCCTTCTCGTCCGACATATCCTGAAAAATACGAACACCCCTTACGGCCGTATCCTGCCCATCTTACGGTCGTATCTCGCCTTCGACAAAAAACGCCTGGGCACCCTGGTCGACACATATGGCCGTATCCGGCCAAGACTTACGGCCGTACCTGCTCAACTTACGGCCGTATGCCGCAACCCTTACGGCCGTAAGTCCCATTCGTCCAAAATGGCCTAAAATAAACGAACGCCTGTTACGGCCGTATCCGACAATCCTTACGGCCGTAACTCGTTGCTGGACAAGGTGAAAATCCGACAACTCCGATTTCTCAATACGATTTATGAATGATCCGACATACCATACGTATGTGGAAGTAAATAAGTCTAACACATGCCAAAAATGATACTTCCAGCACAAGACTACCAATCACGATGAAAATGATAATACTCAAGTCTCGATCTACAAACGGAGATGAAATAACGATCGGTAACTGATACACGGTTACAACATGCCAACAATGAACGCAAATGAATGAATCATGAATGATGAGTGATTAATAATGAGTGGAAATTACTGAGTGACAATTACTGACTGATTAATACTGAATGATAATGAATGAATTACAACCGGGTATTACATACCCCCCCTTAAAAAGAGTTTTATCCTCGAAACTAAGGGTCAAACAACTCGGGATAATTCTCCCGCATACTCTCCTCGGTTTCCCAAGTAGCCTCTTCGACTCCGTGTCTAGACCACTGGACTTTAACCTCAGGAATCGCCTTGTTCCTCAACTATTTGATTCGCTGCTCTAGGACTCGTATAGGACGCTCCTCGTATGAATGATCATCGACGATCTCGATTTCGTCGAACTGAAGTACGTGACTCGGGTCGGTAACATACTTGTAATATCTGGATAAATTGTTGGGTATTTTCGTCCGTATTTAAATCCTGTATTACCTGAATTGGTGTTATCAATAATCGAAGTATGATCGTTTCCGTATTCGCATCCTCATGCATTATAATACCAACTTTTAATCCTTCGCATGCAACTACGTCGTAACGCATGCTAACCGGTAAGCGTAACGTACATTACGAACTGGAGATAGCGTACGCTACCAGCTAGACATAGCGTACGTAAGAAGGTCAATAATTGAACAGGCTGGCTAGCACATGGACGGCTGGTGGTGGGGCTCGGAAAGATTCCCGCGGATGAACCTGGACAGTTTTGGGGTCAACGGGTGTTAACGTACGCTAAGATTTGTAACTAGCATACGCTAATGTGTGTAGCTTACGTACGTAATGAGTAGGGTGTAACGTACGTAAGCTGGTACAGAACGAGACAGTAAGCTATCAGTGAATGATAGCGTACGCTAAGATCAAATGGTAGCGTGCGCGAAGTCGATTACGTACGTAAATGGCTAAGGCTAATGTACGTAAAGCTCAAGATATTATATATTTGGACAACACCCCATTTCATTTCGCTTCGTCCCTTTCACTTGTACTTCATTTTCCTTCATTTCTAGAGGGTCTCCAGCCCTCTAAACCACCTATAGATCACATAAACTCGATCATTTAAGTTACGAAACATCTTGGATTGACATTCAAGCAATCGGAGTTGGATGCTACCTCTTGTCTCTGTGTTTCTTTCATATTAAGGTATGTTAATGCTACCTCAACCTTGAATTCGTATTCTTAAGGATGTTATGAACATATCACCGGGATTATTAAGCTCCATAGATAATTTTTATCCGAACACCATGTTTTTGGAAGTTGGAATGTTCATGTTTTAGTTACCCTAGTTAAGAACGTTATAGTCTGATTCTTATTATGATGATCAAGGAAATTTTCTGAGATTAATAAACCGTATTGTATGGTGTTTCCATAATGATCATAGACTTAATGTTGATAACAACCTCAGATTTTCAAAACTACCTTTGAGGATTTATAATCGAGATTTGGAGTAAGTCTTATGATGGGAGGATTAACCGGGAATTCGTAGACATCAACACCATAGGGTCATTCTGATTCACATGAGTATGATATGTGTGAATATAACATACGTTAAGCTCTATGCATTACGTACGTTATACCCTCAGGCAGGGCAGTCGTCTGAACTAAGAAGAACTGTCCAATGCATGCTTAGCGTGCGCTAATCCTTGTAGCTTACGTGCGCTAACGTGCAGACGTAACGTACGTTACGTATGTGTGTAACGTACGTTAGGAAGAGAACAGTTAGGGTTCGGCCATTTTTTTATGTTTTTCCTCGTGTGATTGATTGTTTATTTAGTGATATGATATTAAGGACGAATTTCCTACGATAATCCAGTGTTGAGCCTTTCCGATCGTCGTTTCCATTGGAGTTCCGTATTGTTCCAATCAACTGTATTTCCGGAGTATTCGCGAGAGATTACCAAGGCAAGTACCTTGATATACGAATTATAATTACGTGAAATCATTGTTGCTGAAGTGTATGAATCATGTTATGAATATCTGTATTTATATTATATATATATATAGATATGCGTGGATATATGTATAGATATATGTATATGTATATAAATATACATATAGAGATAAATGTTGGGTGATTCATACCAATATTAGTCGACGTACTCAACTTAGATTAAAGTACGAATAATATTTATAGAGGTAATATGGTAATGTTTGTATTTTTGGTTGAGTTACGATATAAGGATATTTATGTAGTATTGATTGATAGTTTTGAAGGCCTAATGTGCTAAGTCTTGATGAATAACATGCGAGTTGTTGTTTATTTTGCGTAGTTGCGTACTGGCGAATAAATTATGTGAATTGATGAACTGATTTGATAATTGTTGCAACGGTTGACTGTGTGCTTGGTGTTTGTAATGTGAATACTTGTTATGAGAGATGTCATATCCGGGTACCTCTGAGGGCAGGGCGTGCACTCTGGCCTGATGTACGCTGCAATGAGCGGCTCCATATGATTGGTGAACACCGGTGTTACTTAATGCGCGAGCAAGGGGCGGCTCCTATGGGAGTGAACGCCGGCGCGGTGACATGTGCAATGGGCAGCCAATATAGTGGAGTGAACGCCGGTACACAGGTGTGCAAGGGAGGCGCCTGGCAGGCTTATTGGTAACGGATATTTGAGTGATAGCTAAGACCCC